>CM059191.1:20460220-21002558 GCA_030323885.1 Branchipolynoe longqiensis
CACCATATATCATATATGCCTATATATCTATTTTCGTATATATTTGTTTGTTTAACGACCCCCCAGCAGAAAACGTAAACATCGGAGGTATTTTCGTATATATATAGAGATATCTACATATGTGCGTTGATCTATAAATATTGCATGTACCTAGGGAGAAAAATACATTGATCACGTGGTTTGAAGATTTCAAATTTCTTGGAAGAGGTTATCTGCCACTTAGGTAAAAGAACAGAAATGTTCGCTGAGACTAACCAAGGCACGCAGAAGTGGGTAGTGAGAGACTAATGGTGGAGCTGCAACTAGTTGTATTTAGGTGTGATGCTGAGCAAGATACAAACAAGATACATCAGCTGACGACTGAGATACAGACAACTTCGAGTATTTATACTAGTAACATTGTCATACATTATAATATACAGTAAAACCTCTCTAAATCGACCAACCATGGGACCAACTTTAAGTGGTCCATTTAGGGAGGTGATGGGTTTAGGGAGTGAGAATATCCTCAAATTGGTATTGTTGGGACCCAAATGAAGCGATCGATATATGGGAGTGGTCGATCTGTGGAAGTGGTAGTTTAGAGAGGTTTTACTGTATTTGTGTTCGAATGATGGAGGACATTGATGGGATGATTCTGGACTCCACTTTAAGCAACATCCACAAAATAGCCAGGACATCCATTTGGTTTATTCCTATTGTAGTTAATACATCTGGTGCGGCTCTATAGACCCTTCTAGTTCTACAGCTGTGGGTGGCACTGCAAACTGACCTAGGTATTTATCTAAATGTGGCTTGTGTGTGACAAGCTGTCAACTTCAGGTTCCAAAGGCAGCACACAGCATGGATGGTTTGGGTATATATGATACCAGCTATAATAGAACAACATTACATTGGCATTGCCCTTGCTCTTCCGTGTTATTGTTGTTGGCTGTGTGGTGTTTACCAGTTTAAAACTGGGTCACCAGGAGGACACTACTTGAAATATAACTACTATTTGTCAAGCCCGGCTTGCTGAGCCTGTATGGCCCTGTGAGAAAATTAGAAACCCGACGAAGAACAATAATAACAATAACATATTTATTTCCACATGATCATTGTACACAGAAGTTGATATTTATATCAGTAAGTTTTCACATGAAAAAGGAGAAAGCAAAAGTACAATTCTTTCCCCATTTAAAAATAACACATATATTCGACTACCTACAGTGAGTAGTGAATGTGGCATGTTCTCATAATTCAGTACATTAGAAAAAGCTGATCTTAAAAGTGTCTGTCACACCTTACCGGATTGAGCAACGGACATAAACCGGAGAAAGACTGTTCTAGTCCGGTGGTGTTCGGTATCAAAATGTACCGAAATATGTCAAAATGTTGCAATGGCCACTGTATGAAATGATTGCTAAATGGACAAGGAATGTACATTAACGAATATCCACCAGATGATAACGGATGACAACCGAATGACAAACGGATGGACCGAACACCAAATGGACACATACCAGACTGTTCACGGACGCGACGAAAAAACTGATGGACCAAATTCCACCAACACCATCAACGGACTATTCAGGAAGCAAACCAGAAACGTAATGGATGGGTAATGGACATGAACCGGACAAAACAGGCTAAACAAACTTAAACTGCACACCAACCATACACGTCAGTCCGGCGTTATCCGGTACAAGTTCTGTGCATGTTCAAAACTTGCCACTGTACACACCAGACACCACCAGATAGAGAACGGAAACGCTGGATGCCAACCGTATATCAACCGTACATTGCCGTATTTCACCGGACAGTGTCCGTTTTCTATCCAGTACCCCAATCCGGTAATGTGTGACTGAGCGTTAAAGGAAAAAATAGACTACTATATTTGTTTTAATGGTCCATAGTAATGGGTTATAATCGCAATCATACTCACATACAGCTATCTAACCATGCTCCACATGTGCACTGCGGGAGTAGGAGACTGAGCAGGAGTCGTTGACAATGTCCACGTGTTTTCATTATAAACAAAATGGCCGCTATCCGAGGAAATTACCCTGCAACGGTAAAACTGCCAGGACGTAAAACTCCAACAAAACTGAGCTGAATAAACATTGGCACGGTTGTTTACCGTTGGTTACGTGGTCGGCAGATCAATCTATTATGGTATCGCCATGCCTCACTGACCTAGACACTCACCATCTCTTGTCACTTTGGGAATGGGACGTAGCTCGGGTGGTAGAGGGCCCCCTATGAAGGTGTCAGTCATCGTATCGATCCTGCTCAGTGGACCCAATCGCAGTTTGGGTTATTTTCCATTCCAACCAGTAGTTCATCAAAGGATGTGGTAGTTCATCAACTGCTTCATCAAAGACGGTGATATGTGTTGTCCTGTCTGTAGGAAAGTGCATATAAAAGACAACTTGCTGCTGATCGAAAAGAGTAGCCTATGTGGCAGTAGTGGGTTCCCTCCAAAGAAATATGTCAGAATAACCATATGTTTGATGTCCAATAGCCGATGATAAAAATCAATGTGCTCTAGAAGCGGCGTTAAATAAAACAAACATTACTTTTCACCATCTCTTGTCACTTAGTGGGGATATTCATTTAATTAGCATCGGTAAGGGGTTTTATATCCTGGCAACATCCACGGTCATAGCAGGATGTGTACGTACTTGTGACAGTGCGCATTCGTGGCGACTTTATAGTGCTGCCCTACTGCCCACCGGCACCATGACAAAATATCCCACTCAGTCATATTATCCTGATACTGAGCTAACCAGTCCTTGTCCTGTCATAGTAATGCTGAGCACCAAGCTAGGTAGCATGTGTGCGAGGTCCGCGCTCTACCGATTCGGCTACCGCGCCCGGTATGAAATAAAATAACAATATTCCTGAATCGGTCACGCCTTTAGTATTTATTACCGAGTGAATTGCGGATTCTTCTCGTTCGGAGTGACCTGAATCGTCGATTTTTTTCTCCTGAAGAATATAATTGTTGTCATGCATACTGATAGGATCGGGTACTTGGATTCAGAGACGGCACACGTAGACTTCCAGCCGATCAGCAATTTCCAAGGTTATAATTAAAGCATGGTAAACAATTTTGTAATTTGAATTGGTGTCTTTCTTTAATTACGGGTTTGTTTGTTTCAACGAAAACAATATTTGAAACTGAACGATTTGGCATATGTTGTTTATGTATTTAAAATTAATGCTTGGTTTTGAGTTTCTCTCATTTTCTGAGATAAACATATTAGATTGTTCATTATAATCTACCTTACTTTAGTTTGAAGTAACTTTTATTTCAAATTGGTAACTTTTGAGATATTTGAAATGGAAACATGCTAAATAAATATGGGCACGCTTGCCAAAACTCTAGCACCATAGGCTTCTGCAGTAACAGGTTCTATTAATTGACTCAGTATCCCCTTATATGTGACGACACATATTTAATAAGTGCACCAGCATCTAAGTTAGATATGTAGAATCAAATCTAGATAATTATCTTGGTTTTGAAAATGTGATGTTTTCATCAGACTATGCAGCATTAAATTGATTCCATTAAAACCCATTGACTGATTTAAAAATTATTCAAATTTCTATAGTTCATTGAATATATATAGATATATATTTTAATACAATATTTGTATAATATTTATATAATATATACTGTATATGTTGAGCTGAGTTGTATTTAACCAGAAACATGCCGTACGAGTATGGTGCAACTGTATATATAACAGTATGCATATGGATATATTACTGCATATATTATATATGTTATATAATGTATATGATACATATATTATGGTTCATGTCATACATATTTATATATATATATTTTATGGATATAATGTCCATAACATATATACTATATATAGTAAATATTCCATCGATAATAGATAGGGTAGGGTGGGGCATGACCCACCCCTTAAGTGGAAATTGCTATATTTGGTTCAAACATGTCATATTAGTATTCTACTACCACCATATGATGTCTGTGTTATTGTACTATATTTGTTATTAGATATATACATTTGTTATACTTTATCGAGATATATTATTTAGTTAAAGTCATTTAAACCGAAAGGTCTTGCTAAAAGGGAACGGGAATGGTATGGCTTTTACTTTCAGACAAAAACTATTACAAAAGACCTTAAGAAAGTAGCTACTGAGCTTGTCCGATGTGCTACTTTGAGCGACTCTAGTCCCTTTTAAAAATCACCACAATAACAAGTGACAGCAACTAAACTGCACGTGTTTAAGAAATCAGTACCCTTTCCATATTTTCTTTTTTCCAGGTTTTGCTCTGGCGAGGTCAGACAGGGTGGGAAAGAATGCAAGTGGTTGTGCTCCTTGTGCACAATAACCATTACTTCAACGACCGACCCCACTCTGCCTCCAATCTAAATTACAGTAGTACACGTCTTCAAATTCAATAGAAGAGCCAACTTTGAATTCAGACCAATATTATCCTTATATATCAGGTGTCATATCATTTGGGGGACAATCAAATGCAATGAAGGTAGTTTCTGCATGCATAAGATTGTCTGCACATGCACGTGCCAACTTTTTGTCGCTCACTGAAGATGTAGGCCTACTACTGAATTTCCATAACCAAATTGTTGATCAAATTTACACATGCATGTTATCCGAGTTTTTCTAACAGGTAGGGGATTACGGTGGTGTTGCCTTTATCATGTGCTCACATATGTCTGAGTAATTAATTAATGTATATTTTCGGGAAGTTGCACAGAATATATCTCGACTGTTTTGGCCTGTTAATAGAACCCCCCCTCCCGAGATTGATGCCCAGACGGGACTTAATTTTGTAAGGCCCTGTCACACTATGCTGTATTGCGTCAGGGTAAGCCAACGTATGTGACATACACTGTCATATGGTGACATTTTGAACATGCTGAAAAATACTACTTATGCCAAACTTACCCATAACTTATCTTAGCGTACACCAGTGGGCTGTTAACGAATACTATTTGTCTCAGCGTACACCAGCATACACCAAAATACACCAGCATACACCAGCAGACAGCATCGTACACCAATGTATTGGCGCAAAATCACACATGTCGGCATACGCTGACGCAATATGGCATAGTGTGACAGGGGCTTAACCAGACAGATGGCAGAATGAGTTGAGCTTGGATGTTTCTAGGTCTCCTGGTTTGGTAGGTCATGTGATTCAAACCCATAGGTTCGAACTCTGGTCGAGTCAACCCAATAACGTAAAGAAGAAGAATTGTTGCTAGCTAGCCTACCTCTTGGCAGTACAACCGGGAGCGGTGGCCGAATCGGTAGAGCACAGGCCTCGCATGCGGAAGATCAGGAGTTTGCGAGTTTGTTTCACAGTGGAGTCAAACCAATGACTTAAAAAGTGATACTTGTCACTTCCTAGCCTGGTCCTTGGCATCATTTTGATAGGGCAAGGACTGGTTAGCTCGGTGTCAGGATAATGTGACTGAGTGGGATATTGGGTCATGGTGCCGGTGGCCTGAATTCCCAGTGGGGCAGCACTGTAAATTTGCCATGGGTGCGTACTGTAACAAGTCGGTACCCATCCTGATATGACCTTAGATGTTGCTAGGACGTAAAACAACAACAAACAAACAAAACTTGGTAGTGCAAAGAGTAAGCTAGGGCAAGGGGCAGTGGAAGGAGGAAAATAATTGTCCAAGTTTGAAATTTCCCCTGCATAATCCACAAATATACTAACAAATAATTATCCCCCCTCCCTCATCGCCTCTAGTAATAGTCGAGTACCACCACCAAAGTGCCATCTGATGGCGGTGGGGGGGGGGGGGAAATAAAGTTGTGTGTAATAAGCTCAATTTGCAGACTGTTCTGTCGGAAAGGTCTTATATTGGCTTCCGTCTATTAGAAACTGGTATGTGAAAATGGTCTATTCTATGTTTCACTGCAGAAACTGCAGA
This sequence comes from Branchipolynoe longqiensis, assembly GCA_030323885.1. Taxonomy (NCBI): domain Eukaryota; kingdom Metazoa; phylum Annelida; class Polychaeta; order Phyllodocida; family Polynoidae; genus Branchipolynoe; species Branchipolynoe longqiensis. The sequence continues at coordinate 20,466,160 of CM059191.1, forward strand.
GTTTGGTTCCCGGTCGAGTCAAACCACACACTTATGAAATTGATACTTGTCACTTCCTCACCTAGCGCTTGGCATTAATAGGATAGGGCAAGGACTGGTTAGATCAGTGTCAGGATAATGTGCCTGAGTGAGAGATCAGGTCATGGTGCTGGCAGCTTGGTCTCCCAGTGGGGCAGCACTGTAAAATCGCATTGAGTGTGCATGGTCACAAGTCGATACATGTCCTGATATGACCTTAGATGGTGCCAGGACGTGGAACTCCAAAAACCAACCCCCACATCTCCGCAGACACACCAAGCAACTTGGACACTACTGGCACCAGTGACTTCAGTCACGTGGTGCGTGTGATGAGGGGCAGGTCCCAATCCCAATGTTAGCGTGACGAAACGGGGTCTGAGTTGAGTTGTGGATGTGATTGAAGGCACAATCCTAGTAGAGAATCTGGAACCATCGTGGACCAAACTGTTATAAATTGTTCAGATAAGGATATACACTAGTCACCAAAGCAGCCATCCCGATTCAGCAAAGCGCCGGTTTCCCGCACAGAAGGTCGTAGGTTCTAATCCAGGCCGAGTCAACCTAATGATTTACAGACTAGACACTTGTCCCTACACAACCTTGGTACAGCATTACTCGGTCTGCTTGTTTGGGTTTTACTTCCTAGCAACATCTCTGAATATGTTGAAAACTCTGGATAGTAATTTCAGTATTATATGCGAGAAGGAGATAGTGGGTGTCAGATGTTACCTGTCATGACATGACCTTGGATGTTTCTAGGTCGCAAAACCCAAACTAACAAAGGCCAGACCTGCCGGACATTGTGCGCGTCCCATTCACGGTATGTCTAACCGTTGCTGGCCTGTAGCGTCTTGAACCATGCGCACTTGGTAGCAATCTGATACTCGGCTTGAGCCATCTGGTTTTGTTTATTGGACACTCTATAATATAGACCCTTTCTGCAGAGCAACCAGGTGATCTGCTACTTGTGACATTAGTTGGGGAGCGGGACGTAGCTCAGGCAGCAGCGTGTCCACCTGCGAAGGTGTGGGTCATCTGATCAATCATGCTCAGTGGACCCATTTGCAGTTTGGCCTATTTTCCATTCCAACTAGTGGTCCACAACTGGTTCAACAAAGGTTATCGTATGTGCTGTTCTGTCTGTGGGAAAGTGCATATAAAAGACCCCTTGCTGCTTATCAGAAAGACTAGCCTATGTGGCGGCACTGGGTTTCCTCCAAAGAAATATGTGGGAATGACAATATGTTTGACGTCCAACAGTCAATGGTAAAAATGGATGCACTCTAGAGGCATCATGAAATAAAACAAACCTTGTTCTTACATTACTTTGTCACGACCACCAGTAGTATGTCAGTGTTGGAAAGCATATCTGTCTATAATATTAATACCCTTTCCGCATGCTGCATAGTCCACCTACTACCCACAACAGTAGTGTTGCCACGACCATCAGAGGGTGTCTTGGTTGTGGAACTCCTCGATAATAATGTTCTTTTCTTTCAGAGCATGCCACTCAATGAGCTGCTACCAAGAACATTACTTCTGCCACTGCCATCAGTGGTGTTACATCCTCTAGAGAGCATGCTGCATTGTAACTGCTACAAGGAACATTAATTCCACTAATTTCATCAGTGGGTGGGTTAGTGGTGGAAACTATCTATATGAACTTGTCACCAGACGAAATGACCGAACGAGTCTCCCGTTTTGGTAGATCGTGGGATTCGAACCCGCGGGTTCGAAAGCCTGTTCGAGTCAAACCAATGACTTACAAATACATACTTGTTTCCTAGCCATGGCGTGCAGCATTATCAGGACTGGTTGGCTCAGTATCAGGATAATGTGACTGAGTGCAATAGCAGGTAATGGTGGCCTCGTCTCCCAGCTGGGCAGCACTATAAAGTCGTCATGCGTGTCCGCACTCTCATAAGTCGGTACCTGTCCTTATATGACCATAAATGTTGCTAGGGCGCAACACTCCAACAACCAATCATGTGAACTTGTCCACTGAGCATGCCCCACCTAACTCTGCCGCCTGCGTCGGATGGCGCGTCGGTAATAGAAATCATCTATTGGCCCTGTTTAGTCAACTGATAGCATTAGGTTGTCTGACCTCGCGCAGCATCTGATGCTAGGTGTGGAGAGCTGCTAATAAGTAATATAGAATCGCTCAGCAAGAGTGTGCGGCGACAGCCCGGTGTGTGTGTTGTGGAAGGGGGTGTGGGTAGATGGGGGGGGGGGGGAGGGGGGGCGGAGTTCTGTACATTTGGAATGATGTAGCACCATTGACCATAGAAAGGTTTGGGACGATGTTATTCAGGCCGAAAGAAGAAACCGGCGGGTGGATGAAGGAGACACTGTCAGGTTACTAATCAGGACTTGCCATGATGTGTGCTCTTCTAAAGAAAAATAGAAGCTTAGGAAACGTATATATGTGATGTATAAGAAGTATGCGAGTATAAAGGCGTGAAAGGGATTGCTCCCTATATGATCAGCCATATGTTGTGTACTACCTTATGGGTGACCCCTTTTCACAGTTGGGCCAGGTGGCGCCACCACCCCCAACCCTACCAGTGGCGCAAAATACTGTCACTCGTGGGCACTGGAATATATATATATATATATATATATATGTATATATTATATATATATATATTATATATGTGTATATATATATATATATATATATGTATATATAACGGCCAGACACAGCTGGCATACAGTGGTCAGAGCTCTCAGAGATTGCGCCGGTGTGGCCAAAAATGTAACTACACAGGGCCAGTATATAGGATATACTGAGTATAATATTATATACGGAATTGAAGATAGGTAGTATCCTTGTTTATATTCCCATAATGTATAGTTCTTCAAAAACAAGATAAACACTTCTGGATAACTCTAATTCCCCAGGTATATTAAAGTCAAAGACATGAAATAATGCTACAGAATGCACTTTAACTCTTATGATATCAGACATTTCGTTGCAATCTATTTTCTCACAGCCTATTCCATATATATTTCCTCTCTTATTTTAAAAGCAAAATAGTAATGCCCCTTTGTGTCAGTCTTCCTTTATGCATCATATAAAGCTGTCAGTGTTGATGCATATAAGGTTGACACCCTATTCCATTATTGTGCGTGGAATATAATAAACACGATACACAATAGCCACCATTTCATTTAGCCTGCCGTACAAATAGTACGACCATATCGGGAACGCCAGACGCGGTGATCCAATCGGTAGAGCGCAGGCTTCCCGTGCAAAGGAATGGGAGTTTGATTCCCGGTTGAGTCAAATCAATGAGTTACAACATTAATAATTGTTGATACCTAGCCTAACGCTTGGCATTAATAGGATAGGACAAGGACTAGTTTTCACAGTATCAGGGTAAAGTGATAGCATTATCACAATGGAGCAGCACTATAAAGTAGCCATGACTGCACAATCACAATTCCTTACTCGTCTTACAATTCACTACTCGTCTTGATATGACCATAGATCTAGCCAGGACGTGAAACTCCAACAACCAACCAACCAACCAACTGTATTGGTATCACCTTAGATGTTGCCAGGATTTAAAACTCCAACAAACATACAGATTGGGAAGTACATGGCAAGTGCATTCCTCCTAATAGCAGTTGTGAATTACCTAATAGAGAGGTATTCTAACGATGCAGATAGTTGTTTAATAGTCACTAAATTACAACATGCATTGTCTCTATGTTGTCCCTGTCTGGCGCCATCTAGGGGGGAGCGTGAGAACCAACGCGCAGCAGGCTGGCAAAAACCTACCCTTCCTTTACTGTGTGTATCGTATGCAATTACGTCGCGCCTGGAGTTGCTGAAAATGTGCAGAACCCGATGAGAGACTGAGGGACCCAGCTCCCACCCACACCCCCACCCTAAAAAAAACACCCCACACTCTCTCAGCCCACTCCCACCTCACCCCTCCCCCACCACCACTTCACAGCCGCGCTCACAGTCACGTGCCTATTCGTACCAGGGGGTAACAGGTACCGGACGGGATGGCGGAATCAGTAGAGCGCTCGCTTCTCCTTTGGGAGGGAGGGAGGTCGTGGGTTCGAACCTAGAAAGTCACACTAACCACTCTAATGTATGATTGTCGTTACAATAACTGGCGTCAGGCGTTATTAGGATAGGGTACATACTGGTTGCTTGGATTATAGGATTATGTGGCTGGAAGTCAGGATGATGTGAATGGTTGTCAGGATAATATGACTGGGTGGCAGGATAATCTGACTCGACGGGTTATCGCGTCATGGTGAATGGGGTACAGTATCCTACCGGTGCAGCACGATTTAAGCTGGCATGAGGGCATGCACCATCCTGAGATGTTGTTAGGACGAAAGACCCTATCGAAAATATAAAAGTACAGAAGGCAACCTGGACGTGAACCTGGTTCTTTAGTTCATCTAGCATGGGTCCTTATGTAAGTGTGTAAGCTTATCCTTGCCACGTCCTGATATGACCTTAGATGTTTCCAGGAGGTAAAACTCCAAAACCAACCAAATTATCCTTGTCAAATGGAGTTGCACACATTATGCTTATCTAAATTGTAGTGTCTCTCTTCAGCAAACCCTGTACTCGGTGAACCCATGTCTGAGCAATGTATCAATTTACAAACAGTCTTGGTTTCCTTTGATTGTCCCTCCCATAACAGGACATCTGCAATCTCTGGACAATATTGGTGTGGCTACAGAGGTGTGTGTTGAAAAGGGGTACTGCTACGTAGAGCCTATTATTTCGACACGTATGGTCATCAATTAAAACAACATAAAGCATGAAGCTAAGATTCCTTATATGCGGTATGCGGCATGCGAATGCAAATAAAAATCGAAAAGCATGTAGATGAATAGTGGTGCTTCCATACGTCCGAATATACGAATGTGAATGCGAATGCGGCAAATGGATCGACCCATGGACCGATCGGTGCGGCATGCAAATGCGAATACTGCTGCATTTGTCATAGAAAACAATACTGTTTCTTCACAAATTTGGAGGAAAAACCCCAAACAATGTTGGGGGTTGGCATGTTATGCCGCATATACAACATTCACATGCCGCATGCCACATACCGCTTATAAGGAATCTTAGCTTTAGTCAAAAATGATTCTGTTACAAAAAGAATGAAGCCATTCAACTTACTGGCCACGCGTCCAAACTTGTCAGCACCACTACATACAAGGTACATAGGGCCGGACCAAAAAAAGTCGTTAAAAATGGGTTAAAATGAGGAAACATGTAACAGAAAGGGCGGTCTAGCTTCTGGTTAGTGGAACACTTATTATGGCTACGTGATTCTGGAGGCGTGTGTCGGGGTTAGACAGTGTTAAAGCCGCATAATCTGATGAAGCCATCAGGTTTGATAAACTCTGCACATTCAACTGAGATGCCGATACACTTATTCAACATTTAGTTGTATATGGAAAGAATATTAATTCAATTTAATCACATTTTTTATGTCCGCAGCGAAATTAATTTGGCAAGTTGTCACTTCAAATATGTCCTAAGTTAACCCTGTAAAATAAAGGTTATTTCAAAGTAAAGTAGAGTCACTCCTGACGATCAACATCTTATTAGCATTACATTCGTGTAGACACACACCCGGACGGAATCTCTAAGGGAGTAGAGAAGGTCTTCTGTTTGAACCTTGGCCGAGTCAATCCAATCAATTATAAAATTGATCATCTATTATGGCCCAGCTTCAATAGAATACCATATAGCAGTAGGTCATGAGTTTAGCATTACTTTAATGTAATATACTATAGATTTAACCAATAACGTTTTGCTTACACATTTAAAAAAGATTTTATTCGTAGAACCCATAATTCATATTGGAGACTTCACTTTGTCAAGACTCTCATGGATTTAGACATTCTCAGATTATTCTGTAGCTAGTTAGGATTTTTGCACGTGCGCATCCTGATTTAATTAATACCTATTGTAGAAAATAATCTCTTTTCGACCACAGTATCCCAAACTTCTACTTCTAGTCTCTCAGACTACGTCTCTTGAGCATTAATGCATTATGCCCCGTCCTGATATGACCTTAGATGTGGCGAGGACGTAAATCTCCAAAAACCAAAAGTCAATATGCTGTACGCATAGTATGAACACGATATATACTTCTAGGTATTTGTATATACATTTGTATTATAATAAAATATGGAACCTCTGCAATATCCATCGCCTTGATTGTATTTATAATAAGCAATTATACCCATGGCATATCTGTCTGCCTACCAATTACCATGTAATTTTGTGATCTGTGGTTTATCTTGGTGTTCTTTGTTTAACTGTTAAATTGGCCAACTTCTTAGTTATTATTAGTTTATCGAGTGTCATTTCCATGAACCGACAGGAAAATCATCAACTAGGGGGATTCCAACTAAATTTACCCTATCACCATGAAAGATTAAATCAAATCAAATTTAATTATATCTGGGGAATATAAACTAGGACCCTACCTCTCACATTTGAAGGACTTGCGGGGATTAGAACCAAGAATGTCTCCATTTGTTTCCCTGGTATCATATATTGAGTAGTTCTTTAAGGCCCCGTCAGACCTTACCGTACTGAGTACCGGACACCACCGGACAAAGAATTGTCTAGTCCGGTGGTGTCTGGTGTCAAACTGCTGCAATGGCCGCCAGACAAAACGGATGCTAAACGGACAAGAAACGTACATTAATGAATAGCCAATGGACGAGAAGCAGATGAGAACCGGATGGCAAACGAGTGTCAAACGGACGGACCGGACACCAAACGGACACCAACCGGACACCTACCGGACTGTTCACGGACGCACCAAAAACAGACGGAACAAATTCCCGCAGCACCATCAACAGACTCTTCAGGATATAAACCGGACACCTAAAGGATGAGTAATGGACATGAAATGGACAAAACGGACTAAACAGACTTAAAATGGACACCAACCATACACTTCAATCCGGTGGTGTCCGGTACAAGTTTTGTGCATGTTCAAAACTTGTACCAGACACCGCCGGATACCACCGGACATATAATGGATACACCAGATGCCAGCCATTTATAAACCGTACATTGCCGTATTTCGCCGGACACTGTCCATTTTCTATCCGGTTCCTCAATCCGGTAAGGTCTGACTGGGGCTGTAACTAGCCACGGCGCCACCAACAATTGGTCAGGCTGGCGTCTTTGTGGTCACTTAGGGCCGAACTGAGGGCCTCACAAGGTATATTACAGTGAGTGAATGCAGGGACTCAGGCGTGGGCGAATAGATGATGCCACATGCTCAGGTCATGTGGAACTAGTAGATGACCTAATGAGTAGATGACCAGCCGATGACTTAGTGGCTAGGGGAGTAGATGAATCTTCCGGCTTATTATACTCATATAATGGCTTATGCAGCATATATATATATATATATATATATATATATATATATATACATACATAAAATACAATCTCTCTAACCGACCACCTACAGAGATCGACCACTCCCCTATATACATCCCTTTATTTGGATCCTAACAACACCGTTGTAAGGATATTCTAACGCCGTAAATTTACCACCTTCCTAAATGGTCCACTTTAAGTCGGTCCCATGGTCGGTCGATTTAAAGATGTTTTAGAGACTAACTGAGTCCCCGCCGGGCAGAGACATTCATATTATGAGTTACCCGAGTAAGTTGTGAAACCGGAGAGCAGTGACAACGGTAGAAATGTCAACCATACTGCCTCCAGTCACGGAGTGCGTGTCTTAGTTGTGAAGGGGAGCGAAGTCAGCGCAGCCGGCGAGGGCGGCGTATTTCGCCGGAGGTCGCCGGAGGTCGCCGGGGTGGAAGCGCGGCAGAGGCGGGGATGTCTCCGGCGGGATGCGGTGGGCGGGGGGGGGGGGGGGGGGGGGTGGCGGGGCCGGAAGCCGGGGGAGGGGGCGGAGCAAGGTGAGGCAAGCGTGGCGATGTGCTGACTTTGTGAAAATAAGGGTGGGAGATATTGCAGGAGGGGGAGGGGGGGGGGTCAAGGGTCAAGGGTCACGGGTCAAACGTTGGCGTAGGGCGGCCACACAAGACGCTCTATATCAACCCCTCGATTATCTTTACAGATGTAGTCCTATGTATAAGATATACGTGGTCAGTACATCTCAGAATGATCGGATAGGAACGTACACCCTTCGAGGTTGGTTTGTTAAGGAAAGTCTCTTAGATGTGGTTGCCTCCACTTCTGGACGATCCGGGCATAATGTTCTCGGTCTGATCTGGTCAGCGCAAGTAGCCCAGCACCGGGAGTGTGTATGTTGGGATGTCTGCTATGGGGTAGTGGAGGGGGCGCACTGAGGCTGTGGAAGGTAAATAGTTGGGTGGTTGTTGGAGTTTTGCGTCCTGGCAACATCTAAGGTCATACCAGGACAGGTATCGACTTGTGACAGTGCACACTCATGGTGACTTTATAGTGCTGCCTCACTGGGAAATCAGGCCGATGTCACCATGGCCCGATATTCCACTCAGTCACATTATCAGGACACTGAGCTAACCAGGCTATTAATGCTGAGCGCTAGGCTAGGAAGCGACAACTATCAATTTCATATAACTATTTATAAGTCATTGATTTGAATCGACCGGGAATCACACGCGAGGCCCGAAGTGGAAGAGTAGGTGGGTGGGGTGGGGGTGGGCGGATATAGTGTGGCTAGGTTGGTGGGTGCGTGGCGGGGGTATGGAGGTGCAGACTGGAGTAGACCGCGTACCGTTGCTCGGTGTCATGTGTCATGTCCCGGGGACGAGGACGGCGTTATGATGGATCGGCGCCGCAACGAGGTGGGTGCGGCCGGCATGGTCCGGCCAGTGCCGTGCACATCTGGTCCCGGGTACCTCGGCCACGGCCCGGCCTACTCACATCAGATGGGCTGCCTGAACCCGCCACCATATTAAAGGATGGCGGGGGACGGGCGGCAGGAGGCGGGCGGCGGGCGGCGGGCGGCGGGCGGCGGGCGGCGGGCGGCGGGCGGCGGGCGATGGGCGGCTGGCGGTCTGATGGCGATCGTAATATCAGCCAGGAACGCCATCACCATAGATAAACAGACCGCCCATTCCCCTCTCGCTTCACATCACCCAAATTGTATCCACTCCCTGCACCTTCCTGCTTCCCCCTCCCTCATCTCTTCCCGTCCTCAAATCCCCTTCGCCCCTCTATCTCCACCGTCCACCTGCACCTTCACACTCCACCCTCCCCATCATCTCCCCTCCTCCCCCATCCATTTCCACTCCCCCTCCCTTCACCTCTCCCCTCACCTCTCCCCTCACCCCTCACCCCTCACCCCTCACCCCTCACCCTCCCATCCCTTCCCCTTCCACCTCCACCTCCACCTCCACCTCCACCTCCACCTCCACCTCCACCTCCACCTCCACCTCCAATTCCCACTCCTACCACCATCACCACCTCCCCCTCCAACTCCCCTTCCATCCCCCCTTCCACCTCCACCGCCAGCCCCCCCCCCCCCCCCCACACACACCCACTCACGCCCCGTGCCGTACTGGCTTACGCCCCAATACCTCACTGACACCACCTTTATCAAATGCCCGTATCAATGCGCATCCTTCCCGCGCAGCAGCTCGTCTGCCATTCATTACTTGCATTAGAAATATGTCCCTTCCGGAGTGTGTTGATCTACGACTCTAAGTGGTGCCCGCGCGCTGCATGATGGACCGGCTCCGAATATTGCCAGCCTGATAGTAGTGATAGCGGGTGTGGTTAGCCTGAGGTGTAATGCTCCGAGCAGCTCAGCGAAGACAGGGAGGTATAGGGGCTTGGTTTCTTGGGCGCGCTATGAATTATCTACGGGAGTATCCTGTCCATACATGGGTGGCTTTACTCTATACGTACACCACTGTTACGGGCGGTAAGTACTATATGTATTGGCCCTAATGCCCGGTACACACCTACCGTTTACGATCTAAAACTGCCCGTTTCGCGCATAAAACTGGGTTTTAGTCATTAGGTGTGCGACCCCCGCGCACACCAGGGGCCATATGCATGGAGCAGTGTTAGGGAGGCAAAACGCGTTTAGCGTGGGATTTCTGGTTTAGCGCGGAAAAGTTGGTATGAGTGGAGCAGTGTTAGGCAAACACCGCGCGTTTAAAGTCGGAGATTCTAACACCTGCTCATATCTGGTTTACAGCGGGGTTAGTGTTACTGTTAGGTTAGTGTGAGGAAGGTGCCCAAATCTAATCAATGCTATCATATTTAACAGAATTAAATACGCAATAAGTGAAATTTAATCAAATTAACCCTAAAAACGAAGCGATATTAACGCAGCAGCCGCATTGGCGGCGATATTAATATTAATATTTTCAAATCGACGAACGTACAGTAAACAAACCGCCGCCGCCACCAGTATGGAAAGCGACGTCGATGCGGCGGTGGCGGCGATTTGTTTACTTTACGTTCGTCGATTCGAAAATATAACTATTAATATCGCCACCAATGCGTCGGTAGCCTTAAGGAGGGTTCGAATTTAGGGTTAAATTGATCAAATTTCACTTATTGCGTATGTAATTCTGTTAAATATGATAGCATTTAATAGATTTGAGCCTAATATATGGCTACAAACGCAGAGGGATTTCCCAAATCTATAAATACATTCACCTTTAGCTAACACTCACCGTTTAATCGTCCATGCATACAGCTTGACATAGTTCTTGACACCACTGATAACCGGTGTTAGCTACCCTGTGTTAGAGGCTTAACACCACACGCCACTAACACTGCTCCATGCATATGGCTCCAGAGCCTTGCGATTCGTGACTTAAAACTCAGTTTTAGGGCTTAACACTGGAATCTTATAAGATTCAAAAAATGAATCGGCCAGTTTTAAGTCGTAAACGGGTCGCGAGTCGCAGTCAGTTTTAGCGCGCGAATCGTAAACGGGAGGTGTGCGCCAGCCATAAATCAAGGGGGTCATATTGCTGTACGTTATTGCCTTGCACTGAATCTGCCGCTTAAAGTTACAGAATCCGATGGTGTTGAGTTTATGGCATATTATTATTTATTTAGATATAAGGATTTGATTGATTAGTGGAATCAATTGTTACAAGGAAAACATTTTTTATTAGGTCACAGTACCACAGTCCGATGGTTTTGGTTGGTTGCTTTTTGGAGTTTTACGTCCTGGCAACATATAAGGTCATATCAGGATGGGCCGATGGTTTTGAGTTCCTATCATTTTCTGAGATAAATATATTATTTTGAATATTATAATCTACCGTTCTTACGTGTGAAGTAAATATAATGCAACATGACTAAACACAGAGATATCTGAAGTGTAAACATACCAAATTAATTTAGGCATGTTTGCAACAACTGGGTTCCCATAGACTTCAGCAGTAACAAGTTCAATGATATTGACTTAGTATGTCCATATATCTAACAAGAATTAATTTGTAAGTGCACAGGTATCTAAGTTGGATATGTAGGTTCAAACCTCGATCAATGTTTTGCTTTAGAAAAGTTGGTGATTTTTAAAATTAATGTTGGTGCGCAAGTTTGGGCTGAATACCTGTCAAATCAATTTGGGTGCACAAATGTGGGGTGAGCACATGGCAAATTAATGTTGATGCACATAATGAAATGTTGCAACCCATATCAATCAATCAATCAATCAATAGGATACAGCTATAATGGGCATTGGACCTGTTAGCCGCTCTTAATTAATAGAAATGGAGCCAGTTCTTCAGATGTGGTGGATTGTAGCAACTGTCACTGGCTCCAAGATATACGTAATACTTGACCAGTAGGCATCCAGTCGGGACTTGAAACAGTTCACTGACTCTGCTGCTATGACATTCTCTGGAAAGTCATTCCACAGGTCAACCACCCTAAAGCCGAAAAAGTTGTGTCGCAGGTCTAGGCTGATTAGTGTCCGGTTCTATGCAGCAATCAATGGCCAGTTCATGACCAGTATCTAAGGTGAATATGTAGGACAAAAGCTAGGTGCATGTTTTTATTTAGAAAATATTATCCTTTGATCAGATTATGGAGCTTTAATGCGCTGTAGTCCTAAGTACCCTATCAAAGGCATAATATTACCGGCATTTGATGACAGCATATAGTATTAAATTCCGACCGACTAGAGGCCGAGTGGGAACCGCTCCGCGCGAAGTCGCCTCCCCCGGTAGGGTTCCTCCTGATTGGAGGATAGCCAGCGGCTCAGCGGAGCAGCAGCCGGGGGAGTACATGCGGCACAGCGTCCACCCACGGCCCGTGGACTATAGCCGAGGCCCTGAAGCCTAAATAATATGTGCATAACTAGTTATACTATACAAATTAACACATTGCATCTGTGCTGCTGATCTAACAAGTGACATGTTACGCACGTGCATAAGGAGGCAACCTGAGAATGAATTATTTCAGTGCCTTGAATATCTGTAGAGGATACAAGTCTACTGATACATATACCGGGTTTGCTCAATTCGAGACACTTAAAGCTGCATAGTCCGATGAAAGTATCAAGTTTTTCGGAACAAATACAATTGCTAAATTTGATTCTATATATCTAACTTAGATGTACCAGATGGGATGGCTGAATGAGTTGAGCGTCCGTCTCCTGTTTTGGGATAACGGGGGATCTGAACCTTAGTCGGTTTGAACGCTGGTTGAATCAAACCAGTGACTTAAAAATTGCTACTTGTTGCTTCCTAACCAGGCGCCCTGCATTATTAGGATAGGCCAAGGACTGGCTAGCTCAATGTCAGGATAATGTGACTGTTTGGGATATAAGGTCATGGTGCCAGCAGTCTGATATCCCAGGGGGGCAGCACTATAAAGTCACCCTGAGTGTGCACTGTTCCAAGTCGGTACCCGTCCTGATATGACCTTAGATGTTGTTAGGATGTAAAACAACAACAACAAATAAACAAAGCTGAGATGCTGGTGCGCTTATTAAGCATTTAGTAAAAATATACGGTCTTTCGGTCGTGATAGCTGAGCTTGGAATCATATCAATATCTCGGGTGACGGAGTTGAGGACCATTGCTATGCAATAGTGATGCAATGTGTGCCCACTCGCTGGGTGACATGGAAATAACTATGTGTAAATGTTATTACGCACAGTGACCGGGATTGCGGTATGATGTCCGGGTATTAAGATATGGTTACTAATTATACAAATCTTCCCTCCATGCACCAGGAAGAGTTCAAATGGAGCGAGACATGTATCATTGTTTAATGTAACTGTATGACCACTACTTGTTACCACGGGACCACTGGGTCAGCAGACCCAGCCATTCTGCATACATTAAGGGCACCAGCTGCCCTGGGGTTGAGTGACACCCCTCCCATGCTGCAGAGGTGTCTGATTGGCTGGCTGTGTGAGTCCAGTCACCCTTGAACTCCTTGCACTTGCTGGACAGACAACACTCACTCTAGAGATACCAAAGGAACCAGTTCACCTCTGAGCTGTGTGTAACACCCATAGGACAACGTCTGAACACTTTGACTTCTGGATACTGAGTGGTTTATTCACTTTCAGGGCTTGCTGAACAGCCGGCTAAACTTTCCATGACGTCATCTCATTTACATACTCCTTTGTCTCACTCACCATCTAGAACCTCTTGCATCTCATTAGCATATATTACCCACGTGTCTGGACATCTATTACGCATATATCACAGGTTGTAGGCACTGATTTTGACTGAACAAGCAGAAGCTATGTGGGTCTGTGCAGCAGGTTGTAAATAATTCAGGGTGGCAGGTCACTAATAGCTGAACAAGAGTTGTAGCAATAAAGCTCAACCTTATCACTGTCAATCTTGCGTGACTTGTCTTCCTATCTTTCTTATGAGTTGTGTGTTAGTATTTAGTGGGGAGAGCCTAGCAGACAGTTGCCAGGTTCCTCCTGAGTAGTGAGTATAAGTAGAGTAACTGGGAGTGGCCAAGAACCCCAGAAATTCTTCAATTTGATGTACTGAAAGGAAAATTGAGTCCATTTACGGTTAATGATGATGTATATTGTGTAAGAGTTTTGACACCCATGCCACAATTATCTTTGCCGGTTTGCACTTCAATGTCAGAAAAGTTAGTAATTTAAGATGAAACTTACTTCAAACTAAAATAAGGTCAATTATAACAACATTTATGTGACCAACTCTCCTCTGCCACCGGCTAACACAGATATGTGCATTCCAGTCAGCTCCACCAGTACCAACCAATAACTGCTAGAACTTTCCCAGAATAATTTTTGCATAATATACCTTATACCACACATAACAATCACGCTGCTGTATTTATCTCAAACGGTGACAGAAGCTTGAAACCCACCAGACAATGCAACATTAATATTGATCCGACAGCGAGGCAGTCGTGATATGTAAACATAGTGCTGTGGTTGATATATTCTTAGAACAGGCTGTATCTACATCACTATTCATAGATGTGCAAGGATACTTTAACGGTAGAACAAATGCTAGTATTACCTTGTTACTTTATTATGTACAATTCTATTTTATTGGGCAATATTCAAATATTACAGTGAAGTCGATTATAAATTATCCCTCTTTATGTTGTTGTTTAATTTAGGATATTAACCACTTGTTTCTAGGACGAGCCTCGCTTTACCTCATCACATGTGGTGGCATACAACATTACATGCCAACAAGCTGACCATCTAACATTCCAGCAGTCCAGTATTTGTCTGTATCACTGTTCATTCTTTCAACTCTAAAGCTGTTGTTTGTTTTGGTAGTTTGATATTTCTTGATGGCTAAGACCAAATAATTGTGTATTTGCTATTTTGAATACTTAGCCATCTGTATCTGGTGATAAGAGGTTATGCTTGTGCATGTTAATTACTAACCAAAACAGTGACCATGACGCAATAATTGCAAAGGAAGCACAGAAGGGTTGCTAGAACTTGACCATAATATTGATATATGAGGGTAACGTGAGGAATAATGATACATCCCATTGAACCAAATTCATGCAACTCATTCAAACATTATGTGACTGGTCACCACCTTCCATCGCCACTGTTGTCCTCAAATACTATTTGTGTGTTTAAAGTTGCATAGTCCGATGATTTTGAGTTTCTGTCATTTTCTGAGTAAAATATATTAAATTGATTATTATAATCTATATTACTTTACCTTGCAGCAACTTTTATT
Organism: Branchipolynoe longqiensis; assembly: GCA_030323885.1. NCBI lineage: Eukaryota > Metazoa > Annelida > Polychaeta > Phyllodocida > Polynoidae > Branchipolynoe > Branchipolynoe longqiensis. Next base: position 20,481,334 of record CM059191.1, read on the forward strand.
TAAAATATCTAACTTTGCAGATATTTGAAGCACAACCATCCACAAATAATGTTGGCAAGCACGCCAAAACTCTAACAACATAGGCTTCTGCAGTAACAGGTTCTATTACATTGGTTCTGTATGCCCTTCTATATGGCGACAAGTGCTTAATAATAATATGCACACCAGTATCTAAGTTGGATATGTAGAATCAAATCTGGATAATTGTTTTTGGTTTTGAAGATTTGATGTTATCATGGGACTATGCAACTTTAATAAACTAGAAATCTGTGCCATCTTCAACACGGGAGAGTGATTCAAATAGGTGAAATCTAATCCTCGACTGTCAGCAAGCTAGGCATCAATGTATGTGTTTTGCCCTTCAGTAGGATGAACTTCATGAGTCACTAGAGAGTGTGCGCGGCTTTGAAGCATCTTGCCAAGTTGGATGTCCAATCAGAACACGAGAGGCGGTGACCTCGTCTTAAATGAGCACCCTCTGGTTGAACATGGCCTCACACCAATAAGAAAGGTACTGACACGCCCTGATGGGCAACCAAATCTTGAAACCCGCCCCCACCATCACCACCACCACCATACCGACACCCACCATCCCGCCCAAACACCCACCTCGACGGTTCCCAGTTGCCATGGCTTGCTGGGATTGCATGGGTGACCACGTGGTTAGTAGCCCTCTGCGTCAACTTAAGGAGCGCAAATACGAGCCCTAGTGATGGTCTACTCACGACTTGTGTGTGTGTGGGGGGGGGGGGGGCGGATGAGTTGGGGGGGGGGGGGGAGGAGGAAAGGGCGGGTATGGAGGAGGAGGCCTCTCCAAGCAATAACTGTCCATTTATACACCACCTACTGAGTGTCGGTGCTTCCTCCAAGATATTGTATTATTTCCTATTTCAATATATGGGATTATAATAATAGCCATCTCTCCACGTTGAAGCTGTATCATTAATCACATTTGAGTGGGTGGAACAAGGGCATAACATGTCCTGGGTATTTGTGTGGTGTGTATGTGGGTGGGTATGGATCAGGAAGGTGTCACAAGAGGCATTGCCCAATGTGTTTGGGGGCATAGTTCCAGTGTGGCAAGCCATCGGATTCAAATGGGTTCGAATCCCAGTGAAGTCAGACCAATTACTTAGAAAATGATAGTCGTCGCTAATAAGCCTGGTGCACACCATTGGTAGGATGTCGTAAGGAGCAGGGGATTGAGGAACCGGAGGGCCAAATTATTTCAGCGTTAGCCTCCCATTTTGGTATAATGTTGGGTTCAAACCACTGGTTTTGAACGCTGGGCGAGTTAAACAAATGACTTAACATTTGATACTTGTCGGTACCGGGCCTCAAATAGGACAAGCGCAGTGGAATGAGGAAGACCAATTATCCGTGATTGAAATTTCTTCTGCTTAGTCAATTAATGTTCTAAAGAAAAAATGTTAAATGAGGAAGAGTAATGGTCTGATCTTGACATTTCCCCTCTTAAAGTTGCAGAGTCAGAGGGCCGTTTTTTTAATATTTAGTTTCTGCCATATTTTGGATAAATATATTAGTTTAGTCATTACACTTGACCTCATACTAGTTTAATGTAATTGTTTTGATATATTGTGTATGTTGTTTCTCAACATAGGTAATTTACGAATGTAGCCATAAACACTACTTTTTCTCAGATGCATTACTTTACTCAACTCTAGGCTCCTCTCCTCACTTTCCCACTTGCAGCCTTCCGCATCAGTTGATTTCTCCTCCGCTCCCGCACTTGCCCGGACTTCATTGTAAAGTGAGTTGGACTGTTAAACTATGCCTCCCGTATGCGATGCATGCGCTAAAACTGACTGCCCGATGCGACCCGTCACAACCCGACCCGACCCGACCCGACCCGTTTCCCGACTAAAACTGAAAACATGGACAACACACATATACCGACTGCTAAAGACTGGGGCGCTCGCATATACCGTCCGTTTCACGACTTCCATTCCCCCCTCTTCCATTATCCCCTTTTCCATTCCCCTCTCTTCCATTCCCCCTGTTGTGTTCCCCCTCCTGCCTTCCCCCTGTTGCATTCCCCCCTGTTGCGTTCCCCCCTCTCTTCCATTCCCCTCTCTCCTATTCCCCCTCTTCCATTCCCCTCTCTTCCATTCCCTCTCTTCCATTCCGTCCCCTTCCGTTCTCCCTCTTGCATTCCGCCCTCTTGCGTTCCCCCGTATTGCGTTCTGCTCTTCCATTCCCCCTCATCCATTCCCCCTCTTCCATTCCCTCCTTTTCCATTCCCCCTCTCCCATTCTCCTCTCTTCCATTCCCTCTCTTCCATTCCCCCTCTTGCATTCCCCCTTTCCGTTCCCCCTCTTGCGTTCCCCCTCTTGCGTTCCCCCCTCTAATTGTATTGATACATTGTGTATGTTGTTTCTCAACATAGGTAATTTACGAATGCAGCCACACGCACTACTTTTTCTCAGATGCACTACTTTACTCAACTCTAGGCTCCTCCTCTCCTCACTTTCCCGCTCGCAGCCTTCCGCATCAGTCAATTTCCCCAACCTCCCTCCCTTTTTTCTCATAGGGGTTGAGGGCTGATTTTTCTTCTCTCGCCTGTTTTTCTCTTTCTCTGCTATTTTCTCACGAACCTGTTTATCGACCAATAATGATTGACTTACTTGATTTACCGATATGACTTATTGCCTAATTGATTACCTGTTATCCTATTGATTTGATCCTTGTTCGATATTACACATTGTTGCTCGATTATACTACTTTGACTTGCTATCCTCAGACTGATCCTTAATATTGTTGTTCACGATACCACAATGCATGATACACAATACCGATCATGCTCTCCATGCTCTGATCCCTGACCTGCCTGCAGGTTATGTTCTCCAATAAATATTTCCATTTTCATTTTGTTTCTTCTTTTCACTTCTTCGTATTGGCTCTGTGGGTAAATTACCAACATTGAAACTATTTGCAGTGAAAACATGCTAAATTTATTTTGACATGTATATCGAAATGCTGCATACCATAGGCTTCGCCAGAAGTAGATTTATTTAAATTGATTTAATTCCCTTCTAAGTTCTATGCAGTAAGAGTTCCTTAATAAGTGCACCTGATGCAGTAGCCGAATGGGTAGAGTGCATGCTTCCCGTTCAGAAGTTCAGCACTTTGAAACCAGGCCGAATCAAACCAATGACTTATCTAATTCATACTTGTAACTATAGAGCCTATCGCTCCGTAATACTAGGATTAGATAGGGAAAGGACTGGTTGGTTGAGTATGACTCGATGAGGATAATGTGACTGTGTGGGATATTAAGTCATGATGCTGGTGGCCTGCTCACCTAGTGGGGCAGCATATAAAGTTGCCATGAGTGTGCACTGTCAGAAGTCGATAGGATACTCATCCTGATATGACCTTACATATTGCCAGGGTGCAAAACCCCAACAAAGGCTTGATATTCCGGATCAAAGATAGCAAAGTGTTTCGAGTTTTTATAAATTTAATGTTTCAATCAAACTCTACCGCGTTACTCACCGAAGTGGAAAAAATGGCAAGTAAATCCAAATATTCATATTGCCTCCAATAAATTTGCAAACTTGCAGTTAGGGATACTCCAGGCTGAGTGCATGGCTCACTTGCAATCTACATAGTTGTTTCCCTTGACCACAGATATATGATTGTGAGCTTTCTAATTTAATTAGTGTCTATTGGCACATAATTGATTGTCTGCTTTTACATGTCAAAGCGATGGTTTGAACAAAAAACAAACATTTCTCGCCGTGAATATGGCCTATGCTGCCGACACGGCGTAAAGCAACCACCAATCAATCAATCAATTACATAGCATGCCGATTCTGATAGTGCATTTTGCGTGTTTACCTCGGATTCGCAATCAAGTCACGGGCATAAAAAACACGCAAGTGTCACATAGCCTATGGTGGCGCCACCAATCCTAGTCCAATCCCAATCTAAGTATCCTGGAATGGCACCGCCAGCCACAAACACTCGTAGCAATGCAGCAAGCGCAGGATATTCATCAAGCGTGTGTTAATAGACTACATCGACATTCCAGCAGCGTGGTGCATTGTGGGATGCATGGAAGAAAAACAAACCCGCAAGAAGCACATGGCGCATGCTAATACACTGGGTGCAGTTATGAAATATGCTAGTTTCAGCTCATCTCAGCTCTTGTTTGAAACATAGAATACCAACTAAAAGAATATATCTAATAAATTAACATATTAATCTTTATCCAGCATTGCCTTTACATCAATATAATCAGCACATCCTATGCCATGTGCACTTAGAATTAGACAAATCTGGGCACTCAGACTAGCTCTAACACAGCCAGAGTCAGGTTTACATATTTTATTCATGTTTTTATTTATATCCTATTGTTAATGACATATGCAGACCTAGAAAATGAGTAGCGTTAATCAGATATTGGTTATATATTTCTTTGAAACAAGTGTTTGTTGACACATTTGACATTTTAATATTTAGAACAAGAATTACTTATGTCTAATCAATGGTGATGTAAACATCAGCCCGTAAAGTGACTGAAATTGTATGTTTCTTAGCTCAAAATGATTAATAATGGAAAGTTGTGTCTTAAACATATTCATTATATTATTATCTTGCATCCATCCATCCAGGTTTGTGCCAAATTGTTATGTCTTAAACATTTGCTTTGCTGCCAACGACGTTTTCAGTGCATACGCAGTCGGAACAGTGATCTCGTCTATTGTATCGGACAGAACGCTGGGGAATATGGGGTAGCAGACATAAGATACCGAGTGGGTGAAGTATAGACCCGCTTCATGAGCGGGATGTTTTGGAATTAATCCCTGAGCCAGTCAAACTTAAAATCAGATGAAAACATGAACTTTTCTTTAACGGAAAGACGTTACGCAGATTTGAGTTGAATGCTCCATGCGTATTCATCGGACCTACATACACCCCACCCCTACTGACCATCAACCTTGTCTACAGACACCCTCACAGCCCCAGACACCAGGTTACCCTCCAACTACTAGACACTAGTCCCACCATATTGCTGATCCCGACCAAAATCACCAAGGTGGCTGCCAGCTTATATACCCAGGCTCACCCAAAGCAACCAGTTCATGTTCGTGTCTGCGTAGTTATGCTTGCCTCCAAATCTGTCCTGAACCAATCCTAATCCAGGCTCCCGCGTTTTTTTTTCAGAAGGCACATGCTAATTGAAAACAGAACGAGACAGTAGTATAAAGTGGCAATTTTAATTCTTTCTATCTTAGCTTGTTACATTACTCTTTCATGATGAGATGACCTTAGATATTTCAAGGATTACAGGCACTTAACCGTATCGATACATCATATTAGTTGGGTGGGTGGGACGGCAAATCTGGGCGGCAGAAAGACAGTAGTATAAAGTGGCAATTTTAATTCTTTCTATCTTAGCTTGTTACATTACTCTTTCATGATGAGATGACCTTAGATATTTCAAGGATTACAGGCACTTAACCCTATCGATACATCATATAAGTTGGGTGGGTGGGATGGCAAATCTGGGCGGCAGAAGTACGTCCTCTCGGTTTGAAAAGTCTGGTCGAAGTGAATATCTCCAGTGCCACGTCATCGGCTTTGACTGGAAATCACTATAGGTGGCGCGTCAATCGGCAGCCATTTTAGTTCTAAAAGTGAATATAGATGTCGCCACCAGTCTGATTTTAATCTAACTGCGTAGTTCAAGAAGTATCATGTAGATGGTGCGTCGATCAGCGGCCAAAGTTATTAGTTCTAAGAAAGAATATAGTTGGCGCCATGGTTCCCTAATCTACTGCGATTCACAGTCTCGTTCATTCAATTACCCATGTTGCGCACATCATGGACAATTGAAAACAGAACGAGACAGTAGTATAAAGTGGCAATTTTAATTCTTTCTATCTTAGCTTGTTACATTACTCTTTCATGATGAGATGACCTTAGATATTTCAAGGATTACAGGCACTTAACCAAAGAATAGAGCAAGTGTCCTGGGAGCCGATGAAACCGACTGCCTTGGTACATAATCATGCACTGCGTCAGTGGTCCAATGACCCAAGTGTTTGATGTTGCTGATTGACAATCGTTGCAGAGCACAGGCTTGTGCACCACCTCGTTTCAGACTATGCAGTGTCATTGCCGCTGGGGCCGGATGACCTGCCATGGACAGGGCCAGTCGTATGGTGTCAGGCAACGCGGTTGCACGTAGAGGTGATCCGTTGGTAGTCAGGAAGGCAGGGCCATCGGGGTGAAGTGGTGTCCTGGACACGTAATCCTTCCACGCTTGACGTGGACAGTAGGGCGATCCAGTTATCGCCAGAACGAGAAATGTCTCTTGGAGACGATGACTTGTATTGTTTTTGATTACCAGACTCGGACATTGATGCCCACTGCGGTTAGCCTCAAATCCTTGGCCCGAAGATAGTGGCCAGGGTCAGAGCTGCCAAATTTAGGAAAGGTTAGTCTGTCGGAGAAGTGTGCGATGATAGTAGCTAGCACCAGTAGTATTCCCTTGCCTGGGCTGCCTTATTCCTCCAGGTCCCAATCGCCAGCCCCGCCTTAATGGCATCAAGAAGCCGCTGATGGTGACGTTGTGAGTAACCTGGGGAGAGAAGGCAAAAAAATTTAAATATCGATCCCAGGTTACAGGTTAGGGGTCAAAGCATTGTCATGTGTCACAATCACCGATTCCAGGCCGGCCTCAGCAACAAGTCTCTGGCTAGACTCCTTGCACGCAAGTCGAAACACCTACGACTTAGAGCATCAGGAGAATGATGTCCTTTCCTGGTTTGTGTCGGACAAGAATGTCGGTACTCCTTCGTGCGGCAAACAGCCAGATCTCCCGGGCAAAGGCACAGATGACAGGGTCGCAACCTGCCCCGGAACTGAGCACTTGCTGTGAGGTTGCATTGTCTGTGTTTATTGCGATGGTGTAATTGTGCGCTTGATGTGGAGAGAGATGTTTGAGGGCGACAACCAGATTTATCGCCTCGAGCTGTGGGTTTTTGAGATGGTCTCCAGACAAATTCAGCTTTCGTGTAGGATGTCGCTATACTCGTGACTCTAGAGTGGTTATGTATACTTAAGCCTGTGTCACTTGTTCTGCGAGTACATCAACAGTGTACGGGGAGCCGTTTCCATGCAGGGTCATTAGACATTTTTATGTGATTCTTATCACGCATTGTAGGCCTTTTCGTCTCAGATTGTGATTTGTTAGCTTCTGACATGGTCTGCAAACAAATTTGTGTAGGAAGTTGCCATACTCGTGACTTCAGTGTGGCTATGTATACTTAAGCCTGGGTCACTTGTTCTACGAGTGCATCAACAGCGTGCAGGGACCGGTTATTTCAATGCAATGTCATTATAATGTGGGTTGTCAGGTTTTGTCTATCAAGCAATGCCCAAGTGCGCCATGATGATAAGGCTCGGCACCCTATTAAGCTTATGAGATAAAAGAATGCAGAGCCCTTGGTGAATTGACATCTTAGAATGTGATTGAAGAATGCTTTGCGGTTTCATGTCATTACTCAAATCCTATGCACTGCCCGACCTCCAGGTCGTGGTGATGTCAGCACTCCCTGAGACTTTGCGTCTGCGACAATGTCTAGACGGTCGCCATCACAGCAGCCAGACAAGATCTGGGTGTAGTTTGCATGCACTCTGTGTACTGATAACCTTTGTCTGGCCAAGTGCGAGATCTGGGTCAGCGTCTGGTTCATGGCGCTTATGTACAGGTCAGTGTAATTAACAGGGTGGTGGGTGAAAAAAAGGTCTCTGGAATATGTAAGGTGCAATAGTTGTTACATTGTTGCATTGTGGAAATCGACAGGGTTGTTATTTTCCGATTACCTTCGTTTTTTACCCAAGTTTAATGTGGGTCACCATTCCAATACAATCAAGCTGTCGGTTGCATGTGAGGTTCGCTGATGTCAGCATTGAGAATTATAATGTAGAGTGTTAGCTTTTGTTACCTGACTTATTGTATTTTTGGTTCTTGATGTTGGTCACCATTTCTGTAATGTCAGCACTGGCGGTTGTATATGCAATTTCCGTCAAGCATGCTGTCATGGCCGTCTCACCATGGTGTGATGTAAGGACTCTGGCGGTGCGGGGTAGCGGACCTCGATTTTGTCGTTCCGCATTTTTGTGCGGTTCGTCGATACATGCATTAATACCAGGTTTGATATCGTCAATGAGGTTTTGTACTGCAGTGAGAGCCACGGTTAATCCTACATCAGCAGGCTTCTTTATCACGTCGATTTGGCGTGTCAGCTCAGACGACCGCCTGCGTAGCGATCCGTCGAGCATGCTGTCATGGCCGCCTCCATGTGTCATGACGTCAGCACTCCAGCGGCGAAGCGCAACGGAGCCGGATTTCCGTCGCTCTGTTTTTTCCTGCAGTTCATGAATATATGCATTAATGCCAAGGTTGACCTCAGCGACGTGCTTCTTTATTGTAGCCAGAGCCACGATTAATCCTACGTCCACAGGGTTCTTTATCGCGTCCACTTTTTGGTGATAGTAGGTTTCAGCCGATTGTACCGTGGAGGACCGATGGTTTGTGGGTTCAAACGATCGCCTTCGTAGCGATCCGTCGAGCATGCTGTCATGGCCGCCTCCAAGTGCCATGACATCAGCATGCCACCGTCTGGGAGAAACTGCGTCGTAGATAATATATCCTCCCATGCCGGCGCACGTCCAACACTCCGCGCGATCGACTGAAAAAGATTTGAACCCACGATTCCAACAAGTCCGTCGTTCATGCCGGTATCCAGGATCAGAGGAGAGTTCACCCGATTGTACAAAGGAGGAGCAATGACGTGTTGACTCAAGCGATCGCCCCTGCAGCGATTCGTTGAGCATGCTGTCATGGCCGCCTCCAGGCTTCTCTGCCAGATCCATTTGTTCTTATTGCTTTGTCTCGGCGTGCCTTAAGCCAATGTTGTCTGACTTGAACGAGACTAGCTATTCGGCATATTGTAGGGTATAGCCACTGACTTCGACCTCATGTTCTTGTTTTCTTTCAACTTCCATGCTCGCTCCAGTTATAGTCCAAATCTGGGCGGCAGAAGTACGTCCTCTCGGTTTGAAAAAGTCTGGTCGAAGTGAATATATCCAGTGCCACGTCATCGGCTTTGACTGGAAATCACTATAGGTGGCGCATCAATCGGCGGCCATTTTAGTTCTAAAAGTGAATATAGATGTCGCCACCAGTCTGATTTTAATCTAACTGCGTAGTTCAAGAAGTATCATGTAGATGGCGCGTCGATCAGCGGCCAAAGTTATTAGTTCTAAGAATAGAATATAGTCTACTGAGATTCACAGTCTCGTTCATTCAATTACCCATGTTGCGCACATCATGGACAATGACAGGATGTATGTGCGATCTTGACGGCCTCCTCTCAGCTGTCTTCCGGGCTGATTTGCCTTTACCTGTTTACGACCAAGACCACTCGGCGCCCGGGCATCTTTTATTGACGGTCGTGATGATTCCGGCGCCGGTTCTTGCCGCACTCCTATGGACAATTAAATCAATTCAGTTAGTCCGTTCGGTGGTCAAAATAAGCTCAAGTGCTGCTTTACAAGTCTTGGTGGCCAACCACCATTTGTCAGTCCTGTATTATCTGGAATTGTTATTAGTTGTCTTATACTAGGTCTGCTTTTCGTGCAGTTTTAACGCGCCACTAAAAGAGGACTTTGCGCAATGACCACGCCGCGACACCGCACCTCTCGTCCCTGTCTACTGCCCTTGGATCCCGCTCCTCAGTCCTGCTTCACGAACCCTGGATGTTCCGCACAATGTGCCCTTTTCAAACTGCTCCTGCTCCTGTGCCCCTGCCACTGCCCCTGCACCTACGCCTGTGCCTGCGCCTGCACCTGCACCTGGGTTTGTGCCTGTGCCTGCACTTGCACCTGTGCCTGTGCCTGCGCCTGCGCCTATGCCTGTGTTTGCGCCTGTGCCTGTGCCTGCACCTGCACCTGTGTTTGGGACTGCGCCTGCATCTACTGCCCGTACCTGCGTCTGCGCCTACACCTACGACAGGGATGCCAACTGTCCGGTCTGATAGGAAGACTGCCGATTTTGGCTACTCTCTTCTGATATTACCATTCCATTTGAAAATCAACTAATACGAAAGGCAAAATCAGATTTGTATGAAAAAATATGTAATATAATTATATATATATGTTGTATGATTAATACTATGTCATGACATATGTCTGATTGTCGTCTTGTCTGTTGCTTCACACAACTTTATCTTCCTAATAACATCTGAAAATGTTCCTATTGTTGATCATATCTGCTACGGTGGCGTGTGCGTCTGCGTTTGCGTCTGCTTCTGCGTCTGTATATATGCAATCTCCCTATGTTCCTGTGCCGGGCATCGCCCCGCCCTGCCCCGCCCCACTCCGCCCCACATCGCCTCGCCCGCCCCGCCCTGCCCCGCCCTGCCCCGCCCCGCCACGCCCCGCTCCGCCCCACCCCGCCTCGCCCCGCCTTGCCCCGCCTCACCCCGCCGGCCATGCCCCGCCTCGCCCCCCCCCCCCCCACGATGGCCCGCCCCACCCCATTACACGAAGTTACACCCGTACAACCTTAAAACCTTACCCCCTTACCCCAAACCCTCTTCCCTGCTTCCAACACTGCCCGGTCCGGCCCCACTGGTGGCGCCCGACCCATTTGTATCGTGTGTAGCGGACAGGCGCGATCGAGGTGGGAATAGAGGCCAGACAACTGCGTCATGTGTGGGCATAAAACAATGATCGCCCCGAGAGCGATCACAGATCCCCGCTGAGCAATTACCCCAGAACCAGTGGCCCCGGGCATTGCTAGCCGGGCTGCCGGAGGACCAAGCGGCCGGGCGCTAACACCGCGACCGCGCCAAGAATAATGCCGATATGGCGTTTGGCGCTTACTCCTCCAGGAATCTTTCACACGAATGACGAATATGGAATGAACAAGTCTGGGAAAAAGTGTTACCCTGTTGAAAAAAATTCGCTTATTTGCAATAAATATAAATAATATTATTATATGCACTACATATAATATATATACATTATTCATTATACATACGTATATATATAATATTTTTATTAATATCAATAACAGATACATGGTTTATTATATATTTCCTATTTTGCATATTATTCATTACCGTTGCCCGCTAAATTGGCGCCTCCTATATATATAATATATATATTGAGCATGTTGGCGAGGCTAACATGGATAATTTGTGTACAAGGCCAGTTCCTCCTTTCCTGTTATTGCTCTCCCCTTTTCACGCTCATTTGCTGTCCTGGCACCGTCCTGTGCACTTCACTCTCCCACCCACCCGCCCTCTTACTTGGGGGGTGCGCGCTGCTGGGTCTACATTTCTCCTGCTCCGGTCTGCTCTGACCTGCTCATCCTCTGGTCCCAGTTGGCCGCTTGATCATGATTACCAAGCATGAACTGGGCCACTGTCACCCGCTTGCCTGGACTACCTGTAGGGTGATTTATTTTTAATAAATTTCTTAAATTATCTCCGCTTGTTTCCTCTCGCTGTTCTGGGTCGAGTAAAGTGAATTATATTATATATGTGCAAGTTTTTACTGGACGGAATGCCCCACGTGTTTTGGTGTTTTCCATGCAGGATGACAGAGGATCAATCTCCAGATGAGGGCTTACAAAATTGATGTGCTACCTTGCTGGCTCAATAATCGTATCATAAGGCAAGACTGGTTAGCTCTGTCACGATAGTGGGACTGAGCGGTATATTTGATTATGGTACAAGGAAGCACTATGAAATCGCCCCTAATGACTGCAACTTTAGTACTTGCATACTATGATATGTATCATATTTATGTACATGTATATATATATATATATATTTTACCTCGGTACTAGGCCTCGGGCTACTCATAACCCAGGGAGAAGGAAGCACATCCAGGTCTAGCAATTAGCATAATCAGCTCACAGCAGGAGGAGGTGCTATGAGCAGCTCTGGCAATTTTTCTACATGTACTACAAAACCAAAAGGTTAGTATCCCTCAAACTCGATACGTTGGTTTCATTCATGTTAGCATCCACGTACAAAGTTTTCTGAAACTTTTTGATAAGATATTACTCTTTTACAGCTTAGTTTCGATTGTAATTGACATGATCGATAGAACAATGTTTCCATTGTTTGGTTGTTAATTAAGCCGCCTGTGGCCGAATGGAGAGATGTTTGCCAGGATCCAGTTAGATCATTGGGGATTCATTCCCTGGGTCTCAACAAGATTCCCCATCTGTGATTCCCGTTAAGGCGTACCTCCAAGTCCTATAGTATTTTCTTCAACTTGTTGGGGAAAAAAGCCACAAGTGGGAGAAGTTTATAGGTACTTAGAATATGGGAGGGCACCAGTACACTGGTCCCTACCCCTCGTTTGGATTGGTTGGTTACCCATTCCGTCATCCTGCGACTGTCTGTTAGCCATACACCTGCATTAAAAATTGATTTAGCACCATAAAATACACACCTAGTATAATTATACTCTAATTATCAGTGTGCTATTCCACCTAAGACAATGCCTAATCATTGTTCTTCTCTTTACTCATGGCTATGAAGCGGAGTAAGGTAGAGGCAACTCACGCACACAGTGCGGATGAAGACGCAACACCACCTGCGTGGTTACAAAGGTTGCCCTCGCCAGAACAAAGGAATTCTGCAGAGGCTGTAGGGGGTATGATACCGACCCCAGCCCCGCTGATAGGGACCTACATGAGTAGGTTGCCAGGCTTGTGCAACAAAAGATGGAAGAAATGTTACTATGTAGAGTGGGTACATCAAAAAAAGGTGAACAAATGTTCCACAAGGTGAGTCAGAATGGGAGGACTTTTCGGAAGATCTGGCCTCTACAGACTATGACTGAGATGAGGAGGTGGTTGTGTCTGCACGAAAGCGCAAGCATAAAAAGAGAGACAATTCCTCAGAAGGAGATGAGGACACGAGAACGCTAAAAAGAATTCCCTCATGAAGAAGACTAAGAAAAAGTCTATGAAGAGGAGGAAACACAAGTCCTCCTCTTCGGACTCGTCGTCAGACTCATCAACGACGAGTTCAGACTCTGAATCAAAGCACTCCAGCAAATACGCTAAATCGTGTAGGAAAGAAACTTAAAAGTGTAAAGTGCTGAGCCGCAAGAAAATACACATAACACCGCTCATGAGGAAGACCATTCAAGGCAACTTTAACACCTTCAAGCTGGTGGAGGTCAAAATCAAGATGGCAGAGAAATTCATGGGAATTAAAGGAATTCCGGATCCGCTATCAAAGAGATGCATCCTGAGGTTAAACTCGGTGAAGAGAGGAACAAGTTTGAGATGGCTCTCTACAGGGTACACAAAGGGGTACTCTCAGCTCTTACAGCCATAGTGCCCATCGGCAACAGGATGATGGCACAGAGCAAGTTCTTCTGACTCTGTGATGATATGAAAGGAGGAATTGCGTTACTAACAGCAACCAGCAACTTCCTCTCCTACAGACAGTTTGAGACGGTATTTAAAGTATTCTGAACAGATGCTGGAAAAGAGGTGGCGTGGTGCAAGAAGATTACAGACAATGATGGAAAGGAAGACACACTATTCCTAGCACCAAAGCCCATTAAGGGCAAGCCGCTAAATAAGGTCAAGATGTTCGGTTGACAACTACAATACTTGTTCAAACAAGTGGAGACCATCTCCAAGTGTGGAAAACACATGGAAACTGACCAAAAGAAATTGGCTGACGGCAACTCCAACCGCTTCAAGAAGCTGAAGCAGGATTTTCGCAACCGAAGAACCGGCCAACGAGGAGGCCGGTTTGGAACCAACTTCAGCTTCCAAGCCAGAGGAAGGGGCCAGATGCAGTCGTTCAGCTGGAATTACAGGAACAGATCCTTCAAGAGGGAGTTCAACTCTGAGAAGCAGTTCCCCCACCCAGGAAACAAATAGAAGTGGTAACGCAGACAATAGAAACCATAAAATTAGGTAATACCTTTCAAGCTGGTAACCTCAATAACTGTTTTTCGGAATGGAATGAAGTTACAGACAACTTAACTATCGTTAGCCTAGCAGAAGGGGTAAGCATTCCATTTATAGAAGAACCTAATCAAAATAGAATACCATTTCTATATAGGTTTCACGGTTCAGAATGTGAAGCATTAAACAATCAAGTCCTTAAATTTTGCGAAAAGGTCATTATAGAACCAGCACTACACATTGCTGAGGTTTCATCTTGAATATTTTCATAAGACGGAAACCAAACGGGAATGTTAGACTATTTCTAGACCTAACTCTAGTTAACAAATTTGTAGAATACAAACATTTTAAAATGTTTTAATTAGAAACAGTGAGAGACTTAGTCACACAAGGTGCTTGGCTAGCCAGCGTTGACCTTAAAGATGCATATTACACAGTGCCCATCTATAAACATGATAGATTCTGTTGGAACATCAAACTTTATGAGTTCATGTGTATGCCACCTGGACTGGCCTGCTGTCCACGCATTTTCACAAGGTTACTCAAACCTATTTTTTTGCTAATGGCTAGGAAAGGACATATCATGTTCCCATTCATTGACAATTCATTTATTGTCGCACAAACACAACAACAATGCAAATCAGCAGTAGATCAATTATGTAAAATGTTTACAAATTTAGGTTTCTATATACATTAAAGGAAAGCAATACTAACGCCAACAATCAAACTAACATTTCTGGTGTTCTTTATTGACACCGTAAAAATGACTATCTCGTTAACAGAACAAATAGGTATTAAATTCACAACAACAGCAAACCAATTATTACAATTGAAGATAACAGAAATATGACAAGTCACAGTCTTGAAAGGAATAATGGTAGCCTATGCACCGGCTATTTTATATGGCCAGGTCCATATCAAATCTTTAGAGATAGATAAAAACTTGGCACTGGCTCACACTAAAGGAAACTTCGAGCGGCCTATGACAATTTCGCCAGAAGGCCAAAACGATAATAATTTGGGGGCTTTCACACATAAATAACTCATCCAACCCAATTAGGATGGGAAAGCCAAACACTATGGTCACAACAGAGGCTTCCTGAGAAGCCTGGGGGGAATATAGAGACCAACAGACAACAGGTGGCCGTTGGATGGAAGATTAAATCTCTGACCACATTAATTTACTAGAGCTTAGATCCATTTATCTAGGACTCCGCAGTCTGATTCACATTCCTAAAAATCATGTAAGATTTCTAGCAGATAACACAACAGCTATGGCTTACATCAATAATATGGGAGGGACTCAATCCAAACCATGTAACAATCTGGCTAAACTCATTTGGGATTGGGAAGAGAAACACAAAATATGGCTGACAGTAGCACATGTTCCAGGCAGCCAAAACACTTTGGCTGACAGGAAAAGTTGACACTTCCATGACCATTTAGAATGGTCATTGAACCACAACATTTTCGACAGTATTTGTCACAAATGGGGCAAGCCAGACATTGATCTCTTTGCATCATGCAACAACAAAAAGTTACCAAAATATGTGTCGTGGTATCCAGAGCCAGAAGCCTGGAGAGTAGATGCATTTTCATTAATTTGGAATAATAAATTCTATTACATATTCCCCCCATTCAGCATTATCAGCGGAGTGGCCAGGAAGATCAAGATAGATCACACCCACACAGTACTGATACTGATAGTACCAGCATGGGAAACACAACCATGGTTAATGGCAATATCATCAGCAGCAAAAGGCTTGCTGAGCTTCCCAAGGGAAAGAAACAACCTTCAACATCAAGGACCACTAACAGTCTACGGAGACATGTCAACAACACCCCTTTTGGCATTCCTTTTCCAAGGAAACATTTAGAACAATTTGGATTATACAAAATAACAAAAGAAAGAATAATATCACCTGCCTGAAGAAAAGGAACAGTGAAATTATGCGCAAATTATTTAGAGAAATGGGGACTTCATTGCCTTCTCAAAGGAATTAAACCGCTAAAACCTACAATAGCTCAACTGTTATGATTTCTAAGAATATTAGAAGATGAAGGACTAGGATTCAGTGGTATTAACGCAGCGAGATGTGCTCTATCCATTATTCTACCAAGAATAGATGGAGAAACTGTTGGGAAATATCAGTTAGTACACTGGTTCATTAGATCAGTGTACACAAGAAACCCACCCAAACCTAAATACAATAGCTTTTGGGATGTATCAATCATATTTAAATTAGTCACATCATGGCCTAGCAACAGACAGTTTTCAATGAAAGACCTAGGATTTAAATTAGCATTTTTGTTACTGCTAGTTAAAGGACACAGAGGCCAAACCATTTTGGCACTTTCATTAGATGGGCTAGAAATAGACATGGATGAAGCTACATTTGATTTACAGACATTACTTAAATCAAATCATACAGGGGACCCACTGTCCACAGTACACATTACTCATTTTCTGAAGGATAAACAGATATGTGTAGTTTCGGCCATTTGGGCTTAAATATCCAAGTCACGAATAATCAGAAATTCCAGACAGCTACTAATCAGCTTTATACGACCACATAAAGCGATCTCGAGAGACACTCTCGCAAGGTGGACTATCAAGGTGCTTAAACAAGCAGGAGTCAACACTGGATGCTATGCGTCTCACTCAATGCGTGGAACATTGGTCTCCAAGGCAAGACAATTAGAAATCTCAGTTAAGAGAATTCTTGCACATGCGCATATATGTTCATATATGTTCATCTATGTTCATATATGTTCATATATGTTCATAATCATATATGTTCATATATGTTCATATAATATTAATATTATGTTCATATATGTTCATCTATGTTCATATATGTTCATATATGTTCATACTCATATATGTTCATATATGTTCATATAATATTAATATTATGTTAATATATGTTCTTATTTATATTTATGTATATCCATATATATATATTCACATGCATTCATGTATATTCACATATATTCACATGTGTTCATATGTCGAAATAAATGACTGCCCATAATTATATGTATACCGATTGTCAGTCCTCATTCATTTTTGAATGATGAATAAGATAATCGAACACACTTAAAACAGAACTTGCGCTGCCTCGTCTGGGCCATACTCTAGATACTAAAACAGTTAAATTCACCCGACAGAGTTCTCTTCAGGACCTCACATTCCGCTGAGCACAGGGCATCAGTCATCGCCGTATAAAGTGGACCGAGAAATGATAAGGCAGATATCTGAGTGTGTCTTGGAATGGAATCAGGCCCTAATCTTCCTGTGGGTGTTTTGGTACTGATAACATAGTGTTTATTCTGGGAGTCCCTGCAGACTGCTCCTGAGGTCGGTAGCTCTATTTGCATTTCTCCGTCGCTGTGTAGAGCATATTCCCGTTCTTACTCCCCTGCCCCCCCCCCCTTCCCTCCTCCTCCCTCCCCACCCCTAACTCTAGGCTCACACCCCCTCCAACAGAGTCACTCCACATACACACGTATAGTAACATATACACATAGTTTTAAAGTGCATTGACACGTGCTTTGCCACACATACTTCTCAGGGTATTATTATTTACATCGTCTACTGGAGAAATCCAAATGTTCGGTGTAATGTTGGTAAATGATGTACCTGCCACATTGGCTTCTGCACGTCCTGAATATGACTATTTAAAATAGGTGGCGGTCTCTCTTGACACCCACACCGAGGATGAGTTGGGAGTAAACAAGACCCCAACTCGTTTAAACAAAAAAATGCTTCCCCGCGAGTGGCGAGTCCCGCCCCCCGCAGGAGGGGGGGGGGGGGGCGAGAACATGCTGGTACCTGTCCCCTCCCACCCAACAGGTGGAGGACGGGGGGGGGGGGGGATGCACTACATAGTTTATTATATGCGATACAGGGTTTATCACTATCCATATATATATTATATATATATATATTATATATATTTAATTTATATGTAGATTATATATATATATATATATATATTTATATTGTATATCATATATATATTCTATATATACACTATATATATATATTATATATTATATATATATATATATATATATATATATATACGAGCCTGTCTCCAAAGGTGATTACTCTTTTTTTTTTGTCCATTGTAACAATTGACACAAAACAGCACAGAAACGGTTACACCGAAAACAGAAGGACATTTGCTTCAAATCAACATGTATTCTATTGGGATTATGAAACAACATGTAAAAAACAAATTAGTTTATCCTGAGCAAATGCATAAGCAGATAGTATGTTGATCGCTACAATGGACGAAGTTGTGTCCCATATTGCTTCGCACCTTTTGAGACAGTCTCATATATATATACGTGAAGCGGGCAAGACTATAAACGAGCTGTGGCCGGTGCGGGCTTGGGTCGAGCAACCTGCATAGGGAAATGCGGGCTGCTCGCCAAGACAAACCTGCATTGGCCATCAAATGCGGGGAAGGGTTCGCTGCTGTAACTTGTTGCTACGAGACGCACTGCATCATCCCGCCTTACTCTCCTAGCAACATAGAAGGTTTGAGCCATCGGGCCGAGACCCATCAGACGTGTTTAGTTAGCGCTCTGATGCTTTTGATACTGATAGCTTTAAATAGAGTAATTGAAAGTATCTTGACTTTGAAGGAAATGATTGATATTGGAAGAGATTAGATGGTGTTTGGTAGGAACAGTAATGAAGTTGTGAGCTCTTAAAATATGATTGAGACGTTCCTTGCATTCCTTACCCTTTACAAACAGGTCCCTTATAATAGTAACAGTCATGGTCAACCCCCTAGTGATAGTTCATTATTATATCTATTACTATTGACCTTCTGCGCAGATGATGGGGTAATGTAGACATTACCGTAACATAGAATAAACCTCTCCTCGGAACTAGTGACCACCTTCTTAATACGGACAATAACAATAATGGGTAATGTCTCGGGTGTTTATAAGTGACAGTGGTGGCGGACTATACTATTAGCCTGAGCATAGAAGTATAAGAGTAATAGCAGTTATTACGAAAGCGATATGTGGGGGTATAGCCCGTGAACACTTATTACATAGGCTGTCATCATTAGCACCTGGGCCGGATCACATTAACAAATAAGTGGAATGGCTATGAAGAGCGAGAGGGGAGAGGTGGCGGCAAGGAAAGTCAGCGGCGGCCAGAAGCAAGAGCGTGGAATCGATATGCATATTATTATTAATAGAACAATAGTAGTAGAACCGTTAAATATATATATATATATATATATATATATATATATTATGTACATGTATATATATACACACACAATTATCGGCCCTATAATGACTTATAGGAGTATAATGAAAGGATATACCACATCGCAGTTATTTTCTCACTGAATAATACGCATTGGACTCAGTGTGGTTCTTTATTTCGCCGCTGCCACCTTTAGAGCGTGTTCAAGCTCAACTGTAATCTGTCACTGTGGGATGGAATATATGTGTGTATTTGTATATAAATATATATATATATATATAATATACATTTTCGCACGCGAATGACACAGCGGAGCATCCCGGTTAAGGCTTGTGCCAGTGAGTATGCCACCGGTCATGCGAGGCAGGATCCATGAATGAAGTCAAGGCCTAGTCACACCTCACCAGACTGAGTACCGGACACCACCGGACAAAGAATTTTCTAGTCCGATGGTGTTCGGTATCAAAATGTACTGAAATGTAACAAAATGTACCGGATGAAGCGTACGCTAAATGGACAAGGAACATACATTAACAAATATCCACCGGACTAGAACCGGATGAGAACCGAATGTCAAACGGACGTACCAGATTATTCACGGATGCGCCGAAAACATATACTGATCGAATCCCCGCAATAAAAATGTTTAAATAATTTTTTTAAAACAAACACCATCAACGGACTTGGCAGGAAGCAAACCGGAGACATAACGGATGCGTACCGGACATGAAACGGACAACATGGACTTAAACCGGACACCAACCATACACTTCAGTCTGGTGGTGTCCGGTACAAGTTTTGTGCATGTTCAAAACTTGTACCGGACACCGCCGGACACCACCGGACAGATAATGGACACGCCAGATGCCAACCATATATGAACCATACATTGCTGTATTTCACCGGACAGTATCCTGTTTCTGTCCGTTTCTCCAATCCGGTTAGGTGTGACTGGGGCTTTAGGCATCTAATCAGTAATTAAAGAGTGTACGGCTCAGATCATGGGTCCTGAAAGTGTTACACTATAGCTATAAAATAATAGTGGCAACAGGGTCATAAAAGTACATGCACTCTGTTGTGTGGAATATCTCCTGAGGAATGAGTTATAATTTAGAGCAAGACAGTTTGTATTTTGACTTTGTATTATTCATGTGTTGTTGCAAAATAACGGTAAAAACATGCATCATTAATGGTAACACATGAAAATCAGACATGACAGGTTATGTACAGAAGTGAAAACTTGCTACGTTAATGAGCTGGCTATAAAATAAACACACTGAATGATACAAGAATCTGTCAGTAAAACAAACACTCTTTAACTCATTAATTTGGAAATTGAATTGTTATTGTCATTATTTTTGGCAAGAGCTTTGTACACATATGCTCTTCGCAAGTACACAATTCGGACACAATAGGTTATGTAGAGAAATGAAAACTTGTACCTTAATAAGCTGGCTAAAAAACAACACACTGAATGCTACAAGAATATGTCAGTAAAACAAACACTTTTAAAACTTATTAATGTGGAACATTTTTATGGAGTGGCCTTATAATAGAAAAGACGGTGTGAAAAGAGTGAGTGATGCCGTGTAACAAATCACTGCTATTTTAGCTCATTTTAAAACAAAGTTTCGTCCCTAGCTACAATTGTACAGCACTGCGGCCATAATCTCTGCTTTCTCTAGGCTACTGAATAACACCTATTAGCAGAGGGCATGTCAACATTTTGAAACTGTGAACCATTTAGTGGTTAGATGAATATTAAATGGGCAGGTACTGAATAGACCCATGATCACAGCCTTACACAAGAGCAAATAAACATGTAATTCCCTTCCGTGACTTTATGCTCAGATACTGCATATACATCACATATATGCCTATATAATATCATTATATATATGTACTATATAATTTATTATGTGGATATAAATAGCGGCAGCCCGTTAATGTTTCTTTCTAACCACCTTACCTTCCACGTTATTCACTGCGGGGTGAACATTCTCTCCTCCCCCGCCTCCTATACGCCGTGAGCCAACTGTCACACTGCTCACTTTCAAAAACGTTATATATATATATATATATAACTTATAACCTGTGGGCTTCATATTAATTATTATTGGGTCAGCATTGAGGGGGGAGTGGGAGTGTGCGGTGGTGTAGGCGGCAGTGAACGCGCGCTGGGGACTGGGCGCACAGTTTCAGGATAATGTAACTGTGTGGGACATCAGGTCATAAACTATAAAGTTGCCATGAGTGCACGCTGTCAGAAGTCGGTGCCCGTCCTGGTATGGCCTAGGGTCTTACTGGGGCGTAAAACTACACCAACCACCCAGCCTCCCCGGCCCTCTCAGAGGACTGGTGTTGGGCTCCTTAGGCTGCCTTTTTCCTTCTGCCCCCTCCCCCTACCCCCCCAATTCCTCTGATCATTACCCATCGGAAGCCAACTCCCAACCACATGGGACTTCTTTCAGCTGTGCCCATTCAGTGCTGCATATTTGCAGCCTTCCGCGCACCAATGCGACTGAAAACTCTCCAAAAACAACAACGCGCGCTGGGACATAGTAATGGAGCCCGCAGCCTTTTCCGGGACTGTACCAACACGTGCACACTTCCGGTCCCCCCTCCCCACCCCCTCCCCCCATACACACACCGAGACACACGCCGGGCTTTACGGTCGGGGATGGGGACCTTGCGTGTACACCAGGCACCCTACTGTTCCCTTGATGTGTCCGCGCGCCGCCAGGGGTCGGGGCGTGATCTGACCAGTGCCACGCACTCCCCTAACCAGGTCCGGTCTCCGCCATCTACCACCCACCACCCTCCGCCACCCCTCCCTCCACTCCCCTCCCGCCCGGCACCGACTCAACAACAGACACACCTCACGTAGGGCCTAATGAAGCCGACCTTTTGGCCGGCTGGGGCTCTCAAAGCCGGCTGTGGGAGGCGCGCATCGTTAAAGTGTACCTCCTCATTAGCCTAACCATGAATATATATAATTCTGCTAAGATATGCAGCAGAATAGGAATTATTATGGTAAGATAGCGGCCACGAGGGGCCAGCGGCTACTGGATGTCGCGTCGGTCGAGCTTTCGTCATTTTTTGTAGTTCCAATTCCGGTATAACAGTTGTATAGGGCGGTGAACCATGATAGGGTGTGGTAAAGGCCGACGGTCTTGGCCTTAGTACTTGCCCGCCTGTCGGTAGCTTCCCCCCTCCCACCAACAGTGGTGGGTAGGAAGCCTGCAAATCTCCCTGAGACCAGTTTATAGAGTATCCCGCCCTTCTGTTCCGGATCTCCTCCTGGAGTTCCAGCTTTCTCGCCTCCAGCCTTTCCAGCTCTGCGATCGGGGTTGGTCCATAAACCGGTCCTCTCCATTGGTCTCCACATGCTGGATCCGGGGGTGGGCTGAACATGTTCGAAAGGTCTGCCACTACCATTCTCAATCCCCTGTGTAGTCCTCCCACTGGGGGCGGTGTGTATGTAGGTGACGTGGCTGCTAGCACTAGCCACCTCCCATTGCTGTCCGTAAGGTTTACCGTGTCCGGGGACGGTGGTGGTTTGCCTATGGCGGCCGGGTAGCGGTGTTCGTCCTGAGTCAGCATCTCTGCCCCATTGGCCGTCATCTCTATGTCCACCTCGGAATTGGTGTCCGATTCGTGGGGTAGTGGTACGTAAAGTGCCTCGGAAGGTGAATCCAGTCTTCTCCTTTCCGCCCGTTCAATGAACTCAGTCAGGATGCTGGCTGCTCGTTCGCCTTTCTCATTGCTATGTTAGTCGGTGGAGGAAGCCGGGGAGGGCGTGCGTGAGATGTGGTGTGCCATGTTTAAGTGAGCCATTGGAGGTGCTCAGGGTAGGTCGCCCTTTCCAATCGGTTCCTAATTAGATTACGCCCCTCTCTCATCTTCTGGGCGCAACAGCGTCGGTCTGTGAGGCGGCCCACCTGTTGCCCGTACCTCCTGACCGTGGCCGCTGGGTGTCCCCATGACCTGACCCTTCCCCCCGGTCAGTCTGGTGCGGCATCCGTACCCCCCCTCTACCCGCCGGGTATGGAGGAGGGTGGGGGGGTGGGAGTCCACAGCCCAAGAACTGCCATAGCTCGGTCTCTCCCTTGGCGTGTGCTCAAGAACGTAGCCTGACAACGGCGCGCCGGCCGAATGTCTAACCTCCGGTACAGGCAAGCCTGACCGCGCGCAATGCAGAGGTTTGTAGAAAAGACCCATAGGTCTGGGGTGTAGGCCTGGCACGTAGGTCTGGCCCATAGGCCTGGTACGTAGGTCTGGCCCATAGGCCTGGCCCGTAGGCCTGGCCCATAGGCCTGGCCCGTAGGCCTGGCCCGCAGGCCGTCCTGCCGTAGCGGTAGCAACCCTAAGGCGCCATACTTACCAGGAGAGTTATCAGCTCTGTGATAATGTCCTAGCCTCCGGTACAGTAAGTACTGACCGTGTACAATGCAGAGGCTGGGTGGTCGGTAGCGCAACCGCTGATACACCTATCAGTCGCTGTCATCATCAGAGGGCCCGTGGCCCTCTACCGCGCAGCGCACTGTATGACGTCCTGCTCTCGCGATAGCTAATCCAAAAGTGACGAAAGCTTGACCGACGCGACATCCAGTAGCGGCTGGCCCTCGTGGACTGATTACCATCATAATGACATATCACCAGCTGTACCTTGGTGGTAAGAAAGCATGGTGTGTGTGTGTGTGTAGTGGGAGGGGATGGGATGGGGTATGGGCATGGCATGGGGCAGGATAAAGGAGCTTGCGAATTGGTCCTGATGACTGACACACATACACACACACATGGGCACACACATGCGCACATTGCTGTTCCTCTACAGCTGCAAACGATGCCTGCTAAGGGCGATATTTGCAACGGAGATCTGAGGGCCACTGTTGTAAACACACCCACTTGTGCTTTCATCAGTATGTGTTAAGCATAACACCAAATGATGATCAATGTCCAATGGGCATGGACCGGAATCTGTAGAGCGCAGGCCTCCTGTGCGGAAGGTCGGGAATTGAATTCCAGGTTGAGTCAAATCAATGACTTAAAAATTGATACTTGTCACTTCCTAGCCAGGCACTCAGCATTATTAGGATAGGGCAAGGACTGGTTGGCTCAGTGTTACTGTTAGGATAATGTGACTGAGTAGGATATCAGTTCATTGTACTGGTGGCCTGGTCTCCCAGTGAGGCAGCACTATTAAGTCACCATGAGTTTGCACTGTCACAAGTCAGTACCAGTCCTGATATGACCTTAGATGTTGCTAGAAGTATTA
The DNA here is from genome assembly GCA_030323885.1 of Branchipolynoe longqiensis. Lineage (NCBI taxonomy): Eukaryota > Metazoa > Annelida > Polychaeta > Phyllodocida > Polynoidae > Branchipolynoe > Branchipolynoe longqiensis. The sequence goes on from CM059191.1 coordinate 20,505,838, forward strand.
GAACGTCTCCCACTGTCCCAGTGAGGCAGCACTATTAAGTCGCAATGAGTGTGCACTGTTACAAGTATGTACCCATCCTGATATGACCAGAGATGTTCCCATGACGTAAAACTCCCAACCGCCAACCAATCCAATGGGTAGGGTGCATGCGCCAGTGTTGCTCACTTGGCGCTGTTGTGGCGCCAGATGTGGCGACCACGAAATGTCATATTTTACTCAGCCTTATGGGTTGAGGAAGCCGACGTTGCCACTGGACGAATAGGCTGGGCGTTCGGCAGAGAATTGCATTAACAAATCAAGGCATGATTTTAGGCCAGTCGGATGTAGTTTTATGGCTGGTACACACCTACCGTTTGTGCGCACCCACCTACCGTATACGATCTAAAACTGCCCGTTTCGCACACAAAAATCGCAAGGTGTGCGCTCCCTGCGCACACCTAGCAATTACGATTCGCGCATAAAACCTCAGTTTTAGGGCTAAAACCGGCTGCTTACGATTGCGATTCGCGATTCGAAAAACGAATCCGCGCGTTTTCAGTTTTAAGCGGGTCGGGTCGAGTCGCCGGTTTTAGTGCGCGAATCCTATACGGGAGGTGTGTACTAGGCTTTATGGTTTCCAATGGAAGTGCCGGTATTTGTGGCCTTGCGACGGGCCATCAATTGCAAACAAAAATTGGTTTCCTAATGCCAGGTACACACATACCGTATAGGATTCGCGCACTAAAACTCCCGATCCGCTTAAAACTGAAATCGGGCCGATTCATTTTTCGAATGGGGAATCGCAATCGTAATCCTAGCACACACCTACCGTTTTAGCCCTAAAAATCGGGAATCGCAATCGGTAGGTGTGCTAGGGGAGTGCACACCTCACGATTTTGGGGCAGTTTTAGGTCGTATACGCTAGGTGGGTGCGAGAAAACGATCGTATACGCTAGGTGTGTACCGGGCATTAGAGCGGGCACTGAACATTGCGAAGCAGGATTGATTTCTCATCGAAACAAATCAAAAGGAAGAACAAATAAGGCAAATGCAGTTAATGTTCTGAGCATTAGTATGTCTCTTACATCAACGGAATTCTCAAGTCTCTGTTGGAAATTAAAATGCATTTTAATTACATTGCTTTGCCGATATTCGAAAATGCATTTGAGAGTGTGATTATTACGATTGCGGGAGACATAACAAAGAATATATATATATCTATATATATATATATATGTGCATATGCATTTTAATATCTCCTTAATATAGTTATATCCTGTAGCATTTCTTCTTAGTATAATAGTATAATATACTATAATATATTATATATATACCACAACAAAGTTACGAATTGTCCGTGGCACAGATATATATCTAGGCCTACATATACAGTGACACCTTTCAAAATCGACCGACCTTGGGACCGAATTTAAGCGGTCCATTTAGGGAGATGGTCAGTTTAGGGAGTTAGAATATGGTTACAATGGTATTGTTTTTTTTTGTTTTTTTTGTAAATATAGTTTATTCATTGAATAAAGTCTTTTGTCAGCGCCGTGGCACTGGTCTTCCAGCCATGTGACAATACAGTTATTTACAATATATGCAGCTAGCCCAAATCAGCTGAAATAACAATATCAAACATTCAAAGACTTACAGTTATATGTTGGGACCCAAATAAAGCGATCGATATAGGGGAGTGGTCGATTTGTTGAGGTAGTCGGTTAGAGAGGTTTTACTGTATATATATATATATATATATATATATATACATATATATATATATATATATATATAATTAATATCCTCCGAACCCGCCGTTTTGGCGCCACTTTAGGGCAGTCCCGGGCCCGGAAGGAACGGTCATTGATTGGACAATATATGCAGAATCATTAATTATTATTCGAACGATAATAATAAATACGAAGCATTTAACTCTGGCATTTATATATGCATAATATATTATACTCCTTATACATATATATACATATATATATATAATTAATATCCTCAAGATTTGACGTTACTTCGCATTAATATAATACATGTCAATACTATATTGACAATATTGCACAACGTGTGTAGTACTGTCATAAATAAACTAGCAACAGTTGTAATGGATATGGCTTAATGTATTCACTGATGGCTGATTAAATTGATCTGTGTAACTCTCCCCCCCCCCCTCCCATCCTACCATAGTTCACACCCCAATGGTCCTTAATGATCCGATGTTATTGTTGTGGAATGTATCCAGCTTGGAAGTTGAATACCTGACTTCCAAGATATCAAAGTTGTCGTCGTTGTGATGATTTTTATTCTACTGCAGTGTGTATATTACTAAGGCAGAGTGAACACTGCATTAATCCTTGATACAGCTGGAGATTACATGCAGTGGGAGATAGGGGATGGAAGCAGTGTGGATTTTGCACCCATACCATGTCATATATTTAGTCCTTATGGGGCTGTCACACTATGACGTTTCTCCCAGCGACCCGTTAGCATTGAAAATAAAATCTTGCACTTCAAGAAACGTCAAACTTTTCGGCGGTTTGGGGAAAAAGATCGGCATCAGCGCGGCGCATTATGCGCGCGCGGCCAACATGTTTCGACGTGCTGGGAGGAAAAAAAAAAAAGTTTGGCGTGACGTCTCATCTAACCTTAAATGTTGCTAGGGCGTAAAACAAAAACGGCCCAGTTTGCCGCAACGTGTGAGCAACGACCCTCCCGCGCGCGCACCGTCTTCCTAGTGTTCCCATAACGTTATTCCGGCGCGTCCAACGCATCGCGACGTGGGCCTAACGTCCCTACCCATATATTTGTGTGCGCTGCCGGTCGTTGGCTTTTTTTTTACATGCTTAAAACCTTGGGCGACCAATAGCGCACGCCGGCGTTTTGCGCCGACCATAAGCATCAAGGATAGTGTACCGACGTGTACCGACGTGTACCGACGCGCGCATAACGCGCCCCCAGCGTTTCTCGATATTTCACCCATTTTCGCCCCAAAACAACACACGTCGCCTGGTCGCCGGCGAGAAGCGTTGTAGTGTGACAGGGCCTTTACCTGCTTACTCAGGGATATGCAGACCATACTCACAGAATATGTGTTTTCTGAGAACACAGACATTCCCAGTTATACTGGTCCCTCGGGAAGAACTGAAGCTCTGACTCAGCTTGCTGAGATGTAGCTTCAGCTTACATGCTGGGACGTGAGGAGGTGCTTCTTAATACATACACAACATCAGACACAAAGTACTATGCTATCTCTAATGTAAAATATGTTTTGCATAATATCAATATGATTTACATTCAGCGATGAACAATCTCTGCGGTTTCACTGATTTCCTCAATATTTTGTATATTTACCTGTTATTAACGCTAAACTAAATCCAAGCAATCAGGATGTATATGACAACAGTTGGATAGTTCGAATCCCATTTTTAGATGTAACTAGAAATAAAACCCAACCAAGAATGAGGTAGACATGGGTGATAAGACAGTCACAACTAGGCTAGTTGAAACCTGACTTCTGGCATTTTTGTGCGATTCCCTGACAGTGCTAAGTCTACCGGAGAGAATCCACGCTTTCACAGAAATTAGCTGTCGGTGTAATATTCTCAGTTTAGTTTTAACGTTTTTTTTTGCTGGAGACCACTTTCATCCTTGTACATTAGAAACAAATTAATCTAAAAAAACAGATGGCCAGCATGCAAAGAGTTCATCTGGAGTTTGATTGGAACGGTGACGTCATCAATCCAAACAAAAAGGTCAAATGAGTTCAACAAAAAACAGATGCCTAACTACCAAGAGTGGTCGTCAGGAGGTAATGTGCTCATCAATGTAAACTGAGATTAAACTGTTTGGCACGGCTGGAAGTGCTACCTCTCACCCCCGAATTCAAGTTTGAAATTGTGGACTAGCATGCCTGACTGAAAGTGAGAGACCAGAGGAACAGGATATGGGTCATTCTCAGAAACTATGTACAACTTTTTTGACATGGAAACAAAAAGAGAAAACATTCCAAATAATCACAGACAACATTAAAACTAATAGTAGAATCAATATACATATGCAGGTTTAAATGTTGTGCATATCTCAGACATGACATTTTTTATTTTCACTTTTTGATTTTGATCTTATGCAAACTGAGAAAGCTGTTGAAATTAACCATGTGGCATCTGTCCATAACATCATTTTAACACATACAATAAATTCAAACAAGATTTGATTGATTTCACTTAAGGCAAGAGAATTGTTTCTCACAAGAAAAACAATTTAAAGATTGTTTGTGTAAATGTATGATGTCGATATGCACATGTTCTTATTTGTACTTCAGCACAAAATCACATAAGCATATTTTGGATACATTTGTGGGATAGATTAAATACATGTAGTATTGCTAACATAATTAATACACAGAGTCAGCAATACTTATTCGACTTACTATCCCCCAAAAAGAAGGCAACCATCATTAACAATATAACATGGAAACGAAAAATGTGGTACACAGTTTCTGAGAATGACCCATATACCCATATTGAGAGCGCAATATATCATTTACTAGCTATAACTAGATGGAAACACCGATATTAAGTGTCAGTCAGGCTCCAAATTGACAGCACGTCTCTACTTAGACGATCATTGTACATCACCCACCCGTGCCCTTTACTGAAGCAGCATTGAGTTTGCCTTGATTTGATACTGGTGTAGTACTACTGCTAAGAGAGTGGCCAGGTGACATTCCGTTGTTGGCTCAGAGTCATGATAAGGTGACTGAGTCAGATATTGGGTCATTGTGCCGGCGACATCGTATCCACCCCAATGGGACAGACAGCCTATGATGTCGCCATGCAAGAGTGCGAACTACCACAGTCAGAGGTCGGTACACATCCTTTTATATGTATATATATATTAATATATAGGTTGTGTGCGTAGAGACAGCTGGTATATGGATGTACGGGTATACATCTTCGGTATGAGGTTGATTTATAAATGTAATTGTATTCATTAAACAAAATTAATGTTAATGTCATGGCATTGGGCTTCCAGCCATGTGACATTACAGTTATCTACACAATTTAAATGTCCAGCTACATACATCAGCCTGTTGTATAGTAATACATATGTGAGATATAGATATACATAACATATAATACCAATATGACCTCACATGTTGCCAGGACCAATAGCCCATGTAAATCATTCACTTATTCTAGCTATCTCTGCCCAGGTCATTTATTATATGCCTGCAATTCTGCAATGAAACAATGCTCTGATGATGATGGCGATACTGGAAATAATTACATGAATGTGGTGACGTGTCAGACGGGCGGCTATGGGCAATTCCAAGTTGGGAAGGCAATGTTCCCACTCAGCGAGCAACAGTCCTGTCACCTGTGGCATGCAGGTTCTGCATGGACCCCTCATACAATAGCTTCTCCCGCTCCTACTGCCAGCTAGGTTAAAGCTGCATAGTCCGATGAAACATCAAATTTTCAAAACCAAAACGATTATCTAGATTTGTTTCTACAGGTTTAATTTAGTTGGTAGTGCACACCAGCGGCCATACCGACTCAATTGTCGGCCTAAACTAAGTGCGGCACAAATCAACTTTGTTGGTGTGGTCAGGGGATGTCACCCCTTCAAGTGCATGAAGACTGGAGCAGCAGATGAGTTAGAAGATCAATAGCTTTGAAGGTGTAACATCAAGATGATGTGGCTCATCAGGGCACACTCTGACAAAGATGAGTAAGTGGCCAGTCACCTTGGAAAGGAAGGGGAACCTACCAAGTATTTACCCATAGTAAGCATTAGCGTTAATCAAATGTTTACAAGATATTGGTGTCAATGGCAAAGACATTAAAATAATTGTGAACTTATACTGGACACAACATGCATTTATAAAAATGGACCAGGGCCTATCGGATGAAGTTATGATTAAACGAGGAGTTTGACAGTGGTGTGCTTTGTCACCATGTCTATTTAACCTGTACACAGAGATGATTTTCAGACACATTGAAGATGGCAAGGGAGTGACAATAGGTGGCATGAACATCAACAATCTTAGATATGCCGATGACAGTGTAATACTAGCAGACAGTGAGAAAAACCTACAAGATATAATGAATAGAATCAATAAAGCTGGAATACTATTCAACGTGAAGATGAATGTCAGGAAGACCAAAACAATGGTTATAAGTAAAAAGCCATAAAAACCAAATATCAATATAACCATAGATGGCACAAACATAGAACAAGTATCCGAATTCATATATCTCGGACAAAAGATTACAAATGATGGGAGATGTGAGGAAGAAATTAAAAGAAGGATAACAATAGCCCAAACAACATTCTCCAAAATGTATAGAGTGTTAACATCAAGTAAGATATTAATACAAACAAGGAAGCATATTCTTCAGTGTTATGTGTGGTCTACTCTAATGTATGGGGCTGAGACATGGACAATCTCTAAGAAAATGTACAAACGTTTAGCAGCATTTGAGATGTGGACTTATCGAAGGATGATGAAAATATCATGGACAAAGAAGATCACCAACAAAGAAGTTCTCAGAAAAATTAAAAATAAGAAAAGCTTGTTTGCCACTATACAGACAAAGAAACTTATTTATTTTGGCCACATCATTCGTCAGAGTTCAATATACCGTACATTGTTGGAAGGGAAGGTGAATGGCAGCAGAGGGAGAGGGAGACCAAGAACATCATGGTTTACAAATATTTCACAGTGGACAGGCTTGAATTATTCACAGTCTATCAGAACAGCACACCATTGGGACAAGTGGAGAACCATTGCATCCAACCCTCGACTAGAGGATGGAACTATTTATTGATTGATTTAATTTAGATACTGATGCACTTTTTAAACGTTTGTGACAAATAGAAGGGAATACCGAGGCCATTTAAAAGAACCTGTTACTGCTAGAGCCTATGGTGTCAGAGTGTTGGTGTTCTTGCCCAAACTAATTTGACAGCGACTAGATAAACTTAGTCATTTAAAAGAAAAGTTACGTTAGATTATAATGATCAATCTAATACAGAATTTAAAAACCATCGGACTATGCAACTTTAAGCGCGGGAATATGTCGGTGCAGAGAAGATTATGATGTGTGCTACAGGCACTTTGCCCAATGATTTTAATAGGAAATGATGTGGGTATATACATGATTGTGTCTGTATACGTATATATATAATTTATATATATATATATATTATATATATATGGTTCATGAGTAACCTCAGGTGGCTACACTAGGGCCAAACACATCAAATCTAAAAGAAACCATTATCTTCACAATTTCTTTCAATTTTATTATTATTAACAGTTTTCAAAAAGTGTCCTCCTTCTAAACAAAAATGAAGTGTAAATAACTGTACTATCGACGGATTGAAGACCAATGCTTGGACAGTGAAAAGATACATTGTTTAGAGCAATACATATATTTACATAACAAACAGGTTATCGAATCATTCCCAGGTTGCATTGATGTTATAGATGTAGGCAGTAACTAGTTAAACTGGCGCCATGATCAGATGAATTTGTGCTATGAGCAGGATTCATGTCCAATCTAACGTCAATAAAATAATGCATTCAATATATATATATATTCAGTATACACATATATATATGTTTTCTTAAAGACAAATATATTATTAATTAGAATGTTAGGCTGGCATGGAATTAGGGGAGCTACTTTCTCAACGCACAGCCTACGAAGAGGTGGTGCGAATTTCCTAAGATTATGCGGAGCATCTATTCAGGTCATTAAAGAGAGGGGGAATTGGAAGTCCGACACTGTGTACTTATATCTCGAGGCCTCCTTGGCCGAGAGATTGACAACCGACATGGAATTAGGGGAGCTGCTTGGAAGCAGGCCTCCCGGTTCCCAGACCGCAGCCCAACCTCCTGTGACCCATAGAAGCAAGGAACATATTAAAAGGAAAGTTTACAGGAGCAATACCGGAATAAGAACAATAAAACACTGGAGCATTACATACATAATAATAATTGCATAAATACTTTATACCTCACAGTATGTTGATAATTTCAATGTACATAGGAGATTTATGAAGTGAAAATATGTGAAATAATGTTGGCTTGCGTGTCGAGTCAGGACTTACCAGATATGCAAACTATGAATAGTCCTTTTCGAACAGAATATTTGTGGATAATAAAGTTATGTTGGGTATGTTCCTACCCCTTTGACTGAAGAAAGGTGTTTCTTTTGTTGTTTTACGTTCTAGCAACATCAAGGGTCATATCAGGACTGGAACTGACTTGTGACAGTGCACACTCATGGCGACTTTATAGTCCTGCCCCACTGGGAGACCAGGCCACCAGCACCATGACCTGATATCTTACTCAGTCACATTATCCAGACACTGAGCACACCAGTCCTTGCCCTGTCCTAATAATGCAAGCACCTGGCTAGGAAGTGACACATATCAATCTTTAAGTCATAGGTTTGACTCGAGTAGGGTTCAAACCCACGATCCCATGGGTTCGGATCCCCCGAGCTCCCAAAACAGGAGACAGATGCTCAACTCATTCAGTCATCCCGTCTGGTAAAGCAAGAAAGGAGGTTGACAAAGATATATTAACTCCTTCAATGTCTTCCTCCCTTCTTCTCTCTCCTCCCCTTCCTACACCCCCTCGTGTATTTCCCCTGCATCCCTCGTTCGTCCCTCCCTAGCTTCCTGCCTTCCTGCCTTCCTCCCTCCCTTCACTGACTCTCTAGCCCTCTCCCACTCCCATTCTCTCACTATTGAACCTCAAGCATTTTAAGGCATATTCTAAGAGCTAGAAACAAAATTGATTACAAAACCTGAAACCAGCATGACAGTTACTTATATTATATTATTTTATAAGTTATAAAATCAATAGCGACATTCCCCAAATTCATGCGATTGAACATAAACGAGGCCTGCCGTTACTTCCACTCGATCTGTACCTGTGAAATTGCCTCTGAGTTAAATGTCCAATTACCAATTAATTAGTCCCGCATGATATCAGATTAGATGCATCCAGTGGAACCCCCAGGCAGATTGGCAGAATAGACTACATCGCCATTCCAGCAGTGCGATGCATTGTGGGATGCGTCAAAGCAAAACAAACCCCCGAGACGCACATGGCATATGCTAATACACTGGGTGCAGTTATGAAATGTGCTAGTTTCAGCTCATCTCAGCTCTTGTTTGAAACATAGAACACTAACTAAAAAAATATATATAATAATTTATATATTAATATTTTATCCAGCATTGCAATTAATCAATATAATCAGCACATCTTATGTCATGTGCATTTGGATTTAGACAATTCTGGGCACTCAGACTAGTGCCATTTTCAGTGCATGTGCAGTAGGAACGGTGGTCTAGTCCATTATATCGGGCACTGTGCACACGAGCATGCCTCCTGGGTGCTGGTGGGTTTCAGGCCGTTTATCTGTATCCAGCCAATGAGGCGTCGCCTTACATCGTCGCAGATTTGTCATCACCTGCCGTAGCCAATCAGCGACCCGAGCTCTCAGCACGGCCGCCGCCATTTTGTCGGGCGCACAGTGTCGACGCTTGTGACGTGGTTGGCACGTTGGCAGCCTGCTCCTTGGTGCCACAGCCGTGTTATATTAGCTGAGAGGTGTCATGGCCACTGCGAGTCTTCCAGTGCTGACTCTCTCTCTGCGGTGTCTGAATCGGCACAGCGCTGGCTTCCCGTGTGGAATGTCGGGAGTTCGAAGCCCAGCCGAGTCAAAGCTATGAATTATGAAATTGATATTTGTTGCTACCTAGCCCGGCGCTTGGCATTAATAGGATAGGACAAGGACTGGTTAGCTCAGTACCAGGATAATGTGACTGTGCAGGATATCGTATCATGGTGCCAGGAGCCTGGTCTCGCAATGGGGAAGCACTATACATCGCCATGAGTGGCCAATGTCATAAGTCAGAGCCCGTCCTGGGCCGCGTTCAGGGTCCGTCTCGGAGGCGCCTCGGCGACGTCTCGGCGATGCTTTTTGGCTTAAATCCGTTCAGGGTGCGTCTCGGCGACGTCTCGGCGACGCCTCCCTTTTCATAGTGGAGACAAAAAGCGTCTCGAAAATGGCCGCCGTGTCCAGTCGTTTCAGCCAATCACAGCGCAGCTTGTCTATTGCAAATGGCCGCCGCCTATGGGGGCGGCCATTTTCGAGGCGACCAACTGCTGTTGCCGTTCAGACTAGCCTGACGTCACGGGCGCCTCCGAGGCGCCTCCGAGACGGAGCCTGAACGCGGCCCAGGTCTGACATAAGGTGCTGCAAGGTTGTAAAATAACAGCAAGCAAACCGGTGCCGTTTGTGGGCCTAACTTTACATATATTCACACCTGAAAACATTCCTGACTCTCGCCAGCAACACTCTAATTAAAGTTGCAGAATCCGATGAAAGCTAAACTCTCATCCCACATTATAAATGCCAGGAAAATAATGACACCGATCCATTTGATAGTGATGTTTGTTGTTGGTTTAAGTCCTAGCAACATCTAAGGTCATATCAGGACTGGTACCGTCTTGGAACAGTGCGCACTCATGGCGAGTTTTAAAATTATACTGTTGCCCAACTGGAAGAAAATGCCAGCAGCACCATGACCTGATATCCCACTCAGTCACATTATCCTGACACTGAGCCAACCAGTCCTTGCCCTATACTCTCTCCATTTCTATTAATTAAGAGCGGCTAACAGGTCTAAGGCCTATTATAGCTGTATCCTATTGATTGATTGATACTAATAATGCCGAGCGCCAGGCTATGAAGCAACACGTATCAATGTGTAAGACATTGGTTTGAATCGACCAGGGTTCGAACCCACGATCTACCAACACGGGAGACGGATGCTTTAACTCATTCGGCCATACCGTCTGGTCCATTTGATATTGATGTAGTCATGTGCCACTAGCGTTGACCTATAACTTGTGTGGGTAACTATCATAAATTCATTGTGCTATTTGCTGCAATTTGTGTAATTAACAGCAATTGTTTGTTCACTTTAGCACATAGATGCATTATATATAATCTTTGTGTAAATAATCCAACATTGAAAAATGGCTGGAAGACCGGTGCTTTGAAGCTGACAGAAGAACATATTCAGCAGAATAAACGTATTTAGCAAAATAAACAAACATTTTGTGTGTGTTTGTTTGTTGTTGTTTTACGTCCTAGCAACACCTAATGTCATATCGTGAAGGGTAAGCAAAAAGAAACCCACGAAAGCACTTGCCTAGATTTACGCAAATGTATTCCACATAGAACATGGAGCACATAGTAAGCAGTTACTGTTCGATATAAGGATTGCTAAGACCAGACGGGATGGCCAGACAGGATGGCTGAATAGGTTAACCCCCCGCCTCCCATTTTGCCAGTCGTGAGATTCGAACCCATGGATTCTAACTCTGGTAGAGACAACCAAATTGATATTTGTGGGCACCTAGCCTGGCGTTCAGATTTACCTATGTCACTAGGATAGGTTAAGAAACAATGGAATAAGGAAGAGGAATTGTCCGCCATTGAAATGTCCACTGCTTCATCAACGAATGAATACGGACGACAAGAGGACAAAGTCAGTGGGATAGCCAACGAATGGTGCACTTGATAAATATTTATCGCTGGATTGAAGGATTATTAAGTCAATCGTATTAAAACCAGTCACGTGCATATAAACCTGTATATCTAACGTAGACAATGGAGCATTTTTAAAGCAGTTATTCCACCCTTGAACACAATCTATATTATATGGGACCTATTCAGAAAATGAATTATGAAAGGCAACTGAAAAACTGTTGTTTAAACGTCAATACTTTTGTACATGATCACTTGTCATTCTTCTAGACCTACTGATGCAACAAAAAAAAACTCGAGACCAGACCCTTGATGATGACACAATATTTTAAAAATGAATCCATTCTTAACCCCACTAAAAGCACACGCAAAAATACCACACTCGAAAAGCTGGTCATGAATTATAAGCGCCGTGAATCTGACACCTAGATAATGCTGATAAGGGAGCAATCTGTTTGTCGAGATCAGACATGGAGGATCTGAAAAAGTAGTTTAATGTCTTTTAAAATGAATGGCCGGAGGTGTCCTGTTACAAGCAAGTCAACTGTCTGCTTGTGAATGTAGCCTGGTTTATACATTCAGAACTATAAAGCAGTCATTGAGCCAGTAGCCCATACTACTGGCAGACATAATCGCTATCTTATATGTGCCCAGCTGCAATTACTTTAGCTACAACTTACTTTGTGAGGTGTCGACAATGAAACTATTATGACTCTACCAACACAATGAATCCTGGTCTCGCTCAACGATTTGAGAACAAAGAACACATGTCAGCTCAGGGTAGATTTACTTGAAAATGGGGGTAAAGACAATATTTGGAAAGTAGCGGATAGGCAGAAAACAGCCGTGGTCTTGTCGTGAGAGAGCGAGTATCGGGAGAGCATGATGGGAAATCCTTTATCGTGATATATATATATATATATATATACTTCCCCAGTGGTTATATATATATATATATATATATACTATATATATATATATATATATAACCACTGGCGAAGTATTTTCCACAAAAGTTCACTTTCAAGATACCAAAGTTGGTTATTCACCAGTCAGACCCTGGCTAGTATTATGCTAGGGTAGGAGTGCATTTTGTTTCAAAATATTATGTCTTCATCATGCTAGGTAGTTTTAATATAGAATAGTTGATAGCATGATTTTAATTCTATTTGATTGTCATAAATCATGTGCTTTGCGTTGAATCCGATATATTGGTTTATACTGCATGGCCGGGCTAGGAGGAGAGAAAGCACTCTCATTCCTGTACCAGATGAGATGGCCGAATGAGTTGAGCGTCCGTATCCCTTTTTTACTAGATCGTGGGATTTGAACCCACGGGTTTGAACCGTGGTAAAGTAAAACCAATCACTTAAAAACTTATACTTTTTGTATCCTAGCCAGGCGCTCAGCATTATTAGGATAGGGCAAGGATTGGTAGGCTCAGTATCAGGATAAGGTGACTGAGTGGGATGTCAGGTCCTGGTCCTGATGGTCTGGTCTCCCAGTGGGGCAGCGCTATTAAGTCGCCATGACTGCACACAATCACAAGTCACTGGTCAGTACCTGTCCTGATATGACCTTAGATGTTGCGGGGACGTACAACTCCACCACCCAACCAACCAACCCATTCTGGTTGTATACACATGGTCCTAGCTCCACTCCTTGCTGAATAACATCAGGACCGTGACGTGAAATACACGTATTCGGCCACGTATTGAACCAATCTAATTGTAGGCTTTTATATGCATGCCCCATATATGCATACTCCTACATATATCTCTATCACTGGGGTTCCCGACACAGCAGAAATGCTGATTGGCTTGATCACATTGCCAATATATCCCTCACATACACGTGAATGTAGCGGTTGGTGGAATATTTACGTATTTGAGCAATGTATGAAACAGGAACCCATAGCGAAATAGCGAATGGAAGACAGGAAGTGTGAACACTTATTTGTCTCTTATTTGCAGCTTAAAGTTTCATGGTCCGATGGCGTTTGAATTTTTGGATTATTTTTTAGATAAATATATCAAATTGATCGTTATGAGCTACTAATCATTAGTCCAGAGTCATTTTGACGAAAAACACTAGTTTTGAAGCAATTTGAGCTGAAAGAACCCAACATATTTTTGACAAGCTTGCCAAAAGTCCTGTGACTATGACCCAGATGGTCATCTTGCAGTGACCAGTGAAGTGAGATGACCTACTAATCCTGGAACCTGACAGGGCTGTAGGTAGATATTTCTGTTTGGGAGGGAACATTCTGGGAATGGATTGGTGCCATAGGCCCATGGCACTAGGGTTTTTAACAAAATATTATTTTGTAGAAAGGTTAATTTGATTTATATCTATTAAATTGATGAAGTAACATCGACTATCCAAGATCACATATACATCGATATATGATTGACATCGTCTGAATGGCCGAAATTTCAAAACATCAAACTATACAACCACCCACCAAACTGCACATTCTATGATTCAGCCGGGCCTGAGCATTAATGGTTTGACGGGATCCGCCGCAATTGCAGATGTTTCTGAGTTTAATGCTATGATTGCAGCAGCCATTCTGGTTTTTCTTATGTGTTATCATTTGGACAGGATCCATCGCAAATGCACTGTTCTACAGCTTATGCATCGGAGGACGGCCTGGGGTCATAACACCATCTCAGTTTCTAAACTCACTTATGACAAATTACATGCTCTGCGATCCCGGCTGCTGCCATCATAATGTTAAGCAAAGAACCCGGCGCATTAGTGATGGATCCTGTCCAAACGATAATGCATGACTAGAACAGTTGCTGCTATCATAGCCTTAAAACTGGAGATCTACGCATTTGTGGCAGATCCCGTCAAGCCAGTAATGCTCAGGTCTGGCTGGATCATAGAATATGGCTGCTGACATCATAGCATTAAGCGCAGCACCTGGCCAATTTGCGATGGATCCCGTCCAAATGATAACACATAGGCACAACCAGAATGGCTGCTTCCACCACAGGAAACCTGTGTAATTGTGGCAGATCCCATCAAACTATGGCTCATAGCTGCCAAAAACCATTATATTCGTACCATCAATTTTAATTCACAAATGTAAAAATGTAAAAATTTAAATTACCCAAATTGATTAATTATATTTATAGAATTGACCAAACAGCATTGAATATCCAACATGGAGGGAGAGGGGGGGCAACATCCACCTCATTTGCCCTTCCCCACTATGGCCCTGCACAGTCGGCCTACTTGGTTGAGGGAGGCTAATGAGGTCACAAGATTGGCCTAATTGGTTAATGGCCTCCCTGCATAATGAGTGTTTCAAAGTGAGTGTCCAAAGGGGTGAGGTTATAAATTCACTGATTATTCTGTATATATGCTGTCCTAAATCATTAGCTAATCCACCAGTATCTAAGTTGGATATACAGGATCAAATGTAAGTAGTTGTTTTAATTTTGACAAACTTATATTTTATTGGACCATGCAACTTTAAAATGACACATTGAATGTCACCTAATAACTACTCTAAGCATTGCTGGACATTGCATGCACGATGAGACCCGGCAAACTGACGCATACTTTGTAAAAAAGTGTCTTAATGTATTACCTTTAAAGCTGTGTAGTCCGATGAAGCATCAAATTGTCAAAACCGAAACATTCAGCTAGATTTGATGCTACATATCAATCTTAGATATTGTTAAACTTATTAAACATTTGGTGCCACAGAGAATGACATACTGAATCAATTTAATTTGTTTATAATTGTTAGTGTTACTGCTTAAGTCTATGGTGTGAGTTGTTGTATGCGTGTCACCAATACTTTTGCATGGTTGTGCTTTAAATATCGCAAAAGTTAGACATTCAAAATAAAATGTACTTTAAAGTAAAGTAAGGTAGAATATAATAATCAACTTAATATATTTATATCATAGAAATGATAGTAACTCCAAAACATCTGACTATGCAACTTTAATATTCTTCTTGCAAAGCTACCATTGGAAGGATGTACGAGGTATCCCATTAATTGACAAATCTAGAGATCATGCAGATGGGTGGCATTCAGAGGCGATATTTGTTACCTTCTTCTAACTTTTCAGATATAAATATATCCTGTCGACCATTCTTATCTACTTTAATTTGAAGTCCCCTTACTTTAAGTTAATTTAAAGTAAACTTCTATTTAAAAGTCTTAAGTGTTTAATTGTGGGGATATTTAAATTGCAAACGTTCATGGTGGCCAGCCACCAGGGGTAATTTGCGAGCGAACAAGGAGTCGTCCCGGTGGCGGCCCCTGGGTTTGAATCCAAAAACCAACCCTACCGGATTTCCCGCGGAACCACGCCCTCACGAGACCCGTGATGTCACGCCCATCCTTCCTTGCAAACCGCCACCCACCAAACCATCACTTCCGCCATGGCAGCCGGATGAGCAACTCACCACCAACTCAGCCACCGACCCACCCCACAAACAACAAACAACAAACACAACTCTCGGAAGGGTTGAGGGCCTGGGTCGAGTTACAGCTTTATCTGAGGATTGACAATTGACTCATTTACACACTACTTTGATTCATAGCTCTGATACTGACATACTGAACGATACACCTGTTCTACATTGCATGTCATACAACTTACTAAATACTATGTTTTTTTTAACTAAAATCCGATTCATAGAGCTGCTTGTTCGTGTCGTAAATTATGTAAACATTGGGATATTTTAAATTGAAAACAGGTACAATAATTTCGCCTTGCACAGCAAATCTAACCCATGTGGTTTTGTACATATGGGTCTGATGCTTACTGTGTCAGCTACAGAACAGATATATTGCACATGCTGTCTTGTCTGGGGCATTATCTGTATGTACCCACGGTTAGATCTGTCCTCAATTGAAACCGGATAAACCCAACAAATGACGGAGAAATACAATATGTTAAATTAAATGTACATTGCAGAAGCATTTTTTGTTAAAGAAACGGGGTACACAATTTAAGATAGATCCTCCTACTGTATCAATGTTATGTTGAAATATTAATGGCCTGAGTTGAAATATTAAGGGCATGGTGCCCACGACATAGTAGACTCCCAGGGAGGCAACACTAAACATTCGCCATGAATGCGACTGTCACGAGTCAGTACCCATACTGATATGACTTTAGAGATTCTTAGGACGTAAAGCCTCAAATACCCATCAAACTGTTGTGTAAAATGGTCCTGGTGCTTATTGTTAGATAACAACAGTTTGTTTTATTTAACGACGCCTCTAGAGCACATTAATGTTCATACCCGAAGCGACAACAAAGAAATACAATACGACAGATTAAATATTTGTCCCAGCAGAATTTTGTCTTTCAAGAAGCCGGGAAACAAGTTAATCGATGTCGTCCTCATGTACCAAAGTACATGGAACGTTAATATACTAGACGGCTGAGTGGTATATCGGGTTACGGTGCCCGTCGCATCGTTTCTCAGTGGGACAGCACTATAGTGTTCCCATCAGTACAACATAGTCACGAATCGATGCCCGTCCTGACACATTAATCATCGTCATCATCATCAGCATCATCATCATTATCATGAATCCCTTAACCACGAGGATCATTGGGGAATTGGGGCATTGGGGCATTTGCATCAGTTTACTCCATTTTGTCATTTTCTCCACCGGCGATAGTGTCAGGGTAATGTGACTGAGTGTGATATCAGGTCACGGTGCTGGCGACTTGGTCTCCTAGTGGGGCAGCGCTATAAAGTCACAATGAATGCGCACTGTCACAAGTTGGTACCTGTCCTGATATGATCTTAGATGTTGCTAGGACGTAAAACAACACCAACAACTGTTATCCCTGTTGAAGTGCCTACCCAACCCGCTATGGCTCAGTGTCAGCGATAGCTGTTGAATGCATTGTGCGCTCTGATTGGTGGTGGTGCAGCATTCCACATTCCACATTCCACTTCCTTTACGAATAGGCGCCTTAGCCACCACCACCAATCAGCCATCCCCTTCTACTGTCTAGCTCCTGTGTCGAAATACCGGTGTCACAGTTTAAAAAGGTACCCGGTTTAAAACGGGGCTTTTCACAATGCACATGCGTCAAAGTCGAATGCCAGCCTGAAATCTTGTCTGATTTTCTGGCTTGCTTCTGTCTGTGGAGGACCTCTCTGTAATTATAGGGTGAGTCAAGCAAGGATTCCTTCAGGAAGCATTGTAGTGATTATATTATGCTTGATTGTATATACAGTAAAACCTCTCTAAATCGACCTACCTTGGGACCGACTTTAAGTGGTCCATTTAGGGAGATGGTCGGTTTAGGGAGTTAGAATATGGTTAAAATGGTTAACAAGCAATTAACAAGTTATTAAAGCTGCATAGTCCGATGAAATATCAAATTTTCAAAACCAAACCAATTATCTAGATTTGATTTGACATATCTAACTTAGATACCGATGCTCTTATTAAGCATTTCTTTCTGCAAAGAAGGCAATATTGAGTCAATTTAACAGAACCTGTTACTGCAGAAGTCTATGCTGTCAGAGTTTTGGCAAAGGTTGTCAAAACAAATTTTCCATGTTTGAACTCAAAATATCTCAAAAGTTTATCATTTAAAATAAAAGTAACTTTGAACTAGTGTAAAGTAGATACTAGTGATCGATCTAATATATTTATCTCAGAAAAAATCCAGAAATTCAAAACCATCGGACTATGCAACTTTAAACATGGTTACAATCTCAATCAGGCAGAAATGCATGCGCACAGTGAAAAGCCCTGGTTTAAACCGGGTAGCCTTTTAAACAGTGACACTGGAGTGTGAGCCTCCTGTGGCGAGTCAAAGCTAGTTTGGTCCTAAATGGCATGGGCAGGATGACAGCTTAAATGGAGCATAAACCCTCCGTACAACCGCTACTTGGCAACGGAACAAAAAACTAATCCTCCACACATGTTGACTGAACCCTCCCAGACGCACACATCCAGTTTGACTGCCTTCACCGGCAGGCCCAGCTATGTATGTCATAAACCATATACAAATGGTATATTTGGTATTTGCACATATCTGCTTTGCCGAGGGGATAATTGGGAATCATGTATTATTTGCTTTGAGTTATGGATGGGTCACATATTTTTGCTGGAGTTTTATATCCTGGTGAACATCTATGGTCATGTCAGGATGGGTACTGACTTGTGAAAGTGCGCACTCATGCTGACTTTATAGTGCGGCCCCACTGGGAGGCCATGCCACTGGCACCATGACCTGATTATCCACTCAATCACATCATCCTGACACTGAGGTGACCAGTCTTTGCAATATCCTAATAATGTCGAGGGCTAGGTTAGGAAGCGATAGGTATCAATTTTGTAAGTAATTGGTTTGACTCGATCGGGAATTTAACTCGCGTTCTTCCGCATGGGAAGCCGGCTCTTTACCGATTTGGCTACGACATCCGGTGGTCACATATTGTTAGAACGCACAAATAACTTAAATTGACTACATATTGCCTATCTTTGTTGACCCCTGACCCCTGACTACTCCTAAGTGCGGACACTTTTTCAATAAACAATTGTTTATATTTTATTTGTGGATCACTCTGATGGCAGGACACATGCTAGGTCAGGACAACTTTGGTCTGGATTCGAACGTGTCCGTCGAAGGAGTCAGATGATATTTTATAGGAAAAAGACATGAGACTCCATTTCCTGTTCTATTTTGTTGTATTATATTGGATAGGTGCATTACATATATGTGTAGGCCTCTTTATATCAAAGTGTGTGTTTCTCAATAATTATGTCAGTATTCCAGTGATGTATGCACATATATATTATATATATATATATGCATATGTATGCAGGTATTGCAGATATAGCAATACCTCAGGGAGTTTGACGCCCCTGCCCTGCAGAGTTGTAAACCACTGCCTTGTGGTACAGGTTCTTGACAGAACCGAAGGCTAAGGGAGCAAACCCTAAACACAAAACCATGTCACTGTGGGAGCATTAAGGGCAGTTGATGTATCAAACTCCCAAATAGTTTGCGGCTGTCTTGACATGTTCTTGCCAGTGTGAAACCTCTATTTGCTCCCCAAGAGAGTGCCGCTGGTAACTTGCAAAAGCCAGCAGCACTTCAACACTTTTGCAGGCAGCTTTCATGAAATGTCAAGTGACAAATAAGGAAATACTCAAACGGATGGGGCTGCCCTCTATGGAAGATCTGCTGATCAAAAAGAATCTCCGGTGGATTGGACACCTCATGAGGATGTCATCAGACAGGCTACCAAAGCAGATCCTCTATTCTCAACTGTCTTCTGGTTACAGATAGAGAAGGCGCCCTTGTCTCTGGTTCAAGGACACCATCAAGAGAAACCTGAAGCTGAGAGACATTAAGACCGACTCATGTACGCAACTCTCAGAGTAGAGAGCTAAATGGAGAGCAGCAGTCAAGTAATGAGAGCAGTCTTTGTCGCATCGCGACCGAGAGCATGATAATGATGATGATGATATATATAATTTGAACTTGGAGTTGGTTCCCAGGCGGTGGGAAGCAGAGAGTGCCCGGTTACAGGGGGGGTCTGCAGAAAATAAGGGGAGTTGGGAACCGAGAGCTGCCCGGAGAGGGACACCGACAAACATTAGGGAATATTCTATATTTATATTCACATAATAAAGTGCATATCATATATATATATATATATTTTACCTCGGTAAACAGCCTCAGGCTAGCCTCAGGCTAGGGAGAGGTAAGCACGTCCGGTACCAGCAATTAGCATATACAACTCACGACTGGATAACGTGTCGTTGGGTTGCTCCGGCAAAATTAGTCTACATACAAGCAAATACGCAGTAAGTATAATAAAAACTGTGGTTAGCTTAATTATGATGCATTAGAGCATCAATATGGAAAGTTTAGACTTTCGTTGGTCCAATTTGGACGAGTTATTTGGTTATAAACAACCAAGGATAGAACACTCGAGTGGGTTTCTCGAAGGAACCAAACCGGTCATTAGCGGTTATGTCAACACCCGGGTCACCGTGTGACTATGGGTAGAGATGTGGGTTTCGCCCTATCTCATGTGGAAATTCTCTCGTACTCTAATAGAGAGTAATGTTGGAGATGCTCCTGGGTTTCTTTTATAGACTCCCCTAGACAAAACTTTTTCAGGCGTTTCTCCGAGTTTCGTAGCATTTTCTCCAACTTGTTGACGTAGTAGTCACAGGTGGGAGAAGTGTGCGGAACAGAGGGATGGGCGGGCCGATACACTGGTCCCGACCCCGCGTAAGGTTTGGGCTTGACCCACAACCCACGCACAAATTTAGCTTATTACGCCTGTGTTATAACGGTATAAACACGTTCTTTAACACCAATAGATGTCCAAATGAGTTTGAAACAACCATATTGTGACATATATATATACCGGGACTGACCAAAAATGTTTGTTTCAGCTCCCGATGGCCACGAAGCGGAGTAAGCGCGGTGCAGCAGCAGCCGAGGGGCGTGTTCCGAGTGGAGTGGACGAGGAGTACGACTCCTCACCTGTGTTGTCGGCAGGGCCGTCGACACAGCCCCGGGCGCATATCCTCTCCGACCCGGACGAGGACGCAGTGCCTGATGTGCCTGCGCCTCCAGATTGGGAGGCTCGCTTTGCACGGTTGGAAAGCCACATCTTGACTTCCAAATCGCCCGTGTCTCGGAAGCGGCGTAGGCCGAGTGTCCAAGAGGATTCGTTTGAGGATTTCTTGGACACAGACTCGGCGGTGGAGCTTAAGGCTCCTCCTCCTCCTTCTCCTAAACGGAGGAAGAAGAAGAAACAGGTGATTTCTTCGGGTGATGAATTCACCAAGGAGCGGGCAGAGACTGGTTTTCGCAAAAAGCGGAAGACTAAGTCCAAAAAGAAGAAGAGGAAGAGGAAATATTCTTCTTCTGATTCGTCCACTGAGTCTACTTCTACGGAATCAGACTCAGACACCATATATGAAGGGGTCTATGCGGACATTGGCACTAAAGTGGCTAAGAAGGTGGAGAAGCCAAAGGCTAAGCGGGTTAAAACCACTACGCTTATGCGCGAGACCGTGAATGGTCATTTTCGCACGTTCAAACCGGCGGAGGTTATCTCCAAGTTAGGAGATGAGTTAACAGGCATAAAGGGTGTTCCCAACTCCATCATTAAAGAAATGGATCGGGATGTCAATATGACGGATGACCGTAAGAAGTTTGAGGATGTGTTGCACACAGTGCATAAGGCAGTGTTGGCTACCCTAACAGCTATTGTTCCTGTGGCTAATAGGATGCAGAGTGAAAATAAGTTCTCGTCTTTGGCTAAGACAATGGACAAAGGCATTGCAGTCGAAGATATGAAAATGTCTTCAAGTCAGTTTGCACAGATGCTGGCAAGGAAGTGGCTCGCTCTAAGAAGGTTACCGATAATGAGGGGAAGGAGTTTACGCTTTATCTTGCTCCAGAGCCGATTAAAGGGAAACCTTTAGATAACACCAAGATGTTTGGCGGTCAACTACAATACCTCTATAAAGAGGTAGAGACTGCAGCCAAGAGTGGCAAAAACATGGATGGCAAGAAGAAACAGGAAGCTCCTCGTTTCAAAAAGTCACGAGGGGATTTTCGTCCACGACGGTTCACCAGAGGAACCAGACCGAGTTCGGTCAAGGGTTTCGGGGCCGGGGCGCTCGCCCAGGCTGGACCGACAACACCGCACGGCCAATAGGCCGAGGGTTCAACTCGTCGAGACCTTTCCCCAGGGGCGGGTCCAAGTAGAGGTCCAAACACAAACTTTACAAGTCCCTGCAGCCTCTAAAAACACACAAACTGTAAGCAACTTTGTGGCTGGTAATATTAGTAATCATATTTCTGAGTGGCACAAAATTACTAGTGACCAAGAAATTTTAAAAATAGTTAGGGGTGTTCACATTCCCTTTACACAAATTCCTGTACAAAGTATAATACCTTTTCCATATAACATTCAACCAGTTGAACGAGAGGCACTAACTAAACAGGTACATAAATTCTTTGAGAAAGGAATTATACAAAAAGTGACACACTGTTCAGGACAGTTTATTTCAAACATTTTCTCGAGACCGAAGCCTAATGGTGATGTTCGAATGATCCTGGATTTAACAATCCTTAATAAAAGGGTGGAATATCGACATTTTAAAATGTTCTCTCTAGATACGGCACGAGATCTGATTACACCAGATGCGTGGATGGCTAGTGTTGATTTACAGGATGCATATTATACGCTTCCCATAATGGAACAATACCGAAAATTTCTTCGATTTATTTGGGATAACCAACTCTATGAGTTTACCTGTATGCCGAATGGCTTAGCTTGTGCGCCACGTTTATTTACTAAATTGCTTAAACCTGTTTTCTCGGTAATGGCGAGGAAGGGTCATATAATGTTTCCATACATAGATGATTCTTTTATTATAGCATCAACACAAATTGGTTGTGTGAATGCAGTTTTGGATTTATGTGCATTACTCACTAAATTGGGGTTTTATGTACATCAACAAAAGTCAGTGTTTAAACCAACAAAACAACTCAAATGTTTAGGGTTTATTCTGGATACACAGTCCCTTACAGTGTCGATAACAGAACAAAAACTAATTAAGTTTATGACTACAGCGACTCAGCTTATTAAGTTATCAAAGCCAAAAATTAGACAGGTTGCTGTTCTTATTGGCATAATGACATCATATGCACCTGCTGTGTTATATGGGAAGGCCCATATTAAGTCGCTAGAAATAGATAAAAATTTAGCGTTAACACGAACTAAAGGCAATTTTGAGCGAAAGATGTTTATTTCGCAAGAAGGGTTACAGGATATTGGATGGTGGATGCAACATATAGCAAGTTCACCAAATCCAATCCGCATGGCGGAACCTAATACAGTAATTACTACTGATGCTTCGTTAGAAGGTTGGGGAGCTCATCGAGATGGGGTCACAACAGGAGGTAGATGGCTTGATGATGAAAAATCAGACTATATTAATGCACTAGAATTGCGTGCTATTTATCTGGGCTTACGTAGTTTAGTAAAGATAAATAAATCACAGGTTAGAATACTAACTGATAATACTACTGCCATGGCATATATTCGTAACATGGGTGGAACCAAATCAAAGTCTTGCAATCAGTTATCTAAACTGATTTGGAACTGGGCACAGGCTCAACAAGTCTGGCTGACTGTAGCGCATATTCCAGGGTCACAAAATACACTTGCAGATTATAAAAGTAGAAATTTCCATGACCATTTAGAGTGGTCTCTCTCTACACCTTTGTTTAACTTCGTTTGTGAAAAATGGGGTACACCTGAAGTTGACTTATTTGCATCACGAAATAATAACAAGTTACCCTGTTATGTTTCTTGGCATCCTGAACCGGATGCTTGGAAAGTAGATGCGTTTGCTATTACCTGGGAAAATAATTATTTTTATATTTTCCCACCATTTAGCATTATCAGCCGAGTAGTGAGAAAAATCGGCTTGGAAGGGACACATGCGATACTGGTGGTGCCCGATTGGGACACGCAACCTTGGCTGCCAGCAGTTTCACAACTGGCAAAAGATCGTATACGATTCCCAAGAAAACTCGGGAATCTGACGCACCACGGACCGCTAGTGGTTCACGGCGACGTGTCAACGACGCCCCTATTGGCATTCCTTTTCTAAGGAAGCAGCTACAGCAATTTGGATTGGACAGAATTACTGAGGATAGGATAGTATCGGATGCCTGGAGGCCAGGAACTGTCAAAATGTATACAACCTATTTAAAGAAATGGGGTGTACATTGTTTGTTAATGAAAGTTAAGCCAACAAATCCAAAGATTTCACAAGTAGCTCGGTTTCTTCGTTCTCTAGAGGATGAAGGACTTTCCTTTGGATCGATTAATGCGGCGAGGTGTGCGTTATCAATTATATTACCTAGAATTGATGGCGAAACAGTTGGAAAACATTATGTTATTTGTTATTTACTTCGTTCAATTTATCAAAGGAATCCTCCAAAACCAAAGTATAGTCGGTTTTGGGATGTTTCTATAGTATTTAAGTTGTTTCAGGCTTGGCCTCACAACTCGTGGTTAGATATAAAACAGTTAGGTTTTAAGGTCGCGGTCCTGTTATTGTTAGTAACCGGACATAGAGGACAGACGATTGTTGCTTTATCCTTAACTGGATTAGAAATAGACAAGCAACAAGCTACGTTTGATTTAGAAAAATTGCTTAAATCGAACACGTTAGGTGACCCTTTATCAACGGTTCACTTAGACTGTTTTCCGAATGATCGGAAATTATGTGTTGTGTCGGCCATACGGGCTTATATATACAAGACAAAGGATTTACGTGCATCACAACAACTATTAGTGAGCTTTATAAAGCCACATAAGGCGATTTCACGAGACACACTTGCCAGATGGACAATTACGGTGTTGAAATTGGCTGGAGTGGATACGAGTAAATACTCTTCCCACTCAACTAGAGGAGCCATGGTCTCCAAGGCACGGGTGCTTGGTATTTCTGTGAAAAGAATACTAGCGCATGCAGGCTGGAAGACGGCTAAGTCGTTTGCAAAACATTATAATAAACGACTAGAAAAGCCTACCGGCGTTGCAAAGCGTCTTCTCGCCAACTAACAAGAATAGGTGAGAACAAAAATTTAGAATGTTATAATAATAAGAAAGAATGATATTAAGGATAAAAATGAATTATGTAAAGGTCTCCCTAGCCTGAGGCTAGCCTGAGGCTGTTTACCGAGGTAAAATAGTATAGTTATACGAGTCTTACCTTGGTACAGATGATGGATAACTGTTGTTTTACCGAGGTATAAGCCTCGGATAGATGTGGGCTAGGGCCCTCCCGCCACACCCTGCCACATCTATTCCGTTGGTGTACCTTTTCGGTAAAGTAATAGTATCCATTGTTTGAAAGTCATTTTTATCCTCAATAAGTAGGTTAAGATTGCTGGTACCGGACGTGCTTACCTCTCCCTAGCCCACATCTATCCGAGGCTTATACCTCGGTAAAACAACAGTTATCCATCATCTGTACCAAGGTAAGACTCGTATAACTATACTATATATATATATATATATAAGCCTCCTATATATATATATATATAAGCCTCTTATATATATATTAACCTCATATATATATATATGAATGTATATATATATATATATATGAATATATATCAGCCTCCTATATATATATATAAGTGTCCTATATATCTATATATAAACTTATCCTAGCTGAGGTGGAGAAGAAAGAGAAAGAGCTGAGATGGATTGAGAGAGTTTATTTTTCTCTTTGACAGGAAAATATAGCCCTATCGAATAATAAAAAACTTTTCACAGCAAGTGATCTATACAACTCTGAGGAATGAGTACCAAGAACTGCCGGTGGCGGCGCCACCATAGGCAAATGAGTGCCGCAGTGAATAAATCTGGGTCTGTTAGTGGACAATAACGGATCATAATAATAATAAGAAATACCTCATACCGATGATTTTATACACGTATATAAATATACTAACTATATCAACCTCCTATATATATATATATGAATGTATATACATATATATAATAATGCAACAGTAATGCAGAGTGTCACTATTCAGAGCTACCGCATACTTCCTAAAGATGGCCTACCATTAGTTTAAATTCACGGGACATGTGGTAAAAGCGTCGGAATGAGGACACGTCTTTTTTTTTATGACGATGGCCAAAAAGACAACGTTCTGAGAACTTCTCGTATCTTTAACAATTGTCTGCTTAGTGGAGTCACGTCAGGGATTAACTACTTAAACAGTACAATTTCTAAGCATCAGAGATGTTGTCCGTTCGGGTACAGGTTCCCATGCGGAATGTCGGGAGTTCGAATCTCAGTTGAGTTAAACCAATGACTTATAAAAATTAACATGTGTCACTACCTCGCCTGGTGCTCGGCATTGCTGGGATAGGGTAAGTACTGTTTAGTTAGGTGTCAGAATAATGTGACTGACTGGGACCTGATATACCAGTAGGACAGCACTATAAAGTTGCCATGAGTGCGCAGTCACAAATCAGTACCCACCCTGATATTACCTTAGATGTTGCCAGGACATTTTGGTACATTAGTTGATTAAGCACGGGAAATTTCAGTTGCAGACGACTGGTCTTCCTCATTCCACTGCTCCTTGCCCTATCCTAGTAATGCCAAGTGTCTGGCTAGGAAGCGACAAGTATACATTTTTAAGTCATTGGTTTGACTCGGCCATGATTCGAAGCCACGATCCCATGATCTACCAATTCATTCACCATCCCGTCTTGTTGCCAGAACAGAAAACCTCAACAAACAACAAACAAGCAACAACAGATATCATATGATGGTGACAAGAAGTAATGTCACGGGTAGCAGCTTACTTTGTATATCTACGTTCATATCTAAGTAAGTGTTTTATTTTTGGAAGGTTGATGCTTTGATCGGACTAATACTAATAGTACATCGGAAATAATTTTCGATATTGCGAGGCTACCCACGGTCATAAATTTAAACTAATTAATTAATATGATTAGATAGTAAATGCATACATTAATTAGTAAGGGACATCTAGTTACAGATATAGATAAGAATCCATATGTGTTGTCATAATGGAATCCCAAAGACAAATTATTGGAAAGCTAATTGCGAGATTAATATAATATTGATATGACAGCTGATGTTTGTTGTTTGTTTGTTGTTTTATGTCCTAGCAATATCAAAGGTCATACCCGGACAGGTACTGACTTGTGACAGTGTGCACTCCTGACGACTGTATAGTGCTGCCCGACTAGAAGACCAGGCTGCCAGCACCATGACCTGATATCCCACTCAGTCACATTATCCTGACATTGAGCCAACTAGTCCTTGCACTATCCTAATAATGCCGAGCGCCAGGCTAGGAAGCAACAAGTATCAATTTTTAAGTCATTGGTTTGACTCGACCAGGGTTCGAACCCACAACCTCACGGACAGCTGATGTATTGGTTGACTGGTGAAAATACTTACCCTCAGAATCATTCATCCTCTAACCTACTACCTCTACAATGCTACAGAAGTCGAGTTTAGCTATGTAATCTTAAAGTAATTCATGAAGGATGGAATACCTGGGAAGGCCCATATCATAATCGTTCAAACCCGTCCTGATATGATCATATATGTTGCCAGGATGTAAACCTACAACAACCAACCAATCCTTCAAACCAGTGCAAAGTAGAAATAATCAGAAAATTCTGTCGGTCAATCACTATTCCTTTTACATGGAATATCCAACTTCGATACTGGTCTACTTATTAAGCATATCAGGCTAGATAGAAGCGGATAGGTACCAAGTCAATCCAATGGAACATATTACTGCTGAAGTCTATGGGGCCAGAGTTTTGACATAAACGCCAACATTAATTTGTATTGTTGACGCTTTAATAGCTCTGAAGTTATATCAGTCACTTTAAAGACAAGTTACTTCAAGTGATAGCTTAGTACATTATAACAACCAGCGTAATATATTTATCTCAGAAAATGATAGTAACTCAAAACCATCGGACCATGCAACTTTAAGCATTACACCTATGGGCAGTATGTCATTCCGTCAATGGACCCCTCTATGAAACATATTCAGTAAAACCTCTCTAACCGACCACCTCCACAGATCGATCACTTCCCTATATCGATCGCTTTATTTGGGTCCCAACAATACAACTGTAACCATATTTTAATTCACTAACTCCACCACCTCCATAAACGAACCACTTAAAGTCGGTCGAAGGTCGGTCGGTTTAGATAGGTTTTACTGTATACATATATATATATATATATATATATATATATATATATATATATATATATATATACATGTATATACACACATATACATATATATATATATATATATATATATATATATATACACAGTAAAACCTCTCTATATCGACCTACCGTGATACCAACTTTAAATTATCCATTTAGGAGGGTGGTCGGTTTAGAAAGTTTTATCATTGCAATGGTACTGTGTGGGCGATCGTTTGGGACCAAAATATAGCGATCGATATTGGGGATTTGGTCGGTTAGGGAGGTTTCATTGTATATCTATATATATATATATATCTATATATATATATATATATATTTATTTATATATATATATATATCCTTCCACGATGCCTGGGTCGCATTAACAACCCTCGTAGTGTATGCGAACAATGCTAAGTGGCTGGGCGTAGAAAAAACTCGCTGGGATTTTGTCGGATGAAAAAGCATAAATGGTAAAAAATCAAATACCGCTGCACCTTCAGACGAGCCCTCGCCAAGAATCTCAAGGTCACATTACAGCCACACCGTCAAGGCCAAGGACCCCCAGCTGAGGTCGACTCGTGTAAGCCGGGTCAAAGGTCAAGGCATTGTTTCAAGGGGCGACAGACGTGGCTGCTGTCAATGTGAATATCGCCTTATGAGTGGGGTCTTTTCGGGGGCAGTTTATGGGGTTCACTATCAATGGGGTTGCGTTTGGGCGGGTGATGGTATGGGTGGTGGGTTGGTATTGCTGGAGTTTTACATCCTGACAACATGTAAGGTTATATCAAGAGGGGTAACGACTTGTGACAGTGCGCACTCATGGTGACTTTACCCCCACTTGGAAATTGGACAGTTGGCACCATGACACGATATCCCATTCAGTCACATTAACCTGACACTGAACCATCCAGTCATTGCCCTATCCTATTAATGCTGAGCGATAGGCTAGGTGTCAAGTGTCAAGTTTGTAAGTCGTTGGTTTGGCTCGACCGGGAATCGAACTCCCGACCTTCCACACGGGAAGCCTGCGCTCTACCGATTCTGCCACCACGTTCGATAAGGAGTGGTGGGAGGTGGGTGTGGGTGCGAGGGGTGGGAGCGGATGGTGGGAAGGGTTGGTAGGGTGGGAATAGGTGGGGTAGACGGGTGCAGTGGGTGAGCGGATGGTGGGTCGGGTAAGTATGTCGGGTGGGTGGTGTGCGTGAGTGGGATGGGTGGTGGGTGGTGTAATGCCTAGTACACACCTACCGTTTGTGCGCACCCACCTACCATATACGATCTAAAACTGCTCATTTCGCGCACAAAAATCGCTAGGTGTGCGCTTCCCACGCACACCTAGCGATTGTGATTCGCGAATAAAAACCCAGTTTTAGGGCTAAGCCGGGCCGATTACGATTGCGATTCATGATTCAAAAAATGAATCGGCTCGTTTTCAGTTTTAAGCGGGTCGGGTCGAGTCGCGAGTTTTAGTGCGCGAATCGTATACGGTAGGTGTGTACCAGGCATAAGTAAGTGCGATGGATGGTGGGTGGTGAATCTATGTGGGATGGGTAGTGGATGGTATGCGTGTGTGGGGTGGGTAGTGGGTGGTGTATGTTTGTGGGATTGGTGGTGGGTGTTGTAGTTGTGTGGGATGGGTGGTGGGTGGTGTAATCGTGTTGGATGGGTGATGTGTTTGTGTGGGATGGATGGTGGCTGGTGTAAATGAGTGGGGTGGGTGGTGGGTGATGTATGTGTGTGGGATGGATGGTATTAGTTGCGGGGATAGGTGGTTGGTGGTGTACATGTGTGGGATGGGTGGTGGGTGGTGTGTGAGAGATGGGTGGTGGGTGGTGTAGGTGTGAGGAATGGGTGGTGGGTGATGGGTGGTGGGTGGGAGTAATGTGTGGGCTGGGTGGTGGGTGGTGTGTGAGAGATGGGTGGTGGGTTGTGTAGGTGTGAGGAACGGGTGGTGGGTTGTGGGTGGTGTAAGTGTGTGGGATGGGTGGTAAGTGGTGTGTGAGAGATGGGTGGTAGGTGGGTGGGATGGGTGGTCGGTGGTGGTTGGTGTAAATGTGTGTGGGGTGGGTGGTGTACGTGTGTGAGGTGGTTGGTGGTGTAAATAGATGGAATGGGTGGTG
Organism: Branchipolynoe longqiensis; assembly: GCA_030323885.1. NCBI lineage: Eukaryota > Metazoa > Annelida > Polychaeta > Phyllodocida > Polynoidae > Branchipolynoe > Branchipolynoe longqiensis. The sequence goes on from CM059191.1 coordinate 20,536,329, forward strand.
GGTGATGTAAGTGTGTGGGTTGGGTGGTGTAAGTGTGTGAAATGGGTGGTAGGTGGTGGGTGGTGTAAATGTGTGGGGTGAGTGGTGAGTGGTGTGAGAGATGGGTGGTGGGTGGTGTAGGTGTGAGGAATGGGTGGTGGGTGATGGGTGGTGGGTGGGGTTAATGTGTGGGCTGGGTGGTGGGTGGTGTGTGAGAGATGGGTGGTGGGTTGTGTAGGTGTGAGGAATGGGTGGTGGGTTGTGGGTGGTGTAATGTGTTGATGGGTGGTGTTGTAGATGGGATGGGTTTTGGGTGGTGTAAGTGTGTGGGATGGGTGGTAAGTGGTGTGTGTGAGAGATGGGTGGTAGGTGGGTAGGATGGGTGGTCGGTGGTGGTTGGTGTAAATGTGTGTGGGGTGGGTGGTGTACGTGTGTGAGGTGGTTGGTGGTGTAAATAGATGGGATGGGTGGTGGCTGATGTAAGTGTGTGGGTTGGGTGGTGTAAGTGTGTGAAATGGGTGGTAGGTGGTGGGTGGTGTAAGTGTGTGAGGTGGTTGGGGGTGTAAATAGATGGGATGGGTGGTGGGTGATGTAAGTGTGTGGGTTGGGTGGTGTGAGTGTGTGAAATGGGTGGTAGGTGGTGGGTGGTGTAAATGTGTGAGGTGGTTGGTGGTGTAAATAGATGGGATGGGTGGTGGGTGATGTAAGTGTGTGGGTTGGGTGGTGTGAGTGTGTGAAATGGGTGGTAGGTGGTGGGCGGTGTAAATGTGTGGGGTGAGTGGTGTGAGGAATGGTTGGTGGGATGACGTGGGTTGGGGAGCAAAGAACAACTGTTCAACGTGGCTGGCAGGTGGTGTGCTGGATCGGTGACAGTGAATTATTTCTGCCGCGCATACCCCCCCCCCCTCCCCCCACACACACACCGACTCCCAAGCTCACCCCCTCACCTCACTCCACACACACACACGAACCAGATTGATGGGAACATTTGCGTATGACTGTGACTACGTGACCCTCAGTTATCTCAGGGCATTAGACAAAGGGTGCATCAAACACTAGTAACAGGGGCACCTCTGAAGTCGCCCTACGTGTGGCCTACCCCTTCTCCAAATGGATGAGCCTTGTTATTCTTATCACGTGCCAATACCGCGTGCATTACCGCGATTAGTCTGCCTTAAGGGGGCATTCCTTACACGCGTTATGCGGTATGCGAATGCGAATGCGACAAAAAATCGAAACGCCTTGAAACCTATGAGCTACATTACTTACACGTGGTATGCGAATGCGAATGCAAATGCGAATGCGAATGCGTTTTTCCGATCGGTCCATGTAGCGATCGATGCGGCATGCGGTATGTGTCAAGCTGGGTGCGAATAGAAACCTGAGTCTGATGTGTCCATTAGTTTAACACCAGGAGAGGCGACTGAGCATTACGGAACAGTCACACACAGGGGTGCTGATTGGAAACACATGGTGAGCTGGGCACCCGGGAGACATACGGTTAGGGGAAAGCTAAAAATACTACCATATGCACAGAAATATGAATGCTTATCTATAATTTGGTTATAATAAAGGTAGGAACCCCCATGTAACGTACACACAGTTACATAGATATAAATGCAATATTTGGTCATATACAGAGCAGTATGGAGAATAATTGTTTATTTTTATTTTTTAAATATAGCCAGTCGTGTGCCGCATACTGCATACCACATAATGCATGTAAGGAATCATGGCATTTGCATACCGCATACCGCATGCCGCATGCCGCATGCCGCATAGCAAAAACAACCCCCCCCGTGTGTGGTGGTGTGCTGTGTGTGCGTGTGAGCGTGGTGTGCCGTGTGTGTCTTGTTGTGTCTTGTGTTGTATCTGTGTGTGTATCTGTGTCTGTGTGTGTATATGTGTCTGTGTGTGTCTCTTTGTCAGAGACACAGACACACAGACACACACGGACAGCCGGAACAGAAAGCAACAGAATACCAATGAATGTACACATGGTGCACACTTTTATATGCTGCTTACCGCATGCCGCACGCCGCATGCCGTGTGTAAGGAATCTTCCCATTCACATACCGCATACCGCATGCCGCATGCCGCATGCCGCATAGCGCATAACGCGTGTAAGGAATGCCTGCTTTAGATATAGCGCGTCAACTTCAAATTGACATTCCCATTAACGCCCGGAGATAGGGTCACAAAAACCCAGGACAGAACAATCATATGTGGACTAGTTCAAGTATTTGCCGAACTATTGACAAACACAAATACTCGGCTGACAATTGTCTGCAGTGGTATCATGTGGATAGGATTATTAAAGCCGGCCTTTACTGGAGGGGAAAGTGCTGGGATAATTGGAGTGGGTCAGTGGAGAGAAAAAATGGGGGCATTCCATGTATCAGCTTTTATTGCCACGTGCTTCCCGTCTTAACCTCTCCTTGAGGCTATTATTTTCCTCTCGTCCGCCCCAAATGTGGACTGCATGTGCACTCTTGTGCGTGAACATGCCCCCGCTGCTCGTGTGTTGCTTCGTTTTGTTGGGTTTTTTTTTGTGGTTGTTGTTTTGTTGTTGATGTGATCAAGGGAGGAGGCGCCAATGGTGAACCAGATGGGTTGTTTGTTTGTTGGTGTGTTATGTCCTAGCAACATCTAAGGTCATATCAGTACGGGTACCGACTTGTGACAAGAGTGCACACTCATGGTGACTTTATAGTGCTGCCCCACTGGGAGACCAGACCACCAGCACCATGACCTGATATCCCACTGACTTTATAGGGCTGCCCAATTGGGAAACCAGACCACCAGCACCATGACCTGATATCCCACTCAGTCACATTATCCTGACACTAAGATAACCAGCCCATGCCCTATCCTAATTATGCCGAGTGCCTGGTTAGGAAGCGACAAGTATCAATGTGTAAGTCATTGGTTTGACTCGACCAGGGTTCGAAACCACTACCCCACCGTATACCAACACGGGAGATGGACGCTCTCACTCATTTGGCCATCCCATCTGGTCGAATCAGATGGGGAGTAAACGATGGGGAGGACGAAAGAGTAAATGCAGGACTATAGACTAGTTTGTAATTCCAGCTGCGTGGTGCATTGTGGGTTGTTTAGCAGCAAAACAAACCCGCGCAAAGCAGATGGCTCATGCTAAAGCAGTGAGTGTAACGATGGAATCTATATGGTATCAGATCATTTCAGTTAATGTTTGAAAAGTAGAATACCGACTAAAAATATATATGTAATAAATTAAGATGTTAATCTTTTATCTGGCATTGCTTTTCCACCAACCTAATCAGCACATTTTATACCATCGGCATTTGGATTTAGACAAATCTGGGCACTAAGACTATTGTTAGAGCCATAGCCAGAGTTAATTTTACTTATTTTATTCATGTTATTATTGATATCCTATTGTTAATGAGATGTGTAGAGCTAGTAAATGAGTAGGCTTAATCAGACATTGGTTATATATATTTTTTAAACAAGTTTCTGTTGACACAAATGGCATTGTAATATTTAGAACAAGAATTAAAAACGGTGATGTGTGGAATTGTATGTTTCTTAGCTCAAAATGGCTAATTATGGCTAGTTTTGTCTTAAATGTATTCATTATATCACTACATTGCATGTGTGTATCCATGTTTAAGCCAACTTGTTATGTATTTCTATTAATTTTGAATAAAATCGAAGTTTTGCGCTGCATGTATCGACAAACTGAATGACTGTAAGTCTTTGTTTTGCTGTCAGCGCCATTTCCAGCGCATGCGCAATCGGAATTACGAACGAGTCTATATGTTCGGATACAGTTAACCAAATAGAGGCGCACTTCCAGAGTACCAAGGGAGACCCAACTGACCTACCGCATTTTTTTATGTTCGGGTGGTGAGTGGTGAATAAAATGTTGGGGGAGAGGGTGAGCCGTTCAATATCAAGAAGGCGATGGTTAGTGGATTCCCCAGCCGCCAGGGGGCGCAAAGCTTACCACCGAATCACCGGCAATGACGCTTTACTCATAATCAATGAAGGAGGCTGGAAGCCTCCATTAGGATAGCTGTAGCTGTTTGTAAGGCCCCAACAAAAAATCTAGGTTGCATATAATTTGTCCAATATTAAAGAATCTCACTCTCTATAGCACAAATAACAGGCTCCATTTTTTTTCCAGATCATTAGCTTTGTTATTCTGTCAGATATTTTATGCTAAACTTGCTAAATTCCTTAATATCTACTGAATATCATCAGGGTTAATGAGACATTCTTAGAAATATCATAACTTCTGTTCTACTTATACTATCACTCTATTTTTTATTAAAAGATTATCAGTATCAAAAGCTTCATATGATCATAAATGTTTTAAATTAATATGAGGAAAAAACTGAAGTTCACTTTTATAGGCATTGCTAGCTGACTACAAGTCTAGTTCGCAAATACATTAACTATATTAAGATGATTAAACAGATTCCCTCGGGCGAAACAGAAGCTTTGATCAACACAGGGTTCATCGCTCCAGTATTGGAGACATGAAGACATGGTTATTTCTCAGACCAACCTTGCCGAGTATGATATAAATCTCAACCAAATATTGGTTTGATTAGGTAGAGGACAACTTGACCTTTCTGATGATATAATTTTCAGGACGATCGTGATTAATTTTCAAGGAGAATGAGCATCTGAATGTGTTCACTCCTTCTGTTCAATCAAATTTCCCACTCAAAGACAGCAATGCTTGATATGCTAATGAAGCCTTGTTTCTTCTCCATCTTTCATTGGTGGTTATACAGCTGACCATACTCAGCAAGGTAGCAATTTAATGGTGCTGTCACATTACGACGTTTCTCGCCAACGTGTGTCAACGTGTATGACTTTTTGGCGAAACATCGGGACACGTCTGGAAGCGTTATGTGCGCCTTAGGCACGCATTGGTATTCATTGATCTATGGCGATGGTTGGCGAGGGTCAGCGGGTGTCAGCAGCGCGTGTCAGGGAATCGGCGAAGTTTTCTGCTTGCACAAAACTTTCGACGTGCGACAACGCGCAGGTGCTAACATTATGGTGACGTTAAGGAGGCGTCGAGATACGTTAAACGAGTGGAATAACATAATGCGAAGGTAGGCACATGCTGTGCGCGCGTGAAGGTCATTCCCAAACGTTGTGCCAAACTGTTGTTTACATCCTAGCAACATCTAAAGTCATATCAGGACAGCGCGCCAAACTTTTTTTTTTTTTCTCATGCGTCGATATACGTTACCACAACGTCGCCCGCACACTACCAACATGTTGCGCTGACGTCAAACTTTTTCCCATCACGCCGAAAAGTTTGATGAGTCTCGACGAATAAAAGTGATTTTGCGCATTGGCGGCACGCGGGCGAGATACGTTGTTGTGTGACTGGGCTATTAGGGAAGGGATTTGGCTAAGACTGGATGCAAACAGAATGGCAAACATGCACAGAGCTGCTGATGGTACACCCAAACAAGTGTCGATTGACTCTAATTTACTTCATCATGGTAATTAAAAAATTGAATAGCCTAAAAGAGAACAGAATAGGCATTCACCTGATATCACTTTTATTTCAAACAAACCAGAATTAGTGGAGATTGAAGTGGTTTTAGAATGGTTAAATTATGTCAGATTTTGCGATGTGGACAGCGTATCCGCGCACTTTGGAGTACCTACTACGAGTTGCATGTGTGTATCTAGATATGTTTGCATATATATATGATGTATGATGAATTATGCGAGTATAAAGATACGTAAGGGTTAATTAATATTGTTTGTTATACTCCATAAGACCAACACTGTACCGGTGGTTCCACATTCCGCCCTCGCCTCCACCGGATGTAGACCAGTGTCAGTCGCACCGGAGGATATATATGTCATGTATAGTGCCTTATGGCCCATATGCAGGAGTTGGTGGTATTCGGTGGTAGCGAGCCAAAACGGTGGTAGGCGAGAATTTCCCGGGTAGGAGGGAAAAGTGGTATGCACGAGTCGGTGATAGGCCTAACACCAAAAGCTTAACTGGTGTTACATTACCCCTGAAAAATTGCAGGTTAACAGGTGGTGATATGTACCAAATCTATTCAATGCTATCATATTTAACAGAATTACATACACAATAAGTGAAATTTGATCAAATTAACCCTAAATTCGAAGCAATATTAATGCTGCCACTGGATCAATGGCGATATTAATATTTATATTTTCAAATCGACAAATGTAAAGGAAACAAATCGCTGCCGCCGCAGCATCAACCTTGGTTTCCATACTGGCGGTGGCGGCGGTTGCTTGCATTCGTTGGTTCGAAAATATTATTATCGCCACCGTTGCGGCGGCAGCATTAATATTGCTTCGAATTTAGGGTTAATTTCATGAAATTTCACTTATTGCATATCTACTTCTGTTAAATATGATATCATTTAATATATTTAAGCCTAATATATGGCTACAGGCGCAGAGGGATTTCCCAAATCTATAAATAAATTCACGTTTAGCTATAATGAAAGTGTTACGTACTCCTGCATACCACTTGACACAGTTCCCGAGCTCGGTGATAGCTATATGGTGATACGCGGTAACACCAAAAGGCGCTACCACTGACTCCTGCATACAGGCCCTGGTCTTCCTCATTCCACTGCTCCTTGCCCTCTCCTAGTAATGCTGAACGTCTGGCTAAGGAGCGACAAGTATCAATTTTTAAGTCATTGGTTTGACTCGACCAGGATTCGAACCCACGATCCCACGATCTACCAACACGGGAGACAGACACTCTAACTCATTTGGCCATCTTGTCTGATTAATAAGGATAGTGATAAACCCTTTTATCGCGTGTAATAATCCCTGTAGTGTCTTGCACTGCTCCACCTCCTTCTCGGGGACTATACTCCACTCGCTCGGAGGAATTTCTTTTCAATAATGGAGATGGAGTCTGCGTTAGTATATATATGTATTATATACATACTTACATACATATAAATATACATAAATACACACATACATACATATGTGCACGCATACATATATACATGCACACACACATATATGTGCCCTAACTCATACATCAATACATATAGACATGCACACACACATATCTGTGCACTAACTCATACATACATCCATACATATATACTCCCGCTGTTCCTTACCCAATATCTCTCTAACGGATCCTCGTTGAGTTGCCGATCATCGTTACGGCTTGGCTCACCTACGTATAAAATATTCCATAGTTAACATCCCGCTGCGCATGCGCAATGAACACGCGCCCAGTTAATTTGCATCGTCATGTCCCTGAAGAACTTGGCATATCAAGGGAACCATTGAAGCACCGTAAGACTAATGGATAGAAACACATTAGCCCTGCACTCAGATACGCGCACTTCTGTCTAAGTGGGTGTGTGTCATACTGACATTTACATATCCACGCATGAGAAGGGAAACGGCTAAGACCAGGCTTATGTTATCTGGCAATCTGGTACAAATTCTACTAACTGAAAAGCCTTATTCTAAGCCACTATTATTACTTTGGGTATGCTCCCCAAGTCGCCCAAATGGCTCTTGCCACGAGCCAATACATGGGTGTTGTTCCCATTGCAACTTGTGCTGTTTTCCAAAGGTCACTTCCTTTTATTTCATGTTATATAATATAAAATATAGATCGATATCTATCTATTTACATGTATATCACAGTTTGAAATGACTTTTCATATCTGATAATATTGTGTGTTTTTTTCCCTTCGGGATGTGTGGTGTGGTCATAGTTTTATTTACGATATTTTATTATGCATGAGATTTTGTTGGGAAGAAAGGGACCTAGACACTGCGAGATGCCCACATCGGAACTGTGATACACAATGCCCCCAACCGGATCACTACCACCACCCCCGCTCTATCTGCCAATGCCCCCTCCCACCACACACACATCCCACATGCATATACCTTCCATCGGTCCAATCTTTGGTTGAAGATTAATCTTCAGGTGGCATGGTTGTATAAGTTGGGGATGTCTTTACAACATTCAAAACCGCAAAGTGTTGGGGCGGCCCCAAATCAATCCGGTCCAGCGGTAGCAGAGCACTCATATCCAGTTACAGCAGCAAGGGTTCAGGAGGAAGGGACGGGTAAAGGTGGGTCCAGCAGGTTCCAGCAACAATAACAAAGCGAGAGAGACGATAAGGGACATGGCCCCACCCAAGCAGATACCTCCCTTGATCAGGGGGAGAAGTAAGCCCAGGAGAAAAGAAAAAGGGTAGAGTATAGGAAAGAGAAATGAGGAGAGTTGAGTCAAAGGACCATTACTATTTGCTCTATGGTGACCAGCCGGCAAGCCAAAGACACAGACAGAGTAAGAGTAGAAAGTGAAATGCTGGCAGCCCCCCCCCCCCTAGAACTCTTTGCAGACATTATCAAGGAGGAGCATGGCCAGCAGAGAGGAGATATAGAGAGATGTGGATGAAGTGAGGTCCGGATAGCACATGCTGTTCCCCCACACCAGTTAGTGTGTCCAACCCCCCCACCCCCACCCCCACCCCCACCCACCCTCAGCCCAATTAACTCGCACACAATCCGTCTGCCCCGCCTCCCGACCCCCCACACCCACACACACTCTGATCAATCTGCACGCCCCAAACACACCGCTCTACCCCCCCCCCCCCCCCCCCCCCCCCCCCGCGCACACGACGACACCCTAGCCAGTTTGTCTGTTAACACCATAGATAGTCTCGCCCTCTACTATAGTACACCTTATTCAGTATGGTCTTCTCCCCAACACACTCCATTCAGCCAGCCTCTTTCCCCTGTAACCCCCCCCACCCAAGCCCCCACACCCACCCCACCCCATCAGTGTCCCCCCCTCACCCCCAAACACCCCCTCCCCCCCCGCCCCGAGTATGGTGTTACTGGCCCCCCCCCCCCCCCCCCCCCCCCCCCACACCGCAGCCATCAGTATTGCGAATTTCACATGATAAACCAAGTAACACCTGTTAGCAGTTTTCATATGGTTGCCTAATCACGTATTATTATAACTACAATAGACAGTCATTGGCATCGAAATAAAGTTGTCCTTTTCTAATAAGAGCAATATAGCAGATTGTCACGTCAAGATATAAGTTGTTCTTTATCATAAGACTAGCCTTAGAAATGGGCAATCGTATACTCTTCCACAATGTCCCGGTCATAATCAATCTTTGTCGGTTATAATCTGTTATTATTCTTCGTAATAATAGTAATAATAGTAATAATCATAGTAGTAATAATGCATACACAATATAATAATTTCAGGAGACATGGTAAGTGTCTTTGGTCTGTATCTCAGGGCGCTAGAACTGGAGCTTGAATAATGCTGCTGGAAATAAATGCCGAAACAATAAACCTTCCCATACAAGAATAGAGTACAAACTAGTGTGTGGAATCACACGATAATACCCACAATGCCCTCGTTGTTGGGAAGTAGTGGAAAAAAAACCAGCAAGATAACTCAGAAAATCGCTACATTACTTGCCACCAAATCGTGCAGGGAAAAAATGATGAATTCCAGATCAGCTGGTGCTATTCGCCACCGGTACCGTAAATCTGGCATAAAATAGTTTCAAAATAATATTGAAAAAAGACCACGCTGGAACACAAAGCAAACATAAAGGGACAGCCAAACTGACAAGTCAACACTAACTGTCCTTCATATGTCAACAGCTCAGCTTGCAATAGTGGTAGCCCTCCCAGGATACTGTAGATGGTGGCTCCTTGGATGAAACTCGTGATTATTCAAACGTCCAAAGCAGACCTCATGTCGCAACATTACGATACTTCTGAATTCCGTGATAACAGGCGGATCTGGTCAGGTCTGACAGGGGACTGCGCAGCTGGGTTTAATAGTAAACTTTAATGGAATCAGATGGTACAACATGGTGGGGGTCTAGATATACTCGTGACTCAGTAAACCCGGACTTGCTGTGAGGTATTGCTAGTCAGGCACCAGAGGGGCTACCTCCAACCATCACCTCTAGCCCCTCCCCCCCCAACACACACACATACACACCCTAGTCTGGTTGTCTACTTCCACCTCCCTGCACACACCCCAGTCTGTCTGACTCGCTCCCACACATACCTCAGCCAGCCTACTGCTCATCCTCCACAATCCAGTCCGTTTGTCCCCCCCCCCCACCCCATGCCCCCATTTTCCTCTACACCCCCCAGTCAGTCTGCACACCCTCGCCCCCAATACTGCTAATCAGTCTGCACACCCTCGCCCCCAATACTGCTAATCAGTCTGCACACCCTCGCCCCCAATACTGCTAATCAGTCTGCACACCCTCGCCCCCAAACACCCCCAATCAGTCTGCCCATCCCCTCTCGCCACCTCCAACACACTCTAGTATTACTATTAGTAAGTATAACTTTCCCTCACCCCCAATTACTGTCTCGTCAGTTTCAGGCCCTCTCCCTACACACAGTTCAGAATACTCCTTTCTCCCCTACGCACACCTCAAAACTCTGACATCATAGCCTTCTACATTAACACTAATAGCAGGTTCTACAATGTTGCCTCAGTATTCCCTTCTATGATTGTGGCGAAAATGCTTAATGAATGCGCCAGTATCTAAATTAGATACACTATAACAGCGTTAAACCAAACTTGAAGGACCCTAGAAATGTGTTTGGATTAACCGATCATTGGTTTAACCAAGTTTTGTCTTTGACTTTGACGTGGCTTTGGCAAAATCGTGGGTGCATGATGAATTTAATATACAATGTATGTGGACACTTTGATTAATGTTTTGTTTAATCTATATATACAGTATAACCCCATTAAACCAAGCTCGGTTAAACCAACCGATTGGTTAATCCAAACTTTTTTTGGCGGCCTGCAAAATACTACCATTTATCATATAAAAAAGTGTCAGGTGACCTTATAACCACATGAAAGTTTGGTTTAATTGTACCGGAAGTGGCGTGGGCCCTACAATTTTGTTTGGATTAACCGATAATTTGGATTAACCAACTTTGGTTTAACCAATTTTTGTTATATGATAAATGGTAGTATTTTGCCCGCCCGCCGAAAAAAGCCTTGATTAACCGATCGTTTGGTTTAACTGAGCTTGGTTTAACAGGGTTGTACTGTATATGAAATCAAATCTATATAGTTGTTTTGGTTTTGAAAATTTGATGTTTTCACCGGATTATGCAGCTTTAATATGTCCCCTCCCCTTCAAACCACCATCAGTGTAGCCCCCTCCCCCTCCCTCTTCCCTCGCACCCCTCCCTCTCCCTCCTCCTCCCTCCCTCTCCCCCAGCATCGCCCCCCTCCCTCTCCCCGCGCCACGTGAGTCGGCGTGCACCGCGTGCCGGGTGAGCAGCTCCCAGACGCCGGGCGCCGAGCTGCTCGCCCGGGTAGGTAGCTGGTGATGGCGGCGCCCTGCAGCGGCGCCCCTTACAGGTCAATAAACACGGGGGTCAGCACTGAGCACCTCACCCCATGTCAAACAGTGGCGCCACCTAACTCCCCGTTAATCTGGCTCATCGAGCAAACTGGTTCTACGCGCGCCACCACCAGCACCACCCGCAACGATGGAAAAACTCCCCTCTCTACTGTTTTTCGGGGGAGTGGGAGCATTCTAGGTTATGTGTCACTCTCGGTATACGATTAGAATTAAAGCTGCATAGTTCGGTGAAAACATCAAATTTTCAAAACCAAAACAATTATCTAGATGTTATTCTACATATCTAACTCAGATACTGGTGCACTTATTAAGCATTCTTGCCACATAGAAGGGAATACTAAGTAAAGTTAAGAGAACCTGGTACTGCAGAAGCCTATGGTGTCATAATTTTGGCACAGTTGCCAAAATTCATTTAGTACATTTGCACTTCAAATATCTCAAAAGTTAACCATTTAAAAGCAAAGTTACTTCAAGCTAAAGTAAGATCGGTTATAACAATCAACCTAATATATTTATCTCGGAAAATGACAAAAACTCAAAAGCATCAGACTATGCAACTTTAACAAATTAACCAGAAGTCAGATTTGCGCTTTTAGTTGTTAGACGCGATGGTCATTCCTACATCTTCCTAATCCCACCCCATTCCCAAAGAACCACACATAGACACCTAAACCTTCAAACCCCTACCTCCTACACCCTCCCTCCTACACTCATACACTCTTAAGCCTACATTCCTTATACATGGTATGCGGTGTGCGAATGTGAATGCGGCAAAAAATCAAAAATCATCTAAGTCAATGGGGGTGATTCCTTACACACGGCATGTGGCATGCGGCATGCAGCATGCCGCATGCAAATACTAAATCAGTCCATGTAACAATCGGTGTGGCATGTGAATGCGAATGCCCATATACAACAGTGTTAGAGAAACCTGACAATATGTGTGTGGGTGTGGGTGAAAGGACCCAACCCGTTCGCATTCCACATGCTGAATGCCGCATGCCACATACCGAGTGTAAGGAATCTAAGCTTTAATTCCTACACCCATACACACCTACACACCTATTTCGTAATCCCTACCTCCTACACCCCTAATTCCTACAGTCATACACCCCTACAACCATACACCCTTACACCCTATACTCCTACCCGCATACACTCCTCCACCTATACTTCTTACAGCCATACACCCATACACACCTACACCCTTATTTCGTAACCCCTACACCCCTACCTCCTACACCCCTAATTCCTACAGGTATACACCCCTACACCCATACACCCCTACACACATCTACAACCCTATTTCTTAGATCTGTACACCCCTAGATCCTACACTACCAACTCCTACACCCCTACACACTACACCCCTACCTCCTACACCCCTAAACCCATACACCACTAACTCCTACACCCTTAACTCCTACACCCCCACCCTACCGCCTACACCCCCACACCCTACCTCCTACACCTATAACTCCCTACACTCCACCACCCACATACCATATTTACACAATAATTTAACAGGTATTGTCAACACATATATGCATCACTGCACCCACACTGTATGAACACCACCAGCCATTGCTTTAGACTATCTAGGTATCATCCGATCCCTAAATGTTAGCATACTCCATCAGGAAAACATGTACTACTATTTACTATTGCATACTTTGACTTGATATCGTGTTTATGTTCAAATAATATATAGACCTGTAATGTGAAACGGATTGAACCGCAGTACTCCAGCGGTAGGAAGAGAATTCTGATGAATAAATGATTCATTAAAATAAATAGTGGGCCAGTGATAGATGTGGGTGTCGTGGTTCATTCTCAATGGGTCTTCTATTGCCGGGAATATGGGTAAGGGATGTGATATGGGGATAGGTCGATAGTTGAGGGTATCCATTCGGAAGATTCACGTATTTAAGGTTACTTTTGCTATTCCAAGTAATTTGTGTATCAAATTAAATACTGTGATTTTGTTTTGCAGTGCCTTGGAATGGTTCCTGTCACTTTGTTAGTAAGGGAGACTATATTTATTATAATATTTTGTATTGTCTTTATTATTGTCTTTATACTTCATTATTGTCTTTATTATCGTCGTTATTATTGTAGTTATTATACTGTTTACATCCAGTGAGGGGTAATTTCTCACGGTAGGCTTGTTTTTGATTCGGTGCGCTATGTGCATGAACTAGACATATCCCATCACGCTTAGAATGGGGGGGGGGAGGTTACATAGTAGACAGCTGCTTAACATTATCCGCTGGAGGTTGGGGAGGGTGGGTGGTTGTTACAGTTAACTCAACTTTATGGGAATCTGTCAATTAAATGTGTGACATCACAGTTAGGCTTAGTCCCTATTCAGTTAGTCATATATCATATTTATTTATATTAGGCTACAGTGAAATTACTAAATGAAGCAGGGTGTATACTAGACAATTTAGGAGCCTGACTATCGTTTGTTTTTTCTACAGGTAGCACCCAATATGTCTCTTTTGTCTCCCCCTGGGTAGCACCCAATGTGTTTCTTTAGTTATTCCCGGTAGCACCCAATGTGTCTCTTGTCTCTACGGATGGCACCCAATGTGTCTCTTTTGTCTCTTTGGGTAGCACCTGATGCGTCTCCTTTATCTCTCCCGGTAGCATGCAATGTGTCTCTTTCATGCATCTCTTCAGGGATCATTCAATGTGTCTCTTCTATCTCTCCAAATACTAACAAGTGGGTGTCTTCCATCTCGTCAGGTAGCACCCAGTGGGTCTCTTCCATCTCATCAGGTATCATCCAGTGGGTCTCTTCCATCTCATCAGGTAGTTTCCAGTGGGTCGCTTCCATCTCTACATGTAGCGCCCAGAGGGACTCTTCCATCTTTCCATGTTGCACCCATTGGGCTCTTCATTTTCTCTTCATGTAGCACCAACTGGGTCTCTCCCATCTCTCCAGGTAGCACTCAATGGGTATTTTCCATCTCTCCAGGTAGCACCCAGTAGGCCTCTTCCATCTCTCCTATCTCTCCAAGTAGGACCCAGTTGGTCTCTTCCATCTCTTCCGGTAGCACCCAATGGATATCTTCCATCTCTCCAGGTAGCGAGCGCCGAGTGGAGACATATTGGCCGTGATAAAATAGTACTATAGCAAACCGGCGCTAAATGAGATAGCAGTAATTGGAGTATATATGTACACATATGTAATTTGGGTATATCTTTACATGTTCCACTAAAATGTGTGAGGCCTGGAAAAAGCTAAGTGCATTATGAGTGTTTTTTTTTAGAAAGAGCCTTCTCAGGAACACTCAACCAGTTTGCGCAACACTACTGCGCATGCCTTCTTGAATTGCTGGAAGGGTATCAGGTTGTGTAGCCTGTGATCTCATTTAATGTGCATCTGGTGTTCTTACCCCCGGAGCAAGAGGTGTCCGTCAACGGGGGACAGGAGGCAGTTTCACCAACAAAACAACGCACATGGGCAGAGTCTCTCACCCTAATTGGGTTTTGTGTGTTTGTTGTTTTACGTCCTAGCAACATATAAGGTCATATCAGGAGAGGTACCAACTTGTGACACTGCACACTCATGGTAACTTTATAGTGCTGTCCCACTGGAATACCATGTCACCAGCACCATGACCTGATATCCAACTCAGTCACATTATCCTGATACTGAGCCAACCAGTCTTTATCCTATCCAAATAATGCTGAGCACCAGGCTAGGAAGCAACACTTATCAATTTTTAAGTCTTGGTTTGACTCGACCAGGGTTCGAATCCACGACCCCACGATCTACCAACACAGGAGACGGACGCTCTAACTCATTTGGCCATCCTGTCTGGTCTCCCTAATTTGGTGTGCACCTTCCCGAGTGAGGGTGCCACTTGACATAATGTCGCATTATAACGTGACATTATGTCAAGTGGCGTCCTCACTCGGGTATGCACTTACCCGAGTGAGGGCCCCACTTGACATAATGCGACATTATAATGCAACATTATGTCAAGTGTCGCCCTCACTAGGGAAAGTGGACATTTGCACCAGAGAATTTGTCTATGCATAAATATATATATATATATATATATAGAGAGAATTTGTCTATGGAAATATTATAATGTGACACTATGTCAAGTGGCGCCCTCACTCGGGAAAGTACACATTTAATATATATATATATATATGATATAATGCGGCATTATGTCAAGTGATGCCCTCACTTGGGAAAGTACACATTCACACCAGGGAATTTTTCTATATGGATAGTGGTAAGACTGTTATCATGTGTAATAATCTCTGTAGTGTCCTGCTCTCCCCCCGCCCCTTCCTGGGTGAGGGGTACTGGGATTCTTCACTCTGCCCCCCCCCCCCCCCCCCCCCATGTTCGGGGCTTTCTCACGCCACTCGCTCGGAAATTATATATAAATCGAATTTGTCTATGCACGTGTATATATATATATGTGTATATATATATAGGCCTACATAGAGAAACATTCTCTGCTGCGAATAAACATGGGAACGCGTCGGTTAGAGACGAAGACGACCGGTGAGGGCGCCACCTGTCGGCGCGTGGTGGTCAAGATGGACAGTGAAGCATATAAATTATAAGTATATAACGACAATAATAATGGAATTCCCTTCCATACCTTACTTATATGTGTGATGTATATTTGTTTACCCTTAGATATAATGCACATTCATGTATATATATATATATATATATATTTATATATATATATATATATACACGATGCTAATTTATTGTTATATATATATGTGTATATATATTCATGCACATTTATTAGATGTATGTGTATGTATATATATATTTTTTATTCATCTTTATATTCATCATATGTCTTTACACACCTATGTATATATACCGATATATGTATTTATATTATATATACAATAATATCCCAACAAGACGCTAACTACTGCAGGTGCATCCTAAGCCTTCCTCTCCCAACAACACAAGCACTACTTTTTTACTAATGCCGTTATCGCTGAACAAAATATAATAAAATTACCCGACGAGACCATGGAATAAATCAAACATTCACCATCCATTAATTAGTATCTAATTATGGATACACATAAAAACAAAGGCGTATTTTTTTTCCCGGAATAATGTCGTCTGCCATTATCTGGGCAAATAGCTGGTGGCAATCATTCAGTGCTGATGCGATAGATAGCGTCGTTATTACGCTAATCTATCAACTACACAACTTTACTGAGAAGATATTGCATTCCGAGGTGACTACCCTGGGCCCATATTCACGATGCGGTGTTAGCTTACACTCGGTGTGTTTGCACTCCTTGCGTACTGAGTTTTCGCCGCTAACCCAGAAATCCCGGCCAAAACCAGTTTTGGCTCGCTAACACCGCATCATGAAAACGGCCCCAGGTCTGGCTATTCCATTCATCGTGCTTCTTACCAGGCACTGGTAAATAGAATGACCTTGAGGTAGGAGCATGTTTACATCGCTGTAATGTGTCTGTACCTCCAGTGTATACAGTATTCCCAATAGAGGAGAGAATATTTCCACATTAACAGTGATTAAATCGATGCATGTATTCTCACGATTCACCACACCATACATGTGTATGTCCTTATGTATTAAAGCTGCACAATCCAATGCGTATCTGCCAGACCTTTGACATATATGGATATATGGGTTATTCTCCAAAACTGGGTACCACATATTTGGTTTCCACGTTACGATGCTGATAATTAAGTCTTTGTTTTATTGGTAAAAAGTCAAATAAGTATTGCAGCCTCTGTCTATTCGGTATCTTAGCAGTTCTACATGTATTGAATTTATCCTACATAAGATATCAAAATTATAATTGTATGATTTTTCGCTAGAGTGAAAATGTGAAAATTTATAGTCAAACGTTTTTTCAACTTATTTTTCAACTTTTTTTTTGTAAGTCATAACCTTGTCTGCTTAACAGTAATCAATAAAATCTTGTTTGACTATGTTGTATATGTTAAAATGAGATTCTGGATGTGTCTTTGATTTTCATGTTATACGAGTGATATTAATGTATTGCTCAATTTGTATAAGATCTAATTCAAAAAGTGAAATTAATCTTTTTCAACTCTGACACATGCAGAACATGCATACCTTCATAGGACATTGGATTATGCTATTATCTGGAAGGATTTTTGCTATTATTTGGAAGGTTTTCACTTTGGGTTTCCATGTCACACTTTGGTGCCCAGTTTTAGAGAATGACCCATATATTATTTTGATCATTGGAGTGTACTTTACTTTAAAGTTGCATAGTCCAATGAAAATATCAAATTTGCAAAACCAAAACAATTATCTAGATTTGATTCTACATATCTAACTAAGATACTGGTGCTCTTACTAAACATTTGTCATCATACTCAAGGGAAGACAGATGCAATTTAAGATAACCTGTTACTGCAGATGCCTAGAGTGTTATAGTTTTGTCGTGCTTGCCAACATTAATTTTGCATGGTTGTACTTCAAATATCTCCAAAGTTAACCATCTAAAATAAAAGTTACTTCAAACTAAAATAAGGTAGTCTATAGTGATCAATCTAATGTATTTATCTCAGAAAATGACAAAAACTCTAAACCATCGGACTATGCAACTTTAATTTGGAGTTGCTAATACAAATATGAACACAGCTTAAGTTTTAGAGATACTTGAGCTCAAACATTTTTAGAGACATTTGAACTGAAACATGCAAAACAATATTAGTGTATGCACCAACATGCTGGACATCATAGAATTGCATGGCTTGCATGGCTTGCTTGGCTTGCATGGCTTGCATGGCTTGCAGAAGAGACAGGCTCCACTAACTTGACTGTCTAATCCTTAAATGCAGCTGTAATTGCTTAATATCTGCCCCATTTCCAAATTGGTAATTTAGGATCAAATGAAGGAAAGTGTTTTGGATTTAAAAAAGTTCATTGTTTGCTCGCATTTAATACAATTCGCTCCACTCGGTTGATAGAGGAGAGAGACAGACATGGATTTAAATAGTAATTTAATAAAACAAGTCGGGACCTCAGACGGTCTTATCAGGTAATGCATCAGTAGGCGACCAGGGCCAAATGTCAGGCGGGGACTGGACTGCGCGGCCAGTGGGCGAATCATGAACCAAGGGTTGATCACAGACAGGTCAGAGATCAGCGCTCACCCCCCCAGTAAGTGGGTGGGAGGGTGGGGAAAGCGAAGTACACAGCAGGAGCGGTGAGTGAAAAGTAATTCAGGTTCGGACAGTGGTCCACAAAGAAAGCTAAAAATAGACCAACCTCGTGAGCAAATTACCCATGTTAGCCTCGGGCCAACATGCACAATTCGCTCCACTCGGTTGATAGAGGAGAGAGACAGACATGGATTTAAATAGTAATTTAATAAAACAAGTCGGGACCTTAGACAGTCTTATCAGGTAATGCATCAGTAGGCGACCAGGGCCAAATGTCAGGCGGGGACTGGACTGCGCGGCCAGTGGGCGAATCATGAACCAAGGGTTGATCAGAGACAGGTCAGAGATCAGCGCTCACCCAACATATGAGCGAGCGCTGATGGGGCATCCTTAACTTCTACATGGGCGAGGTATGCATGAAGAGACCGGCTCTTCCATGTGCCAGCTGTCATCAACGCTGGTAGAGGGAGTCCAGCAGTGGTGCACGCTTGGGCCGCTCCTCTACGTAGACTATGGAGGGTGAACCGCCTACTTGATGATGCGGGCGAGCTGATCGCTTGTCGGAGAGTCTTTGTCAGGAGCCGGGCAGTGAGTGGTCGGTAGGTTGGCAGTAGGAAAGCATGGTCATCAGGGCCAGGTGTCACAGTTTTCAAGTATCTGATCCACGCCAGTACTGGGCAGCATGGAGAGTTAGGTAATGGAGGAAGGAGGAAACGGACTGGGCAAAGGGCAGCTGGTCGGGTTTTAGTTGAAGTCACGAGGACTTGCAGACCGGACGGAGTGAGGCTAATCTGCTTGAACTTAATAACATGAGGATTGGTGCGTGAGGAGACTACAAAATTACTCTGTCTAAGAAGACACAGGAAACCGATTAATAATGCCGCAATACAGGCAGCTGGTGGGCGGGTTCTGGCTAGTAGGGAGGAAATAATCTTCCGTAGGATAACTGGTGTAACTGGAGGGACTTGTGAGACGACATGTTTCGACGCCCTCAGAACAGCGCGTTTCATCACGAGTAACTCATAGGCGTTAAATGCCGAGTGATCTCCAAGGGATGCAGAAACCCAGATTTTTACCGAGCTATAGTAATTCAGCACGGCGCCGGGTGAGCTTAGGAGTGAGGCAAGATGGAGGAGAAAGGACAGGAGATCATAAACCTGAGGTTCAAGGGGAGGAAACGAGTGGGCAGCTGAGAACTCTAGATACCGCCTAATGTGAGCACCCTTGTTCTGCCATGTGCGATGAGCCAGACCCGCGTGGTACATCTTAATCAGACGTCGGTGATGATTCATCGTGTATCCTGGAAGATATAGGCAAACAACGTACTATCTTCCAGGATACGACAGAGTTACACATTCAGATAGCGAAATCTAACAATGATGTTACAAAACGGACTGAAATCTCTTCGAGTTTAAGTGAATTACAGAGGTTAACTGCTTTCGCCTTAAGGGCGTTATCGGAAAATGATCTACTAAGTGCGTCGGCAAGTATTAATTCAACACCAGGCTTGTAATTTATCTCGAGCTCACAATTATTCCTAGCTGCGAGGAGCCACAGCTGACGTGCGCATGCGCAGAGAATCGGGTCCCTCCCCTTGCCTGACGAGAGGACCTGTTGTGAGGCCTGGTTATCTGTGTTGATTACTACAATTACGTTCTCAGGGTGTGGTGGAATGAGAGAGGTAACTGCCTGTACCAGATTGAATGCTTCACAATGTGCTATCGTGGTCAGAATTTCCAAGACCTCTTGTGGGAACTGTTCTGCATAGAAATTCGTAGAAGAAAAGCCCCTCCTGCCTTCAAGGTTGCATCGCATTCGATTACCCATTTCTTCCGCGGCGGAGCCGGGATCAAAACTATCGAGTTAAATGAAGCCGCAAATTTCTGAAACCACTCAAGATCTTTTAATAGATCAGCATCAAACGGAAAGGAACCCTTTGGCGGCATTGCTCGTAAGGCCACCAGAATTCTGTTCATGAATCGAGATGCAGGCTTTATGCATTTTGCTAAGTGGTTTACTTTCCCCGCTATGCTTTGAACCTGCTTCCTCGTTGCCCTCGTCTTAGACTGCCAAAGGACACATTCATCTAGGATTTCAGTCAGTTTCCGCTCTGGTAGAGAGACCGTCATCGCGACTGTGTCTATTTTAAAACCAAGCCAAATCAATGACTGACATGGGGAAAAACATTTCTCTACCGCTAGATCTAACCCAAGGAGGGTTGCCAGTGTATGCAATCTATTATACGCTTCTGAAGCATGCTCAAAGGAGGACTCAAGACCCACGAAATCATCCAAGTAACAGAGCGAGAAAAAACCCTCTCTGCGCAGGAGCCAAACTATCGCCCTGGTAGTCCTCGCACAGGCCAAGGCCGATGTACGACACCCGAATGGAGGTGCAATATCAACAAAGTACTTGTTATTAAGCCGGACCCCTAGAAGAGGCGCCGCGAGTGGGCAGACTCTCAGCTGACGATAAGCTCTGGCCAAGTCAGCTGACCACAACCAAGCTTCCGGCCCTAGACGGGTAAGCCTATCTGTCAAGGTGTTTACAGAGGGTAGTGTAAAATTAAAGGGCTTCCCTAGATAAAAACCCTTCTTTATGCCTGCATTTACCCCTTTTCCCGGAGGAAAGCTCAGATCGATGATAACCTGCCTTGATTTCGAATCTTTTTTAGGGCGAGTCATCATCGGACTCGTCTGGAACCACGGCTCAAACGGCGGCTCTACAAAAGGTCCTAGCATTGCCCCTAACCTGACCTCTTTCTGTATGAACCCGCAGATATGTTCATCTAACTCCGCTGCCGGGGAATGATTCGAAGCAGTCGGAACCGGGGATACAGAAGCTGTATAATCTAGGGGCCACCCGAAATCTAGATGATCGACCAATGCATTATCAGGGAAATCTAACAGTAACGCTCTCCACATGGGAATCACTAGGCCTGAGGGCACATGTAATCTTGCTTCTAGGAAATTTGGAAGTGCGGTCGCCCTGACCGCATCATAAATCGAAAGATAATTATGGAAATCATCCCATGCAACTGTTCGAGCGAAAGGCCAGAACGAAGCCAAAGTCTTCGTAAACAGTATTGGAGAAGGCGGGGGAACCATCACCCGGTCACATGACTCATTCGCCAGTGACAGTACATCAACAACCGGTATATGAAACCAATCAAATATAACATCTGGTAACGACAAGTCTGTATCAGTAGAAGGCAACAAGGACTGAATAATGTTCGGGTGAGATATACTAACAGGTTGTAGAGGATGGGTTTCTGGAGATGTTGGGGAACAGGAAGGAAAGTGATCAGAGGTGATTGTTGTTGGCTTGCCGGAAGTGGGCGGGGCAGGAACCGACTGGGTGGGTTCACAATGGCTCTCAGTGAGAGGTGTTAATGCACATGTAATTACCGAGCACCCCTGTTCAGTCCGGCCTACCGGGGGCACTTCAGGCAACTGACCCAGTGCAGCAGGGACCAGCTGGGCTGGTGGCACGGACTCGGAAGACATGGAATGTTGTTTTGAGGGCGGGACCATTCCACTCACAGCCGGTGTCATTATACCAACCTCACTATGGGGCACAATAGAAGGTACGACATGTATATCGGAGACCAAAACAGGAGCCGTCTTAGCCATGACAGTTACATATGGGGACATGGCCCTGGAACTTACTTCTTGCTGCGGTTGTCCCGCCTCGGCCGTCTTTTTATCTGTTGCCTTCCTCTTTTTCAAGCAATCCTGCTCTTTATATGGGTGGGACCTCCTATACCGGTACGCACAGAACGCACATATATGCGACATGCGGTCCGGCATCGTTCCATGTGACTCGGTAAACCCGCACGGGCGACCCCAGTTCCAATTAAAACACGCTTTGCCTTCCAACTCCTTATTGTATTCATCTCCTGTATTAATGGGCTGCGAGGGCTGGGCCTGTGGGGGGACCGAAACCGTTGCGGCCGGACGTGACTCGACCGAGGAATACACCGGCCTAGCGGCTGCCAGCCTATTCGCCTCCGCACAGACGTCCCTCTGTATCCCGGAGATAGCAGCTTAGTCCAACCACCCATGCCTGAGTCTCCCGTCCTCCACCATTTGGAACACCCGTTCCGACCAACGTCGGCATGTAGGCCAGTCCCAAACTATGGCCATATTAGCAAGTTCAAGTTCATGTTTCAACAATGGCGGCCACCATTCGTCAGGAAAGTCAGGGTGCGCTGCTAGCTGCCTAATGGCCGAGAAATATCCCGCCCAGGTTGCCTCCCCGAACGAAATTTTTCTGAACCGGTCTCCTCGTGTAATGAAAGAATGAGGGAGCAGAGCCCTACCTTTCAGCTTCTTGAGACCTGGTGTTACTTCGGCTATACCGACCACAGGTGGCGACCGCACACGAACCGGTCTGGGAGGCGGCGGTGGAGACGGAGACAGCAGCGGTGCAGGGGTGCGGGAGAGCCGAGGTTGACGTGGGCACGGAGTAGAATGGAGCGGCGTCACGGGTGACGAGGTGGAGAAGGGGAAGCACGCCGGTGGGAATGGCGCTGTGAGGGAAACGGGCGTGGCAGGGAAGCAGAGCCCGAAGCCGCCGGCGTTCTCGTGCCCGCCGGGGTCTTGGACTGGAGAGCCGAACTCAACCTCCTGTTCTCCCTTGTCAGCCGCTTAATTATATCTGACTCCGACTCAGTATGAGAAGAGGACGACGGGGTCCTTCGCTGCTGTGCCTTTGGAGAGGAGGGGGACTTGTCTATAGGGTTGGTGTCTCTGCGCCAACGGAGGACGGCCTCTTCTTTTCCGTATTGGTGGCATACCTTCAGTGTAGCAGTAGCAGGCCGAAAGCGAAGTACACAGCAGGAGCGGTGAGTGAAAAGTAATTCAGGTTCGGACGAAGAAAGCTAAAAATAGACCAACCTCGTGAGCAAATTACCCATGTTAGCCTCGGGCCAACATGCACAATGGATATATACACTGTCTGGTGTATAAATTGGTTGATGTAACTGCTCACCATTCTGAAAGTTGGCCGTTGACCTTGATAAAGTGCAGAGTTTAGTCATCAACTGCAGGATGGGGGTCTCCCACGGTTCTTTGAGAGATAAGGGCCCTGCTGACGGTGACTCAATGCGCATTAAGTCATAAACTGTGTTCACACGGGCAAAGTTTATGTCGACTTAGACAAGTCAATTTATATGAATCGATTTAGTGTTGTGTCCACACATGCAGTACCTTTAGCTGGAAATTGATATCTGCCCATGAGCAAGTCCATATTAACCAGTGCCAGTTTTGGTTAGTCGACGTCAGCACGAGAGACTGTAGGTTCGACCTAGATATGTATGGACTGAATCGTATTGTTTTGGAATGATCAAAACTTCTGCTGGGCAGTGAAAACCTAAAAATAAATGATGAAAAAAATATATGCGCACCTCTAGCAGGTTCATAGACCAAATTATATTATATAGTGTGACATGCTTAATCCACCTCAAGTAAGTCAGTTGCGTTCACACATGCCACTTACGTCGATTTAAGCTAAATCGCTTCATCTATACTACCACGTGAGGTGGTATAGATGAACCGATTTAGCTGAATCAATGTGTGAAGCGAACTAGGCAAGTCGATTTACATGATTCAAATTAACTGGCCCGTGTGAACAGGGCTATAGATAGTGTGTGTGCATATAAGTCCCGTATTCCCGTGGGTTTAAATTGCGAGTTTAAATTGGCAAATCACTGGATTTTCTCTTCCAATCAGTGGCTCTCTGTGGGAATGTGCATATATAAAAGACCCCTGGATGTTTATTGGAAAGAGTAGCCTATGTGGTGACAGCGGCATTTCCTCCATTGAATCATGTCAAACTGACCATATATCAAATGTCCAATAGCCAATGATAAGAATCAATGTGCTCTAGAGGGGTCGTTAAATAAAACAAACCATTTGAAGTGCCGAGGTGGGCATTTACCCACAGATAGGTGATTAAGGGGTGGGCGTTGGCGAAACATTGAACAAGTCAGGGTGGGCGTTAACCCACACATGGGCATTAACCCTCGAGAAAACAATATATCTATATGTTCTCTATAATCTATTATGGGAATATAAACAAGGACACTACCACCGAGCAGTTTCTCTCCCTCTATTTACTCTACACCTGAATATCATGTGACTTAGCTACTACCCACTCCTAGTCATTGAGTTAGTACCACCCAACCTGCTATGCCTAACTTAGTTCCTGCATCCACCACTGCACTGCCACCTGTGAGTGGCTCATGAGTGCATGATACCAGCTGCACCTGGTCACTACCACTGCCGCTCCCGCTCAGCAGGACGGATTTTAACTATATATATATATATATATACATATGCATATGTGATGTATATATATATATATATATATATATATATATATATATATATATATATAAATATGTGATGTATACAAGTTATACAAGTATAAAGGCGCATAGGAGAAGATTCCTTATTTGGCCACACTTATGTTGTGTACTACTTTATGGGTGAGCCCCTCTTCACGGTGGGACAGTTGGCGACCCCCCCCCCCACCCCCCAAACGCTAACAGTGCCACGAATACTGTCACTCACGCACTGGACACCCGCATGTAAGACTAAGATATATTAGTTTGTTAGGGTTTTACGCCTTAGCTATATCTAAGGTAATAGAAGGAAGGTTCCAGACTGGTTGCATTGGGCACTATCAGCTTCATAGTGTTGCCTCACTGCAAGACCAGGCCACAACCACCATAACCCGATATCCCACTCAGTGTACTCATCCTAATGAGTCTTTTTCACATTGTACAAGTAGCGCCACGCTAGGAAGCGACAAGTATCAATTTTGTATGTCTTGGTTTGACTCATTTTTTTTCTTGAAGATTTATACTGCCTATCATGGATAAGTCTGAATAGACTTGTGTTCACCATTAGACAGTTTGTCGATAGAAAGCCCAAGCCTACACTTTTACCGACCCAAGGGATCTTTAACCTCCCACACCACATAGACATGATATGAGAGCAACTGGCCTTTGATGATGCTGTAAGTTATACAGAGCAGTGGAAATCCAAATTGGCAAAGGTGAGTGTACACAGAATTGAACCCCTGACCTTCAGATTAGGAGTCCGACCTAGAAAAAAATCAGACACTCTAACCACTCCGCCACAGAGAACACCACAACTCGTTCTGAATTCGAACCCACAATTTCCTTCAGGGAATGTCAGCTAGCCCACCAGCTATATATAATACAGTATAGCTGAGATGGATTATGCTCTTGTTTATATTCCGATAATATTGATTGAAGATTTATACTGCATATCATGGATAAGTCTGAATAGACTTATTTTTACCATTAGACAGTTTGTCGATAGAAGCCCGAGCCTACACGTTTACTGACCCAAGGGATTTTTAACCTCCCACACCACATAGACATGGTATGAGAGCAACCAGCCTTTGATGACGCTGTAAGTAAAGGGGCTGTCACATTAGGGTTTTTTGCGGGAGCGTATGGCGGCGTAGGCGCATTACGTCATATACGTCGGCATACGCCGTATACGCTACTCATACGCTATGCATACACTACTCATATGCTACTCATACGCTTATGTGAAGCGTATGAGGCATACGCCGTCATACGCTTTCATAAATCCGTCCGTCCAAATTTTGTTGTGCATGCTAAAAAGATCTCAACCTATGAGGGCGTATGGCCCATACCATCAAAAAATGTCACAGCACGCTCCCATACGCTCCTCATACGCTCCTCGTACGCTCCTCGTAGGTTCCACATACGCTCAAAACCACCCGAAAGGTCACAAAATGTCATCATAGGCCGGCATGCGCAGGACCTACGTAGGTTTTCAATATGCTCCCGCCATACGCCGTAATGTGACAGGGCCTTTAAACACAGCGGTGGAAATCTAAAGGGGCAGAGGTGGGGGCACGGGGAATTGAACCACTGACCTTCAGATTAGGAGTCCAACCTAGAAAAAAGTCAGTCACTCTAACCACTCAGCACACATAATATATACTTCTCCCCGTCACCAACCACCTTGCTTTAAGTTTAAACCATGTATTAACTGTCAATATAGCATAATCAACATATACCGTAGTAGGAAATCGTCCATTAATAATGCACTGCCAAATATCCCAGCACTAATATTGCCATCCACAAGTAACCCTAGCCAAATTCGAGTAATTAGCTCCGGAATACCAGTCAAATAACAATTAGAGCACACGACCAATGAGGAGACGGCATTAGAACATAACAAACCCATCAAATCTCATCAAGTAGTACTAATACAGGTAATAGCACTGAGCACATCAGACCATTAACTGTTATTACCTTAAAGTATCAAAGTATATTGCTCAGCATATTATCTGCACCAGTAAATACTCATAGATGATGCTAGATCAAAAGAAATGCTACATGGTATATTATATATATATATAAAGGCCAGCTACAGTACAAAGAAGGAAGAAAAGGAAGAAGTGGGTTGAGATGATTTATTCTCTGGCAGAGGGAATATTAAGCCCTAGCCTAAATGCAAAATTGTGGGTGTGAATGACAGTGTTCAGCGTCTGTGGTTAGGCAAGAAAGCGGTGGTGGCGCCGGTGGTCAAGTGGTAGGGGGAACTCCGCACCAAATTTTACAACAGATTGCGAATAGAATAGTAATAATAATAAATCCCTTCCACACCTTTATACTTGCATATGCCTCCATCACATAAAGGCCAGCTATGGTACAAAGAAGGACGAAAAGGAAGAAGTGGGTTGAGATGATTTATTGTCTGGCACACAGAATCTTAAGCCAATATCGAAGATACCCCAACCCACTTCTAGTAGTTTTCTGGAATATAAGTGGGGGCCAGTGATGGGGCCACCCTCATATCGTTCATGATGCGCACGGAGAGGGGATGGATATTTAGGTAGGTGAAAACTGTGTCAGTGCACCAGTCCCCCCCTAGTGCGGACTTCCTTGATCGAGGCGCCGCATAGGGAGAGGAATGTGCACCCCCCTCCTCAGGGAGTGAGCTGAGACAGAGGCAGGGTCTAGGCCCGATTTTTCAGCAAAGATACTCAAGGTTAAATGGTACACCTTGTAAGGCAGAGGGGCGGAGCATAGTCCTGTGGGGATCCGGAAGGCCATCTGGTCTGGAGGCGCAGGGAGCTGCTCAAAGTGGCACTCAGTCCAGTGGACTGCGCAGATCTCCAAGTTGGGGCAGTGGGCCACCGGGATCTCCAGGACCCTCTCCTTAAACTGGATCGTCTTTGATCGGCGTATAGACTGTACCACCCCCCAGTGGAAAAAGCTGAAGTCATCCCGGAGGAGTGCAGAATCAGAGTCTGTCACCTGGCACTTCCTGAGAAGGGCCCTGAAGCTGCAAAGGAGTGGAGCACGCCAGGCTACGTGGCCTGGGTTATTAGTGAGAAAGGAGAACATCCAGAGTAAGTTTTTGGGTAGGAGGCGGATGGCCTGCCTAGGTGCAGCGGCACACTCTCTCTGGATCCCCCTCAGTGTTGAAGCAACCTCGAAGCTTGTGTATCCAATGGGCTCAGCACCTCTCTGCTTGAGGAAGTTGTTCAAACCACTGAGGTAATTAAGGATCGAGGAGTATTTCATCGTCCTAGCGAGCCATGTGGCATATAGTGCCGCCTTCCTTGTTGGGCATGGGAGTGGGCTGCGAGACTCTGAGAACATCTCCACAACCTCCAGGTATATCTTCACCTGAACGCCCCTTGTTGCAATTGAGTTGTGGGCATATAATCTGCTCTGGAAGCCCTGTTTCTCGCTCTGCAGCTTCTCCATCTCTGGAAGTGGTTGGGGAATAATGACGAAATATACTGCCACAGTATAAGGTGCAGTGGGATCAGCTTCCGAGATACAGTTGGTGCTAACTAGATCATCCAGTCTACTGAGTGTGCCACAGACAACGTTGTCCCTGCTTCTGATAAATACGGATTAGAATTCAAAATTGTATTCGGAGGCTACCCAGAAGAGCCTTCCGAGGTAATACATCATCTCAGCACTTTTTGACCGTCCAGAGTGGAGGGCAGCTTTGACAGTTGGGCTGCCCCACCTTACAGTGGCAGGATAGATCGCCCACATCTCCCTCACATTAATATGAGCTGAGGTGCAGTGCTCATCAGGGGGGGGGGGGGGGGCGTGGTGGTGACCAAGCTTCACTCCCAGACATTCATCATCAGACTTAATAAAGGCACCAGTGAGCCAGTCGCAATGTGTAAGGCACCATAGCTGAAATTTGAGGCGTCACTGTTGGTGGCAATGTGGGTGGCAAAGGATCCCAGTATCTTGCGATATCAAAGCACTAACCTATGTCTTCATGGAAACCATTGGAGAGTCTGACCCTGAAGCAGGGCTCCCTTACACTGTTTATGGAGTCGTATATGCGACAACAGAAGGTTCTACCTCCCTTAATTACTTCTCCCGGCCCTTCACCTCCCCAATTATCGTGGTCAGTCTCTCGAGCTTGTCCTCCGGTAACCTCATTTCCAACTCGACAGAGTCGATGATGATCCCGAGGAAGCGAACAGTAGTGCTCGGAGAGGTCAGTTTGCTAAAAGTCATGAAGAAGCCAATCCTGGTCCTTGCAGCCTTGTACTAGGCTTGGACTCACTACACAGAAATCATCCAGATAATTAATGACTCTGGTGTCTCCCTCTCGCAACGCACATCTCACTACAAAATCAGAGATCTTGCTAAAGACATACAGACTCGAAGAGAGCCCAATACATAATCTGTTATCTTTCATGTAGGTGTACTCACTGCTTCCACTGGTGTCAACGAGCCAGTGTAGACCCTGTCTGTCCCATCCTGATATGACCTTAGGTGTTGCTAGGACGTAAAACAACAACAAACAAAAACCCTGTCTGTCGCGATCACGTGCGTGGATGCAGACTGCCCAGTAGGCATCCTTGATGTCTATGGTTGACATAAAGTTCCCCCTCTCCATCATCTTCTCTACACTATCAACACTGTTATATGAAAATTGTACGCATACTTGATCAGTGCATGAGTTGACTGAACAACCGGCGGGGCGACTACAATCAACGATGGTCCTGCTGGCACCATCATCTTTTGGCATGCAGAATATGTCATGGATGCATGTAGGTGGGGGGGGGGGGGGGGGGGGGTTAGTCTACTATCGATATGAAACCCCTATCTATTTCACTACAGAGTTTATTAGTGATCACGTTTTTGCCATCAGGATGTCTCGGGCTTCTCCATTTTGGGCTGTAAGCCAAAGAACAATCGGGGTTTATCACATTAAAACCAAAAACTACTCCTAACAAGATATATTCGGCATGAGGGTCTGTTTCATCCCTTAGAAATAGCTCACTAAGTACCCTATATGGCCGGAGCTTCCATCACACTATATAGTGGTCACAAGTACATGTCCCATGTGCGCATTCATCGCGCACATAAAAGGAATGGTGCGAACTAATGTCTTTGCTGACAGTTACGTATAAGGCGCCGTCGCTGTATGTCACAGCGAGCCAGCATCCCCCGTCATCGGGTGGGGTGGTCCAACCTGTTTTCCGTCCACATCTAACCCGGTGTCGCAGTTTCAGCTCCCTGTCAGTTTCAGCCGTGCGCATCACTTCTGCGCATGCGTCACAATCTAAGCACGCCGGGTCACAGCTTTAGTATACATGGTGGAAGTTTTGTTGATTGGTTGATTGTTGGAGTTTCACATCCTGGCAACATCAAAGGTCATATCAGGATGATTGCCGAATAGTGACAGTGCACACTCATGGTGACTTTATTAGTGCAGCCCCACTGGGAAACCAGGCGGCCACCACCATTACCCGATATCCCACTCAGTCACATTATCCTGACAGTGACACTAAGCTAATCAATCCTTGCCCTATCCTATTAGT
Organism: Branchipolynoe longqiensis; assembly: GCA_030323885.1. Classification (NCBI taxonomy): domain Eukaryota; kingdom Metazoa; phylum Annelida; class Polychaeta; order Phyllodocida; family Polynoidae; genus Branchipolynoe; species Branchipolynoe longqiensis. The sequence goes on from CM059191.1 coordinate 20,566,800, forward strand.
ATTAGTGCCGAGTGCCAGGCTAGGAAGCGACAAGTGTCAATTTTATAAGTCATTTGGTTGACTTGACCTGGAACCGAACTCACGTTCTCCTGCCCAAGAGGCCCGTGCTCTGCTGATCATACCCCTGTCACACTAGGACATACCAGGCCAGCGAGTGGGTAATGTAAAAATCACTTTTTTACGTCAAGATGCGTCGAGATACGTTGAAATTCTCGGTGTTTCAGATCCAAATTGGACGTCAATCCAACGTAGTGGATGTCGGTGAAATGTCAGTTCAATGTAGTTGTAATGTGTCTCAACGAGTTAGAATGTCAAGAACAAAAACCTAATGTAAGGCTAACCAGCCTCCAGCGCGTGCGGTGTCGGCCCAGCGAAACCCTAGCATTGGCTTAGTGTAGGACTAGTGTAAGTATGTCCACCCTAACATAGCTATGTGTGACTCTGACGTAATTCGTAATGTGAGTCGATGTCAGGCCCACGAGTGAGCAGCGTCAGTCTAACGACAGTCCAGCGTGCTCAGCCTAAGGACAGTGAGTGCTCAATGCGCTGGATGTGAGCGTAACAGATGCCTTTATACACTCTAAGGCAAAACATTTGGACCACATTCATGCCACATTTGCTTATGTTCGAAGAACGTTGGAGCATGTTCCATCCGTTACCTGCGCCCCAGCCATTCGTCAACTATGTTGAATACTTCAAGAGACTTTGGACTAATGTTAGCCTAACGTTAAATAAACTTCACAGACAGGTTAGACCTACATCGAGATACATTGACATCACGTTGTCAGCGCATGGGCTGCACGTTCCTCCAGGCTCTCCGTCAGTCTACCATAAGTCGATGTAGCTCAACATAGACCGACGTAGCTCTAACAAATGTCTAATGTATCTCGACATAAGCCTAACATGAGTGCAATGTAAGCCCAACATAAAAGCCCAATGTAAGCCCAACATAAGCCCAACGTAACCCAACGTAATGGCCTTATGTCGAGCTAAGTCAGCAGTTTTGGGTATGTCCAAAACATTGAGATGTGTCACCATATCTCGACATAATTCGCCGTAATTCGACGTAATTCGACGTAATTCGATGTAACTCGATGTTACTCGACGTAACTCGATGTATCTCGACATAGACTTAACAAACGAGTAACCGATTCCGATGAATCTCAACATAATGGCCAAATTTCACCTACGACAGCATACGCTACCGCGTTACATCATAGTGTGACAGGGGTATTAGGCCCCAATGCCCAGTGCATGGAAGTTTGTACTGGTTCTATTTACATTTGTTCTCTATTTTACATTTCTTCTCTGTGGCAGACTGGTTAGAGTGTCTTACTTTTCTCTAGGTCGCCTAATCCGAAGGTTGGTGGTTCGATTCCCCATGCCTCCACCTCTGCAAATTTGTATTTCCACCACTCTGTATAACTTACAGCTTCATCAAAGGCCAGTTGCTCTCATCCCATGTCTATGTGGTGTGGGAGGTTAAACATCCCTTGGGTCAGTAAAAGTGTAGACTGGGGCTTTCTATCAACAAACTGTCTAATGGTGAAAACAAGTCTATTCAGACTTATCCATGATCGGCAGTATTATCTGCGCTAAGTAGTGATAGTAGTAATAATAATAAAACACAATAAGGACAAGAGTCATATATGTAAATGGAATGAGTATATAGACTCTGGATGGCCTCTAAGGATTCAGGTAGAAGTGACCAACCGGTGTAGGACAGGAAGCACTTGCTGACCAGCTGCCTTGCTTACCTCCACCAACAAGCAACAGGGCTCCAATCCGCTCTAGCTGTGCCATAGAACCTTCCAGAGTCAGCAGCCAATAGATTCACCTTCACCGCTTATATAATATTTGCATAAAGGTAAACATTTATACATACACATAAATCGTCAAGACAAAGAAATAGAAACAAATAATTCTTATCATTTCTTTTATGTGTATTCACCAATGAACTCCCCCAATTTCCCCCGTTCTGACATGACCTTAGATGTTGCCAGGACCTAAAACTCCAACAAACAAACCTCCAATTTGCGACATATGAGTCAGAGGTGGATATTGCTGTGTTTACACGCTGTGTCACAGCTTCAGTCCTTCCTTGAGGGACCAGCGGATACAACCTCGGAATACCCATATTCAGGTGGTTTCTCCTCCGCCAGTGTGGGTGTGGGTGGGGAGGGGTTGGGAGGAGTTGGGGTGGAGTAGGTTGTGCCGGGGGCGGGGGGGGGGGTGCACTGACACTCAATCAATCAATCAATAGTTCCGTCCTCTAGTCGAGGGTTGGATGCAATCGTTCTCCACTTGTCCCGATGTTGTGCTGTTCTGATAGACTGTGAATAATTCAAGCCTGTCCACTGTGAAATATTTGTAAACCATGATGTTCTTGGTCTCCCTCTCCCTCTGCTGCCATTCACCTTCCCTTCCAACTGACACTAACTGCCCTATTTTAGGCGGCGTCCTTCCAGCCCACGGGGCCCTTTTACCGGTCTCAGTTTAATGAGCGCCAGCCCCCCCTTGATGGCTTTACGGGCGTGGTACCGTTGTCCTTCGGTCATCTGATGACGTGGATTAGAGCAGCAACCCAATCTCCAGTGTGGGGCAGGTGACAGAGGGCGGGGAGCGAGGTGCCAACGCGACTTACAATTCAAAAGGTCGGGACAGAGAGTTGTATTGTATGTGGCAGTGCGATCTTTGAGCATTGACCAACCGGTGTAGGACAGGAAGCACTTGCTGACCAGCTGCCTTGCTTACCTCCACCAACAAGCAACAGGGCTCCAATCCGCTCTAGCTGTGCCATAGAACCTTCCAGAGTCAGCAGCCAAGAGATTCACCTTCACCGCTTATATAATATTTGCATAAAGGTAAACATTTATACATACACATAAATCGTCAAGACAAAAAAATAGAAACAAATAATTCTTATCATTTCTTTTATGTGTATTCACCAACAAACTCCCCCAATTTCCCCCATTCTGACATGACCTTAGATGTTGCCAGGACGTAAAACTCCAACAAACAAACCTCCAATTTGCGACACATGAGTCAGAGGTGGATATTGCTGTGTTTACACGCTGCGTCACAGCTTCAGTCCTTCCTTGAGGGACCAGCGGATACAACCTCGGAATACCCATATTCAGGTGGTTTCTCCTCCGCCAGTGTGGGTGTGGGTGGGCAGGGGTTGGGAGGAGTTGGGGTGGAATAGGTTGTGCCGGGGGTGGGGGGGGGGGGTGCACTGACACTCAATCAATCAATCAATAGTTCCGTCCTCTAGTCGAGGGTTGGATGCAATGGTTCTCCACTTGTCCCGATGTTGTGCTGTTCTGATAGACTGTGAATAATTCAAGCCTGTCCACTGTGAAATATTTGTAAACCATGATGTTCTTGGTCTCCCTCTCCCTCTGCTGCCATTCACCTTCCCTTCCAACTGACACTAACTGCCCTATTTTAGGCGGCGTCCTTCCAGCCCACGGGGCCCTTTTACCGGTCTCAGTTTAATGAGCGCCAGCCCCCCCTTGATGGCTTTACGGGCGTGGTACCGTTGTCCTTCGGTCATCTGATGACGTGGATTAGAGCAGCAACCCAATCTCCTGTGTGGGCAGGTGACAGAGGGCGGGGAGTGAGGTGCCGACGCGACTGACAATTCAAAAGGTTGGGACAGAGAGTTGTATTGTATGTGGCAGTGCGATCTTTGAGCATTGCCTGTTTGATGGTAGTGTAAAGGTACATCTTCCGGTGGGTATGGGTTCACCATATGTTTAAATCTATATATATAATAGATTGATTGGTGTTGTTGACTTTTGTTTAGCTTGACGTAATATGATTGAATGGTGATATTTGAAGTGAAAACATAGGTTCTACATCGTAGCAACATCTAAGGTCATATCAGGATGGGTACCGACTTGTGACAGTGCACATTCATGGTGACTTTATAGTGCTTCCCCACTGGGCGACCAGGCTACCAGCACCATGACCTGATATCCCACTCAGTCACGTTATCCTGACACCAAGTAACCGGTCCTCCCACCTTCCTAATAATGCCGAGCTCCTGGCTAGGAAGCGACAAGTATCAATTTTGTAGGTCATTGGTTTGACTCGACCAGGAATTGAATCCTGGACCTTCCGCAAGGAAGGCCTTCGCTCTACCGATTCAGCGAACGCGTCAAGTATATTACCTTAGATGTTGCAAGGATGCAAAACTCCAACAACCAACCAACATCTATTGATGCCGTTCACACAGCGGAACATTCTCTCACAACCACTGAGACTTGGGCACAAGTATTCAGGGCCCAAGTGTGAATCTGCTGGGGATTTGGGTTTGACGTCCTAGCATCAGATAGGGACCTATCAAGATCTATATCGAATTACAACAGTGCGCAGTTAATGCAAATTTATAGTGTTGTCCCATTAGCATACAATTTTGTCAGTACTATGATATAATACTACATTCAGTGTCATTGTGCATGTTGGCCCGAGGCTAACATGGGTAATTTGCTCACGAGGTTGCTGGTTGTTTACCTTTCTTGCAAAATCTCCCTGCCCACTTTCTCTCACTCTGCTTTTGACACTGCTACCCTGCACATCGTTTCCCCACCCTCCCACCCTCTTACTCAGGGGGTGAACGCTGATCCCCGACTTGTATCTACTCCAACCTGTAATAGGACTGAAATCCTGGTTGCGCATTCCAGTCAGCCCTGTTGCCGCCTGATACATGATTGATTCACCTGCCAAGGTCCGATTTGTTTTCTATGAAATACTCTATTTAAACCTGTATCTGTTTCTGTTTCATCTGTCTTCATCTGTCTCTGCCGTACAGCCGAGTGTAGTGAATGATGTTGCCACTGACTGAGCCAGTGCTTGTTCTAGTAATACCGAGACACATACACATACCAGTCGGTAAACATTGTAAGTCATCTATTTTAATCGTCCTGGGATCAAGCTCACGACCTGCTAAAGTGCTAGATGAGAGGAAATTGTGAATAAAAATATATTAATGTCGTACCTTTGATAAAACACTACTTACTAGATCTATGAATCAGTGTTATTCATCCCCTCCTAACATTGCCAGGCACACCACTTTTATTATCTTTGAAGTGATTTATTTAATAAATCTGCCTCGTCTGCATATGCAGCTTTTTGTGTGTGTGCATTAGTTGTTTAAGCAGGCAATATTTCAATCGCGGACAATTGGTCTTCCTCATTCCACTGCTCCTTGTCCTATCCTAATAATGCTGAGTGTCTGGCTAGGAAGCGACAAGTATCAATTGTTAAGTGATGGGTTTGACTCGACCAGGGTTCTTCCAGGACGGGAGACGGACGCTCTAACTTATTTGGCCATGCCATCTTGTTAACCTTAATGTTTGATAGTCCGCCCCCGCCTTAGGCTACTGGAAAATAACAATAGTCAAGTAAGTAACAATTCTATTCCTTCTTCCAAGCGATTTTTGTTATCCTTAGAAATCTCCCAGAGATTGGAGTTTGCAGTCCAGTTTAAAGTTACATAGTCCAATGGTTTTGAATTTCAGAGATTTTCTGATATAAATACATTAGGTTGATCGTTATAGCCTTGCCCTGACCCTTGTACATACATATATATATAAATGTTCTCAAATGCACTACACAGCCCTGCACGCTGATCCCCTTCCCGCCCTTACCCCACCCCTATTACACCTTCTTTCAAAACCTATTACCTAAAATTTTCCTTTAAATTGACATAAAACCTGTATGATGTAAGTCCCCACTGCAATCTCAGACCGCGATCCCATCATTAGGCCACACAGAACGGAACACTCGTGATGGGATAAAAAAAAAAAAAAAATTTAAATGGCCAGGTTTCCGCATTTGGTATTGGTGATTGGATCCACTGATTTGCATATTTGCAATATAGTATATATATATGTGTATTGTAGATATGTTATATCTTTTTGAAAAGAGAAGAGAGAAAACAAAGGAAGAAAGAAGTGTTTAAAGACAATTCTAGAGTCATCTTGTACATTTATTGATGCATGCTCACCAAGTGCATAATACATATGTTGAACTGGAATTGCATGCAGTTACTATTACGACAAATAGTCAATTTATATTATGCTTCTATTATCGAACAGGTTTTTCATGTGGTTATTATTGCAACTAATATTGTCATTTATGTACCAACAAATTGTAATTAACGGCCGGAAGACCAGTGCTCTGGCGCTGACAAAAGACATTATTCGCTGAATAAAATACATTTAGTAAAAAAAATAGAGTATCTCACTTTAGATTGAAGAACTTTTCTTTTAAGTGGCTAACTTTTGAGATATTTGAAATGCAACCATGCAAAATTAATTTTGGCAAGTTTGCCAAAACTCTGACACCATAGCATTCTGCAGTAACAGGATCTATTCAATTGCCTCACTATTCCCTTCTGTATGGTATGCAGGTATAGCAATACCTCAGGGAGTTTGATGCCCCTGCCTTGTAGAGTTCTAAACCACTGCCTTGTGGTACAGGTCCTTGACAGAACCGAAGGCTAAGGGAGCAAACCCTAAACAGAAAACCATGTCACTGTGGCAGCATTAAGGGCGGTTGATGTATGGAACTCCCAACATCTCCCGACCAGCCACTGCAGGGACAAATAGTTTTGCGCCTGTCTTGACATGTTCTTGACGGTGTGAAACCTCTATTTGCTCCCCGAGAGAGTGCCGCTGGTAACTTGCAAAAGCCAGCAGCACTTCAACACTTTTGCAGGCAGCTTTCATGAAATGTCACCCAGAAAATAGTGGATGCTTTCTCCGATGTATCAAAGAAGTTTGGCCTGAAAATTAACATCAAGAAGATGGAGGTGCTGTACCAACTCAACTCTACAAGAAACCGAGAGCAGGAGATCATGGTTGACGGAACCAAGCTGAATTCTGTTCTGGAATTCACCTATCTCGGAAGCACTATATCAAGTGATGGACGCATTGATGCTGAGATACAGAGGAGGATGTCCAAGGCTAGCGCATCTTTCGGCCGACTATGCCAGAGACTCTGGAACAACCACCATGTGTCCATTCGTGTCAAAGGTAAGATCTACCGCGCAATCGTGCTATCCACCCTACTATACGGAGCCGAGGCCTGGACAGTGTACAGACAGCAGGTGAAAAAGCTGCATGCCTTCATGATGCGACATCTGCGTTCAATCATGAGGCTAACCTGGAAGGACAAAGTGATGAATAAGGAAATACTCGAACGGATGGGGCTTCCCTCTCTGGAAGATCTTCTGATCAAAAAGAATCTCCGGTGGACTGGACACCTCATGAGAATGTCATCAGACAGGCTACCAAAGCAGATCCTCTATTCTCAACTGTCTTCTGGCTACAGAAAGAGAGGGCGCCCCCGTCTCCGGCTCAAAGATACCATCAAGAGAAACCTGAAGCTGAGAGACATTAAGACCGACTCATGGACGCAACTCTCACAGCAGAGAGCTAAATGGAGAGTGGCAGTCAAGTAATGAAAGCAGTCTTTTTCGCATCGCGACCGACAGCATGATGATGATGATGATTCCCTTCTGTGTGGCGACAAATGCTTAATAAGTGCATCAGTATCTATCCTAGATATGTAGAATCAAATTTAGGTCATTGTTTTGGTTTTGAAAATTTAATGATTTCATCTGACTATGCAGCTTTAACGAACCACTAGTACCAGTGCCAGCTCTGTATACAGGGTGCTGGGGTCGATTCAGATTCGATCAATTCCACTGAGAGTGTGATTGCCTTTTCTGTTTTTTAATGGAGGGGCGTTGCGTGCGGCAAATGTGTTATTTACTGAATCCAGTTGTTTTGCCTATTTGTTCCTTCTCACATCTGGCATTGTGTTCTGTTTTATATTTATATATTGTTAGTTAAACAGCTGGGTGGGTGAGGGAGGGGTGAAGTCATGTGGTTTGGTTTGTTTGCCACACGATGCGCCCTTACCCAGCAAGCCACTACTACCCTCTAACCCCATACTCCCCCCCCCCCACCCACACACACACACATCCACTTACTCACAGTAGGAAATGTAGTCGGAGTTTGGGTGAGGTACGAAAGGGATGCATGACGCCGGGAAAAAACGCACGGATCAAGGGGAAAGGGCTCTGACGTTGGGTTAGGAGAGTAAACTGTAATAACAATCCACTATTTTATCAAGTTTGCTTTTAAGTTTAATATTATGCACGCACACCTCCCTGTTGCACAGGGGTGGGTTGAATTCTACTGAGACGGAAGTGGTTCGGAGGAAGAGGCAACGAAATTAATAAATATTGGTAGAACGGGGTATGTGGTATATAAAGACATTATATAAATATTAATTACCGGAGGGCCTATAGCTTTCGTCCTGAAATGCTCAGTCGCCCCACCCACTGGCAAACGCAGTGGCCTGGGTGGCTCGAGTTTGCACTCAGGCAGGCAAACCCGCGGCGAGCGTCTGATGAGCAGGTGCAAGCTCTACCATCACCCTCACTCTCATCGGAAATGTTGACCATAAATAAAATGGTAGGCTAAAATTGATTGGCCAGCTAGAAGTATCGAGCTCAACCAACATACATCTTACGTTGTCTCTTACAGAGTCTATAATATTATAGCACATACTGGATTGATTTGTGGTGTGATTAAAGCCCAACAGATAATGAGTGCATGACAAACACACCACTGATACAACCAGTGGTCCACAACTGGTTTATCAAAAGGTGTGGTGGGTGTTGTCCTGGATGTGGGAAAGTGCATATAAAAGACCCGTTGGTGCTTATCGGAAAGAGTAGCCCATGTGGCGGCAGCAGTTTCCCTCCGAAGAACTATGTGAGAATGACCATATGGTTGAAGTCCAATAGCCAATAATGCGAAAATCAATGTGCTCTAGAGGCGTTGCTATAAACCAAGTTTACCGCCGATACTCGCCAATGATGGCAGGTGTATGGTCAGCTTTGGGCATCAGACCTCAGTGAAACTGTGTGTATCCGTGACTACTCGGGCCTCCCTTTGGCACGGACGGCTGAAGTGTGATTACATGTGTTGCCGTTTTGCCTGGATGTCTGAAATAACGCCCAGGAGGGCCTGACGCGATATCTACCAGCTTCCCCCATGGCAGCTCGAGTTGCAATCACATCACCAACTATGAAAATACAAACTGTGTTTGGGTAGGTTGGAATCGATGCTGAGACTGTATGTGGGGCTGATATGTGGGCAAAAAATGCATTAGAACTGGCCGTAGTCCCTGAGAGATGCTGGCAGAGCTAATGTGTTTGTCGCCATATTGAATCATTGGGGTTGTCCGTCCTAACACCCGGATGATACCATGTCAAGACAGATAGCAACTCATGACAGCACATATAGGTTTATAGTGCTGCCATGATGACGGGGCTAAGGTGTAGGTATCCATAGTAAATCAGTAGGGTTTTCCGTCCTAACACCCGGATGACACCATGTCAAGACATGTAGCAACTTAGGACAGAACACATAGATTTATAGCGATGCTATGCTGACAGGGCTAATACCCCTGTCACACTACGACGTAACGAGCCAACGTGAGCCTAATGTGGGCATTTTTCGTCATGACGTTGGGTTACGTCATGATGACGTCAGAATGACGTTAGAATGACGTCGAGCTACGTCACATTACGTCGTGTTACGTCGAGTTACGTCAAGGTTTTGGACATGTTCAAAACTTTCGACGTAGGTCGAACGTAAGGGTTTACGTTCGCCGTACGTTCTGTTCACGTTCAGTGAACGTCAATGACGTTAAATGGACGTTATTTCAACGCTGCTCACTACGTTCAACTACGTTCCACTACGTTCCACTACGTTGACCCACATTAAACCAAGTGCAAAAGCCTACGAGGCTTAATGGGAACGTCAGGAGAACGTCACGAGAACGTCAGGAGAACGTCAGGAGAACGTCAGGAGAACGTGCATTCAACGTACGTTCAACGTGTCACGACATAGCTAACGTCATGTAACGTTCTTCTGGCGATGGAATAACGTTCATAACGTTCCGTGAACGTAGTGACGTTGTCCTCTCTCGGGGATTGACGGTATCACTACGCTTTACCAACGTTACGCTCTCGTCCACTACGCTGCATCCACGTTCAACTTCTGCCCAAATTTGCATACTACGCCGAGAAGTTCAATGTTCTTCACGTTCTCCCTACGTTGACGTCCTTACGTCGTAGTGTGACAGCCCCATTAGGTGTGTATATCCATAGTAAATCACTGGGGTTTTCCGTCCTAACCTAGAGCCAATTTTAGATGATGGGTTTGAAATGAGGGTTGTGATGGAGTCATTCCAATTCCATCCCCAAATCATTATTTAATTTTTTAGGGAAACTGTTTTTACCAAAACTTCATTTTCAATTTGTAACCTGAAAAAAATACCTGTTATTGTTATTGTTGTTTTTATTTCTCATATAACATTTGTGGTTTTATCACTGTTGTACATTTCTATGCTCTATTTGTCAATTTTCATTTGGTTTAAACACTGTATGATCCCCAATATGCGATGTTTACCTTGTTGTGCTTGGGGGTCGTTAAACAAACAAACACACCATGCCGGTCACAGGTGCAAGTGGTACAACCATATTATGTATTACTACTCTGTGGTCCCAGGCTTTTGTTTGTTTGTTGTTGGTTTATGTCCTAGCAACATCTAAGGTCATATCAGGATGGGTACCGATTTGTGACAGTGTGCACTAATGGCAACTTTATAGTGCTACCCCACTGGAAGACCAGGCCACCAGCACCATGACCTGATATCCCACTCAGTTATATTATCCTGACACTGAGCCAACCAGTCCTTGCCCTATCCTAATAATGCCGAGCACCAGGCTAGGAAGCGATAAGTATCAATTTTTAAGTTATTGGTTTGACTCAACCAGCGTTCGAACCCACGACCCTATGATACTACCAACACGGTAGACGGACGCTCTAACTCATTCGGCCATCCCATCTGGTCTGTCGTCCCAGGAAGGTTAGTCGTTGTGATATCGGGATAGCCAGTGTAATATCATTGTTATCAGACTGTGCAGATTACCTGGGCGACCGGAGTGACCACCAGTCACAAACTTTGAAGCCATGTTGTGCTACTGTGTGCTTCGGGTAAAGCCCAGTGGTCCACAACTGATTCATTAAAGGATATAGTATGTGCTGTCCTATCTATGGGAAAGTGCATATAAAAGACCCCTTACTGCTTATTATAAAGAGTAGCCTCTGTGGCGGCAGCGGGCTTGATCCAAAGAAATATGTCAGAATGACCAAATGTGTGAGGTCCAATAGCCAATGATAAAAACCAATGCACTCTAGAAGCGTCGTTAAATAAAATAAAACTTTTCCGAGGAAGGTAACTGGTTGTGGCGCATATGGAAAGCAGGGCCCGTATGCAGGAGTCAGTGTTAGCGGGTTTTGGTGTTAGAGCCTGTTACCGTTTAGCTATCACCGACGTCGGGAACTGTGTCAAGTCGTATGCAGGAGCGCGTAACACTTTCATTATAGCTAAACGTGAATGTATTTATAGATATGCGAAATCCCTCTGCGTTTGTAGCCAAATATTAGGCTCAAATCTATTGAATGCGATCATATTTAACAGAATTACATACGCAATAAGTTAACTTTTATCAATTTAACTCTAAATTCGAAGCGTTATTAAGGCTACCGCCGCATTGGCGGCGATATTACTAGTTATATTTTCGAATCGACGAACGTAAAGTAAACAAACCGCGGCCGCCGCCAGTATGGAAAGCGACGTCGATGCGGCGGCGGCGCCGATTTGTTTACTTTACCTTCGTTGATTCGAAAATATAACTCTTAATATCGCCGCCGTTAGGGCGGTAGCCTTAATAACGCTTCGAATTTAGGGTTAAATTGATAAAATGCCACTTATAGCATATGTAATTCTGTTAAATATGACAGCATTGAATAGATTTGGGCCTGATAAACTCGGTAAACCTACTATTTTTTAGGGGTAACGTAACACTGGTTAAGCATTTGGTGTTAGGCCTAACACTGACTTGTGCATACCATTTTTCGCCGCTAAACCGGAATTCCCGCCAATCACCGTTTTACCTCGCTAACACTGACTCCTGCATACGGCCCCTGATGTGGAGGAGACTGGGTACACTTATGTCATGAAGGCACGTAGGTGGCAGTACCGGCGTGCCGGCGTCTTAACTGTTTCTGTTCTCTCCTCGAATGAGGCGATGTTTGTTTTGTGTGTTGTTGTTTTACATCCTAGCAACATCTAAGGTCATATCAGGACGGGTCACATGAGGCGGTGAAATGTTGCCTGACTACTCCCATCGTAGGTGCATTTTTTGGCTCTTTTCTTTTTGGTTCGCATATTTATTCCTCACAATAGAACAAACATGGCGCTTAGAGCATATAAGTATTATGGCACTCATGAAAATTAGTTTAAATGTAATAGCCCTGTATATGACCAGAAAGTAGTCAGTTATAATTGGCTGGCGATGAAGCTAAACTGAAGGTTTTACAATTATGTTTCTTGGAGTAGAGAATTCAAGTGTGGATAAGACAGAAGAGAAAAGAGGTATTGGATAATTAGTTCACTGTATTTGTCTCACTGAAAGAATTAATTCACATGCCGCTGACTTGTGGGTTATTTGTGTTATTTGTTTGCGTGTGCGTGTGCGTGTTTGATTTATTTCATCTCCCCCTACGCCCAGCCAATTTGTCCTTGGGCTAGAGCGGTGAGATGAGAACCTTGGGAACCTTGGGAACCTTGCTTAATATGGCCTCCTTTGTTTTCTCTCGCTTCACCGCTGTTTGATGCATAAGGCTTGTGGGTTGTTTTTGAACGGAAGGTAACACATCCTGTTGCGGGTGCTTGGTGAAACTTCCCTTTAAAAAAAAAGTGATTCCTTTTTTAAAGAGATCGATTAGAAGTTCCCTTATCGAAACTATGTCACAATTCTTTGAAGAAAGATGTAAACGGGGTACTATATTTATAAATATACACGTGTATATCCTAGATATGCCGGTGTAGATTGGGAGCAGAGCAACCCCCCCCCTGGTGTTATGCTTAGTCCCACTCTATTCCACTCCCCTCTGGCTGGGTTCAAATCCATCAGGTGGCGTCTATGGGCCTCCCCGAGCTCGGACTTCCGGCCCCTGACAGGAGCCCACTTTCACCTCGGACGCTGCTCGGGTAACTTCTCCTGAATTTAGTTTTTTATTATTTATTATTATTCATTTACTCATTTATTGTTTACCCTTTAAGTCGGTAGGGCACCTACCCCAGCCAGATACGGTTCCTTGTTATTTAACGATGGTGTTCCTAATAAAATAAGTGTATCTGCCTCCAGTCGTCCATGTCGTCTGCCTCCACTACATATATATATATATATATATAGTTCATTCGCGAAAGTAGAACACTATTTGAAAGTGAGCAGAGTGACAGTTGGTTCACAGTGTAGACGAGTCAGGGAGGAGAGAATTCCCGCTCCACAGTGAATAACATGGAAGTTCAGGTGGTTAGAGAGAAACATTAAGGGGCTGCCGTTATTTATATCCGCATAGTGAATGCTATAGTACATATATATATATATATATATATATATTTAAATGAACCGTTATTGTCCGAGATAGGGGTTAAAGGACCAAAGTATTCGGGGATAGATATTGCTCGAGGCAAACATTAAATCACTAGGTATTGCTGAAACCTGAGGGACTTGTGGGAGAGGCTCTTTAATAAATTAATGTTGGCTCTCAACATTTACCGAGGTTGATCATGAGTGAACTCTATAGGTCTAATTTGAGCCCATGTAAAGAGATATCGACCCATGGGATCAGCTTGTGCAGATTACCTGGCATTGCCGATGTCAACACAATAATAGAGATGGTATTATCCTAAGCATATATACCTTCAATAATTGTACATCTCTCTATATTAATACAATATATGTATATTTATATTTATATATATATATACATTATATATATATATTTATATAAATATGTTTATATATATATATATATATATTATATATTATGTAGCTAATGTATATGTAAATAAACAGAAGTTACTAATAATAAACACTATCGCATTATCTTCAGGTTGCCCCACGCTGGTGTTCAAAATCCCTACCCGGTTCATTCAATCTTTATGGCAATTTCCAAAGAGAAAACTATAATATTTGAAATATATTATATTCATTTTTATATTAATACGGTATAATCACAATATGTATTTGCATACATTGAATATAAGTATGTATATCAAATATATATATATGAATATATAATTATATCGATTATATTTGTAAATATAGATATATATATATATAGCAAATACATCTTAATCACATACCCGTCCTGATATGACCCTAGATGTTGCCAGGACATATAACTCCCCAAAATCAACTAACCAACCGAATGTTGCCAGGACGTGAAACCCCAAACAAACACACACAAACATCAAATATACTCATGCGGTTCATTTTCAATTTCGTGTCCCTGATTTTCAAGTACGCGAATTGTCCACATTCATCATAACAACGCCCGCCATTCCCATCCGAGCCCGACCCTTATTTAGCCAAGGTCACTCAAGGTCACTCACACAAGGAGCCTGCGTCGTGTGTGTTCCCTTGCCGCTGGTTCTCCGCCACTTGTCTCCCCGCTCCCCCCCCCCCCCCCCCCGCCGTTCTTTACATCTTTACGTCTGCGCGTCCCGATGAGGTGGGGTCGGCGCTTCAGACGCGGGGATTGTCTCAGAAGCAGCCTCGTTCTGACGCAGTGCTCTGAAGGGAAGTGACAGCAGCAAGTGATGCTGGTACTAATGTAGCCAGCGGGACATGCTGTAATGTCATGTAGTGACAGTGGCAAGTCGGGGCACAGAAGGTCATTTGAGAAACGTGGGTATGAATGCTTAGATTGATAGATAGAAACAAACCCCTTGCATTCTCTGGATTTTTCGAAAGGTTCAACCCAAGAAGTGCGTCATTGTTTGAGGGTTATACAATGCTGGTTTTTGTACGGTTACAACTTGTACACATACAAGCACTGTTGTTCTGTACTCTTGTTATATTGGTCTTCTCTTTGTTTCATTGAAAAATAGTAAAGTTTGTGTCCACGAATATTAACTTGTTATTATGACTTCAGTAATGCAGTAATGGAAGTATCATATTGCAAAACTTTCAACGTAACTCGAACATAAGGGTTTACGTTCGCTGTACGTTCTGAACACGTTCAGCGAACGTCAATGACGTTAAACGGACATTAGTCAAACGCTGCTCACTACATTCAACTACGTTCCACTACGTTGACCCACATTAAACCCAGTGGAAATGTCCACGCGGCATAATGGGAACGTCAGGAGAACATCAGGATAACGTACGTTCAACATATGTTCAATGTTTTGCCACTGTGTCATGACATATGTAACATCACGTAATGTTCTTCTGGTGATGGAATAACGCTAATAACGTTCCCTGAGCGTAATTACGTTGTCCTCTCTCGTTGAATGACGCTATCACTACGCTTTACCGCCGTTGCTCTCTCGTCCACTATGCTGCATCCACGTTCAACTTGTGCCCAAATGTGCATACTACGCCGAGAAGTTCGACGTTTTTCACGTTCTCCCTACGTTGATGTTGTTACATCGTAGTGTGACAGGGCCTTAAGCTGGCCACTGAATATGAAGGGGTTTGAAAGGGTGTGTGTGAGGGTGGGGGGGGGGGGGGCAGTCACACAGGGTTTGAAACTGGTCTACATATACACCCATGGCTTACTGGAGGTACCCCTGTTGTGATGTGGTTCTTTGGTTATAGCAACACAGTAACTAACACAAGGAACCTGGTCCATAACCATTACCTTATGATTAAGCACTCATATTTTAATGTTGTTTTACAAATTACTTCTCTAAATATCCTGACATTAACGAGGGATCTGAATATAATTTGTTCCTTTCCTGTGATATGTTCCAATAGTAAAACTAGACTAAACTCACTGTGCCACAGTCATATATGTCATTTAACTACCTAATCTTATATCAAATTTGGTCTTCGTAATTAAATCGGACATCCAATAACCCCCCTCGCCCAAACTAGGTAAGCTCTCCATCCTTATCGTGATGAAACATATTTGTCTCGCTGAGTTGCCCTTCTCCTAGTAACACACTTGATATTGGTAGATCGTGGGATCGTGGGTGCGAACCCTGGTCGAGTCAAACCAACGACTTTAAAATTGATATTTGTCGCTTCCTAGCCAGGTGCCCGGCATTATTAGGATAGGACAATGAGCAGTGAAATTAGGAAGACCAATCATCCACGATTGAAATGTCCCCTGCTTAAACAACTAATGTACCAAACAAATTTTAAAAAGTTGTGGTTGTCATAAAGATCTCACAGAAGCAGCTATGCCTTGCTTTAAGGTCCCTACCATTGTGTCTGAGGCGGATGGGAGTGGGAGTGGGGTAGGGGTGGGGTGGGTGGTGGTGGGGGTGTGAGTCGGGTGGACACCGTTGCAACCCGGAGATTAGTCCGCCTGCCCGCCGCAGATTGATTAATAAAGCTCGCAGGGACGACAGCTCCAACTTAGTTGCATGATATATAATATTGAGAGAAGCTCCGTGCACCTGAGCTATTTCTATATGTGGTCTCATTCGGCACAGATTACGCACCCATCCCGCACACACATCACGACACATGCACAGCACTCCCCATGGATATAACGCGGGAACACATTGCAATTGGGTAATTTTACGCCCGGTTTGATAGCTTGTTGGTTGAGTCGTTGTGGGACTTGTACATCCTGGCAACATCTAAGGTCATATTCGAATGTTTACCGAGTTGTGACAGTGCACATTCATGGCGACTTTATAGTGCTATCCCACTGGGGAAATCAGGCTGCCAGCAGCATGACCCAATATCCCACTCAGTCAGATTGTCCTGACACTGAGCTTGTTTGTTTGTTTTTGTTGTTTTACATCCTAGAAATATATAAGGTCATATCAGGACAAATACCGACTTGTGACAGTGCGCACTCATGGCGACTTTATAGTGCTGCCCCACTGGAAGACCTGGCTGCCAGCACCATGACCTGATATCCCACTCAGTCACATTATCCTGACACTGAGCCAACCAGTCCTGGCCCTATCCTAGTAATGCAGAGCGCCAGGCTAGGAAGTGACAAGTATAATTTGTTATGTCATTGGTTTCACTCGACACGGAGCTAACCTATTAATGCTGAGCGCCAAGCTAGGAAGTGAAAAGTATCAATTTTATAAGTCATTCGAAAGTGATCACATCGTTATCAGCCAGATCTCAATTGCATATACAAGGTTTGTCCGCTGTCTCTATTAATTTTGTATGTTAGTGCTAACGTGAACTAGTCAGTTTAGGGGATGAATGTGTATGAATCACTTAGTCGTTTGACATAGCGTGTCACCTAATGTGAACTGGGTATGAATAAAATAAAGGTAGGTACTGGGTTGACTTCCAGTACAGAAACATTCACCAGGTGATGAAGTGCATTGAGTCCCTCTACATTACATTCACCATTAAAGTTAAATAGTCCGATGGTTTTCAGTTCCTGTCATGTTCTTGGATAAATATATTAGATTGATCATTATAATCTGACGTTAGCTTAGTTTGAATTAACATTTATTTTAGATGGCTAAGTTTTGAAATATTTGAAGTTGAAACATGTCAAATTAATTTCGGCAACCATGCTAAAACTCTGACATTATAGACTTCTGCAGTAATAGGTTCTATTAAATTGACTCCATATTGCTTATATATAGAGACAAATGTTTAATATGGGCGTCACTGTCTAAGTTTGATATTGTTGTGGGGGTGATGAAAATGGGAATTAATGCGCCTAGAGCGGGACTCGAACCCACATCTCTTTGCATTCCGGGCCAGTGTGCTAACCATTACACCACCTAGGCTCCCTGATATCAATACACTCCCCACGCCTACCTGTCTATGTGGTTACTTGCCTGAGAGGTCAGTGCAGACCACTACACTCGTCCCCCTGGAATTGTAAGTCTTGTAATGCTTACAATTACATACATACAGGCAATGCACTAACACATACATACACAGGGTAGGTTCAACAACCATACAGCGCAAAGCTTGTACAGGATCCTGATCACGGCAACCAGTGTCGTGGGGGTGGTGAAAATGGGAAATATTGTGCCTAGAGCGGGACTCGAACCCACATCTCTTTGCATTCCGGGCCAGTGTGCTAACCATTACACCACCTAGGCTCCCTGATATCAACACACTACCCACGCCTACCTGTCTATGCGGCTCCTTGCCTGAGAGGTCAGTGCAGACCACTACAATATGTAGGATCAAATCTAGATAATTGTTTTGGGTTTGAAACTTTGACGCCTAATCGGACTATGCAGCTTTAAGTGTCTCGAGTTCCACAATATTACATTTATCAGGTGAGTAAGTGCATTGAATTCCACTACAGTACATTCACCAGGTGAAATAGTCCGATGAAATATCAAATGTTCATACCAAACCAATTATCTAGATTTCATTCCAAATATCTAACTTAGATACTGATGCACTTCTTAAGCATGTTTTTCTGCATATAATGCACTACTGAGTCAATTTAACAGAAGCTGTTACTGCAGAAGTCTATGGTTTCAGAGTATTGCAAGCTTGCCTAAACTACTTTTCCATGTTTGCACTCCAAATATGTCAAAAGTGTACCATTTAAAATAAAGTAACTTTGAACTTATGTAAAGTAGATACTAGTGATCGATCTAATATATTTATCTCAGAAAAAATACAGAAATTCAAAACCATCGGACTATGCAACTATAAGTCCATCGACCATTTTATTAAGGGTATGGAATTCACCTAAATTACATTCACCGGTCTGAGGCTGGTCAGAGGGCAGGTCAGAGTTATTGCTGAGGTGTCAGGCCTCGTTAGCGGGGGAGAATGCTGTTGATGTGGACGCTTATTGTAGGAAATCCTTTCACTGCTTGAAGTTTTCTGACAAATCTCCTGGGACGTTGAGTAATGTGGATGGGTGGTACATTGTAATGGTATTCCGCACTTTGTTGGTTGAAACACAATACATGCGCGATTAATTTCAATATATTTCTAAAGAAGAGAAATAACAGTTTACATGCTAGCTTGGGAATATCAATGTCTCAATATAATGAATACATATTATTGATACATACCTGCAACAGTGAGTATTCATCATGTGGTCTTCATAAGATGAGCTGGTCCGTGAGGTTGTTTTTATGATGTTCCATAATCTAGCTTTACCATAAAAATGTTTATCTCCAATGACTGCGTCTGGAGAAACAAAATAACTTACAGATTTTGTATTATTGGTGCACCAAGCTTTCACATACCGTGTCTGGGATGATAAATAAGAGGGCACATGTCTGCTATTTACTATTGATTACATATACCACTTCTTTGTGATTGTAATGAAATTGTTTTCCACTCCAACTCCAATTATTTAAAAATTTATACTTGTCGCTTCCTAGCCAGGCGCTCGGCATTATTAGGATAGGGCAAGGACTGGTTGGCTCAGTGTCAGGATAATGTGACTGAGTGTGATATCAGGTCATGGTGTTGGCGGCGTGGTCTTCCAGAGGGGCAGCACTATAAAGGTGTAATGAGTGTGCACTGTCACAACTCGGTACCCGTCCTGATATCACCTTAGATGTTGCTAGGATGTAAACCCACAACAAAGAAACAAAATCTGCTCGGTAGATTAAATTCAGCTATGGAATAGCTCGAGCACCCTCTCTCTCTATATGGAGAGAGAGGGCGCCCGAGAAAGATGATGTGAGAGTGAGACAGACAGAGGGAGAAGACAAAGAGACAAGATCGATGTATTTTGTCTCGGTTAAATTTGCATAGTCCGATGAAAACATCAAATTTTCAAAACCAAAACACTTATATAGACATAATTCTACGTATTCAACTTGATACTGGTGCACTTACATAAACATGCTTTGCTTCATAAAAGGTTGTAATAAGTCAATTTAATAGAACCTGTTACTACTGAAGTCTATGATGCCAGAGGTTTGGCGTGCTTGCCAAAATTAATTTAGCAGGATTTCTCGTCAAATCTCTCCAAAGTTAGCCATTTAAAATATCACTTACTTCAAAATAACTAAAGTAGACAATAATGATTAGCATAATGTATTTATCTGAGCAAATGTCAGAAATTCAAAAGCATCGGACGATGCAACTTTAATATAACCGGACAGACCATGGCAGGTATCTTAAAGCCGCATAGTCCATGTGAAGGATCACATTTTCAAAAGCAAAGCAATTACATATATTTTATTCTACATATCTAAATTGTCCATGTTGCCGGAAACATGCATAATTCACAAACCCTGACTATGGGCCTGATATGAGTAGCACCATAGATACTGTTCGTAGCGCGCGTTGCTACGTAAAAAATTAACTTCCGGTAGTAGATTCAAGGCTTGTCCAGTACTTACCTGGCCACCGTCGTCGACGGATCACCTGAGCAAATTTACAAAGTTCTTTGATATTGTCGAATATGCCGAAACACAGCAAGGTGAAAAGTGTGGTGGGAAGGTATTCTAAGGCGCTGTTGGATTCAATGGATCGATCGGGAGCTTCCAGTGGCAATTCTGTAGATCGCAATACATTGGGAAGGAGGATCTCGTCATCTCGTCTCGACATTGTCAAACTGGATGGCCATATGGCAAGGACATCGCCAGTACCATCTACATCTCGCAGGAGGAGTCTATCACTGGAGGATATTGCGATGCTCCTTGACGAGAAATTGGCTACATCACAGGCACCTCTTTTGGCACGGCTACACGATTTGGAGTGTGTACAAGATGGCGGTGCTGGGTCTGTTATAGCTCCACCGCCGAACATGACGGAAATGTACCCGGATGACGTCAGAGGAATGGATGTAGCATCTGTAGTCAACACGACGGTTGAATGTACACCGGTTCGCACGAGTGCTTCGTGTAATCCGAGGTCCAATCATCATACGACGAAAGGTAATGTGCATGTCGTTTCTAATAAAGTCGCCGTAAAAAGGCATGCCGATGATGAACAGTTTAATGATAGTGATCAGGGGAGTGATGACTCAATGATGAGTGAGTTGATTAGGCTTACCCGTAAGCGTGCCAGACACTCTAGAAAACTCAAGTTACTGCCCCATAAGTATGTGATCAGACATGAAAAAAAGGGGAAAGTCGGTCAGGGGGAATCCACGTGGTTCGAGTATTTAAGTGCCATGCGCCGTATGGTGAGGCGTGGAGATGTGCCCCCTGGCTGGGACGTACATATCGATAATCACATCGAGTCAATTCTAGAGATGGCTCAGAATTACTCCTGGATAACCTGTCTCACATACAGCGAGAAAGTCTTTAACATGATCGCCGATAAACGGCTGCCAGCAGGCTGGGAGGATGAAGGCAAAATAGTGGAAATAAGGCGAGATGTGTGTGGACTAGGGAAACGTATTGAGGCTCATTCAGTTAAGCATGTAGGTGGTGGGTCTTCATTCTCGGAATTTAGAAAGGGTGTGGATGCACGACCGTGCGTCATTTGGAATAAAGGTGGATCATGTGGATTTGAATAAGATCATGGGGAAGGTGCAAATCGTTTTGTCCACATTTGTGCTTATTGCGCATACAAACTTAGGCGCAAACACGCCCATAAAGAAACGGAATGCCGTTCCAAAATTCGTGCATCCGAGTTGCCTAGTGACGCAGTCGGTAACCGTGTGTCGAGTTTTTAAATTGCAGTGGGCTGGGCGCTGCGATTCCGTGTGAGAAAGTGCGTACACCGTCGGCAGGGATATGCAAGTACATCCACAGATCGTCAGATGGCGACACCTTCCATGATTCTTCTCATTCTTCAAATCGCCCGGGTGGCCAGTGCATTAATCAGGTCGGTGCGGTTGGTTCGCCGGTGCCATGTCGGCCATCTGTGTTACTGTTGTCACCTCCCCACCCCCGTTCCAACGTTAGTTCTGAAGCAAAAGTGAAATTAAGTTGTCAGACCCTGCCCGGTAAAAGTAATGACGCTGATTTGACAGCCCCTTTTGCCCCAATTTCCAGAAATAATAGTGTTGTTACGGTCCAATTTGATAAAAGACGACATATGCCATCTAGCGGTTTAAATAAGAAATGGGAGTTCCTTAATTCGTCAAGGAAGGGCGCCACGGGAATGATTATTAGTAGATCAAAATTACCATATCGTGGATCTTACTCTGATCCATATCGTAGGTACGGTGGATCCCTTCATTGGTTTAATCATAAATACAAGTCCCTTAACGGTAATATTCAGGATGTCGGAACGAGTGGGGGGCGGTGTGCGGTGCCATTTGGTACGGTGTCACAACGGACACCCACGGCACTGGATTTGCCTCTGCCCGGGATCGTACCACGTCGTAGCCATGGCGACGCGGATGCTTTCCACTGGCCGTCTCGCCTACAACCGGCACCGCTGCGCTGCATGTGTCTGATGCTCTGCATACTGGCTACGTGCCTGACTCTGACTGTGATGTAATTGCTGTGGTTGATCGAGCTGCCCCACGTGGAGCTAATCAACCCTTTTTTCTTAGTGACTCTGACACTGCTGTGTTGCCTAGTATCGGCCCCGCCGCTGATTTAATTAATATTTCCCCTGTCAAAACCCATCAGCTGTCGGTAAGCTCTCAGCCTTGCTCTGATGTTAATGTTAAAGCTGGCAGCTCTGTTTCTTCTGTTCGAGACTCTGATGGGAGGTGGCTTGCTATTAGTCCTTCGGATGAAACCAATCCGCTCTATAATAGACTGAATGATGACAATAGCTGTTCTGAGACTGCTAGGGGATCCATGATGGATCCCACTCCCTGTATAGTTACTAATAGGGAAAATGACACTGGAATAGTCTGCCCCGTTAAGTTGTTAATGTCACCTGTTAGTTTGGTTGCCCCAGTTGATGTTACCGGTGTTGTTAAGAATCCGTTGGAGTTGGAATGCCAGTTTGATTCAATTGATTGTGATGGTTCAGACATGGTTGATAACTTTAATATTACTGAATTTACAAGTATGGGTAATAAACCGTTCAGTGATCCTTCACCTCTCGATTACAAGTTACATGTTTTAAAATATTGGCCTACTTTGTCACCAGCAATAGTTGTAAATGGGCTAGATGATCCCCCGCTTTTCAAAAGATATGCATTTATTTATAATCAGGTACGGACTTCCGGTCTACCGAATTATCTATCGTCCAGGCTACCGGTTCCTTCGGGGTTGATCATTAGGAACTGGAGACGCTTGTTAGCTGATTATAGGGATGCCAATCTAGTCAATTTTTTAGAGTTTGGCTGGCCAGCTAACTTTACTGGTAAGGGTATTCCGACTTCAACAAATGTTAACCATGCCCGCTCAAAGGAAGACCTTTTTTGGATTGACAAGTACGTTGCAACTGAATTGACCCACGGCGCATTGCTGGGACCATTCGATCACCCCCCCTTTTGTCCATGGGCACAGGTTAGTCCAATTATGACCCGCCCCAAAAAAGGTACTGATGAGCGCAGAATTATAGTTGATCTTAGTTTTCCTAAGGGGTGTAGTGTTAACTCGGGTATCAATAAAGGGTTTTATCAGGGTGAACCGTACAAATATAATCTCCCGACTATTATGTCGCTGGCGAAACAGGTGACCAAGTTAGGATCTGGCTGCTATATGTGGTCTATTGACCTGGCGAGGGCATACAGGCAATTAAGGACCTGCCCTTTAAGTGTGCCTTTATTCGGTATTAAAGTAGATGGGAAATTGTACTTTGACATAGCTCCGCCCTTTGGCTGCAGAACTTCCAGCATGGCCTGCGCACGGACTTCCGCCGCCGTAGTGCATTTGATGACCAAGATGGGTTTCTTTGCGCTATGTTTTTTAGACGATTTTGTGGGAGTAGAAAATTCTTTCGACAAAGCACACCAGGCGTATTCATATATTTTACGGTTGACTAAGGTTCTAGGCTTACAGCTTTCTATTAAAAAATGTGTTCCACCCACCCGTAAATTAATTTGGCTAGGTTATGAGATAGATTCCGAAACACTGGTGACCCGTATCCCAAATAAAAAATTATTGGACATTTTGTTAGAGTGCCATAAATGGGTTGTTGGCCGGTTAGTTACTAGGAAGAATGTTCAGCGACTGGTCGGACGACTGCAGTTCATTTCTAAATGTGTGACTCCGGCACGTATTTTTATGAATAGAATTTTGGAATTCTTGAGGGGGACACCATTTATAGGTAAGGTGCTAGTCACACAAGGCCTGGTTAGAGATGTTGCTTGGTTCCTGCGGTTCGCAGAAGGTCATAATAGGCTTGTTTTGCTTCGCCATGCTCCTGTTCAAAAGTGGGTGATCGAGTGTGATTCGTCATTGCTTGGCGGGGGTGCGTTCAGTTCAACTCATTATTATGCTAACAAATACGCACCCGACTTTCTTAAAAACGGATTTCATATTGCTCAATTAGAGGCAATTAATTTGGTTGTGGCACTCAAATACTTATCTCCTGTTAACCCCCATCTATATCAGATTATCATTAATACCGATAATTCTGCTTCCCAACAGGTACTGTCCTCTGGCGCCGGTAAGGACCCGGTCTTGTGCGCCTGTGCCCGGGAAATATGGAGGTTCGCCGCCGCATTCACCTGCACGGTACAGGTGATACACAAGTCGGGTAAGGACCTGGTACTAGCGGATGCCCTTAGTAGGTTGCATTCTGATGTTAAATGTAAACGTGTGGCCGACGAGTTATGCCGAAAAAATTTGTTGACCGAGATCAATGTCTCCCATGATGGCCATGTTTTAGACTTATCTTTGTGATCTCTCTGCCAGTTGATAATTTAAGTTTTGTTTGCGTTTATCAACTTGCAGGAGATAAGCGTGCGCTTGTGGATCGGCTAAGTGTCTACTGTCTACTTTTCGGCGGGATTATCGACTGGGACCTGGCATAATAAAAGGGTGCAGTTCGGGGAGTATCTTGGGTTTTGCAAAAAGGTTGGAGATAACCCCAAACGCCCCAAAATAAAGACGGTAATGTCATATACCTTACACCTAAATGATGAATTAAACACAGAAGGCGCAGTAAGAAACTACATGAGTGGGGCACGGACATGGGTAAGGCTATTTAATGGTAACACGGAAGCGTTCGACTGCTATGCACTATCACTGATTAAAGCTGGAATATATAAGTTGAAAGAAAATACTGTAAAGAGGGCGTTTCCCTTGAAAATTAAACATATTAAAATGATGATTTTAAAATTCAGAAAGATTGGAGATGATGGACTGGTGTTAATTGCTGCCTTACTAATAGGTTACTTGTGTTTGCTAAGACAGTCTAATTTGTTCTATTCCGAGGTAACGGGAGGTGACGGTCACATGCTGCTCGTTAGGGACATCGAGGCACATAACACACACCTGACGATCAAAGTCAGGTCCACCAAAACTACACACAAGCCTGAGGACGTCTACAGCATCGATATACCGGCCGGGTCGAACCACGCCTTCTGCCCAGTGTACGCATGGTCCAAGTACACCGACCTGAAGGAAACACATGAGGGCGCCCCAGCTTTCATGCTTCGCGACGGGCATCCCCTGACGGCGTCAATCTTCAGCAAGTGCATGCAATCGGCGCTGAAAGCGTGTCGACTCCCTTGGTGGCCGCTAGTGACTTGCCACAGTCTTCGGCGCGGGGGAGCTCAGGCATATGCAAGTGTGGGCATGCCCCTAAAAACTGTCGGTAGATGGAAGTCTAACAGCGTGTTCAACTACGTGAATAAAAATGTTGTGTAGGGAGGAACCATTATCTCTCGTGTTCCAATTTGGCTGAGAGATTATGGCTCCTATCTCCTTGTTATAAAAGTGCTGAATGAAATGAGTGGCGAATGTGTGTGTGTGTGCCAGATGTGAGCTGAACGTGTGACCATGACCTGCCCGAGCTGCTGCCTCATGTCTTCTGTCAAGTTGCCTCAAGTGAAATCACAGAGTATCTGATAATCTGTAGCATAATGCATCATATGTCATATGATAGTACAGTCATAGGCGCGACCTGCATTTAAGCACTGAAATAATGAATGATTAATTGCTATCTAATAGATGATCTGCATATAAGTAATGACCCGATTAATTTCTATCTAATAGATGACCTGCATATAAGTAAAGACATAAAAGAAGTGATAAAGACACAGGTTGTACTACCTGATGATGATAGAATAATTGTAGCTAAATAGTCTAATTGTATTATTGGAAATAGCTAACATAACATGTTCCCAAAGGCGTAGGCAACAAGGCTGTTGTAAAATGTATTATGCCTGAGTAATAAATTTATTAGCCCATAAAATGAATTATCTGTGTCTGGTTTTGAATTAGATACTGATGCACCTATTAAGCACATACTGCCATATAGAAGGGATTATTGAGTCAATTTAAAAGAATATGGAACTACAGAAGCCTAAGTCTGTTATTCCTTTGCAAGGTTTGTTGTTTCATTAATGGCTGACCTGGAAGCATGTGTTGTGGGTTATTAAATACCCTGCTCTAGTCACTTGACCATAAATCAAGGGATTATGGCCTCCCCTATAAATAGCTGATCAGCTGCTATGCTAACACTCCGCAATGGAGGTTGTGTGGTGCAGCTTTCAGGTATTATCTGACCTCACTCCAGTAGCATGGGTAACTTATTCTCCTAAGGGATGTTTGGCTGGTATATAATATGCATGTATTGTAGATCAAATCAATGAACCTTTGAGCCAACTGCAAATATAAGCAAGTCCTGGCATACCATGATTTTTGCGACATTCTTCTCCAGCATACCCGACCTGATATGACCTTAGATGTTGCTGGGACCAACAGCAACAGAAATGTCAGATCCACGTGAGTTTACGTCCTGGTAATATTTAAGGTCATATCAGGATGGGTACCAATTGTGTCAGTGCGCACTCATGGTGACTTCATAGTGCTGCCCCACTGGCAGACCAGGCTGCCAGCACAATAACATGATATCCCACTCAGTCACTTTATCCCGACACTGAGCAAAACTATCCCTGCCCTATCCTAATAATGCCGAGCGCGTGGATAGGAAGCGACAACTATAAATTTGTAATTCATTGGTTTGACTCGACCAGGTTTCGAACCGGTGCCTTCGAATCCCAAGATCTACCAAAACGGGAGACGACCGCTCAACTCATTCGGCCATCCCGTCTGGTCATGACGACATGGAGCATGGCGGTGTGAGGGCGTGGTTGTTATGGTTGTTGTGGTTTCAACCATGTGCACCCTCAGGCCGTAGGAGCTGCACAAGTATATGATTGTGTATGAATAATACAATACACTCTCCCAGCACATCATTACTCCTTATGACCATGCCGGGCTGGCCTGATGAGACTCCAAGGTCGGTTCGCTCAGGCTTCCACACAAGGAACAATTTTTCACCACCCAACACTAGTATAAGTACCATATCTTACTAACGGCTCTAAGAACATTAAAGTGAAGGACCTTTCCGTCAGTAATATATTGCGATTTTAAACAAAATTTTATTAATTTGTTTAATAAAGTAGGAAGTGGAGAATGTGTTCCTCTGTGCAACGGTGAAGAATGGTAATGAGGACCAACAACCGCCCCGTCCTGATATGACATTAGATGTTGCAAAGACGTAAAACGCCAACAACCAACCAACAGCAGCCTGATTCTAGATTGAATAACCTTGCAACTATACAAAGTTTGCGAAGGCAGTGTATCCTACCTGGGAACGTTTGGTGTGGCGTGGGAGTGTAGGCCTACCTCACACAGGATGTCGTGCGGGCGTCGTGTGCAGAAGATCGCAAGTTCAGTTCCCGGTTGAGTCAAGCCAATGACTAATAAAATTGATACTTGTCAATTCCTAGCCTGGCGCTTGGCATTAATAGGATAGGGCAAGGACTGGTTGGCTCAGTGTCAGGATAATGTGACTGGGTGGGATATCGGGTCACACTGCTGGTGGCGTGATTTTCCAGTGGGGCAGCACTATAAGTATAATGTCTTCATGAGTGCACACTGTCACAAGTTGGTACCCATCCTGATATGAGCTTATATGTTGCTAGGACGTAAACCAACAACAAACAAATTAACTATGTGTTCGAAGGACTACTGCAGCAAAGAAAATATACAGCCAAGCGAACACTTCGAGTGTTGTTACCATAAAAAACACCACCTGCATTAAAATGACACCACCTTAATTTATATTTCCGGTCTGTAGGGTGCAGGTTGTATTTACACTACCATGGTTTTTATGTGATTTTGTGTGTGGCGGGTAGGGATACACAATTGTTCATCAGAATATACTTTGTTCAATGGCAACGTCCTGATCTTTCAGCCATATATGCATTGCAGTTATTTAGCACAATGCTGCCACTAGCCTTCATATTTCCAAATGAAGGGTGTAGGTTGTATTTATCTTGACAGCGCATTTGTTCTCGACACACAAAAACCTCATCATGTAATAATGGAAGTTGGTAATTTAAACCAGCTCAGGGGATCTCTGAAATGAGATTAAAGTTGCATAATCTGATGTCGTTGAGTGTCTGCCATATTTTGTAAATACATATATTAGGTTGATCATTATAATCTGCAGTACTTTAGTGTGTGGTCCCTTTTTTTTTTTCTTGAAGATTTATACTGCCTATCATGGATAAGTCTGAATAGACTTGTTTTCACCATTATACAGTTTGTTGATAGAAAGCCAGAGCCTACACTTTAACTGACCCAAGGGATTTTTAACCTCCCACACCACATAGACATGGTATGAGAGCAACTGGCCTTTGATGGCGCTGTAAGTTATACACAGCGGTGGAAATCCAAACTGGCAGAGGTGGGGGCACAGGGAATTGAACCACTGACCTTCAGATTAGGAGTCTGACCTAGAAAGAAGTCAGACACTCTAACCACTCCGCCACACAGAAATGGACAGAAACCGGACACTTTCCGGTGAAATACGGCAATGTACGGTTTATATACGGTACCTATCAGGCCTGTCCGTTCTATCTCTGGTGGTGTCCGGCGATGTCCGGTACAAGTTTTGACCATGCACAAAACTTGTACCGCACACCGCCGGACTGATGTGTATGGTTGCTGTCCGTTTTAAGTCCGTTTTGTCCGTTTCATGTCCGGTACCCATCTGTTACGTCCCCGGTTTGCTTCCTGCAGAATCCGTTGATGGTGTTGCGGGAATTCGGTCCGTCGGCACATCCATGATCAGTCCGGTAGGTGTCCGGTTGGTGTCCGGTTGGTGTCCGGTCCGTCCGTTTGACATTCGGTTTCCATCCGGTTCTTGCCTGGTTCTAGTCCTGTGGCTATTTGTTAATGTACGTTCCTTGTCCATTTAGCGTTCATTTCATCCGGTACATTTTGGTTCATTTTGGTACATTTTGACACTGGACACCAACGGACTAGACAATTCTTTGTCCGGTGGTGTCCGGTACTCAGTCCGGTAAGGTCTGACTGGGCCTTTAAGGAATGTTTACAAAAAGATAGGTGTGCAATGTCCTCAGAACAGGAACAGGTTTTGATGCAAAGCGATACATTCACATATTTAGAGATTCACTGGAATGTGTTCTCAATGACTTACATTTGGACGAAATTAGCAATCATTAGATCTGAGAGTGGTTAGCTAAATTTGTTTCTTCTGTTAAAATGTAGCTATACAATATTAAAGCGAGTGTTGTTCCCAATGTTGTCATTAGAGCTCTGTTATTCTAGGGCGAAAAAATGTCATTTTCTCGATCGGAATTCATAAGTAATCACAGGTTTCCATGATCAGAAATTTTCCAACTGTCTGCTTAGGATAGTTTGGTTAAGTGGACTACTAGTACTGTTTTCTAATAAACATTTTCTATAAATAATGTTGAATGCATCTAATATTGTTGTATTTTAATTTATCTGAATAATTCTTCTAGCACCAAGGTAGTGGTTTTCCGGTCATGTCTAGATTTAGGTAGTTACCCCATTTAATTACAAGATGTGAATTATTAAGATAATTATGTGTCAGGCGTTTTATGTCAGCATATTTAGGTAGCTACAAGACTATTAAGTTCTCTAGTTGAGATCAATCATGCACTGTGTGCTGTAGTATTTTGGATGGGTCTCTCTGAGCAGTTGTGTGGCTACAATATGGATTTACGTAAAAGGATAAGGGATACATGGGTAGATTTGGGTAGTATACAACACTACTGCTGTTTGCATAAATAAATAATACATACCGGGAATTTCGGTTCATTATTTTCAATCGGAACCATATTTTGTTTAAATTCAAGAATGTGAACGTCTGGAAAGTAAGCTGTTTGAATAGCCCAATCTATAATTATTTATTTCATACAGAACTAATCTGGAAAATACCAATAAATTTAACGTCCACTGAGTAGGAACACATTGTAAGTGTAAGACCTTGCACATCAGTATCCACTTGACTTAGAAACTGTTATTTGTTCTCGCTTTAGAAAGACTCCTGAGAGCCTTGACGGGGAATCCCCAGAGAGCTGATGTTGAGCCAGTATTTTGTCATAGTACTGTTGTTTGTAATGTTTACTACCGGGGCTGCAAGGCTATTTTTTGTTGTCCTTGCTACCCCCGTCTGGATCATATTGCTGTCGGTAAGCACCATGAATCTCTACAACTAGAGAACAATTGGTGTTGCAGAATATATTGTTGGGCAGTATTTATTTACATAGGTGCTGACAGAGAATTCCCAAGTGGGTATTTGGATTTCCACCGCTGGGTATAACTTATAGTGTCATCAAAGGCCAGTTGCTCTCACACCATGTATATGTGGTGTGGGAGGTTAGAAATCCCTTGGGTCGGTAAAAGTGTAGGCTCTGGCGTTCTATCGACAAACTGGCTAATGGCAAAAACTAGTCTATTCAGACTTATCAATGATAGGCAGTCTAAATCTTCAAGAAAAAAGAGAAACATGATCTCCATGTATAACGGTAAGTCTTTGCAAAAGCAGTACATAGATTGCCTTTTAAAATGCCCAGGCCCTACGATAAAAGAGATGTACGACCACAAGGCAGTCACTTCCCCACCAGTGTTGGATGGACGCATATAAAGATAGCCATCCGTGTGTGTGGCATTTAAAGACCCGCTTACCTGATCTTAGCACATATTCATTACGTATATATTAGGCATAAAATAGTGAAATATTCACATTCAATGAATGCCAACTATGGCGACTTTACAGTCCTACCAGACTGGGATACCAGGCCTCCATCACCATGGTCCGATGTCCCACACAGTCACATTATCCTGATAGTGTGATAACCAGTCCTTGTCATATTCTAGTAATGCCGAGCACCAGACTAGATAGCAACAAGTATAAATGTTATAAGCCATTGGCTTGACTCGGCTGGGATTCGAACTCCATACCTTCCGCAAGGGAAGCCAGCGGTCTACCGATTCGGCCATCGCCTGTGGTCTGGTGCACTGAGACAATGGAGGCTTACAGTGGAATAAAAGTAGTATGATTGTGGTATGATTGTGGTATTAGGGTGACAGTACTATTTTGATAGGGTGATGGTAGAAGAATAATACTAGTAGGATGGTTGGAGAATAATAGGAATATGATAAATGATGGATAGGATTTGTTTTGTTGTTTGTTGTTCTTTTATGTCCTAGCAACATCTAATGTCATATCAGGATGGGTACCGACTTGTGACAGTGTGCACTCATGGCAACTTTATAGTGCTGCCCCACTGGAAGACCAGCACTGTGACATGATATCCCACTCAGTCACATTATCCTGACACTGAGCATTGTCCTATCCTAATAATGCCAAGCACCAGGCTAGGAAGTGACAATTATAAATTGCTAAGTCATTCATTTGACTCGACAAGAGTTCCAACCCACGATCTACCAACACGGGAGACGGATGCTCGAACTCATTCGGCCATCCCATCTGGTTTATGGATAGGAAGATGGTATAACTGTGGTAGGGTGTTATTGTTAGTAGAATAATAATAATATTATGATGATACAAAAGTGGTGGGATGATAGTACCAGTAGAATGACGGTAACATGCTAGGATTGTGGGCCGAGGATGGTGGGATGATTCTAGGATGGGAGTAGATTGATGGTCAGATAGTTGGATTGTGGGAGGAGGATGGTAGGATTGTGGTAGGATTATGGTGGAATGATGATGGTAGAATGGCACCAGCATGGCTGCACAGGTTTGCCAACCCTTATGATTTTGCCATAAGGTGTACATTATTGTATGTCCCCATCATCCCCTTACACAATCTTCTGGTTTTTCATTTTCCAAAGTTGCCAACCCTGCAATACCATTAATATAGTAATATTACATAATCTTTCAGATTATTGTGTCCAAAATGCACCACAGAGCATCTAAGATGTTCACATTTTTCTGGCGAAGTACCCCTAGACCCTAAAATATAAAATCCCTTAAGATCTACCAGTTTTTCATTTTCCAATGTTGGCTACCCTGGGCGCACTATGATGGTAACATAGTGGGATGATCAACTAAATGTAGCAGGCCCTCTGCTCCTCAGATTGTAGAAATACAGCCCCACACTCTTCCTGTGGGAACAGATATATTAATGCCGGTGGTGTGCGAAATGGGTTAAGTAGGCAGCGGGTCCGAAAAGGACGTACTCAGCGACACTTTGTCGCCAAAAGTAGGAAATCAACAGCATTCAAGCAACTGTTTGGAGGGCAATGGTCACTAAACTGCCGGAGAGATCTGCCTCCATCGCTCATGCGTGAACTCTGCTCTTCATAGCATATGTGTGTTCTTTCTGGTTACATTATAGCCCATAATTGCCTAATATCGCAACACTCTCTCCCCCGCACCCCAACCCCCAAAATTTAAAAACTGAAATCAGTCCTTGAAGGTCATCAGTGAAGGATAATTGGATTTGTTAACAGGAAGTTAATTCAAACGTCACCGACTCGAAATAAGTGGTTATTTTTCTTGGCATTTCAATGCGCGGGCGTCTGTGGGGGGGTGGGGGGTGAGGAGGTTTATATTTATAATACGTGGTCATGGTAGGAGCTTATTCCGATCAATATCTACAGATAGGATCTGAACTTGGATGTTAAAGGAGCTGTCGCCATTTTTGTTGTTGTTGTTGGGGGTGGGAGGTTAGTAGCGTGTGTCAGGGGGTAGCAGTGTGTGTCGGGGGTGAGGAGTGGGTGTCAGGGGGTGGTGTTACAGGAATATTTGCAGCGAGTAACACAAGTAAATACAAAAGCAGGACGCGCTCCTTTACCTGCTGCCAACAAACCAAGTTATCCACCATACACATTATTTGCCCAGCAAATTCGGAAAATGTGTATCAGTCTGGTAGTATTGCTATAAACCGGTGACCCTGTGATACTGGGATGGCTCACTCCCTATCTCTCCCATGGTAATGTAAATTTTACAGTGCCACCTTGTGGTGGGTTTGATCAACCCAGCTGCTGGTTGGTCTTTCACATGTAAACACATACAATTATATTGTACATGAGACAGGTAAGTATGAATACACATCAATATGAAATTGCTATGAATAAACACACATCATCATCAGCATCAGCATCATCATTGCCATCATCACACATCTTTCACATTCATATATACATTTATACATATAATATAGCATCTGTTTAACCACAAGAACAGCCAGCACATCAAGTGGTGGGTTTGATCATTTTGATTACACAGTACAGGCTGAGTGAGCCGTCTTGGTAGTATAGGGTCTTTGTAGAAACATAGACACTAATAAAGTCTGTACTAGACTATTAAATGACTGAAACATACAATCCTCCAAGCATTGTTTATCCCATCATTACTAACAACCTACTTACTCAAACTACTTCATGTAGTAAAAAAATAACACACCCGGTATTAACGTTTTAAGCATAACCCTACAAGCTAACCACACTCTATCTAACAGAATACATAAACCATTCTTCTAACACTCCATCTCAAAATGTTAACTCAAACAACATGATAATTTTGCAATTTACAACATAGTAGGCATACACACCTATGAAGGGAAACAATGCACCTAACCACTCCATAATGTATCTAAGTGTGTATGAATACAACATATAACTACTATCTTTATATATCAATTGTCAGACTATACCATATGTAAGTCTTTGAATGGTTAATATTGTTATTTCAGCTGATTTGAGCTAGCTGCTGATGACAATATCAGATTACATATACATATATAGTAAATAACTGTAATCTCACATGGCTGGAAGACCAGTGCCACGGTGCTGACAACAGACTTTATTCAATGAATAAACTATACTTTTTTTTAAAATCACATAAATGAATTACATTTGAATAAGTACTTTATTCCTCACATAATAGAACCACGCCGCATCAAATTGAATGGGAGAAAATAAATATATGTCCCGGTCAGAAGCCAACGTTGTCCTTCCCATTCTGCTTGCTGCTACCTGTTATTTTCTTTTTTTTCTTTTGTTCTTTTTGATGGGGTCAATATTTTCCTGGCCACGCACTCCCCACCAGAAGAACAACACGAACTGATCCCTGTCGGCCAAAAGCTGCCCCCGCGTCTCCCTCCTGATCCGTCTTAATTGCAAGCCTCTCCCCGATCACGTGACCACATTACAACGGGGCGGTGGAAACGGGCAGGGATTACAGAAGGGATCGGCTGGTGTACGTATATATCTGGGGGAGGAAGGGAGGAAGATGGAAAGATGGAGGGTGGTAGGGTGGGTGCGTGAGGATGATGGGTAGGTTGAATGGAGGGCAGGCAAGAAAGAATGAGTGCGATATGGTTTGTTTGTTGGTTGTTGGAGTTTTACGTCCTAGCAACATCTAATTTCATATCAGGACGGGTACCGACTTGTGACAGTGTGCACTCATGGCGAATTTTGTTAGTGCTGCCCCACTGGGAGACCAGCCTGCCAGCAGCATGACCTGATATCCCACATGGTCACATTATCCTGATACTGTGCAAAGCAGTCCTTGTCCTATC
Source organism: Branchipolynoe longqiensis (assembly GCA_030323885.1). Lineage (NCBI taxonomy): Eukaryota > Metazoa > Annelida > Polychaeta > Phyllodocida > Polynoidae > Branchipolynoe > Branchipolynoe longqiensis. The sequence goes on from CM059191.1 coordinate 20,601,758, forward strand.
CTATAAATGCTGGGCACCAGGCTAGGTAGCCACAAGTATCAATGTTATAAGTCATTGGTTTGACTCGGCTGGGATTCTAACTCCCGACCTTCCGCATGGGAAGTTTGCGCTCTACCGATTCGGCCACTGCGTCCGATGGGAAGGTAGGTGGTAGTGAAGGAAGGCGGGTGGGATGGTGGATAGGTGGGTGTGAAGATGGTGTAGAGCAAGGGGGAGAAAGGGAGTGTAGGTGAGAGTGAAGGAATGTGGGGGGGAGTGAAGAAAGGTGGGTGGTAGGAGGGTGGGTGCGAGGGGAAAAGGGACAGTGGATTTGATGAAGGGATGTAGTCGATGTGGGACGGGGGGACAGTGAGTGCTGGGGATGAAAGTAGCGGATGGATGGTGGGGGAGCGATTGAGTCTGGAAAGGTGGTGGAGGGGGGGGGGGGGGGGTTAGCTCGGTGGGAGGGCATCGACAGAGCATCGGCACTCAACAACCTCCCCCTCACAGACACCTCCCCCCCCCCCCCCCCCATTCTCGCCTCCCCATGTCTGCCCTCCCCGATACCACTGGAGGTGTGCCCGTGTGACTCCACCCCGAGAATCAGAACCAACCCCACGATGCTGATTTCTCCAGAAGCCAGTAAATCAACAGCCATGGCGTTTTGTCACCGGGCCTTCCTCTGGGAGCCGCTGTAATCTTGGTAATTATCGGACAACAAAGCCCTTGACATGGTCCACAATTGGATTTCTCGCTGATGCATGCTTTAATCTTGGCCAACTGCGCTGTTATTTGGGGCCAGTGGCTTCGAGTTGCTGGCTGTCTACAGGAAGTCGCCTTGGTGCGTGGTTCTGACGACCGGGACTACAGGGGGCAGCACTACCAATCGGCTGACCTGATGAGGGAAGGTGCTCTTTGTCCCCCCCCCCCCCCACTCCTCTGCTCCCTCCCCCCCACCCCGCAGCCCGATCCCCACTCATCCACATGCCGACCCATCCCCCCCCCCCCCACCAACTCCACTCATACCTTCCCCTCCCTTTGTTGGCACAGGACGGTGACCGATTTGGTACAGCACATACTTCTCATGCGGAAGCTCGGTAGTCCAATTCCCTATCGAATCAAACCAATGACTTTCAAATTTGATAATTGTTCGCTTCCTACGCTGGCGTTCGCATTATTTGGATAGTCACATTATCCTGACACCGAGCCAACCAGTCCTTGGATCGGTGTCAGGATAATGTGACTGAGTGGGATATCAGATTAGGTCATGGTGCTGCCAGCATGGTCTTCCACTGGGGCAGCACTGTAAAGTCACCATGAGTGTGCACAGTTCGAAGTCGGTACCTGTCCTGATATGACCGTAGATGTTGCCAGGAGGTAAAACTCTTACAACCAATCCATCCATTTGTTGGCTGAAAAATATGCTCCTCAACACAGTCACGTGTCACTGAACCGAATCACTATTCGGACGGGAAAAAAAGGAACTAATGATGTTGCTTGTGCTTAATTTAGTTTTAGTATCGATGAATGGGGAAATTAATATCAGGATTGAATACTCGTTGCAGATTGCATCGTTGGTACAGAGCGCCATTTCTGTGAGAAATTGGTGCAGAGTGTTTATGTACAAAGGGATGTGGAAAGCGGTCTTGCCTTGTACTAGAATTTGGGTTTTTAATTTGATGTGTCGGGGCGGTTGGAGTTTGTGGATTTTACATTTGGTTAAAGTTGCATACATAATCTGCACGCACGGCCTATCTTTCGTCCTTTGTCAAATGATGTACCACCTCCTATTAATGTGGCAACATTCAATCGTTTATTATTTTAGATAAATTAGAATGATCTTTATAATATACTTGAAGAAGCTTTATATATATATATATATATATATATATATACACATACTTGAAAAGAAAACTTACCTAATTATTTTTGGCGTACACGTGGCAATTCTGGGCAGTAAATGCTTCAGCACTGAAGACTATATTACACATTTCGTCAGTTGATTTGCATGTATTCTTTATGGGAATATTCGTTATATCGTATCCAAGTAGTAATATCCTAAGAAATATTACCTAATTTGCATTGAGAATTACTGAGAAGAGACGAGGGATACGCAATGTAATGACCCAGGACAGATCATTCCCTACCTTCTGTGTTGGAACTCACATCGCCCACTTCTATAAAGTCAGACTGGGAAGAAAAACATTGAATTACATAGGTTGCAAGACATGTCAAGGGTCAAATGGTGTGAGGGACCTTATTACGGTCGGCTATATGTTAAGCAACTGATCTGGTTCTATGTTTCATATGTATGTTTATGAGGTATTCTAGAATGAATGTCAGAGAGTAAGGTTGAAAACAGGTAACCTCGATTCTGTTAGCTACAATAGAATGTATATAATATATTATTTATATATATGCATAGGTATGCATATATATTTGTGGTAGGCCACCTACAGGCAGTTCCCAAAGCACACGTGGAAGGAACGACGACAACAAGAAATGTATGCTTCCACGTATATTTCTTGATCTCTGCCTACTGTGGCATCACATAACTAAATGACCCGCCCCTTGACAAGCCATGTTGCAGGTAGCCTCTCACAGTGGGGGTGGGGGGTGGGGATGGTTATGGGAGCCGCTAGCTGGACACAATAGACCTATATCATATGACGTCATCATAGCTATTTAGGTGAGTGCATGCGCTGATTGGCTGCAGGACGACGCACTGTCACACTGCAAACTCAATGGTTATGAGCAATCTTCATACAGAAAAGGTGAAATGTCTCTAAAACCACACCACTTAGAAACAAACTGCTTGGAACACATATAGAAAACATATTCAACGAACAGATTATATTAAATTTATAAAGTTAGGCTTCTGCATTTCTATTAATTTTGAATGAAATAGACGTTTTGCACTCCGTGTATCGGCAAACTCAATGGCAGTGTGCATTCGTTCTGCAGCCAAGGTCCGCACGCATACACAATGTTTATAAACATTGGAAGGGGTCTATAGGAACAATTCACCTGAGGACCTGCCCGCCAGCTAGCATGCTGCCACATGGCGCAGTAGAACTGCAACAGTGAGGTCTGTTGTCTCTGCCGCCACCTAGTGGTGGTTGGGGTCATGTCGGGAACACTAAATATGCATATATATGTGTACCGATGTATATACAGGGAAACCTGGTTATAAGACGAGCATTGCGGACCCTAATATGTCATCGTAAAAACAGTGTGGTTGCGCTAAATTGGGGTTCAGTTCACTGAATAACCTTTTTTTCTGTTGGTAAATATGTTTATTCGGCTGAATAATTCTTTTGTCACTGCTGAAGCACTGGTATTCCAGCCATTTTTCAATTCAGGGTTATTTACACAAAAGGTATATAGAATAAGGTATACAATAACTGTTGAATACACAATTTGCAGTGTGTAACACAATGGCATTTTGTATCCCAAAAGTTCCATAGCAATATGGTACCAGTAGTGTCATATAACTAGATCAATATTAGTCAGATCAATGTGAATATTTACACAGTATTTAGAATGTAAGCAGAAGTTATCTTCTGTATTCATTTGGTAAAGTTGTCGTAAATTGTAAGGTTCAATTGCAGTTAGGCAAGCGGTGTAACTCTAGTGTAGTTAATTATGTGAGTTTATGAATTATGTTGTTGGGGCTGGGTTGTTAATAATACACTGGACCAGCTTTGAAATAAAGAATTCTGGGTACAATGAATCATCATGTTATATCAGAATTTGCATCAAATTAGGGTGTGCCATAACGGCGGTTAATTGGATAATATACATATATAACATGTTTGTTCTAACTATATCAGCTTGCTTTCATTAGTTTCAAACAAGATAACATTAACTGCGGTTGAGTCTAGTCGGAATTCAGTGCAAAATGAAGTCCTGTAACATTAATAGCATAAATATCTTGCTACTAAAGTATGTACTATCCCGCTAATCATACTGCCTTCCATACACCAAGTCGACACTAACCCCATAAATCTTCACAGATGCATCCCTCGTGATATCAACGTTCCAGGGCTACCGACTTGATACAAAGATCAGTGATAGGTGCAACTAGTGCAGATTTGGAGGTGGGGGGGGGGGGGGGGGGGAACCCTCAGCGATTGTGAAGTATTTGACGCCTTCAGTTATAAGTTTAACCATATGCAGGGGCGTAGCTAGACCTTTAACGATGTGTGTTCCTAATTTCGGCAGGGGGTTTAGGGGGCCGCTTAGGCATAAGCTGGCAGATTTTACACATTTTAGAATTGAGTTTTCGACACTCCAGACTACTACATGCCTCCTCTCTCTGTCTCTCTCTCTCTTTATTATTTTTTTATAATTTTTTGTGTGGACAAAACGATGTGGACGTTTTGGCGTATGCGCGTACGCCTAGCTATGCCCCTGATATGCACATAGTACGATCAAACTGTATCATAATCATTTAGGTGAATAATCGGTGCTGTACTGAGAGCCTGAGGTTTGAGTGCAAATGTCAAGTAAAGCTTGTTTGATTTAATTACGGCTCTATTCGATGTCAATTATATGGTAATTCTGACATTTCGTTTTGGAGGAAACCCGCTGCTGCCATATAGGCTATTATTTCCGATAAGCAACAAGGGGTCTTTTATATGTATATTCCCAGAGACAGGAGAGAACCTACCATAGCCTTTGATGAACCATTTCTGGACCACTGGTTGGAACGGAAAATATCCCAAACTGCAAATGGGATGACGACACCTTCACAAGTGGACACTCTACCGCCTGAGCTATGTCCTGCTCCTGCAGATGTCAATGCACAACCATGTTGGGCCTGCTGACATCATTTTGTGGTTGGATTAGTCTTAGCGCAGGGGGAATACCAACCTGTCCCAACTGGTTTCATTTGGGGCTTTGCCACATCGTTTGCAAAGGAGCACGCTACGTCCAAAGTTCATATGGGGGATATTAGCTAATCATTGACAAATAATGCTCAGCATTTTTATATGCAATGTGTAGTATTTGCCAGTGGGTGGCGTGAGAAATAGGGGGATGTCTTGCTGGTTCGAATCTCATGACAGTTCAAGCGGATAGCGCATGCTCAACTTATTCTGACATCCCTGCGGCTTGTGACTTTGATGTAGTTTGCGTTAATACTGGATAAATCTATGTATTGTATTTTACAGTGCCGTGTGAGCTGGTCCACCGCTCAATGCTTACAATATTTCAAATGGATATTGCTTGTAATGCAGCAGATCTATAGCATAGCATTTAATAGAAAAGGTCGCATTTAAATCGCGGAAGTCTGTTTGTTTCGGTTTTCCGTCCTGGCCATAGCAGGCCGCATACCGACTTGTGACAATGCGCACTCATGGTGACTTTATAGTGCTGCCCCACTAGGATACCGGGCCGTCGGCACCATGAGCCGATACCTCACATTATCCTGACACTAAGCCAACCAGTCGCCATCGGTTGAGATGATGGGAATTCATTACCTGAATGGCAGATATGACCTTAGATGTTGCTAGACTGGGGCACCACCCCCCCCCCAACAACAAAAACACAACCCAAAAAACAAGCAACAACAATACACACACACAAAACCTCAACAAAACACAAAAATCATCATTCAAAGCGAACCAACCCTACATGGTCATCATATATATACACAGAACGCCCGTGAGCCGTCATCTATTTAATACCCCTGTCACACTACGACGTAATGAGCCAACGTGAGCCTAACGTGGTGATATTTCGTCATTACGTTGATATACGTTGGATTACGTTATGATGACGTCATAATGACGTTAGAGTGACGTCGAGCTACGTCACATTACGTCGTGTTACGTCAAGTTACGTCGAGGTTTTGGACATGTTCAAAAGTTTCGACGTAGGTCGAACGTAAGGGTTTACGTTCGCCGTACGTTCTGTTCACGTTCAGCGAACGTCAATGACGTTAAACGGACGTTATTCCAACGCTCCTCACTACGTTCAACTACGTTCCACTACGTTGACCCCCATTAAACCAAGTGCAAATGCCCACGGGGCGTAATGGGAACGTCAGGACAACATCAGGAGAACGTCAGGAGAACGTCAGGAGAACGTGCATTCAACGTACGTTCAACGTATCATGACGTAGCGAACGTCACGTAACGTTCTTCTGACGATTGAATAACGTTCATAACGTTCCAGCAGCGTCATTACGTTGACCTCTCTCGTCGAACGACGGTATCACTACGCTTTACCGACGTTGCTCTCTCGTCCACTACGCTGCATCCACGTTCAACTTGTGCCCAAATTTGCATACTACGCCGAGAAGTTCAACGTTCTTCATGTTCTCCCTACGTTGCCGTCGTTACGTCGTAATGTGACAGCCCCATTAAGTGCGCAGCATGTCAGAGACTCATGCCCCGGGCACATTCACATTAGTGCACGTAGTTGAACGTAGGTAAGCGTAGAGGAGGCTAACATAGGTCAACCGTGGTGTAAGTACATTAAACTACGTTGAGATATGTTAAGGTATGACAGGTTTTGGTTTGGATAGATGCGTTATGGTACGGATAAATACATTATGGTACAGATAAATATGTTACAAATGCTAGTACATTCAACTACGTTAGCCTCCACTACATTCACCTATTTCCACTAATGGCTATGTGATCAGGCCTTCATCCAAGTACGCTAGAGCATGCTAGAGCATGCTATCGTATGCTAGAGTACACAAGCATACGCTAAAATATGTTACCATCATGGATGCAATTCAGCCCCTAACATAGCGCTCTTTTGAACATGTCCAAAGATTAAATCTGAACCCACGGCCCACCCACATTATTACTAAGGAGAAGTATGGATGACAGTATGTTCAACTATGTTCAACTACGTTCAACTACGTTCAACTACGTTCAACTACGTTCAACTACGTTCAACTACGTTCAACTACGTTCAACTACGTTCAACTACGTTAGCCTCCTCTACGTTCAACTACATCCACTACCGTTATGTAACAGCGCCTAAGGACTTAGTATTTCGCCTACCAGCACTGGCAGAGAGACATAATGCAAACGGGAAGAGCGGTGGAGGGACAGAGGAAGAGAGAGAGCGCGGAAGAGCGGACAGAGAGAGAGATGAAAGAGTCTGGGATAGTGGTAAACACCGAACAAAGTGACCAATCATGTCTCAGACATGGACGGGGGTCTGACCATTGTCCACCTCTCTTACCTGTCGACGACGGCCAGTCTCTGATCTCGAAGCGGCTAGGCGGGTAATGGGACCCTGGGTGTGAACTGGCCATCATGCTGATAGACAGCGGTTTGTGAAGCCCAGGCTGGTGCAGGCCTGCCCTGGTCTAGAAATATCACCAACGTAGAATGCAGAGTTTATATATGAAGATTTCAGGCGCAAACTGTAAATTCCAATCCAAGAATTAAAAAATTAGACTTAACATAAAAGAATGTTTAGGTTAAGGTAATTTTAATTCTCACTAAATCCACTTTTCTTGTGATTAAATGGTTATGGAGCAATGAACGAAAATATTGGATTATAAAACAAATGAACCTTTTGAAGGTTTGATTCCAATGTTTATCTCAATTTTTGGATTGGCGTCTACAGGGATTTGCACCTGAACTCCTCATATGTGTATGTACATATATCTGTTGTTGTATTGTTTTACCTCCTAGCAACAGCTATGGTCATATCAACACGGGTACCGATTTGTAGCAGTGTGCACTCATGGCGACTTTATAGCTGCCCTACTGAGAGATCAGGCTGCTGACACCATGAGCCGATATCTCACACAGTCACATTATACTGATACTGTGCTAACCAGTCCTTGTATTATCCTAGTAATGCTGAACACCAGGCTAAGTAGTGACAAGTATCAATTGTATAAGCCATTGGTTTGACTCGGCTGGCATTCGAACTCCCGACCTTCCGCACGGGAAGCCAACGCTCCACCGATTGGGCCACCAATCTTAAAACAGCGCCAAGGCTGTGCCTAATTAGTTTTGTACATAATAACGTGTATGCCCCTATTGGGATTGCATTTGAACAATTGTTCATTGACGTAGGCAAGAGAATGACAATTGAACAATTATTAAGTGAAATATGCAAGAGAGTAAATAGTTAGACTTCACTGAAGATCGATCCCTGCTTAGTCCAGCAACTGGTATTCACACATATATAGAGACTGTCTCAAAAGGTGCTAAGCAATATGGGACAAAACTTTGTCCATTGTAATGATCAACATACTATCTGCTTATGCATTTGCTCAGGATAAACTGATTAGTTTTTTACATGGTATTTCATAATCCCAATAGAATACATATTGATTTGAAGCAAAGGTCCTTGTGTATTCAGTGTAACCATTTCTGTGCTGTTTTGTGTCAATCGTTACAATTGACAACAAAAATAGAGTTATCACCTTTTCAGACAGGCTTATATATGCTTGTCATGTGGAGGGTGGGGGGGGGCTCCTGCAAGTAGAACATCTTGCCCGTAGATCATGAGTCAAACCCACACATCTTGCCATTCTGGGGCTAGCGTCTAAACTTTTCTAGGCTCCCTGAGGCAATCACCCTAGAGCCACGCATACTTCTTTCATCTTGCTCGTTGTTTCAGAGATCAATCCATATTACTGTCATGGGGGGTGATGAAAATTGGAAATATTGCGCCTAGAACGGGACTCAAACCCATATCTCTTTGCATTCCGGGCCAGTGTGCTAACCATTACACCACCTAGGCTCCCTGACATCAACACACTACCCACGCCTACCTGTCTATGCGGCTCCTTGCCTGAGAGGTCAGTGCAAATTAATATATGCTAAAAGTGTAAGCAGGAGAATCAATCACAGGAGGTGATGCCATTCACACTCACCAGGATAGTACATACACTTCATCAAGGAAGTTTTTATTTATAGTTGGTTGACTGACCGATTACAGCACAGCTGCTATGTCAGGACAACATTTCAGTGGATGCAGACTTTTTCTGTTTTTGGAGACATGTACTAATGTGGTATGCATGTATTGCAGGTATAGCAATACCTCAGGGAGTTTAACGGCCCTAACCTGGGGAGTTGTAAACCACTGCCTTGTGGTACAGGTTCCAGACAGAAACCGAAGGCTAAGGGAACAAACCCTAAACAGAAAACCATGTCACTGTGGCATCATTAAGGACGGTTGATGTATGGAACTCCCAACATCTCCCGACCAGCCACTGCAGGGAAAAATAGTTTTGCGCCTGGCTTGACATGTTCTTGATGGTGCGAAACCGCTATTTGCTCCTCGAGAGAGTGCCACTGGTAACTTGCAAAAGCCAGCAGCACTTCAACCCTTTTGCGGGCAGCTTTCATGAAATGCGCAGTCAAGTAATGAAAGCAGGCTTTATCGCATCACGACCGACAGCATGATGATGATGACTAATGTAGCTAGCATCAAAATATAAATTAAACCCCCTTTAATTAAACGGAATTAAATTTAATTGGAAATGCATTAACAATAGGTTGTTGCGAGTGCACCTAAAGCAGTGCCCTTGAAATAGCATCCCGCCCGTTGAGCATTATCCAATTTAGCCCGGGTCCCCTAATCGCCCTGGTAATTAAAAAGAAATCAAGTTCTGTTAGTGACTGTAAAGTTTCATAATCCCATGGTGTTGTGTTTCTGTCATACATTTGTATATAAATATATGTGGTTCAATGTTATAACCTAAATTACTTTAGTTTGAATGATTTTAAAGCATTTTAAAGCATTACCTTTACATACATTTAAAGTGATAACATGCTAAATTAATTTTGGTCAACCCACGGAAATGCTAGACATAGATAGGGTTTGGTTCGCAATTTCCGAGGATAACAGCATAAGATCATAAAACTGCTATTAATGTTCAATGAGTGCTGGTATACTAAATTACATATGTAGCATCAAATTTGCTGAGAGTGTTGTTTTCAAAAGGGTGATGCAGTAGTCGGATCTTGCAGCTTTAACGCCAATCTACTTATCCACCAGATTGTGTTTGGAGAGTGATGTACTAAATACATTCCTCATTATATGCATTTGCTCAAGGCAATAAAGATGGCCTAATTTACGCATTGGTCGTAATGCGTAGCATTACGTTTGATGCGAGGAAAGGAGGAGACCCTCCCCCGCCCCGGCTGTCGCGCAGCTTGACACCTCGCCCGAAGCCGCCGCGACTCGCCCCCTCCCCCGCCCTCTGCCGCGCAGCATTCGCGCCTCACCCGACGCCCGCTGCTCGCCACCTTCCCCCCCCCCCTCCCCCGGGCCGGCAGCATTCACACCTCACCTGCTGTCGCCCTCCTCCTTTCCCTTATAAGGCCGCCTCCGGCCTCCCTCAGGCACTCGCCATCCTGCCGCCTTCCAGACTTCTCCTCCCTTTTTCTATTTGGCTCACCTCGGACATCATGCCAGGAAAGGGAAAAGGACGAAAGACCGCACGGGCCGCCGCCCACGGCACCCCGGGACCAGCTACAACCCCGAGGCGGGACGAGTCACCCCCTTCCGCCCCGGCAACCCCCTCACCACCGGGCACCTCACACGCCTCGGGCATCAACGCCATCCTGGAGGAGCTACAGCGAATACGGCTGGATCAGCGGGACCTCCACGCACGGATCGACGACTTGCAGAGCGGGCAGGCGCGGCCCGCCGCCGAGGCGCCCTCCCCCGGGCCCAGACACCAGGCCGCCCCGGCCCTCACACCTCGGACGTGCACCTCGGTGGGTCCCAGGCCGCCGCCGCCGCCGCCAGCAGCTCTGCCGGGAGCCGCCCACCCGCAGTACGAGCGGTACCAGCACATCGGCGGCCATGCTCCCCTGCCGACATCCCCGGCCTACCACCAGGAGCCTGCACAGCACACCCCGGCATCCGCAGCCGACGCCGTCAGAGAGATCCTGACTTCCGCCGAGGCGCGCCACTCAGTGAGGCGGCAAGGTATTCCGCCTGATTATCTGTTTCCTTGTGATCTCGTGCAGAGGGGGGCGGAGAGGAAGTCGGTGAAGAGGGGGGAAGCGACGAAGGACGAATACAACCTCGCCCTTCTCTCCCTCATCAACCACCCCGACTTCCCCGCCCACTCCGCCCCCGGACTACATCACCACATCCTCACCGTCCTCCACGATCACCTCGTCTACCCGTGGGCGACCATCCGCCATTACTCCGAGACGGTCTTTACTTGGATCGCGGACGGCCGACTCCCCCACGGGTGGCACGACCCAGTGGCCCTAAACCTCCTTAGGGTCGAATGTATAGCCATGCCACCCCAGCAGTCAACCGCCCCCGCACCCCGCCCACTCGACCACCCGAGAGCCCGCACCCAGCCGCGCCCCCAGACCAACACCCGGGTAACCTACAACAAAGAAACCCACGGAGCCCCCTGCTACCCATGGAACCGGGACCCCTCAGCATGCACCCAGGCCACCCCGGGGGAGGCCCACGGCCAGGGTGCCGCAAAACACCGCCACACCTGCGCCTACTGTGCGAACGGCCGGTAGATACTGACCATGCACAGCGAGGCGGAATGCCTGACCAAACGTGCACGAGACCGGCCCGCAGCTTCCGCCTCGCCGGATTTTCAGTAAGCCGGCACCTCCCCCCCGGCCCGGAGGCCCCCGACCGGCCCACCTATCCAGACCAAGCCGCCCCGTCCACCACTTCCGACCCTAAGGCCCCCACTCGGCCCAAGGTCCCCCGGATCACCCCCCACTGCAACCATAACAGCCCCCCTGACACGACTCGCCGGAGCACCAGCGGCTCCCCCGAGGCGCGGCCTGACCGCCACCTCGGCACCATCCTCTGTCCCGGGGCTCAACGCCCCACCTGTAAGGCTCTCATCGCCGCCCACCAACCTATCACCATCACCCTCGACTCAGAAGGACACCTTGACCCTGGCGACACCGCTTTCCTCTGCCCCCCTGACGACCACCCCCCCGACATCCCCGACTTTCCCGACCCCCCCCCCACCCCTGACCCCCCCCCCACCCTCGACGAGCCCACCGTCGACGTCATCGACCCCGACCTCCAAGCCACCCTCCCTGCCGCCCCCTCCTGCGGCCCCACCCCCGCCCACTACCGCCCTACCATCATCGCCTCATGGCCCCACATCTCCGGCGAGGGGTGGGATCGCTACCCCCAGTTCATGAAAACCTACACCACCCTCCGGGAAGCGGGCCTCCCTAATTTTTTGGCCGCCCGCATCCCCCTCCCCTCAGGCCTCCACATCCCTGCCTGGCGCTCCCGCCTCCAGGACTACCCAGACCCCGCCGTCCTAGACCTCTTGGAGTTCGGGTTCCCCGCGAACTACTCCGCCTCAACCCTCCCCCGCCCTTCCTACTCCAACCACCGTGAGCCCCCCGACTTCCTCAGACACATAAGAGCCTTCGTCGACACGGAGCTTGCCCTCGGCGCCCTCATCGGCCCCTTCCCTGGACGCAGGTCTCTCCCATGATGACCCGCCCCAAGGCCGACTCGGAAAAGAGGCAGGTCATCGTCGACCTCTCCTACCCCCGAGGTGCCAGCGTGAACTCGGGCATCCCCCGGCGCGAGTACCTCGGGGAACCCCACGCCTACACCCTCCCCTCCGTTGCCGACGTGGGCCGCCGCCTCATCACCCTAGGCGCAGGGGCCTACGTCTGGTCGGCGGACATATCCCGTCCTACCGCCAGCTCCGTGCCGACCCTCTCTCCTGCCCCCTCTTCGGGATATGTTTAGATGGCCGAACCTATATAGACCTCGCCCTCCCCTTCGGCTGCCGCTCCTCGGGCGCGGCCTGCGTCCGCGTCACCTCCGCGGTGGCTTGGATCCTTAGGCGCGAGGGCTTCCACGCCCTCGTCTACGTCGACGACTTCATCGGTTGCGAGGGCTCCTACCTGAGGGCGTGCCAGGCTTTTGACGCTTTCCTCGCCCTCACCGCAGCCCTCGGCCTCGACGTAGCACCCGGAAAGTGCCATCCCCCCGCTGGCTCGGCTTTGCCCTCGACAGCGAGGCGATGACCATCCGGGTGGCCCCCGACAAGATCCAAGCCCTCGTGGACGACTGCGACGACCGCATCGCCCGCCCCACCCTCCGGAAACAAAAGCTACAAAGCCTCCTCGGCCGCCTCAACCACGTTAGCGGTTGCGTGCTCCCGGGCCGCAAGTTCATGGCTCGGCTCCTCGGGGCGCTGCGCAGCTGCCTCGGGGCCTTCACTCTCACCCTTGCGGACGACGCCCTCCGGGATCTGAGGTGGTTCGCCGCCTATGGGCGGATCACAAACGGCCTCTGCCTCCTCAGGGCCCCCGAGGGCCGTCGCCTGGTGATTGAGTGTGACTCCTGCCTCACCGGCGGAGGGGCCTTCTCAGCCTCCCACTTCTACGCCCGAGGGTACTCCGAGGACTTCCGGACGCGGTACCCGACCATCCACGAGCTCGAGGCGGTTAACCTTGTCGTCGCCCTGCGCGCCCTCCTCCCGGACGACGTCGCAGGGGCGACGGTCATAATTAACACCGACAACATGGCCTCCGCTATCGCGCTCGAGTCGGGCCGCGCCCGGGACCCTACCCTCGGGACTTGCGCTCGGGAGCTCTGGCTCATGGCGGCCACCGGCTCTTTCAAACTCCACATCGTCCACAAGCCCGGGGCGGATCTCCTCCTCGCCGATGCCCTCAGCCGCGCCCACCTGCCCGGGCCCTGGGCCGAGACGGCCCGCGCCAAGGTGGCCCGCCTCGGGCTCCTCCCAGTCGAGGTCTCCCATGACCTTTTCCCTTTCTTTCCCGGGCTATAGGTTTTCCCCCTGCCGAGGTTGCCGCCGTCGCCCGCTTCAGAGTTGCAGCCCTTGCCCCGGCAACCTGGAGGAACCGACGTCGCCAGGCCGAGGACTACGTCTCCTACGCGGTTGCCCGAGGCGCGGACCCCCTCGCGCCCTCGGCGTTCGACGTAGCCGCCTTCACCGCCGCCCTCTACCTCCGCGGCCTCGCCCCCGCCTCCGTCAAGAACACCATCTCGGGGGCCCGGTCCTGGGTCGAGGGCGCCGGGGGCCTCACCTCAGGCTTTGACGCCCGCCTCTCCAAGGATACTTCGGGATGCTCCGGCAGTCCAACCTGCTGGCCCCGAGCCCCGAGGGGTGGGGCGGCCCCCACACCCTCACCCGCGATGACGTTCGCCCCGCGCCCGGAGGACTCCGCCTCCTGATCCGCTCATCCAAGACGATCTCCAGCCCCTCAGGCGCGGTCGCCCTCTTCATCCCCGCCATCCCCGGATCCTCCATCTGCCCCGTGTCAGCCTGGGACGCTGCCGTCGCCCTCTGCCCAGCCCCCCCAGATGCTCCCGCCTTCATAATGCCCTCCGGCCACCCCCTCGACCCGCGGTCCCTCACCGCGCAGTTGCGAGGGGCCCTGCGAGCCCTTGGACTGCCGACGCCCGAGGCCTACACCCTCCATAGCCTCCGTCGAGGGGCCGCCCAGGCCTGCCAACGCGCCGGGGTTCCCCTCCCGGGCATTATGGCCCAAGGCACCTGGACCTCCGAGGCGGTCCACGCCTACGTTGCACGCCTCGCCCCCTCGGGCGCGCCGCGAGCCCTCTCCGCCATATTGGTGGAGGGCTCCGAGGCGCCCCCTCACACACCATGACCGTCACCACAAACTCTTGCTCCTTCTGAGCCCCATATTTGACTCTCTTACCAGCTCCTTAAGAGCCCCTTATCCTCATTGTCCATTGCTCCTTATGAGCCCCTGTTTACATGTCATATTGCATTTGCTCCTCATGAGCCCTGTACCTGTTCCACCATTGTACTTAAAACTCCTCTGTACCTCCTGAGGCGATCAATAAACGCCTCTCTTCTCCATCCCTGCCTTGCCTTCCTCCTTTTCGCGCATCATGCATTTAAACCTTGATGTGGTTTCTGCTTTCACGGATTAATGTTTTTATTTAATTTGAGACATTGTTCAAGTGTTATTCCAGGGGCCAAAATAGGAATCCCAATACTGAATGGGGTTAAATGTGCCGAGTTAGGGGTGTGTTGGGTAAGGGGTGCGGGTGGGTAGGCTGTAGCTCATACTGAAAAAAAAGGAGTTTGTTTTATTTAACAACGCCTCTAGAGCACATTAATTGTATAATCGGCTATTGAACGTCAATCATACGGTCATTCTGACATATTTCTTTGGGAGAAACCCACTGATGCCACACGGGGTACACTTTCCGATGAGGAGCAATGGGTCTTGCATATGCACTTTCCCACAGACTAGACAGGGACATACGACACCCTTTGATGAACCAGTTGTGGACCACTGGTTGTAGCTCATAGTGATTATCCCAGATGAGCCTATTGCTGTTGGGTGTACCGTTATATTGAGTTCAGTTACCTGGGCGTGTTCGGGGATGGCATGTCAGGTGAGTAATAGCCCTGTCACACTATGACGTATCTCGCCGGTGCGCCGCCAATGCGCAAAATCACTTTTAATCGTCGAGATACGTCAAACTTGTCAGCGTCAGCGCAACATAGTGGTAGGGTGCAGCCGACGTTGTGGTAAAAGTTTGGCGCACCGTCCTGATATGACCTTAGATGTTGCTAGGACATAAAACAACAAAAGGCAACAGTTTAGCGCAACTTGTGGGAACGATCCTCACACACGCACGGCGTCTGCCTAGTATTCGCATAACATTATTCCAGCGATGTCAACGTGCTTCTGACGTCACCATAATGGTGGCACCCACGCGTTGTCGTGCATCGCCGGTCATCAACAGATTTGCGCAAGCACAAAACTTCGCCGATCGGATGACGCGTGCCGTCAACCATCGCCGTCCATCAACGAATACCAATGCGTACCTAATGCACACGTAATGCTTCCAGACGTCTCCCGACGTTTCGCCAAACAATGACACATGTCGACATGCGTTGGTGAGAAACGTCGTAATCTGACAGCACCATTAGGGGGCATTGAATGTGACATGTTTGTGTAAAAGTGTAAGAGAATGTTGGGTGGTGAATGGTGGTGGGGTGATGGGAGTAGGGGGAACTTTGTGAATACATATAGGTTACCTGAGACCCAGACATGTGTACTACTACCAGTAGTAAGTAGGCTGGGTGTGTGTGATTATTTTGAGGAGGAGCGAGGGATGGGTGGTGTGGATGGGGAGGAGGCGCAGGTCAGATATACCTGATAATATACAATGGTGATGTATTGTGTATATAGTGTGTTGAGTAGGCCGGCGTGGGGAGGCGGTGTGTGGCGAAGGGGGGGGGGGGGGGGGTTAACGGTCGGGAGCGAGGTTGAGGTGTGTAGTTGTCGGTAGCAGTGTGGATTACGGGGGGGGGGGGGGGGGGGGGGGGGGCCCCCCCCCCCGTATATCCCTGCATAGTAGAGTGGGGTGTGAACATTGGGAACCCTGGATGCGTGACCGCCAGATGGCGTCTGTGGAAGGTGGGAGTTTGGGTGGAGGGGGTGCCACGATGTGTACCCCCAAGTGAACCCGCCCCAGTCTCTGCATGTGGGACCAGTGTACAAGCAGGTGGGCGCATGCTCCTCTACACATCCACTCCCACACCCTC
Organism: Branchipolynoe longqiensis; assembly: GCA_030323885.1. Taxonomy (NCBI): domain Eukaryota; kingdom Metazoa; phylum Annelida; class Polychaeta; order Phyllodocida; family Polynoidae; genus Branchipolynoe; species Branchipolynoe longqiensis. The sequence continues at coordinate 20,618,253 of CM059191.1, forward strand.
CCACCCTCCCGCTCTCATTCCCACTTCCTTCCCTCCGCGCACCCCACCGACCTCATGCTAGTCATAGCATGTTCCACGCCAACTTACACCAGGGAGCAGCCTGCTCGGAGAATCAACTCGTGGATATCTCCCCCCCCCCCCGCCCCATCCCCTCCCGCCTCCACCCGTGAAGTGTTGCATGGACTTACTCTGGTTAATAATGATATACTAGTTAACAATGTCCATTCCCTATGTGTGTGTATATATATATATATATATATATATATATATAAATATTTCCATGTATATATGCATTACATTTATATAAGTGTATATATATATACATCTATATATATTGGTTATTTATCTATATGTATATATATAGTTATATGTATTTGATCTATTTATATATATTTATATATATTCATATATATCTTTATATACACATGTACATTTACACATATACATGTATACATATAATTCTATATATTTAGATATATATTAGATATAGTTAGATCTAGGTAGATATATTTATATATATTTTAATATATTTAGGTGTATTTAGATATATTTGGATATATACATGACATAGCGATTCCCATTGATTCCCAGTTATATATCATATCACTGGGAATCGGTGCTAGTTAACCGTTGTTATTTCCACAAGCCTGTGGCGCCGCACGCGGGGAGAGGGTTAACTAGGCGATAGTATATATATATAACATAGGTAGGATAGAAAGGATTTTGTTGTTACACGGTCTGTGGGACCGAGTTTTCCATGGCTGTCTCCCGTTTTGGTAGACCGTGGTATTCGAACCCACCCGTTGGAACCTTGGTCGAGTCAAACCAATGACTTACGAATTTATACTTGTCATTTCCTAGCCTGGCACTCGGCATTAATAACATAGGTCAAGAACTGGTTAGTTCAGTGCCAGGATAATGTGACTGAGTGGGATATCAGCTCAGGGTGCTGGCGGCCTGATTTCCCAGTGGGGCAGCACTATAAAGTTACCATGAATGCGCACTGTCACAAGTCGGTACACATCTTGATATGACCTTAGATATTGCTAGGAGGTAAAGGTCCAACAACCAACCTAAACAACCTGCAGCTTGGCCAAGTTAAAAATAACATCGAGAATTAAATTTTTAATTTGATCATCGCAACATAAATACTTGAAGATTCTGTTGTTACACAATGTGTCAGACGGGGTTTCCCTGGCCAATGTGTTAAAGAATGCACTGTTAATCACTTTGCTCTCAGAATCAGACAAATTATTCATCCCTACATTATATGCTTCCCGTATAAAGAACCCCTGAATACTGCACCTATGCATCATTTACCCATGAAACGGCCTTCGAAACCAATTAGGATACTATATGTAGGTGGGAATGATGGTGCGGCTATAATTGCGGTACTGGTGATTCAATTATCAACATAGAGCTGTGCGGCAATTGGCACTAATTCGATTGAATTGATGACTGCTCCATGTATTTGGTATTTGAAAGAGGGGCATGCAGAGCCTATTGTTGTGATGCTGCTTTAATGTGGAGCTCTCCTTGGGATTGATAATGCATGCACCCAATGTAGTACATTGTAATGCCATTTGTAATTCATTCAACGCATAGTGTCTTGCAGGATATTTGTGTTGTTCTATGTAAAACTACGCTCTTAATATTTTTCTTCGGTCAAATCAAGGAGACTTCTTAAGTAGGACTTACTGGTCGTCAACTGTTCACTTAAAGTTGCATATTCCGATGAGGCATTAAATTGTCAAAACCAAAACAATTATCTAGATTTGATACTATGTGTCTAACTTAGATTATAATGCACTTATTATGGATTTGTTGCAAGACAAACGCAATTTAATATAACCTGTTACTGTGGAAGCCTGTGGTGTCACACTGTTGGCTTGCTTGCCAAAATTAATTTGACATGTTTACACCCTAGATATCTCAAAAGATAACCATTTAAAATAAAAGTTACTTCAAGCAAAAGTAAAAATGATGATAACAATCAATTTAGTCTATTTATCTCAGAAAAATGACAGAAACTAAAAACCATCGGACTATGAAACTTTAACCATCGGCAGGAATACTCGATGGCAAAGATATTATTAGCCTGACTGGATGGCTAGATAATTACCCGGCTGAATGAGTAGGGCGCTTGCTTTCCTTGTAGAGAGACTAATGGGAGCAATATTCGGTCAAGTGAAATCAAAGACATACAACTAATAATAATACTCGCCATCTTTGACTGAATATTCAAGCTACTTAATGGGATGAATGTATCAATATGATGATTATTAATATTAATTCACAACGACAAGGAAGTACAAGTATTGACATTTTATTTATCAGTATATGTTAGTTCAAGTCAATGAGTCAGTTGATTGGCAGGTTATTGGTTCGAATCCTTAGACGCATGCACTCAAACCTACTGCCTGATGGTGAGGTGAGTGTAGGGCATGGTGGGCGGCTAAGAAAAGGCGTAAAGTGTCGATGGTTTAGCGTCTCAGTCAGAGTCCACACCAGGGCATCTCAGTGGGTTGTGCGGAGGTGGCGCCACCTAGTGTAAGGGGTGGAAGCAGGCCAACAGAACTGGTGGAGGGTTCAGAGAGTACAGTACTGATGGTCCATGTGTTCCTCACTGAACTAAAGGTGGAAGCACTAACTGTTGCTTGTCGCATGCGAATTACCCATGGTGACAAAGCGACATGACCAATGTAGATTTGATCCTAGGTATCCTATTTATATCCAGCTGCATTGCAGTAAACATGGCTGCTTTTGGACTACTCGGCTATAAAGCACAAGCAAAAAGTTGCGAAGAAAGCCTGTCCAGCATTGCGGTATGCAAACAAAAATTACATTTGCATGTTTCACTTCAAATATCTTGTAAGTTAATCCTTTAGCATATAAGTTACTTCAAACTCAAGTCGTGAAAATTACATATATATCTATACAAACCTAGGGCAGAAACTGCATAATCCGATGGTTTTGAGTTTCTGTAATTCTCGGAGATAACTATATAAGGTTGATCATTATCTACCTTAATTTACCTTGAGTCATTTTTATTTTAAATGGATAACTATTTGAAGTGCAACCATGCAGCATGAGGTTTGGAAAGCACGCCAATACTCTTGACAATGTAGGCTTCTGCAGAAACAGGTTCTATTCAATTGCCTCAGTAGTCCCTTATGTGTGACGAAACATATTTAATAAGTAGACCAGTATATAAATTAGATACGTATGATACAAGCCAATAATTGATTTAGTTTGGAAACTGTGCTATTTGCATCGGAGTATGCAGCTTCTTACTCTGTGTCTTAGAGGCATTCTCCAGAATCATGTCTGAGGGATGTACTGTATAGGAATGGCTGCTAGCGCTGTGAGCAAGGATATAACACGAGGTATAAGTAAGAAGAACCTGTGGGAAGCTGTGCATCCGTCATGCCCTTTCTATGCATGCTACTTGTACAGTAGCCCGAGGGAACAATAATCACTGACATAGAAGGATCATGTCCGCGTGACATAGGAACCTCAGATAGGCCGTGCCTAATAAGCTCTGACCGCCTGTGCCCCACTCCCCACTCCCCACTCCCCACACACACACCACAACAGCTCCACCCCCACTCTTCATTCCCCACATACACCCCACATGCGCAGTCACACTCTCCATATGCTTTAGAGGCTATTTTGGATCATTTGCTTGGTTGGTTGAGAATACACAATTTCCGCGACTAGTATGACACCTGGTGATAGGCAACGACACTCGTGTTGTGGGTCGACAGTGTGTCACTGTGTTGTTTTACACTGACAATCAATCTTTCCAATCAATCTTTCAATCAATCAATAGGATACAGCTATAATTATCAAAAATTATTACAAATTGTAAGTATCTTTTCTCTATAAATCCACATTTGTGCCGAAAAGATTGTGCAGTTGCTCAATATGAAGGCAATTTACAGAGCCTCAATTGCCTCTCCACAGACTCTGACCCACAAGTCCAGTCTGGAATACACTCTGCGCATGCGTCGCGGAAATCGTGTATTGCATGATAATACCTTTATTTTGTGTATTTTATTGTAATCAGGTATTTGTATTTTAAAAACAAATGTGAATATTTACCAGTGTATGAATTGTTTATCTGCAACACAATTATCATTTACCCCCAATGTATTACTATTAGTAGAAATCACTAGTAAAATAGATTGATCATTGTGGCACAGCTTCCCGTTTAAATAACTGACTTCTAGCCGAGTCAAACTGATGAATTATACAATTGATACAGATCGCTACATAGCCTGGTCCTTGGCATTAATAGGATAGGACAAGGACAGGTTAGCATCGTTTCAGGATACTGTGTCTCTATGGGATATCAAATCATGGTGCCAGCAGCCTGGTCTCTCAATGGGGCCGCATTATAAAGTTGCCATGAGTGTGCACGGTCACAAGTCCGCAGCCATCCGGATATGACCTTATATGCTACATGGACGTAAACCTCCAACAACCAATCAAATATTAGGGATGGCAGGAGCATCCAATTTGGCACCACCGAGTTGAGTAGACACATGCAGCAGCATCTGATGGCGAGGTTGCAGTGCGGCCCACTGAGGAGTTGGCACCGGAGAACATGCATTGCGACTACTGACGTGGGCTGTTGGCTGCCCTCTGTAGGAGACGTAGTGTGGTGATATCAGGGAGCCTAGGTGGTGTAATTGTTAGCACACTGGCCAGGAATGCAAAGAGATGTGGGTTCGGGTCTCACTCTAGGCGCAATATTTCCCATTTTCTTCACTCCCACAACATATGCATATTTAATTATAATTTATATATATATTAGTTTTGAAAGTGAGCAGAGTGACAGTTGGCTCATGGGTATAAGAGGAGGGGGAGGAGAGAATGTCCGCACCGCAGTGAATAACATGGAAGTTAAGGTGGTTACAGAGAAACATTAAGGGGATGCGGTTATTTATATTCACATAATAAATTATATAGTAAATATATCAGGAATTATTAGAAATATTTACCCGCAAATGTGCGGGGACACACACTCAAACACCCCCTCAACCCCGACCCCCGAAGTACACGATTTTACATGATTGGGGACATGTGTCATACTTGTAGGCATACATTCGTGGGTTGCATGAGTGTTTTCACAAATGGTCCACACAGAAGAACACGCCTTGGTGGCGGATTATTGAGACAATCCCTCCCTCCCTTCTCTGATGCTGGCGCCATGGTTGGGTTCATCAGCAGTCGTGTTGTTGAGGGGGGGAAATGGTATTACAGATATCAGTAGACTTAGATCAATACATGCAAGAATCATCTCCTAAACAAGAGAATTAGAATGAGGTAATAACTGTTAACCTACACATGTATGTGTTGTCTAAGTTATTATGCGAGTATAAAACAGCGGAGGGGAAACTGAATGCTTAATCCTTCGTGACTGGTGGTGGTGCGCTGCTGCTCTATAATGGCAGCCCACTTCCACCACTCAGAGATAGTCACTCCCCTCAGATCCCTTCAGCATACTTTTTGAATGGATTTGGATGTTATCTAAGAGCAACTGGGAAGACAGGCTGGCGTTACAGTCATTACTGTGGTTCCCGTGAATGAATAGTACGCATGGGAGTACCGCAACCAAACCAAGTTATACGATAGACGCCAACTAAGTCCCGCTAGTCCCGCTAGCTAATTGTGAATCAATTTTGTCATGACATTCTTTATGATCTTGACAGATGTGATGAGAGCTAATTAAAAGTGGCGACGTGCCTGGTAGTTCACCTCTCCCCCCTCCCCCTCCCCCTTAAACTCCTCTCCATTCCCTGTCCCTCTCCTCCCCCCTCTCCCTTCCTCCCCCCCTCCATCCTACTCCTACCACCTTCCTCATAACCTTGCTACCCATCATTTCACTCCCCTCTCCCTTCTACCCTCACCCCTCTCCCATCTCCCTTCTCCCTCTCCCCATCTCCCTTCTCCCCCTCCACCTCTCCCTTCTCCCCTCTCCCTTCTCCCCCTCTCCTCTCCCCTCTCCCCTCTCCCCTCTCCACCCGTTCTCCTCCCTTCCCTCTCCTCCTCCCTCCTCCTCCTCACCCCCCCTCTCACATTGCCCTCTCTGTTCCTCCTACCCCTCCCCCCACCCCCTCTCTCTCTCCTTTCTCTCTGTCCGGTCGCGCTCTGCTCCCCCCCCCCTCCATCCTCCTCGCACTTCTCCGATCCCTGTCCACCCCTCCTTCCAAACTGATGCTCCCCCGCCCCCTTACCTATCATTCACTCCCTCCGCCTTCTCCTTCACCTTTCCCCTATTTCTACCCTCCACTTTCCAACTGCCTCCTCACGCTCTCGGCTCTTTCCCCTCCCGCGCGCCCTCATGCGCGCCCCGCCAGCACCCCCGCCCCCTACCCCGCCACTCGCATGCGTACCACAGACACGCACATGACTACCAACCACGTGGTCATGATTGTGGTGTGAGGACACACCATCTATCGGTCAGGTGCTCCTATAGGTTCGACATTTGTTTTCTCAAATTTACGACAATCCCCAAAGGGATATTTGTACAACGTACAAGGTCTGCTAAAAATGATACAACCACAATACTTGTCATGGGGGCTAGTGCACTCACTTCCCAGGGGATAAGCACATTTTTTTCACCTGTGACGAACCCTCGGGGGAAATATGTTTGTTTGTTGCTTTACGCCCTAGCAACATCTCAGGTCATATCAGGACGGGGTATGGGGGGAAATAATGTATATTCTTAGGCGGTGTATAATAACGCCATGGAATTACCCATTTACAACCTGGTTTAAAAAAAGAAGAAGCTAGAATGCGGATATGTTACCTCATCCCAGATAGTGAACAAGCATAAAACACTATTTCCGCAACCTCCAGGCAAATATGATGCCTTACCTTTCAGGCTATGTCATTGATACATAATTAGTTCCGTGTTTTTTTTTTGTATTTGGCGTAATTAAATTATGTACCATTACCAATATGTCACGTACTGTTTTTATTATTAATTATTCTAATTACTAGGATTAAGTGTAAACCCTCTAGTATTATGTTTGCCAAATGTATGCGTATTATGTAGTATGCCCTCTCATTGCTACGTCACAAACGATTTAATTGTGTCTACTTGAGATACTGCCCTTATCTGGCGATATATCTGGCATCAAAATAAATTGTTGCAATTATTAGGAATGGCAGTACTAATGCTAATATTACCATTGCCAGTAGAGTTGTTTTCTTATTGAAGTAAAGCCATTATCTACCAATATATCCGATATTAAAAGAAAAGTTAATTGCAATTATTAGTAATAAGAGTAGGCCTACCAATGGTAATATAGCCATTGCCAGTGAAGCTATTTCATTGTGACGTAACCAGACGGGATGGCCAAATGAGTTAGCGTGTCCGTCTCCCGTGTTGGTAGACCATGGGATCGTGGGTTGGAACCCTGGTCGAGTCAAATCAATGACTTAAAATTGGTACTTGTCACTTTCTAGCCAGGTGCTCGGCATTATTAGGATACGGCAAGGACTGGTTGGCTCAGTGTCAGGATAATGTGACTGAGTGGGATATCAGGTCATGGTGCTGGTGGCCTGGTCTCCCAGTGGGGCAGCCCTATAAAGTCACCATGAGTGCGCACTGTCACAAGTCGGTACCTGTCCTGATATGACCTTATATGTTGCTAGGAGGTAAAACAACAAACAAGCAAACAATCATTGTGACGTCCCTTAGAGATTTATTTCTTAGAGTGAGTAATGTCATTATTTATTTACCAATATATCAGGTTTCAGAGTTCAGGCGAAAATCAACGCAAACGCCAATCCAGAAATATTGTCTAAATAAGTGTTTTTACCAGTAATTCCACTTTTCTTATGATCATATGATTATGGAGCAATCATCTTTTTTTAAAGTAGGAATTACAAATATAAAAAGATTTGAATGTTTGGTTCCAATGTTTAGTTAAATTTTTGGATTGGCGTTTACGAGGTTTTGCGCCTGAACTATTCGAACCATGTTAATATTATCATTGCAATGATTAGTAATAGCAGTACCATTCCTAATATTGCCATTGCCACTGCCAGTGTATCAATAATACCACTGCCCTCCATTAGTTCACACGCCCTAATAAAGCCAGCCGGGCACTTCGCAACAGCCGCGATAATGGGGCGGAATGTGACAGTGCCAGCCACGCTCCTTTAGCCACTACTCATTTCAAGTATCCCATAATTCCACAGCAATATGAGAATGCCCATAGACCACACATCCCTGTTGACAGACTAACTATCACCAGGATCCCATAATCCTGGCAACCGCATGGGAACCGCCGGTCGCCGACGGTCCTCCCGTACACCAGGCAAGCCTATCTGAAATAAATTCTAATCCCGCCATGACGCGACTGCCCGAAAGGACAAATGTGTGTCCATTGCAACAATCGTTGATCCCTGCTCTTGCGGCCTGTTATTGTTTTATAGTACGGTGTATGCATGTTTATTTATTAATGTATCTATCTATCTATTTATGAGTCACCCTAGTTCGCCGAGCAGCCACCGCTGATGATGATGTGTTAGTAGCACGTGGAACAAGTGGCATTAATCTTTCAGCCGTCCGCGAGGTCGGCCTGCTGAGACGGGTAAACCGCGCCGTGTGGCGGCCCACTGCCCCATGCATCTTTCAGCGGCGCCGGGTCCGGCCTCACCGCCTGCCGGTCGCCGGTCGCCAGTTGCCGACCGCCGGCTAGGTACACGCCCGGGGTCGGCATGCTTCGGTAGATGTTATGATTCATGAATAAGCTCCACTGGATAGATCAGAGGCGACGCGCAACAAATAACGGGGGGGGGGGGGCGGCGTGTGAGGCGGGCGTATGTGTGCGTGGTTTGTTTGGGGTGGGGGGGGGTGAGTGGGGGTGTAGTGGGCGCGGGGACGGGGTGTTTGGGTGGGGGGGGGATGCCGGTGGGGGGGGGGGGGGGTCACATGTGCCCGGTCACGGTGGTTGCAAGTAGCTGCAGCATTTGTATTGTTAGCTTTACAAAGCCAACTAATATTTTCTGGCAATGTAAAACACAAAACTAATACTAGTAACTCTTTCTATATATATATATTCTGTTGTTTGTTTTGTAATCAAACAATTGTGACGGTGTATTTATGTTGCCCATAACGTATAATGACTTATTTCGCTGCTATTAGTGCTAGAGAGTAATAATTGTGTTATTAGTGCTAGACAGTAATAATTGCTAAGTAATTATATTTACACAAATATTTATAATACAAACAACAAAATATATTATATATATTACATTAATATACATATATATATATATATATATATATATATATATATATATATATATATATATATTTTACCTCGGTATGCCGCCTCTGGCTAGCCATAGGCTAGGGAGAAGGAAGCACATCCGGGTCCAGCAATTAGCATAAGTAACTCACAACGGGAGGACGTTTTGTGAGTTGCTCCAACAGGATTTATCTACTACTACTGCTTTTGTTCAAAAGTAAGTACCGTTTATTAGCCTACTTTGTTTATGATGCTTTATAGCATCACCGTATGAAAGTTCAGAACTTTCTCACGTCCAATTTGGACTTTGTACGTGTTTTTTAACTTACGGATAGAACTTTGGGTGGCGCTGGCACTAACAAAACCGATACTGCAGTTCTATCGACACCTGTTTTTCAGACAGGGAGAAATGGCAACCCGAGTTGCTCATTTCCTAAGAAAAGTCTCCCGGATCCTAATAGAGGATGATGTTGGGGATGCTTCTGGGTGTTTTTTATAAACACCCAGACCGGTTTAAGGCGAACCTCCGAGTTTCGTAATATTTTCTCCAACTTGTTGGCGCTGTAGCCACGGGTGGGAGAAGTGTACGGAACAGAGAGAGTGGGCGATCTCACGATTGATACCCCCCGTTTGGTTGGTTTCGTTACCACACACCTACGGCAAAATTTAGCTTCACGCCTGTACTGACACGTTGGAATACACGTTCTCTGTACCTTGTTCCTCAACCCAGTTTACTGGCTTACACTTGTGTAGTTGAGATGATTCCGGTTTAGTAACGCTTTATTTCGTTACAGGGACCGATGGCCACTCGCCGGAATAAGACGCCCGCTGCAGCGGTCGGCGTCCCTCCTACGGATTACGATTCGTCACCACCGGCTACGGCTCCGCCGTCCCCACAGCCCGGGCCACATGCCTCTGATCATGAAAGTGATCAGCCCCCTCAACCTGTAGGTTGGGAGGCTAAGATGGCGGCTATGGTGGAGGAGAAAATGCGCCAATTCCAGGCTCATACCTTTGTAGACCCTTCCCAAATCCCTGATGAGGATTGGGAAGACTTCTCGGAAGACGAGGAAGACACGGTTTCAGCACCTGAGGTTCCGAAACCGAAAGCGCGCGGCAAGAAACGTCGCCCGGTTAGCAGCTCGGGAGACGAGTTCACCAAGAAGGCTAACACTAAGCACTCCAAAAAGTCCAAGAAAAAGAAAAAGAAAAAGAAAGACTCGTCCTCGGACTCGTCAGACGACTCTTCTTCCACGGAGTCTGATTCTGATACGGAACGCGCAGGCGTTTACGCCAAAATAGGGGCTAAAGTAGGCAAGAAAATTGTCAAGAAGAAAGCTAACAAGGTGCGCACCACTACTATGATGCGCAAAACGGTGAATGGCCATTTCACCACCTTTAAGCCAGTGGAAGTCATCAACAAATTGACTGAACAGATCTCTGGAGTCAAGGGTATCCCCGCTACAGTGTCTAAGGAGATGGATGCCGGCATCCATTTGTCTGACGAGCGTCGCCGGTACGAAACTGCCCTCTGCGTTATCCATAAGGCAGTTTTGGGGGCCTTGACGTCCATTATCCCTGTCGCTAACAGAATGCAAACTGAGAACAAGTTCTCGTCTTTGGCTCGGGTTATGGACCGGGGCATTGCCCTACTCGCAGCAGCGAGTAACTACATGACTCATCGCAGATTTGAAAATGTTTTCAAATCGGTCACCACCGATGCGGGCAAAGAAGTCGCACGCTCAAAGAAAGTGACAGATCATGACGGCAAAGAATACACTGTGTATTCAGGACATACCCCCATCAAAAGCAAACCTCTGGATAAATCCAAGATGTTTGGGGGTCAGCTGGCTTACCGTTACAAGCAGGTGGAGGTAGACTACAAGAGTGCTAAGAACACCGAAGCAAAGGGCCGTAAATTCCAAAACCCAGCCGGGTTCAGACGTGCTAGGACGGATTTTCGCTTCCGCAGAGGAGGAAGGCCGTTCAGGGGCGGACCGTCCTTCCCGTTCAGCCAGCGGGGAAGAGGTCGAGGCGACAGACAAGCCTCAAACTGGAACGACAACCGCGGCTACAAGAGAGACTTCATTCCCAAACCACAGTTCCCCAAACCAGGGAACAAGTAGAGAACGCCACACAAACTTTCCAACCTCCTGACCCTGAAATGGTCACGGAGGAAACACAAACTGAAGTAAGCTTTTCTCAAGCGGGCAATATTGTTAATTATTTACATCAATGGCAACAGTTAACCACTAACCCAGAGGTTATTAGTATTGTTAAAGGCATTCACATTCCTTTCACCCAATTGCCTGTCCAGAAAAGAGCTCCTTTTCCTTATCAATTTAATTCGCTAGAAAAGTTTCAGCTCGATCAACAAGTTTTACTTTTTGAAGCTAAAGGCATTGTCAACAGAGTTGAACATACTGAAGGGGAATTTATTTCAAATATCTTCTCCACTCCTAAACCAGATGGCACCATTCGATTGATTTTAGATTTAACCCAATTAAATGAAATCATTGAATACAAACATTTCAAAATGTTTTCCTTAGAAACAGCTCGTGATTTAATTACCCCAGATTGTTGGCTAGCGAGTGTGGATTTGAGAGATGCGTACTATACGCTTCCTATTCACCACATAGATCGAAAGTTTTTAAGGTTCCTCTGGAATGGCCAGCTTTTTGAATTTACCTGCCTACCAAATGGTTTGGCCTGTGCACCACGCCTTTTTACTAAGCTGTTGAAACCAATTTTTTCACACATGGCAAAACTGGGTCATTGTATGTTTTTGCAAATTTAGGTTTCTTCATACATGACAAGAAATCCGTCTTTTCTCCTACAAAGGAGCTTAAGTGTCTAGGTTTCATTTTAAACACCACGGCTATGACCGTTTCGCTTACACGCCAAAAGAAAGATAAGCTTTACCACACAGCGATTCAGCTTTTAGACATTTCTAGGCCAAAGATTAGACAGGTCGCAGTCCTTATCGGTATCATGGTTTCATATAGCCCGGCTATTCTATACGGAGCGGCACACATTAAATCACTTGAAATTGATAAGAATCTAGCTCTGGCCCGAGCAAAGGGAAACTTTGAAAAGACCATGTTTATTTCTGCTAACGGCCTTGCCGACATTCATTGGTGGCTAAAGCACTTTGATCAATCTCCCAACCCCATTAGAATGGGGGAGCCCGATACTACTGTTACCACGGACGCTTCTCTCCAAGGGTGGGGGGCACATCGAAATGATGTAGCAACGGGCGGCAGATGGCTAGAATCGGAACTACCCGATCATATTAACGTTTTAGAGTTAAGGGCCATTTATTTAGGTTTAACCAGCCTTGTTAAAGTCCCCAAAAATAATGTACGTATCCTCACGGATAACACCACAGCAATGGCTTATGTCAGGAATATGGGAGGTACAAAATCAATCAAGTGTAATGAAATCGCACTACTCATTTGGAACTGGGCTCAAAACTTTGACGTTTGGTTAACTGTGACACACATTCCAGGCACGCAGAATTGTCTTGCTGACAGAATGAGTCGCCAGTTCCATGATCACTTAGAGTGGTCACTAAATCCATCCATATTCAAACACATCTGTCACACTTGGGGCTCGCCTCATATCGATTTATTTGCTTCGCGTAATAACTTTAAACTCGAGAAATATGTTTCGTGGCACCCCGAACCAAATGCTTGGCACATCGATGCCTTCTCACTAAAGTGGCAACATCATTTCTTTTACATTTTCCCCCCCTTTACTATCATTAGCAAAGTCGCCAGAAAAATACAAATGGAGGGAACACACGCCATCCTCATCGTCCCCGAATGGCACACTCAACCGTGGCTACCAAGATTACTAGCCACAGCCAAAAGCAGCCTACGCTTCCCAAGATTCCGAGGAAACCTGAAGCATCAGGGACCACTAGAACGCCACGGAAACGTGTCGACAACTCCGTTGGTGGCATTCCTTTTCTAAATAAGTACTTGGAACAATTCGGTTTGGACAAAATTACACAACAGCGTTTGGTTGATGATGCGTGGAGGAAAGGAACGGTTAAAATGTATACTACCTATTTAAAGAAATGGGGTATTTATTGCTTGCTTAAGAAGGTGAAGCCAATGGATCCCACAGTATCCCAGGTAGGATGCTTCCTACGTTTCTTAGAGGACGAAGGTCTAGGATATGGCGCGATCAATGCTGCCAGATGTGCTCTGTCAATAATCCTACCTCGGGTTAATGGACAAACAATGGGTAAACACCATGTTATTTGTTGGATCGTACGATCAATTTATCAGAGGAATCCACCTAAACCCAAATATAATCGGTTTTGGGATGTTTCTCTTGTGTTCAACCTCTTCAAGAAATGGCCAGAAAATAAATTTCTGGACGTTAAGCTATTAGGTTTCAAAGTAGCAGTGTTGCTTCTCCTCGTCACAGGACACAGGGGCCAAACTATAGTCGCCCTGTCACTCACTGGTCTGGAAATTGATAACAAGGAAGCAACATTTGATTTAACGACTTTATTAAAATCAAATCGTTTAGGTGACCCCCTTTCCACAATCGGTGTCACGAGTTTCACACAGGATCGTAAATTATGTGTAGTCTTCGCGATACGGAATTATATATCCAAGACAAGGTTAATAAGAAACTCAAGACAACTTTTGGTGAGCTTTATTAAGCCACACAAGGCCATTTCCAGGGATACCCTCGCCAGATGGACCATGAATGTGTTAAAACTATCTGGAGTCAATACAGACAGATATTCATCGCACTCTACACGGGGTGCAATGGTTTCCAAGGCAAGATTACTAGGCATCTCCGTTAATCGGATCCTAGCTCACGCCGGATGGAAGACCGCTAGATCGTTTGCTAGACATTATCACAAGCGACTAGAGAAGCCTCAGCCGATAGCACAGAGGCTACTCGCCAACTAAAAAGAAAGAGGTACGAAAAACCAAAACTTTTTTCTCTTTATTGGTCATACAAATCGTTTTTCCATTTACATAAATAAGACTTGATCACAACATAATAAATACAAACAGGAATATCAGGATAAAAATGCTATTACGTAAAGGTCTCCCTAGCCTACGGCTAGCCAGAGGCGGCATACCGAGGTAAAATAGATTAGTTAGACGAATCTTACCTGGGTATAGATGATGGATAACTATTGTTTTACCTTTAGGTAGGGAGCCTCGGTGCGGCGGAGGCGAGGGGGGCCCCCCCACGGTGACCACGCCCTTGCCGTGTCTATTCAATCACTTCATACTTGGAGATTGGGTCATCAGAATGACCCTTAGAGTTTGTTTTTTGGAATCATTTTTATCCTGAATTAGTAGGGTGGTAAAGATTGCTGGACCCGGATGTGCTTCCTTCTCCCTCGCCCACGTCTAACCGAGGCTCCTACCTCGGTAAAACAATAGTTATCCATCATCTATACCCAGGTAAGGTTCGTCTAACTAATCTATATATATGAGCCTGTCTCAAAAGGTGATACCTCTTTTTTGTTTGGTCCGCATAACAATTGACACAAAATAGCACACAAACGGTTACACTGAAAACACAAGGACATTTGCTTCACACCAATATGTATTCTATGGGGATTATGAAACACCATAAATCAGTTTATCCTGAGCAAATGCATGAGCAGATAGTATGTTGATTGTTACAATTCAGGACACCAGACGGGTCTATAGTATGGAAGTTTATTAAGGTTTAGATAGGGCTACAATGAGTTATGAAGTGCTGAAGCTATGATGAATAATAGTCAGAGAATAGGGCAAGGCACAATAGGTTAATCATATGTCATAGTATCAATTTTAAGTCATTGATTGGACCTCGCAAGAGTTGAGTGCGGTGAATAGTAGATTGTGTAGTCGGTGAGGCGGGTCAATCAAAAGGTAAATAGGGAGAATCAGTAGGGCATCTAGGTCCTCTAGGTCAATGAGGTCATTAGGAGAGCAATAGGAGAATAGGGGTAGGAGATCAAGTAGGTCAATAGCGAGCAAGGAAGGACAATAGGCCCTTTAAGTCAATAATAACAATAGGAAAATCAATAGGACAATAGGGGCTCTCAGTGAATAAGGTCAATAGGGGAGAGTCAATAGAACAAATGGGCCGTAAGTCTCTGCATGACCCGGGCCTCAACCAAATAATGTGGAGAGTGCCCGGGTCGCGACCGTGAACGCGTCAGGTCGTATGTATTGGTGGATGGCCGATGACTCCCATAAGCCAACATCCTTAATGTCTTCGAGGGGCACCCCAGCCTGGGCGCAGCTTTGGGTGCCCCCCTGCCTCAGACCGTGGAAGGTGTACTCGTCCGACCAAGGAGACCCAGCATTGGCGAGGGCTGCCCGGAGCGCGATGGTGAGCGTCCGTGCCGTCAATGGGCCGTCGTCCGGTGTGAGGATCGCACCCATATGGGTAGATGGGTTGAGCAGGAGACAACGTCCGTGGTTCGCATGGTGTGGCCCGGGTCGTCCCACCGGCTGGTGACCAGGAGGTTCCCCTGTTGGAGGAGTGTAAAGAACCCCAACAGGATCGCGGAGGTCAGGGCATGGGCGCGGGGACTGGCATATCAGAAGTAGTGGATGACTGCTCGCAGTTGTTGTACCATCAGAGGGGGGGGGGGCTTGCCCGGCAACGTGGAAGGAGGCCCGGAAGACACCCCACTTGACGATCAACACCATGTGTGTGTTGAAGCCGCGAGTGTTACCGCCTCGGAGGTTCACCCAGGTCCTCACCTCGCTCAGGTAGTTCATCACCGCCCCAGGGGATCTCAAGGGGGTGGTGAGGTGGACGATGTATGAGGCGACATCGAGCTGTATCGGTGAGGCCGGTTCATAGGACTGGACGCGGGCATGCTGATGGTAGATGCTTGTCTGCATCTTCTTGTTCCACCAGGTCCCAGGCGCAAGCCGGGCGCAGAAGAGTTGGGCGATGACCTTGTGTTCTTGGTGTGTGCCTGGGGAGAGAGAGGCAAATTTACAATCTAGACAGTGTCGGAAATGACTGCGGTATCATGGCGGACCCTTATGCGTCCGAGGTCCATGTCATCCATGAACCGGGCGGCCTTGCAGCAGGCCACCTCATCGAACGGGGCTCTGCTCAGGGCATCCGCGAAGGCGATGTTGACCCCGGGTTTGTGGACGACCTGGACCTCGCAAGAGTTGAGTGCGGTGAATCTCCAGGGTGCCCTGGCGCAGCACAGAGGACGGTGTCCCTGCCTGCGCCAGACGTGAGGACGGTCTAGGATGCCTGGTCGTCCGTGTTTATTATGACTGCATAGTCCTGGGGGTTGGGAGGGGGGTGAGGGCATGGAGCACTATGACCAGGTTAATGACCTCCAGCTGGTGTATGATATGGTGGTCCTCGAGGAAGTCGTCCTGATAGCTTTCGGATATGTATCCAGAGGGGGAGTGGGCCCTGCCAGACTTGAGGGAAGAGTCACACTCGATGACCCATTCATGCTTGGGTGGGGGGGTGGAGGAGGACGACCCCGATGGAGGCGTGGGCGTAGGTTAGGAACCATGAGATGTCCATGGTCATGTCGGCGGTGACTGGGTGCCTTCCGGTGTGTGATACCCGCCTCAGTGCGTCGAAGATGCGGTTCATGAACCTGCGGGCCGGTCACATGCACTTGGCGATGTGTTGTAGGCGCTGTAGGTCCTTCCTGGATGTCCGGGTGTCAGAAATAGGGGGAGGTCATGATGGTTCGGCGTCTGGAGGAGAAGTGTTGTTGGGGTGGTGGCGGCGGCGGAAGTGATGTCAGAGGGGTCGCCGGGTACAGGCGGCGGCTCCGGCGCGGGCGCCGGTGTCACCCCCTGTAGTTAATTGGGGAGCCGCCTATGAATAAAAGGGGGGGAAGGGGGCTGGTGTGGGGGTGGACGGTAGGGATAGGGTGGGTCAACTCCGACTCAGTCCCGAATTACCCACATTGCCAAGCAATATGGGCAATGGACAAAGTTTTGTCCCAAATTACTTAGCACCTTTTGAGACAGCCTCATATTTATATGGTAGAACAATGTTGTCATACATTGGTGCTACGTTGCCAGCACTCTCTCTCAGAGGAACGGAAGTCAACGTAGGACAATGTAAGAACAACGTTCCTCCAACACGGGTTTAACGTATCTCGACATAAGTGCGTTCTTGTACGTCAAAAGTTTTGCCCATGCACAAAACTTTGCCGACCCCCTGACATGTGCCGCCATATGTCGACAAACGTCAACGTACATTGAAGTATACCAATGTGCGCCTAACACACATGTAATGCACAACAACATATTCTGTCATAGCGGCAAAAAAAATCACATACGTCACCATACGTTTGCACGATGCGTCGTAATGTGACAGCCCCACAAAAAGCAAAAAGCGATATCCGATTTCTATTGTTAAGTTTACAAACTCACATTCTACCACATCAGAAAGCACAGTAACCTAGTGAGAAACTTCACAAAGTAGTTGATAGATAATGGTATTTTCCTAATTAATCTGTAAGTGTTCGGTGTGGTTTCAGCTAGTACTAAATACTCCAATGTAATATGGACCAGACAGGGTGGCCGAATGAGTAGAGCATCTGTCTCTTGATTTGGAAGATCGGGAAATCCGAACCCGTTGGTTCGACTTCTGGTCGAGTCAAACCAATGACTTAAGAATGTATACTTGTCGCTTCCTAGCATGGTGCTCGGCATTATTAGGATAGTGCAAAGACTCAGTATCTGGATAATGAGACTGAGTGGGATATCAGGTCATGGTGCTGGTGGGCTGATTTCCCAGTGGGACAGCACTATAAAGTCACCATGAGTGCGCACTGTCACAAGTCGGTACCCGTCCTGATATGACCTTAGATGTTGCTAGGACGTAAAACAACAACGAACAAACAAACAGCATGTGTGCGTAGGAAATACTATGGACCCCCATGCGGAATGTATTTGAAATGAAGTACAATTTTCACCTCCTTTGTCAAATGGATGCAACATGTATTCGAAGGCCATCTGGTACAGTTTAACTGACAGCGACCTTGCCATGAGAACGGTGATGTCATGGCATATATATATTTTTTTTTTATTATTGAGGCTGTATTTATACTGTCCATAGAATATAAGCCTTGGTATTTAGGCTTGTTTTCAATGCTGGCCAGCTGTAGTGTTGGTGTTGTCTTATCACACAGTAGCTGCTGATAAGGTATTTGATTGCCTGTATTTCAATAGCAGATAGATAGTTGGTTTGTCTGGTTAGTAGTCTATGTTAATTTTTTTGGATTTTCTTGGCATATATGTGCTTTAGTTTTTCTACTCTTATTACTAGACTAGCCTACTCCTATTTACATATCATAGGCTTGTATGTAGCTGTGTGGTGTGCTATCTGGCTGTTGTGCTGGAGTAGTTACCACTAGCTGAAAGCGCACTGTATACCAGTTGCCATCCAATGACAAGTCTGCATTCGAACTAAATGCCCGGTAGGACCGGTCCTCAATGTCACCTGTGATCAACGAATCCTTCCAAACAAAGTTATTTGAAACTACATGTAAAGTGAATTACACTATAATAATCATCAGAGTGTTGTTTTTATTATCTAAAGCATGTCAGAAAAACTCAAACGATAAGAGACCACTTCCTTTATGTATGCCTGATACGCGATGAAGGAAGAACTAGGAGGTGAAGGTGGGAAATAAACATTTTATTTTCACAAGTATAAAATGCTAATGTCTAAATGTTACATATGAATAAGTAAATAAGGAAAGGTGAAGTAACAATAAGGTAAAACTGTCAGTAGTATAAATGTGTCGACCAGCCAGATATGGGGCAAAGTCAGTAGGAGGAAGAATGTCATGTAGATGGAGAGAGCCCCCAAAGAGCCCTCCACCCTATAAAGATAAGAAAAAGAAAAAGCAAGGGTGCTTGGGTGGAAAAACTAGTGTCGTGGAGCTGGAGGAGGGAGGAGGCGGAGCGGCTGGAGGCTTGCTTGCTTGCTTTTGGGTGGGTTCATAACCTTATGACGGTTACCGGCTGAACTGCAGCAATGTAGATAGGCCCCGATAAATCGGTCCAATCTTTGATTGAAAATTAATCTTCAGGTGGGACAATTGTAGAAGCTGGGGATGTCTTTACAAAATTCAAAACGGCGAAGCATTGGGGCGGCTCTGAATCACTCCGGTCTGGTGGTATAGCAGAGCACTCATATCCAGTAACAGCAGCAAGGCTTCAGGAGGAAGGGACGGGTAAAGGTGGATCCAGCAGGTTCCAGCAACAAGAACAAAACGAGAGAAACGATAAGGGTCAGAGCTACACCCAAGCAAACACCTCCCTTGATCAAGGGGAGAAGTAAGCACTGGAGAAGAAAAAAAAGGGTAGAGCATAGGACAAAGAAATGAGGAGAGTTGATTCAAAGGACCGTGTCTCTTTGCTCTATGGTGACCAGCAGAGTAAGAGTAGAAAGTGAAATGCTGGCAGGCACCCCCGCCTGGAACTCTTTTCAGACATTATCAAGGAGGAGCATGGCAAGAAGAGAGGAGATAGAGAGATCTGTGGACAAAGTGCGATCCGGATAGCAAGCGGATGGAGGCAGCGGCGGGCCGCATTATATTTTGATAAGGAGGGAAGGAGGCCGTGGGGGGTGGAGTCGGGTGGCAGGAGGAGGGAGAGAGTGGGGGAGGGGGGGGGGGGGTCTTCCTTCGCCGCGAATCAAACGCGATGCAAGCATTAGGCCAATGTTGCAGTAAACTTCATTCCACCCGAGCGTAGAATTAGAAACTAACATAACAAAATAGAAATACACATATCAAACCAGCTTCATTGCTGTCCAGCAACGAAAACAAGCACCCTAAAAGGAGCTTAATCGCTATGGGCAAAATAAATACCGTATCAATTCTTTTTAAATTGTAAAGCGTGTACAAATACCTGATAAGAGTTACGGTGGACACCAATTGTATTGTCTCGGAAGTGACATATTTTTCCGACAGAGAACGCTGTCTATATGAATATGCATTTGCATCCAATTGGTGTCCTTTCCCTATAAGCAGATTATATATGAATACAAACATGAAGGAGTAGCTGTATAATTTATACACCAACAAAACATTCTGTGTACTTTTATTATCTGGGGAATATATGGTGGGTACCTTGTCTATCTCTTCTCCATATCATTATCAACCATATCTGTATATACAGCATGTATCATCCTATCATAGTAAAATAAATTGAAAAAAAATTAAATTGTAATTACCTTGCCTGATATGACCGACCGTGCTTGATATGACCTTAGATGTTGAGAGGATGTAAAACTCCAACAACCAACCAACCAACCGGCCAGAATGGCTCGCTGAAGATATTGTGGTCAGACCCCAATTTTGTTTGGATTTTGTTGTTGTACATTAGTTATTTAAGCAGGGGAAATTTCAGTTGCAGACGACTGGTCTTCCTCATTCCACTGCTCCTTGCCCTATTCTAGAAATACCGAGCATCTGGCTAGGAAGCGACAAGTATCAATTTTTAAGTCATTGGTTTGACTCGACCAGGATTCAAACCCACAATCCCACAATCTACCAACATGGGAGACGGACACTCTAACTCATTCGGCCATCCCGTCTGGTTGATAATGGATTGAGTCAAATAAATGACCTACAAAATGTATACTTGTAGCTGCCTTGCTTGGCATTCAGCATTGCTACAATATGGCAATGGCTGGTTTGTTCAATATCAAGATCATGTACTTGAGTGGGGCAGGACTATAAAGTAGCCATGAGTGGACAGTGTAATAAGTGGGTAGCTGCCCTCATATGATCATAGATGCTGCTAGGACGTAAAACCCCAACATGTGCCCTGGTACTCGGTGTTACTATGAATATGATAGGATAGCGACAGGTTGGCTTACTATCAGGATAAAATGTGTGTATACAGATATCGGGTCACGGTTCTGCAGCACTGTAAAATCGCAAAGGAATGTGTTTTCCGAGACCTGATATGTTGCTCGGACGTAAAACCTGACATGTTGCTCGGAGGTAAAACCCAAACAAACAAAAACACATAGCATGCAATGCATAGTCAATATGGGATGCTAAAATCGCGTGTCGGCAACATGCAAGTATTGAGAATCGTGAGCGAGTGGTTAACAGCCGCAGGATATACACACACCACCTATCCAATTCATAGACCTGACACCCCCCCCCCCCCCACCCCACCCCCCACCCAGCCACACCCACCCAGCCACATTCGCCCTCCAGACAGATCAATATAAATAATCCTTGGCTCTTTAATTTCATGCTCAGCTCACGCGATGACAGATTATCTACAACGGTTTGGCCCATATAGATGATGATTGTATTTACTTATTGTTTAATTCAGCGCAGGCTTATATACGCTGTCACCTGGTGGGATGGGACGAGGTGCAATATTATATTGAGTTATTTGACGTGGTCTGTGATGGTGTGATTGTTTAAATATCGGATCTAGCTCACCGCTGTTGTATCCGGTGCCAACATCCATCTAGGAATATATTGAATGAGTACCAGAGTGATATTAGATTCCACTTTGTTTGTGTGTTTGTGTGTGTGTTTGTGTGTGTTTGTGTGTGTAAAGAGGTATTGACGCGCCCACCCTGTATAAATATAATACAAGCAATGAAATAGAGATACATTAAAGCTGCATAGTCCGATGAAAGCCACACATGTTCTAAATAAAACTATTTACTTAGATGTGATCCTATAGATATTCATATATAGGCCTATACATATATATGGATAGTGATAAGCCCCTTATCGCCTGTAGTAACCTCTGTAGTGCCTCCTCTCCTCTACCAGACGGGATGGCCGAATAAGTTAGAGCGTCTGTCTCCCGTGCTGGTAGATCGTGGGTTCGAGTCCCGGTCGAGTCAAACCAATGACTTTAAAATTGATACTTGTCACTTCCTAGCCAGGCGCTCGGCATTATTAGGATAGGGCAAGGACTGGTGTGCTCAGTGTCAGGATAATGTGACTGAGTGGGATACCAGGTCATGGTGCGGCGGCCTGGTTTCCCAGTGGGACAGCACTATAAAGTCGCCATGAGTGCGCACTGTCACAAGTCGGTACCCGTCCTGATGTGACCTTAGATGTTGCTAGGACGTAAAAGAACAACAAACAAACAACATCCTCTCCTACCCCCCCCCCGGATTAGGGGGGGGGGGAGTTACAGGCATGCACCACCACCCCATCTACTGCGCGGGGCTTGATTGACACTCCACTCGCTCGGAAGTCTCTTGTTTTTATGACCTAAATCATGTCCGAAAAAGTCAAACGATAAGAGACCACTTCCTTTATTTATGCCTCATGTTGCAGTAGGCTTCATCCCACCCAAGCGTAGAAACTAACATAACACAATAAAAATATACATATCAAACCAGCTTCATAGCTGTCCAGTGAGGAAACTAGCACCCTCAAAGGAGCTTAGAACGTAATATTTATTACATATATATAGCGGTACAATGAGTGGTGGTTACAGTGTGCAGGGGGTGGTGGCGCCACCATCGGAGCTGGGGTTGGGGGAGGCTGGAGCAGTAGACAACTAGGACAGACTCCATCAGTCCATTGAGCTGAGTGAGTGATGAGGTAAAGGAGGGATATTCTGGGTTATTATACTAGTATAATTATTATGTATATATGTATATATATACAGATAATATATATTTCAGCGGTTCAGTGAGTGAGGATAACGGGCGAGCAGGTGGTGCCACGTGGGGAGGTCATGAGGTACCAATGGATGAAATAATGATTAGGTGACCAGCCCATGACTTAGTGGCTGGAGAGTAGATGGATCCTATGGCTTATTATACTCGTATAGGCTTATACAGCATCTATATATACAGCATCTATATATATATATATATAGATTTATATATATATCCATCCAAGTTAGCTACTGATGCACGTAATATATGAGTCAGCCACAGTTAAATGGGCCAATTGGTGGTTTATTTATGATGTCGACATCGCAATTCTCAAAGTGTAGTGCATTTCTTTGTTTTATATTAAATTATCCTAGAAACAAATAAGGTTGTTGTATTTTCTCTACCTTTACATTCAGGATCAATTTAAGGACTTTGGAACACCTCTGTCAATACTAAACTATAATTATGCCGTTTGACACTGACATCCAATGCTCGACGCTGACAACTTTAACAGATGTCGGCGTCCCAATTCTTAAAGTGTAGTGCATTTCTTTGTTTTATAGTAAATTATCCTAGAAGCAAATAAGGTTGTTGTATTTTCTCTACCATTATATTCAGGATACATTTAAGGACTTTCCAATACCTCTGTCAATGCTAATCTATAATTATGCTGTTCGACGCCGACATCCAATGCTCGATGCTGACAACTTTCCCCAATTGGCCTATTTTCGTGATCCTGACTCATATACATTGGCTGCTGCTTATAAGTTCATCTTAGTGGAATATGTTACTGCTGAACCCCATGAGGTCATCATTTCAATGCACACCCCACAATTAATTCTCCATATTTTCCTTTTCAAATATCTCTCAAAATAGCCATTCAAATCATGTAAGCTATCACCTGGAGGGTTATAAGGAGCAACCAAAAATATGTATCTAAAAAAATAGGAGAAACTCAAATCATCGAGCTGTGCAACAATAAATACAATTATCTATTTTAACAGATTATTCGCTTGATTCTGCGTTTAGACCAGAGCAGCAGCTCCGATCATATCATGATTGTTGGGCAGCAGTGCACGCTCACTCAAGGCAGTTGCATGTTCTTGGCCCACCGATATATTTTTACTACCAACAGCATGCTATGAACTCTGCAAGATAATGCAGGCAATGTGCCAATCAGAACGATTAATATCCTAGGAATCCCAAGTGCGAGGCAATCAAATGAGAAGTGTCATTTTCTGCACTAATTTACTTCCTCCAAGTACTTTAATCACACTGGATCATTCATTATACGTGGTTCTGGCATATACAATTGCTTCTTATTTAATATTGACCTTTTCATTCCTAAGCAAGTTTGGTTGTCGAAATTGTACATGCTGGCAACATCTAAGGTCATAACAGGATGGGTACCGACTTGTAACAGGGCACATTCATTGCGACTATGTAGTGCTGCTCCCCTGAGAGACCAGGCTGTCAGCACCATGACCTGATATCCCAGTCAGTCACATTATCGTGACACCGAGCCAAACAGGATTGCATAACCTAATAATGCTCAGCACCTGGCTAGGAAGTGACAAGTATCAATTTTGTAAGTCATCGGTTTAATTCGACCAGGAATTTAACTCCCGACCTTCCGCACGGAAGGCTTACGCTCTACCGAGTCGGGCACCACGTCCAGTCCTAAGCAAGGATATATATATGGGGGATGTTAGTTCTGACCAGGGTGTACCAGAGCCAGCTTATTGAATAAGGGTTCCATACTTGTTCCTTCTGTGTGGCGCATTCCCAGAGTTTGGTAGTGGCTCGAGAAGTGTCGGCGGTCAGTTTGGTGAAGGAGGGAGGGATGGCTGTCTCCACATCTGCTCGGTTGGCACCAGCTAGAGTGGCACAGTCGGCCTGGTCATTACCATAGCTCTATTAACATAGAGTCCTGTAAGGGAGGGCACCCATAGCAGGACTGTGTTGAGGTGTGCCTGATGTCTGGTCGAGATTATAATCTGGTTCATGTTGGCAAGGGAGTGTCGGGCATTTGAGCAGGCGATCTCTTTGATGGCATTCAGAGAGTCGGTAATGATGATGGCACTTGAGTTGTGGAGGTCTTCCAGGGCCAAGTGAATGGTGGCAAACTTGGTGTCGAGAGTGGAAGCAAACTCTGACACCCTGGTGGTGTACTTTGTGTTGGAGAAGGGGATGAAGATTCCAGCTCCGGCTCTACCTGATGCTGTGTTAAGGGAGCCCTTGGAGTAGTCGGTCTTAGTGAGGGGGAAGTCCACCTTCGCCTGAGTTCTGGCCTCGAGAGCCAGGGAGTGGAGTTCTGGGGTGGTGTAAACCACCTTGGCAGCAACTAGGTTGGTGGTTCCGGTTTCGACTGGAATGGAAAACCATGGTGGCTTGTGAGGGTTCAGGGCGGAGTCTGCAATGTGGAGTCCATGGGAGAATTGAGGGTGACCGCGGGTCCCATCTCAGAGGTAGGCCGTGGCTCTGCAGATTGTTGATGAAAGGCCTGAGGAGAGGGTTGTTGTGAGGTGGGTGGTGAGAAGTTGTTTGTCTCGGAGGTGGTGGGGAGGGAGGCCAGATTCAAGGAGGAGGATCTCAATCCTGGTGGTGCTGGGAACATGGAGGACAAGCCTGGCAGCCCAGTGTTGGATGTTCTCAAGTTTCCAGAACTCATTCAGGAAGATCTTTTTCTGGGGTAGTAGTGTTTGGGGGTTGTCAAACCCGAGGGCTGTGAGAGCGAGTGTGGGTGCGGCATAGTTGAAGAGGGAGCAGACTGCCTGGTGGTAGAACAGTGTGAGTACACCATTCAGGGCACCCCAGGAGAAGCCAGGGATCCTCTTCATGAGGAGGTGTCTGTTGGTCATTCTGGTGGACACATAGTTAAGGTCTCGGTCTCGGTCTAGACGGATACCTAGGTAGTCGAAGGTGGGAGACCTATTTGATAAGGGGATCCATCTAGGTAGAGGGGTTTAAGTGGTTGACCTCTGAACATGTGCATGATTTTGGTCTTGGTGGGGGAGAATTTTAGTCCAAAGTCCCGGCAGCCACTTCCTACCAGGTGGAGCACTTGCTCAGCCAGATCCTGTGCATTGATCGCATGGGAGCAGGTGATGGCGATGTCATCTGCATAGCAGACTATTATTGTGTATGTGATCTCTTGGGTGGCTAGGTCTTGATTGGGTGGCTAGGTCTTGATGAGAGATATCATCACTGCATTGAAGAGGAGGGGGCTGAAAACTGCACCCTGGGGGATGCCATTTTTTAGTTGGAGGTAGGGAGAAGAGGTGTCTTGGACACATACACTGGAGGTAATTTCGGACGTTGGCAAGAGGCCAGCCAGTGATACTAATATCAGCCATGGATGTCAGTACCATTGTGGTCGATAAGCTCAAAGGGTTTTTCGAGGTCAAGGAAGATGGTTGCTGTGTCGTGTCCATTACCGAGGCCATAGGAAATGCTCTTGATGAGGGTGACAACAGCATGCCGGGTGCCTTGTCCTCCTCGGTACCCGATGACCTCCTCTGGTAGGCCGGTGGTAGGGTCTTCTGTGACGATCTGAAGACGGGCGAGGATGATTCTTTCACTAAATTTCCCGAGCGATTGGAGAAGGGAGATGGGTTTGACTTCACCCAGGGTTTTCTTGGGGATGGGGAATTATATCAGCATCCTTCCAAGATTGGGGCATGTCCCCTTTGTAGAGATATTTTCAAGGAGGGGGAGGAGAGTTTCCCTGTTGGTGGAAGATAACTTGGTCCATGCAGTGTTAGGGACTCTGTCAGCTCCTGTTTTTTTTTTTTTTTGTGGTGGTGCCTCGCGCGCGGTCGAGCTCAGCCCTGGTGACGTGGTTGTCAAGATTATGGGTGGATGGTGTGGCTATTGATATGTCTATGAGGTCGGCTCTCCAGGTGGAGTTCCTGGTGAGCGCTTGTTGGTGGGCGTAAGGGAGGTTCATTGCAGGGTCTGTTCTGTCCGTGAACCTTTTGTTGTTTTCTGCTGTAAGTTGGCCAGGGTCTGGGTAGAGGTGGGGGGGGGGGGTGGTGAGTCTCCCCTGGATGCTGTTCAGTTTGCACCAGAGTTGTCTGGAGGTGGTGTGAGAGTTTATTTTGGTGCACCAGAGTTTCCACTTCCTGTCCGATTAGGCCAGCTCAACATCTTTGGTCCAACTGGAGGCTATTTTAAGGAGATTCTCAGTGCTTCGGTTGAGGTTTTAGCCGAGTTTGTTGC
Organism: Branchipolynoe longqiensis; assembly: GCA_030323885.1. Lineage (NCBI taxonomy): Eukaryota > Metazoa > Annelida > Polychaeta > Phyllodocida > Polynoidae > Branchipolynoe > Branchipolynoe longqiensis. The sequence goes on from CM059191.1 coordinate 20,645,384, forward strand.
AGAATCTTTTTGCTCTTCGCATTGTATTAGAGGTGGTGCGGCCATTGTGGTTACAGGAGATGGTTTGCTTTATGGTGTCTGTCATTGCTTGGTAAGTGAGTGTGGTGAACTCATCACATGTGTTCAGTGGGTTCAGATCTATTAAGTTTTCTATCTGCGTGGTTTAGGTTGAATCTGGGTGATGGTGGAGGGGTGGGTGACTTTGGGTGCGTTGGTGTGGAGGAGAGCTGCATTGTGGTCTGAATATATTGTTGGGAGTCCCACGAAGCTGTGGAATGTGGTGTAGCCTTTGATATGGGGTGGATCGATGAGGAAGGTTTCTTGGAGAAGTGCAACATCAATTTTCTCTCCTTAAGGTGTTGCCAAGAAGAGCTATCTTGAATTTTTTGAGTCTGGCACAGTTCCAGGACAGAATGGTTAAGGAGTTGTTAGTTGGACAGGGATGGGAGTGCGGGCTGGTAGCGGTATTATTGTGTACCTCCATTTTGGGCTGTCAGGGCAGCACGAAAGGACATGCTTTCAATGATGAAGATATTGCCCCCCTTCCAACCCCGACCAGCGCACTCACCACACCCACACCCACACCCACACCCACACCCACACCCACACCCGCATCCACACCCACACCCACACCCACACCCACACCCACACCCACACCCACACCCACACCCACACCCACACCCACACCCACACCCACACCCACACCCACACGCCGCCTCGTGCCCCGTCACATAACATCCATTGTCTCCGCTAGGTGGGGCGTGTGCCGTGCGCTCAGGGTCTACTTTTATCAATCAAGGGCATCGTCACGCTAACCGGCGTGGTGTTCTGACACTGTTGGCGCCATCTGGTGAGTGGCGTGCGCGGCGCGACTTTACCTGCGAGTGGTAGTATACATCAAAAGGCAGCTGCATGTGTGCGCCACACTCTCCCAGCGCAGGTTGGGCTGTTGGTTTACAGGAAGCGGCACACTGCAATAGTTGTGATTGGAGCGAATTACATTATTGGTTAGTAGGGGAGTTCTGGCTCGGAAAGCTGTGCTTGGTGACATGGTGTCTCAGGTTTTGTTTGGCCGGTGTGTTTGACCAACATGTTCAGTAAAGAAATGTTGGTTCCCGGTCAAGTCAAACCAATGGCATATAAAATTGATAATGGTTGCTTCCTAGCCAGGCGATATTGCCATCAATAGGCTAGGGAATGAATGATTAGCTCAGTTTCAGGATAATGTGACTGAGTGGGTCATAGTGCCGGCAGCCTGATTTCCCCATGGGGAAGCACTGTGAAATTACATGAGTGTCCACTGTCATAAGTCGGTGCCTATCCCGATCTGACATAAGATGTTGCCAGGACGTAAAACTCCAACAAGCAACCAAAGAAACTTCTGGTTGTAGGATCGACTATGCCCAGGCTTGCTTGCACCCAATCCTTGGGTAGCGAGGCATATTGGATGTGATATATCGAAGGGACATGATTGTCTACCTGCAGTCTATACACCTAAATATGTTTCGCTTTTGTTTGATTTGTGGTTGGAATAGACGAGATCGCCAAGTGACCTGAGTGTCTGCTGCCCAAGCGGTACGTCAATGGGTTGCACCCTCACCTTTCAATCGTGTCTGAATCAAACCAATGACTTAACAATTGATACTCATCGCTCGTTAGCCTGGCACTCGGCATTACTAGGATAGGGCAGTAAACAGTGGGATGAGGGAGGCCAATTCTCCTTATTTGAAATTCCCTTCCTTAGTTAATGAATGTAACTGAGATACATTAATATGGTGAGGAAACTGCGTGTTAGGTGCCCTGTTCTATAGAAAGCGTATGGCGTTGCATCAATCAACTACCAGTGTGTCGCTGCGTGGTGGGTGTAGAGATTAGCCGACTCTATATGTTACTTGGCCCAGTTGTCTAAGTGGTGAGGGTCTCAGCGGTGAGGGGTGCAGATCGTGCAATGGCGTGGGCTTCAGATGGTGTGTGTAGTGTGTGTGAAGGTGTGTGTGTGGACCAGATGGTGTGTGTGGAGGGAGTGGATCAGATGGTGCGTGCGGAAGTGTGGACTTCAGATGGTGGGTGTGTGGTCTGTGGTGTGTGTGTGTGTGGGGGGGAGTAAATCAGATGACGTGTGGGGGGGAGGGGTAGGTGTGACTTGCCACTAATGTGTGGAGTGTAAACTTTATGGTTGGTTGTTGGAGTTTTATGTCCTGGCAACATCTACGTTCCTATAAGGACAGGTCCCGATTTGTGACAGTGCACACTCATGATGACACTATAGTGTTGCCCCACTGGGAGACCAGGCCTCCAGCACCATGACCTGATATCCCACTCAGTTACTTTATCGGATTTATCCTAACACCAAGCAAACCAGGCCTTGCCATATCCTAATAATGCCGAGTGCCTATCTATGAAGCGACAAGTATCAATCTTGTAAGTCATTAGTTTGACTCAACCGGGAATTGAACTCCTGACCTTCCGTCAGGGATGCCTACGCTCTTTCGATTCGGCCACCGCGTCCGGTGTAAACTACATGTGATACTCGGTTAATCGTCGTGCATTGTACCCCTATGTTATGAGATCATCGAAGGAATGAAAACTGAATATTCTTCATGGGTGCAAGTTATATTCATACATTTAATGCAATTGTGTTGAGGGAAATTCAAACTAGGTCAAGGTCAGATGGGCATGTCATTTTGCGCAAGTATTAATCTAACCTGGTCCAACGATTAATGGACTGTTTATTCTGCCCTTAAAGACGGTTTTCTAACATTATATTTGCTAACTACATTATAACCCCATTGAACCAAACTTGAAGGGACCCTAGACATTTGTTTGGATTAACCGATCATTGGTTTAACCAAGCTTTGGCTTCGACTTTGACTTGGCTTTGGCAAAAACGCAAGTACATTATGAATGCAATATACAATGTGTGGACACTTTGATTATTGTTTTTTATGTCATGCTGTCGGTCGCGATGCGACAAAGACTGCTTTCATTACTTGACTGCCACTCTCCATTTAGCTCTCTGCTGTGAGAGTGATGTCCAGGAGTCGGTCTTAATGTTTCTCAGCTCCAGATTTCTCTTGATGGTATCCTTTAACTGGAGACGAGGGTGCCCTCTCTTTCTGTAACCAGAAGACAGTTGAGTGTAGAGGATCTGCTTTGGTAGCCTGCCTGATGACAACCTCATGAGGTGTCCAGTCCAGCGGAGATTCTTTTTGATCAGAAGATCTTCCATAGAGGGCAGTCCCGTCCGTAAAAACTTGCACACATATAATATAATGTATATCATCATCATGCTGTCAGTCACGATGCGACAAAGACTGCTTTCATTACTTGACTGCCGCTCTCCATTTAGCTCTCTGTTGTGAGAGTTGCATCCATGAGTCAGTCTTAATGTCTCTCAGCTTCAGGTTTTTCTTGATGGTGTCCTTGAACCAGAGATGAGGGCGCCCTCTCTTTCTGTAACCAGAAGACAGTTGAGAATAGAGGATCTGCTTTGGAAGCCTTTCTGATGACATCCTCATGAGGGGTCCAGTCCACTGGAGATTCTTTTTGATCAGAAGATCTTCCTTAGGGGGCAGCCCGGTCCATTCGAGTATTTCCTTATTTGTCACTTTGTCCTTCCAGGTTAGCATGATTGAATGCAGATGTCGCATCATGAAGGCATGCACCTTTTTCACCTGTCATCTGTACACTGTCCAGGCCTTGGCTCTGTATAGTAGGTTGGATAGCATGATTGCACGGTAGATCTTGCCTTTGATGCGCATGAAAACATGGTGGTTGTTTCAGAGTCTCTGGCGTAATCAGCCGAAAGATGTGCTAGCCTTGGCCATCCTCCTCTGCATTTTCAGCAGTATTTTTTATGTATAACCCAATGATATAAAGCTTAGTTAAATCAAACGATCGGTTAATCGAAACTTTTGTCGGTGCCCCTGAAAAATACTACCATTTATGATATAAAAAAGTCTCAGATGACCTTATAACCACATGAAAGTTTGGTTTAACCATACCGGAAGTGGCCTGGGCCCGCAATTTTGTTTGGATTAACCAATAATTTGAATTAACCAACTTTTTATATGATAAATGATAGTATTTTGCCAGGCCGCCGAAAAAAGTTTGGATTAACCGATCTTTGGTTTAACCGAGCTTGGTTTAACGAGGTTGTACTGTACTACCTATATACTTATTCATATGAAAAATGCAAAGCCGATTACTGGAGGTAATCGACCTTAAATAAGTTGCTACGCGATTACAATGTAATAACTTGTAAGTGGTAGTGACCTGTGAGTGAAAATTGTAACCATGAGTAGTTTTCCCTCGAGCAAAACAGGCCCATAAACTTTGGCAAGTGGGAGATGGAAAGTTCTCTTGTTGTCGAGAGCGGGAGAAGCCCATTCTTAGTGGCTGGACGGGATCCCCGAATCAGTCAAAGTGCTGGTTGGCTTCCAATGCAGAAACCAGAGCAAGGAGTTACACAATTGATACTTGTCGCTTCCTAACCAGGCGCTCGGCATTATTAGGACAAGGCAAAAATTGGTTGGCTCGGTGTCAGGATAATGTGACTGAGTGGGATATCATATTATGGTACTGGCAGCCTGGTATCCAAGTGGGGAAGAACTATAAAGTCGCTATGAGTGTGCACTGTAACAAGTAGGTACCCGTCCTGGTATGCCCTTAGATGTTGTCAGAACGTACAACTCTAACACTGAGCCAACCATCCAATGCAGAAAGTTCTGGGGTTGTTTCACTCCACCTGAAATAAGCCATTAACTTACCAACTGCATACGTGTCATCAGCGGTCATTACCGAGCTGGCACTCAGCATTATTAGGATTTTAATTATAATTTTTTTTTAGTGAGGCTGTATTTATACTGTCCATAGCATATAAGCCCGGGTACCCAGGTTTGTTTTCAATGCTGGCCAGTTGTAGTGTTGGTGTTATCTTACCACACAGTAGCTGCTGCTAAGTTATTTGATTGCCTGCATTTCAGTAGCAGATAGATAATTGGTTGGTATTGTTAGTAGCCTATGTTATTCTTTTTGGATTTTCTTGTCATATATGTATTTTATTTTGTTCTACTCTTATTACTAGACTAGCTTACTCCTTTTTACATATCATAGGCTTGTAAGTAGCTGTGTGGTGCATTATCTGGCTACTCTTGGCATGGTTACCTTCCATTGGGCGTACCACTGGTGGGCGGTGACATATCACATGCCCCTTGGCAGGATTAGATAGGGCAAGGACTGGTTTGCGCAGTATCAGGACAATGTGACTAAGAGAGATATCAGTTCGTTTTACTGGTCCTTCTAGAGGGGTAGTTATATATATTCGCCGCCAGTGAACGCTGTCACAACTCAGTACTTGTTGATGTTACTATTATACTAGGGCGTCAAAGCCCAAGGCCAGTCCAGATGCACTACCGGTTCAGTATTGGTGTATACAGTACATGCCACCCATACTATTATGCTTAAATAATTTTAAACCACCAGATCTGGTCCAAGGGCACTAAAACGTGAGTTCCCTGATTTATCTTTGCTTTATCACTAAGATATAATTCTAGTTCAATAAGGCAATCATATAAATACATTGGTTTGCCTATAGTATTCGGGAGCGGGCTGTAGATTCTCCACCTGTGAAGGTGTCAGTCAACCTATGGATCCTGCTCACTGGATACATTTGCTGTTTGGCATATTTAATGTTCCAACCAGTGGTCCGCAACTGGTTCATCAAAGGATGTGGTATGTGTTGTCCTGTATGTGGGAAAGTGCATATAAAAGACCCCTTGTTGCTTATCGGAAAGGATAGCTTATGTGCCGGCAGCAAGTTTCCTCCAAAGAAATATTTTAGAATGACCATATGTTTGAAGTCCAATAGCCGATGATGAAAATCAATGTGCTCTAGGTGCGTCATTAAATAAAACAAGTTTGACTTGTCTATATTATTCACGTGTAAAAGTTGATTCACTGTTATTATGCAACAATACTATTTTTTCAAGATTCGCATATGTATAGAGTGTTGTGTGTGCCTGCTTATTAATTAAAATATAATCGGGCTGGGCTCATTAATTATTCAGGACTCTCGAGAAGCGCGTCCTGCATGATAATAAAAGTCAGTTACAAGGCATTGTATCATTAATTCAATGTGATTAATCAAATTGCGTTGTTAGTCGCCAGGTAGCTGGGATGGTGAGTGCTAGGAAAATACTTTCAAGCAAAAGGAGCACAAACTGAGATTTGACAAATGCCAAACTACATCTACGGGACATCTGCTTTGAGACTTATAACTGCAAGGTCCTTACGGGGCCTGGGAAGTCTTGAACAGTCTTAAATTTCATTTGTCCCAATTCAAAGCCTTGGATAGCCTTGAACCTATTTTGGGTAATTACTCTTGAAAAGCCTTGAATTCCATTAAAATATCCCCACTGATCTAAATTAGTCACATCTTTATATAACCTTACATGTTGCTAGGACGTAAAATAACAACAAAATCAAATCTAAATTGGTCCAAAATCACCATTCGCCAGGTTTTTTCCCCAATGAAATCCAAATGAAAATAGTCTTGAATTCCCATTAAAAACAGCCTTGAAAAAACATTGAAATAACCTTGAATTCCATATCTTCATAATGTGTATGGACCCTATAACTGTATACTTCTGAGTACCATATTTGATAATGTATGTGTATCGGGTATTTATAGTTCAGCATGGTACATTGTAATAGACTTTGCCCAGAGCACAGCACCAGTCATAGCTTAAGCTGTGTTCACACGGGCAAAGTTTATGTCGACTTAGACAAGTCGATTTATATGAATCGATTTAGTGTCGTGTCCACACACAGATCAGTGCTGCATATTTGCAGCCTTCAGCACACCAATGCGACTGTAAACTCCCCAAAACAACAACACACATGGAGCGGAACTCGATATCTGCGCATGGGCAAGTACCCCCCCATCTGTATCTGGCAAGCACTGCTATTTGTTTAGTTTTCACTGTCGATTCGACAATATGAATAACGACGCCGATGTAGCTGCTACGTTAATATCGCTTGGAATTTAGGGTTAATTTAATTAAATGTCATTATTTGAGGATGTAATTCTGTTAAATATGATCGCATTCAATAGATTTCGGCCTAATCGGGCCCTAACACTGCCGGGCACCAGCAATAGTTACACCTGAGCCTGTATCTGGCAAGCACTGCTCTTTTACACTATCACTGCCCAGCTATATCGCTTCATCTATACTACCTCCCGAGGTGGTTTACTTTAAGCGAACTAGATGAATCGATTCAGCCCTAAATCGCTTGAGGGTAGCGTCCACATGTGAGTCGAACTAGGCAAGTCAATTTAAATGAATCGTTTTAACTCGCCAGTGTGAACGGGGCTTTAGTTTCAATATTAGTGAGAGGTTCCAGTAAATGTATAGCACATGACATCTCAGTTACGATAACACTAGAGCAACCCCCTCCCTCCAAATCAAGTTCAACTTGAAGCTGAATTCAAGTTCTGTGAATCAGCCATGATCAAGACTTTCAATGATGCATGGACATAATAATATATGGGCCTCAGCTAACTGTGTTCGCAGCATTGGATAGGCTAGTCTAAGATCTAATCTGAGATCTCTTTGCCACTTTTGCTCCATGACCTCTTCGTTGAAAAGGTCTACTTGATATTGTCTAGAAGGTGTGTCTCGCCTGGGATTGATTGATTGATTGATTGGTGGTTGCTTTACGCCGTGTTGGCAGCATAGCCCATATTCACGGCGAGAAATGTTTGTTTTTTGTTCAAACCATCGCCTTTACATGTAAAAGCCTATTGAGGATTTGCATGTGACGTAGGCATCAGACTACTCCTGCATCATGGTTGGATAGAAGATGTTCGTTCTACTATCAAGTGTATGTAAATAAAACAAAAAGCACACATTTATTCACTTCTGCGATGTAATTCTGTTATTTAAAACCATGACTATTCAATCGGGGGTTCAAATAATGTTATCTATGAGAATAGCCTACTCAAAAGGTGAAATACGGTCAAATTAAGCCCAGAATCCTGGCGATATCAACGCCGCCGCCGCAATAGGAGTGTTATAACTGTACTTTCTATCCAACCATTCAGTATGTTCTACTATCAAGTGTATGTAAATAAAACAAAAATCACAAATCTATGCACTGCTACCATCTAATTCTGTTATTAAGAATCATGAATATTTACTCGGGGTTGAAATCATGTTTATTTAACAGAATATCATACTCAATATGTGAAATTCGGCCAAATTAAACCCAAAATCCAAGCGATATTAAAGCCACCGCCGCATCGGCGGCGATATTGTCGACGGCAAACATAACAAAAAGCACAAATCTATCCACTGCTACGATCTAGTTCTGATATTTAGAATCATGAATATTCACTCGGGGGTTGAAACAATCTTATTTATGAGAATAGTCTACTCAAAAAGGGAAATTTGGTCAAATTAAGCCCAAAATCCTGGCAATATCAACGCCGCTGCCGCATCGGCAGTGTTATAACTGTACTTTCTATCCAACCATGATGGGTGACGAGGCACTGATCACGTTGTGCTAAGCGTTTGACGCAAATCCTCAATACCAACGAGGTGGCCAGCTAAAATGGATAACTGCTGCATCTGTCTGCCACGGGCAGGGATACTTCAGTTGGTTGGTTGGTTGTTGGGGTTTTACGTCCTGGAAACATCTGAGGTCATATAAAGACGGGTAACGACTTGTGATGGTGTGCACTCATGGTGACTTTATAGTGCTGCACCACTGGGAAATCAGACCACCATACCATGATCTGATATCCCACTCAGTGATATTATCCTGCCAGTGAGCGAAACAGTCCTTGCCCTATCCTAACAATGCCGAGTGTCTGGCTGGCAAGTGACAAGTATTAATTTTGTAAGTAATTGGTTTGACTCGGCAGGGAATTGAACTCCCGACCTTCAGTAGGTAGACCTCCTACCCGACGCGGTCAGATCAGTGGCTTTCCGTGCGAAAGGTTGTGGGTTCCAATCCCGGCAGAATCAAACCAATGACATATCAAATTGATAGTTGTTGCTACATAATCTTTTGTAATATTTTGTCTGTTGATTTAATGGCAAAAGTTTGCTCTTCAATTTGATGTGTTGAACATGGAATTGTTCTCTTTGTCACCATAAAATCTTGTCTTCAACTTTTCCTTTTGAAGGTCCCCTCACTTCCATCACATGTACCTTCACATGTTTGGTCTCAAAATGAGGCACAATTTGTCTTCTGTTCTGCCATCATTAGATATTCTTAGTAAATGTATAAGACACCACCAATCACTGCCACACAAAAGACATGGTGGTTCAGTGCCAACTCCTGCCAGGTTCCATGTCGACTGGCTGAGTCGTTGATGGCAGCCTGTTTGGAGTAGCTAATATTAATCTGCGATATAGCTATTAATATTACAGCTTATTACAACAGCATTCTGAGTTGGAGGTAATAATATTACAGCTTATTACAACAGTATCCTCTGTTGGTTGGTTCTCATAATTCAAACAGAATTCTCAGTATACTATTACACATGTTAGGCGTTAAGCCCCAGTCAGACCTCACCGGATTGAGGAACAGGATAGAAAACGGACACTGTCTGGAGAAATACGGCAATGTACGGTTTATATATGGCTGGCATCCAGCATGTCCGTTATCTGTCCGGTGGTGACGGCGGTGTCCGGTATAAGTTTTGAACATGCACACAACTGTCCGGTGGTGACGGCGGGGTCCGGTATAAGTTTTGAACATGCACACAACTTGTAGGGGACACCACCAGACTGAAGTGTATGGTTGGTGTCCGTTTTAAGTCGGTTTTGTTCATTTCATGTCCATTACTCATCCGTTAGGTGTCCGGTTTGTATCCTGAAGAGTCCGTTGACGGTGCTGCAGGAATTTGATCCATCGATTTTTGGCGCGTCCGTGAACAGTCTGGTAGGTGTCTGGTAGGTGTCCGGTTGGTGTCTGGTTGGTGTCCAGTTGGTGTCCGTTTGGTGTCCGGTCCGTCCGTTTGACACTTGTTTGCCCTCCGGTTCTCGTCTGGTTCTCGTCCATTAACTGTTCGTTAATATACGTTTCTTGTCTGTTTAGCATCCATTTTGTCTAGGGGCCGTTGTAACAGTTCGATGTTACGGTGGTGTCCGGTACTCAGTATGGTAAGGTCTGACTGGGCCTTAAGGAATTGACAAGTTGGAAGAAAACGGTGGCAGTGTTTTAACTGTTATAAACCTACTTCATCTATCTTTCCAATCTTGCTTATAGTTAGATCTTAATGACCCAAATTCAAAGTGTCACGTACTATTCCAACCACCAAGCATGTGTTAAATAGAGGTGCTAGCCGTATAATTAGGATTGAATATGCTTTTTCTCAACGTGTTTAGACATCACCCTGCATATGTATGACACCTAATAATTTAATGTTGACTTAATTAATACCGCTCATTTCTTTCTCTAGCCTTGTCTGAATCATTTAGAGGTCACAATGTCAATTATTCTCCCCATTTATTTCCCACGGCTTATCGAAGAATCTTCTGAAGGTGGTTCCAATTCCAGAGAAGGATGTGCTGTCAGGCGTTCTGAGCTGGCGTATTTATTGTCCTCATTTGTTCTGTCTGTGAAGGAAACAAAGGTGGCAAATATTTTCTTGAATTGAAGCAGAGTGTAATAAAAGCAACGAAGCAACGCTACAAAAGGCAGCAAACACTTTACTTCTCGGGAATTACATTTGAAACTTGCGATTGGTAAACTAGATTGAAAACCCCCTTTTCAAATTAACCAGCAAGGAGTGTGTGAGCAAATGCCTCGTTAAAGTTTAAATTGTAATTGAACCCTTCGCAGAATTGAAGGATATTCACTTCCCTGCAAATGAAACAGAAAACTTAAGAAGCTAATCAGGGCCCAAGTTCTTGTGATATCATATTATTTTGATGTAATGGAAATTTGTTATGATGTCCAATGTATTGCCCATATTTACCGAATTAATTCGAAAGTTGTGTTAATTAAAGTTGCAAAATTGTTTTACTTAGGGGAATGGAATAAAGTGGGTTGACTGTAGCCGAAATGTACCGAGGGCCTTTCATTGCTAACATATATATATATATATATATATAGTATGTGTATATATACTATATATCACTGCCCATCTCGTCCAGTGTGTGTGGTGCCAGGGAGGTCCTTTCCACCAATGACTCCGACACCTGGGAGGTTGGGGGGGGGGGGGGCACCACCAATGCGCCAAGGAGGAATAGATATATACAGTATATGTTCCCCTTGCATTTATGCTCGTATAATGCGTTATACATCACATATATAGTATATATATATTATGTATATCGTCCGAATATTTATTCTGAGAATAACTATTTTTAGAATATATATTATTAGAGGATTGTGGAAAATGAAGTATTATAATTACATTGCACTAAATTATAAGTATGCATACGATAACTATATGATATGCGTCATCGCATAATAGAACATACTTAATGGACGAATGTAGTTACATTGCTCAGTTGGGCTTTAAGCAATATTTACAATTGATCAGACGGAATATGCACTGAAAACCACTGAGCACTACTTAGTATGGAGAGCAGATGTGGCTTCGTTTATACCTGACGCATGCATACAAAATAAGTAAGACTCTATAGATGTGAAAGTATCAGCGAGACGCTGAAATAACCCAGCTGTATGCCTAAGGAAGCATTTATTAGATCTCCAGGAGCCAAATTACCTGATAGACTAAACAACATTATGGGGTCAATATTATTAAAGGACCTCTGCATCATCCAAGTGTAATGGCCCACCAGCTGGACAGCCCATGAGAGGTAACCCCCTGCCAGAAAACAGCCAGATAACATCAAATCCAAACATAAACCAACTATCTATTACATACAAGCCTACAATATGTAAATAGAGTAGGGTAGTCTAGAATTAAGTGTAGGAAAAAATAAAAAGAGGAAGGCTCTTACCAAGAAAATCCAAAACAACTAACATAGATCACTAACCATAAACCACATTCTTAAGAAACATAGACCGATAACTGCCCAGCATTGAAAACAAGCTTGATCATCCAAGCTTATATGCTATGGACAGCAAAAACATCCCATCAAAAAAAAGAAGAGAACGAAAAGTGATTGGACAAAGGGAAGTTTGTTTTCCAGTTACGCGGTGCCCGAATCGGTAGAGCACAGGCCTCGCATGCGGAAGATCGGGAGTTCGCGAGTTTGGTTCCTGGTCAAGTCAAACCAATGACTTAAAAATTTATACTTGTCACTTCCTAGCCTGGTGCTCAGCATTATTAGGATAGGGCAAGGGCTGGTTAGCTCAGTGTCAGGATAATGTGACTGAGCAGGATATCGGGTCATGGTGCCGGCAGCCTGATTTCCCAGTGGGGCAGCACTATAAAATTGCCATGAGTGCATACTGTCACAAGTCGGTATGTGTCCTGATATGACCTTAGATGTTGCTAGGACGTAAAACAACAACAAACAAAGATATATAATTAGGACCTGTCGGGTAATCTATTATATGAATATGCATAACACATAATTTTCCTGCTTTCATTCACTGTTCATGCACCGTTCCCAGTTCTAGTGGTGCCTAATACCCCCATCACAACAAACTAGTTCTCACTATGTTCTTGAAAATGTTGCTGAACGGGCTCAAACTGTGTGCAAAGGAATGGATGGAGTAGCACCTTTTTATATTCTGTTTACCAATGGAATGGACGGGCTAGAACGGAATGGTGCTCCAGAACTTTGAGCGTGCCCACATTTTTCTTGCAGCCACGTTCTACCCCGACCACAGCCCGTTTTAGAACGGGGTCGGACGCTTTGAGAACTAGTTTGGTGTGATGGAAGTGTTAGCAAAGACTGAAATTGTGGCCCAGCATACCAGGTCACAGCTACAACTTCCAGGTCGGAAGATAAGGTCAGTACTGCTCTCAGCACCGTCGTATACAGCTAATATCAGCAGTTGGTTTGGGAAGTCAATATTAAAATAGTATGCCTTTCAAAATACACTTAATGCCTATGTACAATTTTGATAATCTGCCTCCCTGTTTTGGAAATATGTCTTTCTGCGTAGGGAACAGCAAATTCACAAGCCTTATGTGTTTAACTACCCGGAAGCTATGACAGGTCTTGACTCGTGCTATGCCATATAAATGGGTGCTATTCCATCGAATATATATATATATATATATATATAGGGATATATATTAAAATATATATACATATATATATATATATATATAGCTTGAATATTGCGCTGGCATACTTACACCGTTGTTCAATAACAGCTGCTGCTAGTGCTAGTTATTGATTTGCGTGCGTATATTTTTAGATTCGCCCACCGGTATCTCCTCTGATATCAGACACCCCACTCGGACTCTATAAGGTGTGGAGGGGAGGAGCGTAGCTGGCCCGGGATTCAACATGACGTGTAGTCAATGTTCCACCTGTAATCTCCGATAAACCCTGAACTCTGCTCACTCTATAGGTAGCATGTGGCTCCCTACAGCCAGGTCGGACGTTTCTTAGCTCTCTCTTCTCTCTCAGCCCCTTCTCTCTTACTCTCGCACTCGCTCTCGCCTTCGCCCTCGCTCTCACACTCAATCTCGGTCTCCTCTTACGCTCGCTCTCAATCTTGTTCTGGCTCTCATCCTCACTCTACGTCGTGATCTCACTCTCGCTCTCATTCTAAATCTTGCTCTTGCTCTCCATCTAGCTCTCGTTACGCTCGCTCTCAATCTTGTTCTGCCTCTCATTCTCGCTCTATGTCGTACTCTCACTCTCACTCTCATTCTCAATCTTGCTCTTGCTCTCCATCTAGCTCTCGTTCTTGCTCTCGTTCTCAATCTTGCTCCCAATCTTGCTCTCAATCTTGCTTTTGCTCACAATCATGCTCTTACGTTCAGCTCTCCCACTCACTCTCAATCTTGCTCTGGTTCTCTATGTCGTGCTCTCACTCTCACTCTCATTCTAAAGCTTGCTCTTGTTCTCCATCGTGCTCTCATTCTCACTGTCGTTCTCCCTCTTGCTCTTGTTTTTGGTCTCATTCTTGCTTTCACTATTGCTGTCGCTGCTGCTCTTGCTCTTGCTCTTGCCCCCAGTCAGTATCAATCTTACTTTTACTCTCACTCTTGCTCTACATATCAGTCCCCATCTCGTCCTTCTTCTCGCTCTCACTCTTCTTCTTGCTATCGCTCTCGATCTCATTCTCACTCTTCCTCTCGCTGTAGCTCTTGCTTTTTCTCTGGCTCTTGCTCTCCATATCACTCTCTATCTCACCATTGTCCCCGCTCTCACTCTTGCTTTCGCTCTTCCTCTTGCTCCTCCTCTCACTCTCACTCACGCTCATGCTCTCGCTCTCACTCTCCCTCTCAATCTCGTTCTCATTCTCAATCTCGCTCTCCCTCCCGCTCTTAATATTGCTCTTTTATTTCGTTCCACAATAGTCATCGTATAGGGAGAACCGACTCGCAAGACAAATACCCGCTGAGCTGTTGAGGGGTGTTTTATGACCTGCTGACGTCAGCTTGGGTGACAACCTTTATGGCGCATTCCTTGCCGGTGCGCATGTGCGTTGAGTATCTTTTGATTTTGACGGTTTCGGGTGGCTATCAGTTTGGACTGCATGCTGGAAATGGATCGTGGGGGGCAGGTGGGGGTTGCGGAGGGGATCGGGTAGGATGCCGTCCACCTCCACAATCAGAGAGCTCCTAGCTCCTCCTCTTCCTTCTCCTCTTCCTCCGCGCCATCAATCATTAGGGCGCAGGCTCCTAAATTGCACCGGGTCTCCAGGTGTGCCAAGAAGGGGCTCGGCGTTAGGCGCCGGGCTGGTGGGTGGGTGGTTGGGGAGGAGGAGTGGTGTTGGGAGAGCGCGTGAGGAGTGGGGACGGGGTTGTGGGTGAGGGTGGGTTGAGGGTTCACATCGCACGAATCAGCAATGCTGTTATGAACTGAGGCACATATGGCCAGTTTGCCTCCCAACAGCACATGTCACTCAGTCCAGATGGCCTTGACCCCAGGTGCGTCTGGACATTATCACACTCACACACACTCACACTCTCACCCACCCACACACTCACACACCATGCTTGGCCCCCGCCCCTCCAGTCTCCAGCAAAACTGAAACCCAACTAGCCAAAATCCCCCCCCCCCCTCGCCATCACACACCTTTTCCTTCCCTTCCTCCCTCCTCCTCTTCCCCCATCTTTCCCTTCTCCTCTCTTCCTTTTCCATCCCTATTACCACGTGACCCTTCCTCCCGTATCCTAGCTTTTATCCCCAAACCTATTCCTCCTCCTTCACTTCACTCCCCCTCCTCTCCCTTCCTTCTTTCACCTCCCCCCCATCTGCTCCCCTCTGCATCCCTTCCCTTCGTTCCCCTCTTCCTCCCATATGATACCTCATCTTATCCTCCTTCCTCACCCTCCCCGCTGACACTCAAACACATTTTACTAAGTTGTGTTGATTTTTTGGGCTTGCGCCAATGGTTCTACACTGCAGACAGTGTGCATGACCTTTTTACTAAGGTAAAACAGGAAAACATCTTAGCCTTTTTGAGGGCAGCTGGACTGTACCACCTCATATAGTTTACTAAATAGATTCTATCAATTATTAATCAAACTTTTCTTTTTCTATGGGAATTTGTTTCCATTGACCACAAATATATGATTATGAGCTTTCTAATTTAATGAGTGTATATTGGCACATAATTGATTGTCTGCTTTTACACGTAAAAGCGATGGTTTGAACCAAAAAAAACAACATTTCTCGCCGTGAATATGGCCTATGCTGCCAACACAGCATAAAGCAACCACCAATCAATCAATCAATCGTCACCCTCCCTATCTTCCTTCCCCATCAGACCAGACGGGATGGCCGAATGAGTTAGAGCGTCCGTCTCCCGTGCTGGTAGATCGTGGGGTCGTGGGTTCGAGTCCCGGTCGAGTCAAACCAATGACTTTAAAATTGATACTTGTCGCTTCCTAGCCAGGCGCTCGGCATTATTAGGATAGGGCAAGGACTGGTGTGCTCAGTGTCAGGATAATGTGACTGAGTGGGATTCCAGGTCATGGTGCCGGCAGCCTGGTTTCCCAGTGGGACAGCACTATAAAGTCGCCATGAGTGCGCACTGTCACAACAACAAACAAACAATCCTTCCCCGTCCTCTCCTTGTCATTCTTACCCATCCTTCTCCTCCTTCCGCTCCTCCTTCGGTCCTCTTCTCCCATTCCCCTTCACAATCCCTGCCCCCCCCCACCCCGCCCCTTCTCCCCTGCCACCCCTCCCCCCACCTCGCGCCTTCGCCCCTGCCACCCCTCCCCCCACCTCGCGCCTTCTCCCCTGCCCCCCTCCTCCCATCCAGCCCCTTCTCCTCTGCCCCTGCTCCCATCCCGCCCCTTCTCCCCTGCCACCCCTCCCCCCACCTCACGCCTTCTTCCCTGCCCCCCCTCCCCCATCCAGCCCCTTCTCCTCTGCCCCCTCCTCCTACCCCGCCGTCCTTCTCCCCTGCCACCCCTCCCCCACCTCAGGCCTTCTTCCCTGCCCCCTCCGCCACTCTGCCCACCCTGCCCCTTCTCCTCTGCCCCCTCCCTCCACCTGACCCCGCTGCATGCTCAGCCTGCCCCGCACTAATCCATCCCATTGTCCGACGCTAGTCCTTTTCGTGTATTCAAATCAATGCAGGCTGCGGGTCACGTGACTGCGCGCGCTACATCTATCTGTATGGATCCTTCATATTAACCTGCATGACCGGAGCAAGTCCAGCTCAACCCCCAACCTCCGATACACAAACGAATACCCCCCCCCCCTGCCCCGCCAACCCCATACCCACACAATCACTCTCCACGACCAGTCAAGAGCTCTGTCAAAGTCCCCGTCCTGATATGACCTTCGATGTTGGTAGGTCGTAAAACAATAAGGCACAAACAAATGTAAAATGTCACAGTCATTAACACACATCACTGCATTTATAGCAGGATTATATAATATGGTTCTAACAAGTTATATTTAGTAGATTACTTTAAATGGACTTGAAATTAAATATCCAGCTTCTAATTTATATTCATTATTATCAACTGGCACATGGTGGTAGTGACCAGACGGGATGGCCGAATGAGTTTGATTTATTTATTTTATCTTGTTGGTACATTAGTTGTGTAAGCAGGGTAAATTTCAATCACGGATGATTGGTCTTCCTCATTCCACTCCTCCTTGTTCTATCCTAATAATGCCGAGTGCCTGGCTAGGAAGTGACACATATCAATTTGTAAGTCATTGGTTTGTCTCGACCAGGATTCGAACCAATGATCCCATGATCTACCAACACGGGAGACGGACGCTCTAACTCATTCGGCCGTCTCCCGTTTTTGTAGATCATAAGATTCAAACCCACGATTTCGACCCCTGCTCGAGTAAAACTCATCACCACATGGCCATTGCCCACCATCTCCTACCTCTTACTTGTCGCTTCCTGGCCATGCAGGTGCTAGGCATTATTAGAATCGGGCAAGGACTGGTTGGCTCAGTGTCAGGATAATATGACTGAGTGGGATATTAGATCATGGTGCTGGTGGACTGGTCTCCCAACAGGGCAACACTATTAAATCGCCATGAGTGTGCACTGTCACAAGTCGGTACCCACCGTGATATGACCTGAGATGTTGGCAGGACGTAAAACTCCAACAACCAACTGCGCTGGTAGTTTATTACTGAAACACAGTTTGACGTCCGATAGCCGGTGATAAAAATCAATGCGCTCTAGAGGCGTTGTTAAATAAAACAAGCCTTAGTAAAACGCAGACTAACATTGTGTCGGCCTGCTGGTCGTCTGCTGAAAGGTAGCGGTAGGAGGGTGAAAATGGCAATTGTATTCTGGCCTGAGAGTGGTGAATATGCACAGCAGGGCGGGGATAATCGGTGCCCAGTTAGGCTTTTGATTGGCCAGGTCGGCCACGGGGTCGCCAACGGGTAATTGGTGGGAGCGTGAGTTCAGGGCCTCTTTTGTACCCACTGAAAGGGTCCAGTGTCTGGGCTAATTTGGAGATGATTTATTTAGTAGTGGATGTCAGAGAGGCGAACGCCAATAATTAATATTCGTCGCCGCTTCTGGGACTGCACTCATAAAGTTGATGTAAAGTGTAAGTGGCTGCGTCAGTTTCTTGGGGTTTTCTGTTCTTTCTGGTGTTTCTATTTTGTTTGAGGAAGGAGTGTGGTGATCGTATGAATATTACTATTAGTGCCAATATGCAATTTCACAGCTGGTTGCCCATCTGTATATAACCAGGTATCTATATATAATATATGTACATGTATTTTAATCACAAATGTAAGATATATCTGTATATATGCATATACACACATTTATGCATATTTACACATAGAATGTGCACATGCAGTAAAACCTCTCTAACTGACCACCTCAACAGATCGATCACTCCCCTAAGTCGATCCCTATATTTGGATCCCAAACGATCACCTCTACAAAAACTCCCTAAACTGAACTCCTCCCGAAATCGATCATTTAATGTGGGTCCCATGGTCGGTCGATTTTGAGAGGTTTTACTGTATATGTATATACTTATGTACATATATACTTAAATATAATCAAATACAATACGAAATGAAATAACTAATATGAATAGCTGATGTCCTTTGTTTAACTTTGAAGGTTTTAACTCTTAAATCCCACACACATCAGCCTGTGTATTTATTAGACGAAATTGCATTATATTTCCTTCAATACAATCCACTTACAGCTCGCCTACGCCTCCAGTCCCTATTACGATTAGTGTGCTCCAAATTATTTTGAACTAATTATATTCAAATATATACATATATATGTGATGTATAACGCATTATACAAGTATAAATGCTAGGGGAACATATATACTTTGGTACTTCCTCCATCGGTGCATTGGTGGAGTCCGCCCCCCCCCCCTTTGCCAGCTGTCGGGGAGTTGTATACTGGGGGCCCCCTCGCGCCACACACACTGGGCGATATATATCTTACGAGTAAGATATGAGAATAAGACACTTAAGAGTGCTAGTTATATCTTAGTTCAATTATGTGGGCTATTTTTGAACGAAATATATATGTGGTGTACAGTGCATTATGCGAAAATAGAAATGTAACTCTACTGACGGATATACTTCACCACGTATGTGCGCCTATCGTGGATTTGGGGGGGGGGGGGGTGCACTAGCTGCGCCGACTGAAGCGAGAACTGATGGAAAGAACATGTTAAATATATAATTAGTGTTTAGCGACCAGCAGATTAGATGGGCACGGTTCATGGTGGCACCAATAAGGCTAATTCAGGGAGACAGCAAACCATTCCTCTTAAATGACATAACTCTTTTGACCTTTGCTGACAGGATACCACATGCGCAACATATGCAAGCCACTATGTTATTTGACCGATCTTAAAATCTCCTGCAGTTCGATTCCCGGTCGAGTCAAATCAATGACTTAAAAAAAGAAACAATGGCATGGTCTCCCAATGGGGCAACACTATAAAGTCACCATGAGTGTGCACTGTCACAAGCTGGTACCCATCCTGAGATGTACATAGATGTTGCCAGGACCTAAAACTCCAACAAGAAAACAAACAAATTCAGTGACTAAAGACAACGACAGTCTTCCAACCTACACCATATTCTCATTTCTGTGAAACCGGTTGGGATGGCCGAATCGGTACAGCGCGGGCCTCATGTGCGGGAGCCCGAGAGTTCAGTTCCTGGTCGAGTCAAACCAATTACTTAAAAATTGATACCTGTTGCTTGCTACCCTGGAATTAGTGGGCATTGGGCATTAATAGGATAGGGCAAGGACTGGTTAGCTCAGTGTCATGATAATGTGATTGAGTGGGATAGCAGTGCCGGTGGCCTGATTTCCCAGTGGGGCAGCACTATAAACTCACCATGAGTGCTCACCCTCACAAGCTGGTACCCGACGTGCTAGACCTAATACCCCTGTCACACTACGACGTAACGAGCCAACGTGAGCCTAACGTGATGATTTTTCGTCATTAAGTTGCCGTACGTTGGGTTACGTTATGATGACGTCATAATGACGTTAGAGTGACGTCGAGCTACGTCATGTTACGTCATGTTACGTCGGCATGCGTCGAGGTTTTGAACCTGTTCAAAACTTTTGACGTATCTCGACGTGAAGCCGTTACGTCGGGATGACGTGACAATGACGTTAGGTAGACGTTTCGCGATCGTTATAGCAGCGTAAATGATGTTAGAGTCACATTATGTCACATCAGACCGACGGCCGGGGTTGGAGCAACGTGTGGGCAGCGTTTTGCACGTTACGGTCACGTTACGGTCACGTTACGGTCACGTTACGGTCACGTTACGGTCACGGTTACGGTCACATTATGGTCACGTTACGGTCACGTTACGGTCACGGTACGGTCACGTTACCGTGGCGTTACGGTCACGTTACGTCCACGTCGCACCCGTTACGGCGACGTTACGCTCACGTTACACTAACGCCCGGTCACGTCGCCAATTACCCCTCCCCCCTAACGTTGTCACGTTACAGCTAAGGTCACGACGTACACCGACGTTACTTTCACGTTACGCTCACGTCCACAATTTGCATATTACGCCCATAACGTCGACGTAATATAATTATTTTCACGTTCTGCCTACGCTGACGTAGTCACGTCGTAGTGTGACAGGGCCATTAGATGTTTTCCAGGATGTAAATCTCCACCAACCAAGCTTTCTGTGAATCATCCCAAATACCCTGCGTTTTAAGGTCAGGTCACATACACGTTAGTAGATGTAGTTGAACGTAGTTGAGGCTAACGTAGTTGAACGTGGTTGAATGTAGTTGAACGTAGTTGAATGTAGTACAACATACCGGCATCCATACTTCTTCGTGATGAGAAGGTGATAAGAATGTGTGTGGTCAGTGAGTTCCGATTTAAACTTCGGACATGTTTTAAAGAGAGGTACGTTTGAGGCAGACGTAGCCTGCATAATGATAACATACTCTAGCATACTCTATTGTACTCTAGTGTACTATAGCATACTTCTCAATGTACTCTAGCGTAATCCAGTATACCCTAGTGTACCCTAGCATACTTCGACCCACACAAGACCTTGGCCTTTCTGCCGTGGTCACATAGCCATTAGTGGACAAAGTTGAACGTAGTTGAACATAGTGGAGGGCAAGGTAGTTCAACGTAGTTCAACATAGTTCAACATAGTTGGACATACCGGGATCCGTACCGTAACGTATTTATCTGTACTATTAGGTGCGTGATCAATCAAAACCTGTCATACCTTAACATAGTTTAACGTAGTTTAACGTAGTGACAGCATGTTCCACCCACATTAATCTATCCTACGTTCAACTACGTTCAACTACGTTCACTAACGTGTATGTGACCAGGGCTTTACAAGGGATTCTGCCTCCACTCACCCTCGATCTGACTCCGCTCTGCTTTTCCCCTTTTCCACACTCTGCCATTATCGCACACTGGCTGACAAGGCTCTGTTTTGAGAAGCCGATACGTGTGTGTGTGTGTGTGGGTGCCTCAGCCTGCCAAGGCTACCCCCACATCTCCAGAGTGCTAAGTGAGATAGATGCTGACAGGTCGAGTGCTTACTGACAGAGGAGATATTCACCCGTCTGTGAGGCAAAAAGGTGAGCAGGTCCCGAGGTCCTCAGGCTGCGCGGAAATGATCCACCTGCTTTCTTTTTCTTCTTTTTAAATTAAAAAAAAAGAAAAAAGGAGACACTGCAAGAAATGAGCCATACTGATTAAGTTCACTTCCTGAATAGGCTGATTATGGGTGAGGACATTGCCATGTGAATCAGTTTTTTGTTGTTAGATTTTCTTATCAAGATCTGCTGCATGGAGTGATGGCACACATTTGCTGAGGCTACTTTACACTTCTGATTGATGACCCACTAATGTTATCACGTTATCAATCGATGAGATGATGCGTCATCTTGTTAAGTACAGTTCTCTCTTTATATAGGTAGTGCATGTGTCAGATTTTCCAGTCTGCTTAGTAGAATCCAGTACAGCTAGAATCGGGGATGGTGTTGATATGGGCTGCTCAAATTATGAGTGAATTTCCTAAATTGACCCTGCATATTTTCTATAATATAAATTATGTATATATATATATATGCAACCATATTCGGGATGATGTGAAGGGTTAAGGTGCACAAAAACCGATAAATCCATTTGAGTTGTTTGCTCTCAAATATTATTTATTATTGTGCTTTCTAATTAAAGTATATCAATTTCAAATTGAGTAGGCATTATAGAGGGGATGTGGCAGCTTCTGCAACAGAACAGGATTTGATTATTGGAATAATGGAAGCTTCAGCTCAAATGTGATAGTCACGACTTCATTTCGGTTCCAGATGGTGTTTATCAGTTTGTGTTCCTGCACCCTTCATGCATATATAAATTAGTTTTATATTTGCTTTTAATGCACACTCATGCACATACCTATATGTGGGTATGTCACCCATTGTGATTGAGAAATAACTCATAGACATAGATGGGGATGGGACCATGGGTCGAGATGCATAGACGTGGCACCAGAGGTGGTTGTTGGGTTTTAGTTTCAGTGATACCAAAGACCCTATAACAAACACTAAGACGGCTCACTCAGCCTGTACTGTGTAATCAAAATGATCAAACCCACCACCTGGTGCGCTGGCTGTTCTCTTGATTACACAGTTGCTATATTATATGTATAAATGTATATATGAATGTGAAAGATGTGTGATGATGGTGATGATGATGATTATGCTGATGATGATGTGTATTTGTTCATAGCAATTTCATATTGATGTGTATTCATACTTACCTATAGCATGTATAATATAATTGTATGTGGCACTGCAAAATTGCATTACTATGGGAGAGATAGGGAGTTAGCTATCTTAGTTTAATAGGGACTTTGGTGATACCTAACATCATATCATTATGTGTACCGCGGGTCAATCATTTACATGCGTTTTTGCTGGGTGAGTTGGAGGAATGAGGGTGGTGGTGGTGGTGGCTGGTGGTGGTGGTGGCTGGTGGTGGTGGTGGCTGGTGGTGGTGGTGGCTGGTGGTGGTGGTGACTGGTGGTGGTGGTGGCTAGTGTTTGGCAGTATCCAGGCTAGGTGATGGGTAGCGAAATGGCCTGGCACCTAGCTTTGTTGGAAATGTTAAGGGTTACGGAACAAAACTCTACTTTGCCAGTTTATGTAGGGCACAACTGTCAATCAGTTCTACCAAGCTCTGCAAGACCATTGGCAGTTTTACTAGCATATGTAGCCACTGGATCTGAAGGTGTATCCAATACTGAAATATGACTCTTAACTTATATTTCATGAAGGTCAGCATTAGCAAATATTGAGTAAATAATGGATTCAGAATAATAATTGATTCATCTGAACAATGATTTCACTACACAAGGCCAGGACAATGGTCGTCCATCCAACCGGTATACATTGCAGGTCTTTATATAATTTACACTCACTAATAGGTCTCAAATTACATAAGTAAATATTAGAGTAGATGATTCCGGGTGATAACCTAAATTTAACACATAGGCCTCAAGCGGCTCAAGAACTTATATGAAATATGCTTTTATTAGGGATCCTAAGGTTTGCTAGACCCAAGGTTTTCAACTTCTGCCATCATTTTTAGATTATTATGTTAGGTTAATCATTGCAATCTACTTTGTCGTCCTTTGAAGTAAATTTTATTTTAAAGGGATACTTTTGAAGATATTTGAATTTAAAACATGCAATATTAATTTGAATGTACAATTTATTTTAAATGGATTTTTTTTTAGATATTTGAATTTAAAACATGCAATATCAATTTGAATGTACATATTGAAATGCTGAAACCACATGTTTCAGCTGTAACACTTTTGGTTAATATTATTCCCTTAAATTTGTTAATGAATGCAGTATTATCTAAAGCTGTGTTCACACGGGAAATGTAAATCGATTCGTAGAAATTGACTTGCCTAGTTTGGGTTACATATCGCGTGTGAATGGGCGGCTGAGTCGGATTAGGGCTGAATTGATTCCTGTGATCCGGTTACTGTACACCACTTGTCGAGGTAGTGTATGTGAGTCGATTTCTGTGAACCGATTTATTTTGCCCATGTGGACGCACTGCAAATCGATTTATATAATTTGCCCTGTCTAAATCGATTTAAACTTTTCCCGTGTGAACACGGCTTAAGTTGGATACGAAAGATCAGATCTCGATGAGGGTATTTCTCCTTTCATCACACTAGGCAAGTTTCCATACATCAATGCATTGTTGATGGTTCCAATTGTGTGCCGGTCATAGACGTCATACCCACTATCCAAGTTTCCATACATCAGCGCATTGTTGACAGTTCCAATTGTGTGCCGGTCGTAGACGTCATTCTTACACGCCGGGGATAGTTCTTTGTCAGTAAGATTATTATGTCAAGCCATATCAGGGTTTGGAAATAGAACAATTAGGTCAGAACTGTCTCTAGGGTTTAACCACCTGGATCGCTGCGCATTCCCATACTTGCATTGCGCCTAGCTGGATGGGATACCCAAAAGTCGGTCAGTGAAAACAAACCATTGACAGGAAGTGGAAGGTCGCTCTGTGCAGCGCATGCGCACGGTCAGCGCATGTGCGGAATGCTGGGAATATGCGTGCCAACCTACACTGGCGCCACGGTGTGTGAGTCAGTGGGCATTCTCAGATAGATAGGTAGCTCAGCCAGTTTATGTTGGTTTGGTTGTTAGGGGTTTTATGCTCTAGTAACGTTTGAGGTCACAGCTAGAAAAGGGAGGCAACTAATGCTTGGAACCATGTCCGAATCGGTAAGAGCATTGGCTTCCCGTGTTGCAGGTTGAGGGTACAGATCCTGGCCGAGTCAACTAAATTTATTCTCGTCACTACTTAGCCTGGCGTTCATTATTAATAGGAATGGATAAGGACTGGTCAGGATAATCTGACTGAGTGAGGTAGGATAGCTACACAACAACTGAAAGTAATTAAATAAAGGGAACCACAAGACTATTATTGTCTAGCGGCGAAAACAAGTCATTAGACTTGACCGTATTCGAGCGTGACTTAGGTCAACCGGTAGAGTGTCCACCTGTGAAGCTGTGGGTTATCCAATCGATCCTGCTCAGTGGAAACAGTTGCAGTTTGGGTTATTTTGCGTTGCAACCAGTGGTCCATAACTGGTTCATCAAAGGTTGTGGTATCTGATGTCCTGTCTGTGGGAAACTGCATATAAAAGACCCCTTGCTGCTTATCGGAGAGAATAGCCTATGTGGCGGCAGTGGGTTTCCTCCAAAGAAATAAGTCAGAATGACCACATATGTTACGTTCAATAGCCAATAATAAAAAGCATTGTGCTCTCGAGGCATCATTAAATAAAACAAACTTTCCATTTTAGACTTAACTATATTGCACAGCATAAATACACCATCACCACACACAAAAACACCCCAAAAAGCAAGAAATAAATAAATAAACACACATCTAAACTATTGTTGTCCTTAGATAGTAGGTGTCCCGTCATCGAAGGGACAGTCAGATATAACAAAGTCAATTTGTATGCTGAATAACGATCCACATATGGCAGGGGTCCACACCCATATATATATCCAGGAACATAAACATCTAGCCCGACGGCTATGCTAGAAACACAGTATCTGAACAATGCCGTAAATCGCTGAAAACGCCACATGTGCACGCAGAAATGTCAAAGAAAAATTAGATCTAAAATCAAAAAGAGAATTCGTCTTCGCATCAACATTTATTGTAAACAGCCAGACCTTTCATCTGTTATTGTAAAATTGTGTAAATCTTCATGACAACCTTTTATGGAGTATACCCCCCCCCCCCTCTCAGAACCACCACCACCACCAGACAGAATGTTGCAGCTGCAAACAGGAAACAAAATGTCAGCTTCTATGCTGCATAGTCGAATCTGTCACTTCTCCAAGTGATGAAATACAATCATGTGCACCTGTCCCTTCAAAACATTAGTCTCTATATCTAGTATTCTAATGATCGGAATTTTCCCTACATGCGTTTTTGGTATTTTCATTTCGAAGACACCCCGGAACGTATATATATGTCGTGGGGGTGATGAAAATTGGAAATATTGCGCCTAGAGCGGGACTCGAACCCACATCTCTTTGCATTCCGGGCCAGTGTGCTAACCATTACACCACCTAGGCTTCCTGATATCAACACACTACCCACACCTACCTGTCTATGCGGCTCCTTGCCTGAGAGGTCAGTGCAGACCACTACACTCGTCCCCCTGGAATTGTAAGTCTTTTAATGCTTACAATTACATACATACAGGCAATGCGACGCACTTACATACACAGGGTAGGTTCAACAACTATACAGCTTGTAGCTTGTACAGGATCATGGTCACGGCAACCAGTGTCGTGGGGGTGATGAAAATTGGAAATATTGCGCCTAGAGCGGGACTCGAACCCACATCTCTTTGCATTCCGGGCCAGTATGCTAACCATTACACCACCTAGGCTTCCTGATATCAACACACTACCCACACCTACCTGTCTATGCGGCTCCTTGCCTGAGAGGTCAGTGCAGACCACTACATATATATAAAATCTAATATAATATACTATATATATATAAATTCCAGTGCGCAAGTGACAGTATTCGCGCCACTGGTAGGGTTGGCGGTGGTGGTGCCACCTGGTCCAACTGTGAAAATGGGTCACCCATAAAGTAGTACACAACATATGGGTGATCATATAGGGAACATTCCCTTTCGCATCTTTATTCTTGTATAACTCTTATACTATACATCATATATATATAACGATGGAAAGAAGAATACTAATATGACCAATAAACAATTTCCCAAAGTCTTATGAAAATACAATATTTAAGGAAACACATGTTTAGGGAATAGGTATTACAGTATGTCTCCAAGTAACTTTTATGACCAGCATATGCTGATTGATTGATTGGTGGTTGCTTTACGCCGTGTCGGCAGCATAGGCCATATTCAGCGCAAGAAATGTTTATTTTTTGTTCAAACCATCGCTTTTACATGTAAAAGCAGACAATCAATTATGTGCCAATAGACACTCATTAAATGAGAAAGCTCACAATCATATATTTGTGGTCAAGGGAAACAAATTCCCATAGAAAAAGAAAAGTTGTATTAATAATTGATAGAATTTATTTAGTAAACTATATGAGGTGGTACAGTCCAGCTGCCCTCAAAAAGGCTAAAATGTTTTCTTGTTTTACTTTAGTAAATAGGTCATGCATACTGTCTGCAGTGTACAATTGTTGGTGCATGGCGAAAAAATCAACGCAACTTAGTCAAATGTGTTCGAGTGTCAGCGGGGACTGACACCCAATACATTCAGGGGGAGGTTCCCCCTTGAGCAGAAAAGCATATGCATATTATCGTCTTTGGTCCTCATCTAAGCAATGGTTGAAAAATAGATCAAGGTATTTCGGTGTAGTCGAAAATATAAAGATTGGCGTTTTCGTAAGGTCACAGAAGGCCTATGATCTCCAGCATTTCACAATGCATGCCAAAATTAATTTGTTAAGTTTTCAATTCAACAATCTGTTGTGCTTCACATATTTCCAAAGTCAGGCATTAAACATAAATTGTACTTCATACTGACGGAATGTAGCTTATAATGATCAACATAATGTATTCACCTAAAATATAGAGCAGAAACTGTTGGTCGTTGGAGTTTTACATCCTGGCAACATCTATGGTGATATCAGAACGAGAGCAGAAACTCAACCACCTCGAGCTATGCATATGTGTCTATAACCATATGTATCTATAGCCATTCTACAAAACTGGAGACCTAGTCTTTACACTATGCTATATAAGTGTCTAGCAATGGTGCGCATGTGGGTGTGATGGAGCATGTGCAGGTGGGGCCGTGTCTGCAGATCACGTGGGGTGCTATGGGTCACGTGGACCATATGCGCCGGTTCGGGATGATTGGCTGATTCTGTTGCAATGGGTACAGAGTGATAAATGTCCTGACATCCGGTGCAAAAGTAAAGCTTGTTTTATTTAATAACACCTCTGGTACACATTGATTTGTGTATCATCAGCTATTGGACATCAAGCATATGATCATTCTGACATATTTCTTTTGAAGGAAGCCTACTGCTGCCACATAGGCTACTCTTTCCGATAAACAACAAGGTTTTTATTATAGGCACTTTCCAACAGACAAGACAGCACATACCACATCCTCTGATGAACCAGTTGTGGACCACTTGTTGCAACAGAAAATAGCCAAAACTGCAAATGGGTCCACTGAGCATGATCGATAGGATGACCAACACCTTCACAGGTGGACACGCTACTGCCTGAACTACATCCCGCTCTGCCCTCTTGGTGGAACAGCAGCAAGAAGGGGAATATGTCCATCCGCGTCATCACAGAAGCGTGTCTTGAGAGAAGTAAATGTTCATTTTTATAATTTCATTTCAATGTCTTTTCACTGGATTATTATTTAGGAATTTCCGATTATCTGTGGACTTCCGATTTCTTTTTTCTCTGATCCGCTTAGCACTTTCCCTGATCAGCTTAACACTGAACAAAATATCGGAATTCCGAAAGTCCCCTTTCCCCTTCCCGGAGCCCTGAGGTTATGTAACCACGCTAGACTGCCGGCAGGAGAGAACATATATATTATATTCGTAGATATCCATATGGATTCAAGCAGACACCTCCAGACACACACATATATATCTATATATATATATATATAAATATATATATATATATATATATACATGCAGTTAAACCTCTCTATACCGACCCCTCCACAGCTCGACTACTCCCTTATATCGACCTTATAATTGGGTCCACAAATACCATTGTAAGGATATTCTAACTGTCAAAACCGCCCACCTCCCTAAATGGACCACTTATAGTCGGTCCCATGGTCGGCGGTTTAGAGAGGTTTTACTGTATATATATATTTTCGGCGGTACAGCGAGTGTAGGTGCGTGAGGGGCAGTTGGCACATGAACAGACTGGTGGCACTCCCCAACGGATCTGAGATAGACTAGGCTGGGACAGGAAATGGCTAGATCAATGCTCCTCCAGTCGATGACTGAGGGAGGAGTTAGGGATGAGGAGCAGATGGAAGCTTAAAAGAATTAATTTGTTAGGAGACAAAATATTTGTCTGGATATAGTCGCAAATAAACAGCTACTGGATCAGCGCAAAATGTGTGGAAGAAAAGCTGTTCCACGACTCCAGTACGAGTGTGATTGATCTGTCTGATGTGTTTGTGTCGTGTGAGTGGTGTGGGTATGGTGTGTGCAGTGTATCTGGTGGGTATAGTGTTAGTGGCGGTCTGTGTGTGGGGTGTGCACGGTATAGTTATAGGCCAGTGCATACATATTACGACTGCGCAGGCGCAATTCGGAACTCATCCAGAGGGAAATATAGAACTAATTACCGGACCCGGCACGGGGTGTGCTAGCAGGTGATGTCAGCCTGACCTTCAGGTGACCTTGCCGTAACCTTGGGTTGACCTTAAACCAGCCTCCGCCGATAAGACCATTAGGCGCTGCGGTCGCCACAGCCGCTAGAGGGGGTTGGGTAACAAAGCCACAGTCAGTACGCAGTGGCACGGCTCGTGTGGGGGGTGAGGGTGGGGTGGGGGTGGGGGTGGGGGTGGTTGGTGGCTGGACCACCCACCCAACTCACCCCTCTCTGCCACACCTGGCTCCTACCTGAGGGCAACCTACAGTGATTACTTTTCAAATATCTTCATAATGTTAATATTATTAGTTTTACAAAAGGAGCACCCCAACCCCAGATCCCCAGACAGGATGGCCGAATGAGTTGAGCGTCAGTGTCCCGTTTTGGCAGATCGTGGGATTCGAATCAAGGTGTCGTAACCCTGGTCGAGTCAAACCAATGACTTTCAAATTGATACTTGTTGCTTCCTAGTCCGTCACTCGGCATTAATAGAATAGGGCGAGGACTGGTTACTTCAGTGTCAGGATAATGTGCCTGAGTGGGATATCGGGTCATGGCACCAGCAGTCTGATTTCCCAGTCGGGCAGCGCTATAAAAGTCGCCATGAGTGTGAACTGTCACAAGTCGGTAGCCGTCCTGATATGACCTTAGATCTTGCCAGGATATAAAACTCCAGCAACAACAAACCAACCAACACCCTCCTACCTGAAGGCAACAACCTGCGGTGATTGCTTTTAAAATAATATTCGTAGTGAAAA
This sequence comes from Branchipolynoe longqiensis, assembly GCA_030323885.1. Classification (NCBI taxonomy): domain Eukaryota; kingdom Metazoa; phylum Annelida; class Polychaeta; order Phyllodocida; family Polynoidae; genus Branchipolynoe; species Branchipolynoe longqiensis. The sequence continues at coordinate 20,675,679 of CM059191.1, forward strand.
TAGGGATGATTTTTAAAAATTGTTTAAATAGAACACCACCTCACCGCCCTTCCTGATGGATCAGCGTTAAAGAGATAAGCCGATTAGCGAACCCATTTAGAAGCAGATCGAAGCTGGGCCTCTCCAAAGCCCTCCTTCAGTTGACGTGGTGGGTGTTGGTGGTGGTGGTGGCGGGAGGAATGACTTTAAAGTGATCGCTTGTGTGTGAGTTGATGAATGGAACTGGTGGTGGTGGTTTCAGGAGGAGGGTAATAACAGACGCAAAGTCAATTGCACTTTCGTAATTGTGCAGCTGATCTTGTGGTAATGAAATGGTGCTTAGGGTAGGTTCAGCTTCCGATTTGTTTCCCCTACGCTGTACTAATTCGGTAATCCTGAAGGATTAGGTAAATGCGTGAAGAGTCTTAGAGCAGAAGTGGAATATTAAGAGAAGTGCCTACCACAGTAATAATGTCAAGGAGACAATGGAACCTCTATAGCATAATTTACGAAGACGGGGGCGGACGGTGACATATATTGGTCTTTTATTTTTCAGCAGGACATCAAGTTTAATTAAAGTACAATGTGGTGGGTCCCCTCCATCTTGTCGGCATGTGGGGTCTTGGTGAAAGCCGGACTCGAACCCTCAACCCTACCTTAATGTATATTTCAGGTGTGGATGGGTGGGGGAAAAAGGTGGTGGAGGTCCTTGCTGGATGGTGGATGCAGGAGGACTGAGACCGTGGAGGGGGAGGAAGGTTTGGATTTTCAAATCACGTGATGTTTTGGCTGGAAAATACTCGCTCGTCTGCAGTGTCTGGCTGCGGTAGTTGGAGTTAAGCCGGTAGGCGGTGCAGCTGCTGGGGAGTGTGGGTTGGTTCTCTCGTAAGCCGAGAGGTGGCGCCAGGGCGGCAGCCGGTGAGTGTCGGGGTTTGCGCGCCTCCGTCCGTAAATTACCTATGTTACTAGCAGCTCACTGCCCAGACCCTTGAACAAACACCATAGTATGGATTCTGTTCCCTGCCTCCCCCCCCCCTTCCCTCCTTGTCGCCCCCCCCCCCACTCAACTACTTACCTCAACTATACCCTAATACCAGTATAGTTTTTGCAGCAACCCACCATCTTAGCCCTAACACTGAAGTTATTATGGCTAACCCACTAACACACTAACACCTTTCACAATCTACTAATATGCTCTATCTAAGTACCCATTTATCTACCTATTTACAGTGTAATGTAAACGGTGGGAAGACCAGTGCCTCAGCGCTGAAAAAAATGATATTCTGATGAATAAACTGTTTTACCAAAACAAAACAAAAACCACACATTTTTATCTAGTACATGAGCCTGTCTCAAAAGGTGATACAAAATTTAGTTTTTTCCCGGCGTAACGATTGATACAAAATAGCACAGAAGCGGTTACACTGAAAACACAAGGACATTTGCTTCAAATCAATTTGTATTCTATTGGAATTATGAAACACCATGTAAAAAACAAATCAGTTTATCCTGACCAAATGCATATGTTGATCGTTACAATGGACAAATTTTGTCCCATATTAATTATCACCTTTTGAGACAGGCTCACATATTTCGCATTGTGCATAATTCCAATAGTTTTGGAGTATAACATTCTTAATTGAATAGCAAGTTGTACTGATGTGTGTCTCTCTGTCAGTCGCTGCAAAGTATATATCTACTCTGTTAGTGTTAAGACTGTTTGGAGAGTTGGTTCTATTTTTCAACAACTGACCAACGAACCTGTGTGAATATTGATACAACACGTGACGGCACTAAAATGTAGCGCGTATTAAAATCAGTGTGGTGCTAGCTGTAGATTTTGAGTTTGTGAATCTAACCGACTGCTTGCTGCAATAATATTCCGACTCCCGCGTGACATCATTTGTGAAAAGGGTCAATTAGGGCACAAGACAGCTCAGCCTTGCGAGGTGTGTCTGTGCATTTGTGAAAAGGGTCAATTAGGGCACAATACAGGCTCAGCTAGGCGAGGTGTGTCTGTGCATCTTAATATACAAGGCAAACTTCAGTGAACTCAAATCTGGATTGATTTTGGCAAAAAGGTATGCAGTTGCCGGATAGCAAATGTGCGCATTGTACAAAATATCCACACAATAAAATGATTCAAATGATAATATACACAATCAACAATAGGAAAAGGCAAGGACCAGACATAATGGCCAAATGAGTTGAGTGGCCGCCTCCCCTTTTGGTAGGTTGTGGGATTTCGAACCCTGGCCAAGTCAAACTGATGACTTAAAAATGTATTATTATCGCTAGCTAGCCTGGCATTTGACATTACTAGGACATGACATGGAGCAGTGGAATGGGGAAGACCTGCGATTGAAATTGTCCCTGCCTACTCAACTAATGTACCCACAAAAGAGCTGGTTTGGGGGGGGCGAGGGTGGAGATCTGTGCAAAATAAGGCTAGCAAACCTCCACTAAGCCACACTGCAAGGGGGCATGTGATATGTCATGGCCCACAAGCCGGACGGCCAATGGAAGGTAACCATGCCAAAATTAACCAGATAATACATCTAACAACCATGTACAAACCTATGATATGCAAATAGGAGTAGGCTAGTCTAGTAATAAGGGTAGAAAAAGTAATATATACATATACCAAGAAAATCAAAAAAGAATAACATAGACTACTAACCATACTAAGCAACCTACTGTAATACAGGCAATATAACACCTTATCAGCCACTACTGTGTGATAAAATAACTCTACCACTACACCTGGCCAGCATTGAAAACAAGCCAGAGTACTTGAGCTGATATGCCATGGACAGTATAAACACATCCTCAATAAAGAAAATGAAAATACAAATTTAAAAAAGGTCCTTTATTCGAACATGAAACGCAGAGACATACATGCTTTGGACGTATATTTGATTTAATATTCACGTTAGAATGCATCCTTGCAATACATCATTCTATATCGCCGGTCTACTTGGCGGATTTGATATGTCTGAAGCATTGGAGGGTGGGCGGTAAACTTTGTGAGAAGACAGGTTCATGATGGATGAGATGAGAAGGAGTGGTGCGGGTCTTTGTACATTACAGTATGCAGGTCTGGCTTATGCACCCAAGTCAATAGCATTCAATTATGGCTAATTGTCCCTTCTGGAATCGACACCCCTTTTTATTAAATGTCAAATTGAAGACATTTATACGAGTCCATAAGGAATACTGACACATATATTCATGATATGAAAAGCTTGCTGGGAATAATATATACTTAAAGCTGCATAGTCCGATAAAATATCAAATTTTCAAAAACTAACCAATTATCTATATTTGATTTTACATATCTAATTTAGATACTGATGCACTTAGTAAGCATTTGTTTCTGCGTAGAAGGCAATACTGAGTCAATGTAACAGAACCAGTTATTGCAGATGTCTATGGTGTCAGAGTGTTGGCAAGCGTGCCAAGACTAATATTCCATGTTAGCACTCAAAATATCTCAAAAGTTTACCACTTAAAATTAAAATAACTTTGAACTAATGTAAGGTAGATAGTAGTGATCGATATAATATATTTATCTCAGAAAAAATAGAGAAATTCAAAACCATCGGACTATGCAACTTTAATACAAATACATGTGCCAGTTAATATGTACAACTCAAAGACATTGAACAATTATACCACAATAAGTTCTTGGTACATACTGCTTAGAAAAGTTTAAGGATGACAACATATGTGCTTATCTGAAAATAATCTGGAATCATCTAAAGTCATATCCGGATGGGTAATGACTTGGTGACAGTGTGCACTCATGGTAACTTTATAGTGCTGCCCCTGCTCCACTGAGAGACCAGTCGACCAGCATCATGAACCAATTTCTCACTCAGTCTCATTATCCTGAGACTGAGAGAACTAATCCATGCCTTATCCTAGTAATGCTGAGCATTAGGCTAGGTAGCTACAACTCTCAATATGTTAAGGGCTTGGTTTGACTCGGCTGTGTTTCGAACTCCCAACTTTGTCCACGAGAACACAGTCCTCTATTGATTTAGCCACCACGTCCGGTAGTTTGTATGTATTAAAGTTGCATAGTCCGATGAAAACATCAAATTTTCAAAACCAAAACACTTATCTCGATTTGATTCTACATATCCAACTTAGATACTGGTGCACTTATTAAGCATTTGTTGCTGCATATAAGGGCATAATAAGTCAATTAATAGAAACTGTTACTACTGAAGTATATGGTATCAGAGTTTTGGCGTGTTTGCCAACATTATTTGGCATGTTTTGACGTCAAATATCTCCAAACTTACCCATTTAAAATTAATGTTACTTAAACTAAAGTAAAGTAGATTATAACGATTAGTATAATATATTTATCTCGAAAAATAGCAAAATCTCAAAAGCATCGGACTATGCACTGTTTAATATATAAATATAATTACTTGCAGTATTACTAATTCAGAGAAACTGGTAGCAACCCACATTTCATTCCACTCGCACAAAATGGCATGTGTTCTGTGTGGCTGTATTTAAAACTCACTCAATATTACCACCACATATTTAAGCTTCACCTACCAATTTAATTTTAGGAAGTTCTAATATTTCTCGCTCATCATTTTCATTGTGCTGTCAGTCACGATACGACAAAAACTTCTTTCATTACTTGACTGCCGCTCTCCATTTAGCTCCCTGCTGTGAGAGTTGCGTTCATGAGTTGGTCTTAATATCTCTCAGCTTCAGGTTTCGCTTGATGGTATCCTTGAACCAGAGATGAGGGTGCCCTCTCTTTCTGTACATTTCATGAAAGCTGCCTGCAAAAGTGTTGAAGTGCTGCTGGCATTTGCAAGTTACCAGCAGCACTCTCTCGGGGAGCAAATAGAGGTTTCACCACAGCAAGAACATGTCAAGACAAGCGCAAAACTATTTGTCCCTGCAGTGGCTGGTCGGAAGATGTTGGGAGTTCCATACATCAACTGCCCTTAATGCTGCCACAGTGACATGGTTTTCTCTTTAGGGTTTGCTCCCTTAGCCTTCGGTTCTGTCAAGAACCCGTACCACAAGGCAGTGGTTTACAACTCTGCAGGGCAGGGGCGTTAAACTCCCTGAGGTATTGCTATACCTTCAACACCTGCATACCTATATGATGTATTACTAATTGAACCATTCTCTCCGTCCAGATATGACCTTAGATGTTGCTAGTACGTAAGACAACAACCAACAAGAACAACGAACCCATCCTCTTGGAACAGATAATGTTGCATTAAGAAATATCCGAATCACACTTTTCTTACACTATAAATACAATGAAGTAGTTGACTTCCTCATATAAATATTGTTTGACTAAATTCAACAGGATAACTCTGAGCACTTTCTGAGTTATTTCTGTTGCGAATCTCTATCGCCGCCAGCTGACAATGGACTGATTCACAACGCGTCCTTTGCAATTTAAATTTGTCAGCCTCGCTGAAATTGCCCAAATAAAGTGGGGTAAGTAATTGATGTGCTGGTGATTGGAGGCCTGGTCAGCAGTAAGTCAAAGAACAAGCTCCGCCCTTTGTCGGCAGTCGGCCAGCAAATGGTGGAAGCTTGGTTCTTTGTTGGGGCTTTCTGTCTTATGCCTAGTACACACCTCCCGGATAGGATTCGCGCACTAAAACTCGCGACTCGACCCGACCCGCTTAAAACTGAAAACGGGCTGATTCGTTTTTCGAATCGCGAATCGCAATCGTAAACGGCCGCTTTTAGCACTACAAACTGTGTTTTATGCGCGAATCGCAATCGCTAGGTGTGCGCGGGGAGCGCACACCAAGCGATTTTTGTGGGTGAAACGGGCAGTTTTCGATCATATACGGGAGGTGTGCGCACACAAACGGTAGGTGTGTACCGGGCATAAGAAAACAGCTAAGGTCATATCAGGACCGAAACCAATTTATAACAGTGCGCACTCATGGATACTGGTTTTAATACTTTTATAGCACTGCCCGACTGGAAAATTAACCGCCAACCCGATCTTCGGTCACACCTTACATGGGTGGCTGAAGAGTCATGGGTTCGAACCCAGCCATGTCAAACAAATGATTCACAAATTGATATATGTCGATAGGGAAGCAGTATTAAGGTGACCTAAGTGTGCACATTTCACAGGTCGGTGCCTATTTTGAATTCACCTTACATGTTGCTAGGACGTAAATCCCCAACCAAGAAGAAAGCAACTCCAGCCGACTGCCTGTGCGAACATTTCTGCCACTAGTGTCATTCACAACTAGTTCTGCCACACATATATGTAAGCGGTTCGCATGTAGTATTCCCAACAGGCGGTACATGTATTTTCTAACACGGCTGCCACATAATTGCAATAACACAACCTCGTCACTGAGAACAGTCTCAATAAGCAAACGCAATGACTCTCCACCCCCTCCCCCACTCTCCCTACACATCCCCCTGGCGTCGAATCAAACATGCATGTGTGAAGGTGCCGCCGGGAAGTGTGATATATGACCATTTAATACGTTGTCATACTGACATACCCCGACAAGCCTGTGCTCAGTTATGTGTGGCCGTCCTGCTGTGTGACTGTCTGCCTGTCTGTCAGCTGACGTTTGTGGAGGGACTGTGGTAGGCGTGGTGACAGGTAGGTGTCACCACAGCAGGCATCCCGTGGAGTCCCGTTGATGGCTTGTTTAATCACAAGCATTCAGTTTCTCTCACTGCCTTGTGCCCTCACACTGTCATATATTTATATTATATGTGATGTATAAGAAATATGCGAGTATAAACGCCCGGATTCGTTTATTATTGTATTAGTATTGACCATTACGATGCTTGCTTGTGGTGGTTTGTAACCTTACGATGGTTACTGGTTGCAGAACTGCAACATTGTAGAGAGGCTCCGATAAATCGGCCCAATTTTTGGTTGAAAATTAATCTTCAGTAGGGGTGGTTGTAGAAGCTGGGGACATCTTTACAACCTTGTAACGCCGAAGCGTTGGGGCGGCGATGACCGTGTACTCTTTTATGGGTGACCAACATCTGGTACCGGTGGCGGCACCATCGGCCCAGACGTCCACCAGTGTATGGTAGTTAACATTATGTTCTAGATATGTGTTTGATTTCTGTGTGATACAAGTCATAATAATGTATGGCTCAATTTCTATCAAATCAAAATCAAAAAGTGAAATGGCTTTTTTTCTTTGTTTTTATCAACTCTCAGATATGCTCAAAATGTAGACCATCATCTGAACACTACTGGGCGCGGTGGTCTAATCGGTAGAGCGTGGGCTTCGTATGTGGAAGGCTGGAAGTTTGGTTCCCGGTCAAATCAAACCGATGACTTTAAAATTGATACTTTTCACTTCCTAGCCTGGCGCTTGGCATTAATAGGATAGGGTGAGGACTGGTTAGCTCAGAGTCAGGATAATGTGACTGAGTGGGATATCGGGTCATGGTGCCATCAGCATGATTTCCAAGTGGGGCAGCACTATAAAGTCGCCATGAGTCGTCTTGATATGACCGTACGTGTTGCTAGGGCGTAAAACAACATCAAACAAACACAGCAAAGAAGAACATTCTGGGAAACCCACTGGTGGGGTTAACAAATCAAAGTGAATCAAATCCATGACTTGAAAATTAATATTTGGCACTACTTAGCAAGTCTGCTTAGCATTCATAGGATAGAGAAAGTAGCAGTGGAATGAGGAATACCAATTGTCTGGGATAAAAATGTCCTCGGCTTTAAGTTAAAGTTAGTTCGATACTCAGATGGTTTTGAATTTTTGTCCTTCTTCTGAGATAAATATACTGACTTGATTATTATAATCTACCTAACTTTTGCTTGAAGTAACTTTTATTTTAAATTGCTAACTTTTGAGATATTGGAAGTGAAAACATACTGAATTAATGTTGGCACGCACTCCACAACTGATACGATAGGCTTCAGCAGTGAGAGCTTCTATTAAATTGACTTAGTATTACCTTCTATGGAGCAACACATGCTTACAAAGCGCATCAGTATCTTACGTGAGATATGTATAATTAAATATGGCCGAATGTTCCGGTTTTGATGAATTAAACTGGGCAGCTTTAGTCACCGAATTTATTATTTTCGTGTATAAGGTCAAATAGGTGGTCAGTCCATCATTACTGATTCTATACATATATATATATAGAAGCTAGTGCTCCTCCCTCCCGATTGAATGTTGCCCTCGCCACGCAGACTTGCTCAGGTGCTCTGTTTGTGCCCCGCATTTTCGAACCGGGCCACCACGTCACAGTCGGTTGCCCGATCCCTCCTGTGGTCCCTGGTCCGGTCGAGCATGAGCTTTGCCACATCCTCATGCAAATCTTGCTCCATGCGTTCCAGGTCGACCAGTTTCTTCCGTCTTTGTAGGTGCCTGATCCTCTCAGTGATCTCCCTTTCCTCCTTCTCCAGCAGGTCTACGTCCATTGTATTGTCTGACTGTTCATCCTTTACGCTGGTCAATTTCCCTCCCTCAGCCATAGCAATAGCCGATTGTCTCATGCTCGCCCTGATCGATCGCCTGTTTAAATGTGTATAACAAGTGTCATTCACCGGTTCCGTATGTACAATACTGCAGAAAGCACAATATGCCTTTGGCATACCGGTACAACGGTGCCGGTACTGCAAAGCTGGTGACCGGTAGCATGTAGATGGTAGCAAAAATTCTTAGTAGGTCTATAGTGTAGCAGTGTTGCAAGCCAACTGTGGGGCCAGGGCATGCTCGTAGTTTGTGCACATTATCGAGCGCCATCCGGTGGCAGTCCCGCAAATCAGTGGCGAGTTCCCCTGCAAAACATTGGGATGCACCACAGTGTGCTTTCCTTACACCCGCATATACACATGCGTATATACGTTCGAACCCACGACCCCACGATCTACCAGCACGGGAGACGGACGCTCTATCTCATTCTGCCATCCCGTCCGGGCACAATGACTTAGAAAATTGATACTTGTCCGTTCTTAACCAGGCCCTCTGCATTATGACAAGAGGGCAAGGACTGGTTGGCTCGGCATCATGATAATGTAACTGAGTGGGATATTAAGTCATGGTGCTGGTGGCCTGGTCTCCCACTGGGGAACCACTATCAAACCCCTGAGAGTGTGCACTATCACAAGTCGGTATTTGCCCTGTTATGAACTAAGTTGTTGCCAGGACGTAAAACTCCAACAACCAACCAAATTTTGGTGAATTGTGCAGGTATTGCAGGTATAGCAATACCTCAGGGAGTTTGACGCCCCTGCCTTGCAGAGTTGTAAACCACTGCCTTGTGGTACAGGTTCTTGACAGAACCGAAGGCTAAGGGAGCAAACCCTAAACAGAAAACCATGTCACTGTGGCAGCATTAAGGGCGGTTGATGTATGGAACTCCCAACATCTCCCGACCAGCCACTGCAGGGACAAATAGTTTTGCGCCTGTCTTGACATGTTCTTGCCGGTGTGAAACCTCTATTTGCTCCCCGAGAGAGTGCCGCTGGTAACTTGCAAAAGCCAGCAGCACTTCAACACTTTTGCAGGCAGCTTTCATGAAATGTACAACCGCACAAAACACCATACCGGCTCGGTCATCGCCCGGGTTACCAAGGGGCGCGCTGCTCGAGCTCATCTTCCGTCGACAGCGGAAAATCAGCTAGGACACAGCAGAGAGCTAAATGGAGAGCGGCAGTCAAGTAATGAAAGCAGTCTTTGTCGCATCGCGACCGACAGCATGATGATGATGATGATATACATGGCTATATATATAAACACCTACATGGTGTAAAGGGTAAGAGGGACTGGTAGGGGTGCCTTAAGACGTATTCATAGACCAGCATCCCCACCCTCTCCTAGTCCTAGTGCATAGCTCCTTTAGTGTGAAAGTATACCGAGAGCAAGCTGCATCCTCTCTCACCCCTCTCTCTCAAACTCCCTTAGCCGCCTCAGCTAATTTGCTGTAATCAATATGTAATATCCCAATTTATTACCGAATTGTGCACTTCCAAATGGCGATGTACAATTGGGACTCGGCTCACGGCAGTCTTCAGTCAGTCACGTGATGTGCAGCAACGACCCATAAATCAGCAGTAACAGCGCGACCTACTTAGTGTATAACTCGCCAACAAAGAACCCCACTTAAGGACCTCTCTAGAGCCGACCGGCAACACTGAGCTGTTCATGAGCTACCAGGGACTGGATGTGGTGGCAAACTCGGAAGAGTCCAGGCTTCCGCACGGAAGAGTTTAATTCCCGGTCGAGTCAAACCAATGACTTAGATTTTGTTTGTTGTTGTTCTACGTGCTGGCAACAGCTAAGGTCATATCAGGGTGGGTACCGACTTGTGATAGTGCGCACTCATGGCAACTTTATAGTGCTGCCCAACTGGGAAACCAGGCCGCCAGCACCATGACCTGGTATCCCACTCAGTCACATTATCCTGACGCTGAGCACACCAGTCCTTGCCCTGCCCTAATAATGCCGAGTGTCTGCCTAGGAAGCAACGCGTATCAATTTTTAAGTCATCGGTATGACTCGACCAGGGTTCGAACCCACGACCCCGCGATCTACCAGCACGGGAGACGGACGCTCTATCTCATTCTGCCATCCCTTCCGGTCACAATGACTTAGAAAATTGATACTTGTCCCTTCTTAACCAGGCCCTGTGCATTATGACAAGAGGGCAAGGACTGGTTGGCTCGGCATCATGATAATGTAACTGAGTGGGATATTAAGTCATGGTGCTGGCGGCCTGGTCTCCCAGTGGGGAACCACTATCAAATCCCTGAGAGTGTGCGCTATTACAAGTCGGTATTTGTCCTGTTATGACCTAAGTTGTTGCCAGGACGTAAAACTCCAACAACCAACCAAATTTTGGCGAATTGTGCACTTCTGACTCACAATATACAATTGGGATTCGTCTCGGGGCAGTCTTCAGTCAGTCACGTGATATGGAGCAAAGATCCACAAATCAGCAGTAACAGCACCACCTACTGAGTGTGTAACTCGCCAACAGAGAACGCCACGAGAGGACCTCTCTAGAGCGGACCGGTATCGCAGTTTCAGTTCCCAAGCAGTTGAAGTTCCCACAATTGCTTCTACGCATGCTCAAAGCATCTGCGCATGCGTCAAAGCATTGTCTGCGCATGTGTCAACATTAGCCCGATTTAAACCATCGCCGATCACCGCAAATCGCTGTCACTATAGTGTCAATTTGAGTAACCTTATGAATTTAATATAACCTTTTCGGTAAACATGTTTTATATATGTGTACCAAGCGATTTGTTTCTAGGTGGTGTGGTTTTAGAGATATTTCACTTTTTCTGCATGAAGATTGCTCACGACCATTGACAATGCGTTGAGTTTGGTGGTACACGCAGTGCAAAACATTATTCAAAATTAATAGAAATCCAGAACCCTAACCATATCAATTTAATATAATCATGTTGGTCAAAATGTTTTCTATATGTGTACCAAGCGATTTGTTTCTAGCTGGTTTGGCTTTAGAGATATTTCACTTTTTATGTGTGAAGATTGCTCATGACCATTGACAATGCGCAGACGATGCCGTTAGATGTTGACGCATACGCAGAAGCAATTGTGGGAACTTCAACTGCTTGGAACTTCAACTGCGACACCGGCAACACTGAGCTGCTCATGACCTACCAGGGGCTTAGTGGACCACTGCTGACGTAGCGTCGGTAGGAGGAAGGGCGCGTTGGGTGGCGGGTCGTGGGGGGATAGTGGCTGGGGGGAGGGGGCGTCGGAGATGGGAGGTGGAGGCTGGGCGAGGGGGGGCGGTATGGTGTGCTGCGTGTGGCCAGCTTGTGACGTGTGTAAAGCCAGGGTCTGGGCGTGTGTAGTCTGTGTGTCTGTGGAGGGGGGAGAGGGGCTGGCGTGGGTGGGGTGGTGGGGGCGGGGTGGGGGTACGTGTAGCAATAGGGTGGCAGTGCATCTGTGACCACGTGGGGGCTTGTTTGGGAGCAGGGTGAAGTTGCCCAGGTTATGTCAAGGTTGTCTGTGAGCACATGTGTGGACCAGGATGATCGACTTGGTGGTGTACTGTCCCTCCCCAAGGTTATGTACCGAAGGCTGCTTTTGCACAATCTTTTGGAGAGACACAATGGAATATATTGCTATGAAAGTATAGCAAATATATTGCTATGCTAGTCTGCACTGACCGCTCAGGCATGGATTTGTATAGACAGGTAGACGTGGGTAGGGTGATGACATCACGGATCCTTGGTGGTGTAATGATTGGTGCATTGACCCGGAATGCAAGAGTTGCGGGTTCGAATCCAGCTCTAGCGCTGATATTTCCCATTTTCGTCTCCACCACACCACAATTTCACAATCGTGTGCACGGCCTAGAGATGAGACCTCGGTGGTAGATAGAATGTTCTCAATGGTGTATTTATTGGTGTTTTTTTTCTTTTATCAATGCGGTTGGATGTCCATAGACATAGGACTAGAGTAATACTAATAGAGCCGAAATAAAGTAGTATACATGACTCTACTGTATGCGCCTGAACCATCACGTTATAACGGGATCATAGAGACATTAAGACCGACTCATGGACGCAACTCTCACAGCAGAGAGCTACATGGAGAGCGGCAGTAATGAAAACAGTCGCGACCGACAGCTGATGATGTTGACTGTATATATATACACACTCATTCTCACCACTCCTTGAAGCTCAGCGTTACCCACATTCGCCTCCCACCTACCCCACCCCCACCACCCCATCTCACACACACCACGGGTTGACATGGCGCGCTGCGATTGGCTGAAATAACACAACAACACAAAAACATGGGTGTGGTAGGGTTGCTCGGGAACACACATCGCAATTAGGAAGTGCAGACGCTCGATGCTGCATTCGGAGCAGACACTCGGCACAATGCGAGCCCGGCAAATGTGATGGCTTCTTATGTCGAATATGATGCATCTTAATGCTGTGGATCGAGAAGACAGTTTAAGAATCAGATTCAAGCCTGCCTCACACTCCTTGGCAATTTGATTTGAATGTTGTCGATTGGTGATGAGGGAGCAATTCCATGAACAGTGTGCTGTATAGATGCATCATCGGTGCACCTTTTCCATGCGCCTTCGGACAGGACGAGAGCGGGATGTAGCTCAGGCAGTAGCGTGTCCACCTGTGAAGTTGTAGATCATCTTAACAATCCTGTTCAGTGGACCCACTTACAAATTTGGGTTATTTTCTGTTCCAACCAGTGGTCCACAACTGGTTCATCCAAGGCTGTGGTATGTGCTGTCCTGTCTGTGGGAATGTGCATACAAAGTGCCGCTTGCTGCTTATCAGAGAGAGTAGCCTGTGTGGCGGCAGCGGGTTTCCTCCAAAGAAATATGCCAGAATGATTGATGTCCAATAGCCGATGATACAAAAATCAATGCGCTCTAGAGGCGTTGTTTAATAAAACAAACAAGTTGAATGAGTTGAGTGTTTGATTGCTTCTCATATGGGAGTGGGGGGAGAGGGATCGCAGCCCAACCGAGTCAAACCGATAACTTAGCAGATTGAAATGCGCCACTATCTGGTCTGGCACTCGACATTAAGAGAGAGGATGAGGTAAGAGCTGGTTTGTTTTATTATCGGGGTAATGTGATCGAGTAGGAGAGGGTAGTTTCCCAGTCCGCGAGCACTATCAAGTCGCCATGAGTGCACACTGTTCCAAGTCAATACTTATCTTGATATAGGTCCTGTTGCCAGGACTTAAAACCTCAATAAATGAACAAACCCTGCACCTTGATTGACTATCCCCGCGCTCGCTACTCATCCCTGGCATTACAGCAACATGACCAGCATATTAAGGATTTGGGTTAGTTAAAGTTGCATAATCCACTAGATTTGAGTTTCTCCCAAAATCATTTTTGAGAATATCTTACCTTTATTTATTCTAATCTAATTTACCTTAGTGTGGATTGTCTGTTATTCTTTTATTTTAAAATGTTAAGACCTTTTAACTGATAACATATAAAGTAATCTTCTAATGCTTCAAGTTTGTTTGTTTGTTTGTTGTTGTTTTACGTCCTAGCAACATCTAAGGTCATAACAGGACGGAATGCTTCAAGAGCGACAAGTTCTATTAAATTGACTGAGTACTATTTAATGCACCATCTAGATGTATATATATATAATGACACCTAGGTAGGTTGTTAATTTAGAAAATGCTATGGTTTCATTGGACTAACTCACGGATGAATTCTAGAGAACCCATCCCCACATGTCTAATGTTTCATTTCGTAAGATACCCATATAAACAGGATAATTACACATGGCAGCATTAGCCAATATATGCATCTAGATGACTAGCTTACAACTCAGAGTAGGAGTGCGATAGGGCCGGTTTGCACAGCCCGCTGGTTACCGGAGCATGCCTAGAAGTACTGTGAGCTGAACTGCTGATGGTGCAGGACTCCCTGCATGAACAGGTACGGGTGGTGGGGAGGCGGGGGATTCTCCGTAGCTAATGAATATTGTCCAGACGGGCCCGATTGTTAGTGTTGTGTAGAATTGACCTTTTCCAGGGAGTATGCGCATTGAGACAACATTAGTCCTTGCCACTGCACTCAGAGGGCAAGTTTCTGGTGAATATCAACTTTAAGACTTTTTCCAGAAAGCATGCTGCATCGTCAGCTGCTACTCCTCATATTAGTTCTTGCCATTGTTGTCAGGGGTCAGGTTGGTGGGAGACCTCTTCCACAGAGCATGCTGCACAATGAGAGGCTACCCGCAACACTTCGTCATCCACTGCTATTAACGGTTCCGATGGTGTTCGAAATCGTCTATGCGACACGATTTATAAGATGGAGACCCCAGGATCTACCAACACGGGAGACAGATGCGCTAACTCATTCGGCCATCCCGTCTGGTCTATATACAATTATGATTGACAACCCAATTGTAAAATATTCCGATATTTAAGCATTGGTGGGGGAATGCAAATGTTCTATTATGAAACATGTATACATGACCAGGTGCATATATATGTGTTTATGTAGTTGCTGGTGGTGCTTGATTGATAGGTAAATAGACATAGTGGTGCTGGCAGGACTGTGTGTAAGGGGCACTCAGAGCCCTACACACTACCCCCTTCCCCCTCTGCTAGTCAGGATCACCACACTCAGGCTCAAGGCAGGTGGTGGCCAGGAGAGCCACACAGCTTGGCGGTGGACAGATCACTGGTAACCATGGGGACCAGGAATGCTGGATCCCTATTTGTAGAGCTAAGAATGCTTGTTTCTCATTGGGAGAATGGGGTGGGGTGATACGCTATACTGAATTCATGTACCATATAAATAATAAACCAGAGGGCTTGACTCTCTCTCTCTTCTGTCACACTTTATATTCTTCCTTTCTCTTTGCCTATATTGATTTCACTCTAGCCTGCCTACACAACCACAGATTCGAGCAGCAGACTTTACATACTGGTGACCACGACGAGGAAGGATTCAACTTTACTTTATGGAGACCTCATCTTTACACAATGATCTCACCTAATCTCAACCTCCAACACTTCCCGGCCTCAATAGTGTCTGCACTCTCGCCCATGTTATGTCATTCTCTCTAGACAGTTTAGGTGCTACCTCCAGTGTTCTCCCTTATTGGTTAACCCTGCCACTCCTACCTACACACACAAGAGCTGTGGGTGGAGGTGGCGTCCTCTATGGCATCACATTAACCCTTTCTCCAAACATTTATATATTCCATTTAACCCTTTCTCATTAATACTCTGTAAATATGCATCCTAGTCTGATCTCTGAATATCGGGATATACAACATGGTGCGTGTACTGTGCTAACACACAAACTCATCATCACCACCATCATCATCAGTCCTTTAAACGTGAGGGTCGATGTTGCACCACACATGACTTTGTAACCATTTTCCCCTAGGTTTCCCTTTTTGTCGGTGCCCTGTTGGACTTGGGTGACTAGTCCGTGTGTTTGTGTATACTGGACAGTTGTTGCTACTTCCAGCACGGAGGGGTGATGTGTTTAGTTCCGCGGGCAGGCAGGGGGGTTTCTATGGTTACAAGATTAAGCTGTCGGTGACTAGAATCAACACTTTCTCGTGTAGTATCAGCAGCTGTCAGCGGGTGAGGGGTTAGGGTCGGGATGAGCTAAACGAGTGAAATCTTATTTAATATATGATAGTTGCCAGCATAATTCCACTACAATCGACATTGGAATGAAATGTAGAGCAAGGAACTTACTTAGTTTGGACCCTAGTACTACTAACTACTAGTAGCCATATATGGGTTCAAAGTGAGATACAAGTGTATAGACAAGGATATGGTTAGGAGGGAAAGCACTGGATATCTGGTCATGCTGGTTGTGTAACTGTATAAGCACACTAGTACCAGCCCTAACCTGACGGGATGACCGAATGAGTTAGAGCGTCCATCTCCCGTGTTGCTAGACCATGGGATCGTGGGTTCGAACCCTGGTCTAGTCAAAACAATGACTTACAAATTTATACGTGTTGCTTCCTAGCCTGGCGCTCGGGATTATTAGGATAGGACAAGGACTCGTTGGCTCAGTGTCAGGATAATGTGACTGAATGGGATATGAGGTCATGGTGCTGGCGGCCTGGTGTTCCGATGGGGTAGCACTATAAAGTTTCCCTGAGTAGGCACTGTCACAAGTCGGTACCCGTCCTGATATGACCTTAGATGCTGCTCGGACATAAAACAACAACAAACAAACAAAGTACTAGCCCTTGTCCGGTAGGTCGGGAGATCGAATTCCAGCCGAGTCAAACCAATATCCTGCAGCATTGATACTTGTTGCTACCTAGCCTGGCACTTGGCATTACTAAGATATGACACGGATTGAGATGTGGATGGAGCTACGAACATTATCAGTTAGTATCATTGCCTCCTCAGGTTCCTGCTGATGGCGATATGGACATTCTGATTGTAGTAAATATGGTGTTAGCTGTCTGCCTTATTGGATGTGCATGAGATTGGTAGACAGGTCGTACCAACCGTGCATCACTGCCCCACCTGATGGAATGTGATCCCAACCGTATGTGAACATTGCGCTTATGGGGCTGTCACATTACGGTGTATGGCGGCGGCGTATACAAAACATACTGATTACATTTGAAAAATGTTGCGGGACGACATACGGTGACCTTTGTTCACTGACGTGTACTTTTGGAGGGTATGCGTAATGTATGCGTAATGTACGCATAGCGTATGCAAAGCGTGACCCGACGTAATTGCCGTGTAACTTGAGTTGTTTTGACAGTTATGAGTGGCAGGGTGAGCATATGCGAAATGTATGAGCGATGTATGCGAAGCGTATGAGCATATGCGAAGCGTATCCGAAGCGTATGCATAGCGTACGTGTAGCGTATGCAAAGCATATGGTATCTCTCCGAGGTCGGGGGTGGGTAGCCCCCTGGGTATAAATACCCTGGAGCAGCAGCTCTCCCCTCACTCTACCACCACACCTGCTACTGCTGCTGCTGCTGCTACACCAGCCTCCAGGGCTGCTGTCACCACTGGGGGAGGACTAGGCTGTGGGAGAGGCAGGATGAAGCATACTTTGCTATGCTCACCATCACCAGCCTCCTCACCTGCCTCCTCACCTAACCACTCACCTCACCACTCTCCAGAACACCACTCTCCACAACACCACTCTCCACAACACCACTCTCCACAACACCCTTCTCCATTGGAAGAGCTGGAGATGGAAGTGGAGACGCAGATGACACACCAGTGGCGCCCCCACTCCAGCTCTCCATCTCCTGCTTCTCGGGGCAGCTCACGGGCATCGTCCGCAACCTCCACCTCCAATGCCTCCACCTCAGCCTCCACCTGCACCTCTGGCCCCTCCTCTGCAAAGAAAAGGAGGACAAAGAAGACCGACAATTCTCTGTCAGTCTTCAAGGAGGGGCAGATCCTGGATTTCCTAGAGGAAAACCCAGTCATCTGGAACGTCAAGCTGACCGACTACCGCCGCACTGACAGGAAGGGGAAGATGTGGGAGGACCAGGCGAAGCTTATCGGGACGACAGTGGTCCATCTTCAGAAGTGGTTCAAGACACTCCAGGATACCAACACGCGGCTGCACAAGAAAAAGATCGGGGATGGAGCAGCTGTCCTGACTGAGAGGGAGGAGTGGATCATGCGGAAGTTTAGTTTCCTGCGGTCCCTCGTCCATCACCGGCCGGAGCCCTGCAGAAGTGTAAGTACATAATCTTTTATCCTTCTGACTAGTGTGGGCGTTAGGATTCTCATAAAACCCTGATTATTCTGGAGAAGTCGACAAACCGATATATGTTATTTACGTAAATAATCTTGGTAAATCAAGTTATTTGTTGAATGTTATATGTTATATGTTTGTTGTTTTTCTTTAACGTTGACTTGTTGTGTTATTATTGTTAATTCGAGAAGTTGACAATTGATATATGTTATTTGCATTATGAATCTTGATAAATCAATTTTGTCATTTATCGATAACTTTTTTTTCTTTATTGTTGACTTGTGTTGTCTTTTGTGGAAAGATTGACTTGTGTTCATGTTACTTATGTTATTTTATTATTTTGTCTTGCAGGTGGCCGCTGGCATCGACGCTGTGCATCACAACCTCAGCCTCGAGGAGAATGTGACCACGGATGTGGACGTGGGGATGGAGGAGGACCTTCCCGCCAGTCCTCCCCCTACAGTCTGAGAGTGGGGAAAGGGGAAGGGGAAGCGGTCAGCCCCAGATGATGCGAACCTCCTCACTGTCATCCAGAAGAGGTTCGACAAGTCTGGGGACATGCTGAAGGTCATGCAGCCCCCTCCTACACTGGCGATGACAAAGCGCGGGGCGTTTGCGAACTATGTTCGTGACATGATCCTGACCATGCCGGAGGAGCGGTTTGTTGAGACCTGTGGCCAATCAACCGGATGGTGTCGCAGCATTTGGAGGTGCAAGGCCAACAACTCGTGGCTCCTGTGGCTGCGGTGGCTGCACCTGCTCCTGTGTCTGCAAGTGAGGCATACCACCCTCAACCTCACCAGTGGACTCACCAGCCACCACTGGTTCACCATAGGCGTCTCCGACACAGGAGTATGTGCAGCGATGCATGACGCAGCTGCATCTGCCGCCTCACCCGCAGTCACAGCCACATCTTCCACCTCTGCCTCAGCATCTACCTCAACCTCTGCCACTCCACTTGCATCAGGAGCTTGTCCCGCCTCAGCCTCAACCTCAGTTGGTGCAACGGCCGTCTGTGGCGACGCCGCAGCTGCCTGACCAACTCCGGACACTCGGCATGGCGGGCCACACCAGGGCCTCTCCATGACTTGTTGCCTGGCCGTTGCCTTCCGGTGTCGGTGCATTGGCGAGCTCGACACCTACATGAGTCATGCCCGCGACGGGAACATTGTCTGAGTCGGCCATCCCGACGTTCGACGGACTTTTGAACTTGTCGGGGCTGTCAGACTCTCGGGAGTGTTGGGGGTGTCCAACTTGGACCTGTTCCCCCCGTCCGCCACGACGTCACCAGCTAAGGCAGGCTCGGTGGGATGCACGACAAGTGATCATTTGTAGATATTTGTATATATGTGTAGATATGTAGTTATAGTGTAGATATGTAAATATGTATATATGTAGTTATAGTTTGTAAAATGTATTGTTGTATTGTTTATCTTTGAATGTTTGTACACACATATGTATATATGTTAACATATGTCTTGTATAAATAAATATATTGTAAACTATAATTATTGTGTCCACGGTCAGTAATGCCATGCCATAATGTAATTGTTATAAATTAAAGCACAATTGAAGTAACATTGAAAATAAAGAATAATTATTATGAATATTAAGGCCACAAATCTCTACCCCCCTCCCTCCCTCCCTCTCTCCCCTCCCTCTCTCTCTCTCTCCCCTCCCTCCCTCTCTCTCCCTGTCTTCTCTTCTCTTCCCACCTTCCCTCCCTCCCTCTCTCTCCCCTCCCTCTGTCTGTCTCTCTCCCTCTCTTCTCTTCTCTTCTCTTCCCTCCCTCCCTCCTTCCCTCCCTCTCGCTCTCTCTCCCCTCCCTCTCTCTCTCCCTCTCTTCTCTTGTCTTCTCTTCTCTCTCTCCCTCCCTCCCTTTCTCTCCCCATTTCTGTCCCTGTCCCTCACCCTATTTTTCCCTGTGTTCTTAACAGTGGTTATGCTTTCAAAAGTGTAATTAATTTAAAAAGAGAGCAAATTCATTACAAATACAATAACTAGATAACTGTAATTAGGGATTGAAAGAATATAACAGACATGTAAATTGGGTTTCGATATCTAAAAAGTGATATCATTTATTTTAATAGATATAAACATATTACCATCTCATATAACAGTTGACTTGTCACAACATAACGGACATGTAAATAAGCGAAAACTGGACAGTGTAAAGAAAAGCACATAAGTTTTCAAAAATAGCTCATAACAGTACACATACACAGTGCATACAGACAGATACAATGTTTGTCAGATCATGCTGTCTTGCCATGACACTGCTCCGGCAGGTGAGACCACCCAGTCTTTAAGTAGATTGCACTGCTCCTTTCCTAGCTTTGACGCAGTGTTGGGGTTAGTTGGAATGTCAATGTCTAGCAGGTTTGGGCCCTCTCGCCATGCTCCTGGGACAAAGTTGTTGGTGCTAGTCTCGGCATTATCCAGCTGCAAGTTCTGTAGAGCTGGGTCACGCATCATCATGAGGTTGTGCAAAACCATGTATGCGTTGACGATGACCTTCATGGTGGAGGGGTGGTGCTGCATAGTGGTCAGCAGCACTTGGAAGCGGTTGGCTAGAATGCCAAAGGCATTCTCCACCAATCTCCTAGTTCAGGACAGCCGGTAGTTGAACAGTCACTCCTCATTGTTCAACCCCCTCTTGCTGTACGGCTTCATCATGGTCGGCCGCAGGGCAAAGGCATCGTCACTGATGAGGAAATATGGCACATCCTTCTGGCCATCCACGATGGGTTCAGGGTGCGGAAAGCCGATGGTGCCACCTTCAGTGCCCGCCGTCAGCTCGGAGTCGTTGTAGATTTGGGCATCAGACGCGGAGCCCAAACCCCCAAGATCTGCCCAGATAAACTTGTAGTCCGCGTCTACTAGTACCAACAGGACCACGGAGTAAAACCCCTTGTAGTTGTAGTACAGCGACCCACTGTTTGGAGGACACCGGCAGGCGATGTGCTTCCCATCCAGAGCGCGACAGGTATGGGGCAAGTTCCACTTCTCAAAGAATAGGTCCACGATGGCACCCCATCCTTCTGGAGTCGTCGGACATGTCAAGACCTCGTCCATGTACTCGTCGACAATGGCCTGACAGACTTCACGCACTATGAGCGACAAGTATTTGGTGCCAGATGCCAGCTGCCGCAGAGTAAGTGCGATCTTCAGTGCAGGCTCGAGTGGCACTCGGAATGTGCTGCATTTTTTTTCAATCCTCGGTCCCACTCGCGCCACAATCTCGTCAAACAACTGGGGAGGGATCCACATGAACTTCACGAATGACACGGTGTCCTCGCTGCGGAGCTCAACCATTAGCTTGTCGTACAAGCCAAAATGTGGCCAATTGCCAATCCAGGGTCTGACCCACACTGCGTGCCACCACCGCTGGCTGCCTCCTCCTTCTCCTCTCAAGACGGGCCGCCAGAAGAACCATGAGGTAGAGACCTAGCTCATGCTGATATAGGGCAATTCTGTACCGATGCTGGAACTGTATTTGGAGTGCCTGGATATCCATCCTGTCTGAGCAGCAGAGCCGGACTGACAGAAGAAGCCTTGCGATGCCTATATATACCGAGAGCATATGCTACGAGTACGCTCAAATACGTTACATGCATGCCAGGTGTATGCTACATATGCTATGGATATGCCGAACGAGCGGTTTTAGCGTATGTGTAACGTATGCCGGCATACATATAGCATATGCGCAACATATGATGGCGTACGCATAGCATATGCATTGCGTATGAGCAGCATATGAGCCTTACGTCGCCATATGCTGGAATTTTGTTAGCATGCACAAACAATTTCAGCATATGACGGGATACGCCGGGTGTATATGACGTATGCGAAGCATAGGTGTAGCATATGCGTAGCGTATGACAGCATATGCTGGCATATGTGACGCAAGCCGTTATGCTGGCATATGCTTATGCCATACGCCGTGGTGTGACAGCCCCTTTAAGCCAATACTATAAACCCATTTCTTGCTATTCCAGAACTAGAATTTGAACCCTCAGTCTATATAGCTTCCGTGATATGATCAACTTAATCATGTAGGACCAGAAGCGATGGGCAGATGAGTTGATCACCCGTCTCCCGTTTTGGTACATCGTGGAATCCGAATCAACGGGTTCGAACCCTGGTCGAGTCAAACCAATGACTTAAAAATGTATACTTGTCGCTTCCTAGCCTGGCACTCGGCATTATTATGAAAGGGCAATGACTGGTTGGCTTACTGTTAGGATAATATGACTGAGTGGAATATCAGGTCATGGTGCTGGTGGCCTGGTCTCTTAGTGGGGCAGCACTATAAAGTTCCCATCAGTGCACACTGTCTCAAGTCGATACCCTTCCTCTTATCAAGATTTGATCCCAAATAGCAACTGCACTCAAATTGGCCATACAGAAGCCTACAATACTTTAGAGGGGATGGTATAATTATGTATGCACTGAGATAATTAGACAAATCATGACGAGTATCAATAATGACACATTATAAATTGTTGTTGTTGGAAATATAGTTTACTTACAAAGCAAGTGCTCTTTATCAATATAATATCACCTATTACATTATATTTAACACAAAATATGAGTGTATTCAACTAACTGGAAGGACACGCGATTATGTAAATGACCATGCTATCTTGTGTTAATTAGTATCGCGTTCAGTGTTCTG
The DNA here is from genome assembly GCA_030323885.1 of Branchipolynoe longqiensis. Classification (NCBI taxonomy): domain Eukaryota; kingdom Metazoa; phylum Annelida; class Polychaeta; order Phyllodocida; family Polynoidae; genus Branchipolynoe; species Branchipolynoe longqiensis. Next base: position 20,698,561 of record CM059191.1, read on the forward strand.
TGAAATTTGGGCTGGAGAAGGAATTGTAAGTGCAAACTGGTGGATATTCCCTTGATGCTCATTTCAATTTGGTACACAGTTCATTATGAGATGCTTCTAACCTCATTGAGTGCTTCTGTCACCGCTGATTTGTGGGGTTTCATGTCTTAGCGACATTTGGGTCATATCAGTAAAATGTTCCTGACCCAGAAGCTAACATTCATTTCCCTGTCGTACAGTAGTTGTGCTTAGTTCCTCAGGATTATATGCCACATATACAGGTCATATTAATTGTGTAGCTTCTATGCATGAGGGATCTTCGAGAGCATAATCGTTAGGACAATTGCCCTAGAATGGCAGGAATGTGGGTTCCCGTCCCGTTATAGGCATGATGTTACCATTGGTTGCAACACCTTACCCAGAGAGGAGTAATTGATGGCTTAGGGCAATTGCCTTGGAAGGCAGGAATGTGTAAGGACAAGACGTCTGAACACCGCGAGGACTAAGACACAACTGGTTTATTATTAGCCACGCTTACCCATGACGTCATCTGGGTTCGATGCTCTCGCGGCCTCTCGCCGGCCCGCGATACCATACAGCAATACGCACGATAGCGTGTTTCCATATATTACATCTCCCTTCTTTTTTTTTTTTTCTTTTTTTTTTTTTTAACAACATATACAGTCAATTTATTGCAAACAATGTAAATTTTAATAACAGTGATAACATTGTAATAAAGTCCTGACTGTTTAAAGCCCCTCAGACGTGATATTCGAATAAAGAGATGTAATCATTATAATAGCATTATAATCATAACAGAATTCACAATGTCATTTGACATTATTGGCGAACAATGTAATTCTTTGTCATTAACAATATGCGTATGATTATTGAAGAAGCGCTTGTTATTCACAGTATATAGTACATCATACATTCTTTACACAACTGTGGTATCAACACTTTTTTTTAAACTTTCGGTCCATATTGATATTACTTAAGTAGTTGAACATGAAGTTGTGTATCTTAAGGGAACAACAGGTTTATCATCAAGCATAATGACTGCACGGTGTTTGAAACACTCGTTCGACTCACATAGGGCAGCAGTGTAACTTGCATAGTCTAATATTAATTTACAATAGTGATTTTGAACAATTCGAATCCATCGGTCACCAACATTCACATATATGTATTTTGTGTCAATAAGTCTGTAATAAAGATTGGATAAGCATATACATTATTGGTGCTTTGTCGTTAGCTAATTCGTTAGTTGTTTTTTTTGGGGTTTTTTTTGGGTTTTTTCAATGTCCATGCCGACACGTGTGCATGTGGTGTGTGGGGGTGGACCCTCGTGGGGAAATTCCCCAGCGCACGTGTTGTTTGCGCTAAATGCAGTCAGCCAAGTCACCACCCTGTCTGGGTGGCGCACATGGTCCTTTCCCGGTGCGCCCTAGCACAGCTAATTGTACTCGCTGCTCGGCTCATAGTTGTCGTGGCGCAATCTATTTATGCCTAGACGGTTAGGCTCGCGGGTTACCCTGCTGACCCTAGTTACATAACCGCCTGTTGTCTGGGATTGTAGATTGATTGTTTTGTCAGCGATTGGTTTGCTCTGTTTTACTGGCGGCATAGTTTGTGGATTTGGCGTCTTGAATATATGAATACGATTTCGTCTTAGTGTATGTCCGGCCTTGTTTTTGATTTCGTAATCGCGAATATTTGGGTAGTTGACTTTCGATATTGTACCGCTGTCCCATTTCCCGTCATATGTTCTGTACTTTATGTTATCTGATACGCTTAGTTGTTTGTGTGCTTTTGTCACATGTCTGTTATAGTATTTTCGCTGTTTCGTTTGAATTTCTACCAATTCTTTTGCCTTTGACTTCTGTATTGTTGGTTTCAATTGTCTGTTGTTGGTTGGTAATTTGGATCCCAATCTCCTGCTCATTAGCAATTGTGCCGGTGACGCATTTAATGTCTCTAAAGGCGTATTACGGTAATTTAGTAGCGCCAGGTTATAATCTATGTTACTTGCTTGTGCTTTCTTCATCAATTTTTTCACCGTTTGGACAAAACGTTCAACTTGTCCATTGCTTTGTGGATAATAGGGGTTTGAAGTCACATGGTGGAAACCATAATCTAAGGCAAACTTACGGAATTCGGCACTACTGAACTGCGGCCCATTGTCTGACATTAGTATTTTTGGCACTCCGTGTGTACCAAATATTTCTGATAAAGCTTTAATTACCGCTGTGGAGCTCGTCGTTTATAGTTCTTGAACATCAGGAAATTTGGAATAGTAGTCGATAGTTAACACATATGTTTTATGGCCTATTTCAAACAGGGCTGTCCCGACTTTTTGGAATGGGGTGTCTGGGATGCTGTGGGAAATCATTGGTTCCACATGAGGTATATTACGGTACTGCTGGCACCTGCTACATCGGCTTACTTTATCTTCTATTTGTTTATTCATTCCTGGCCAGAAGACGTGGTCTCGGGCTAGTTGCTTACACTTGATAATGCCCATATGTGTTTTGTGTAACAATTCGAGCGTTAGCTTTTGCAAGGACATTGGTATAACGATTTGATTGCCTTTTAACAATACATTATTATTAAATGTTATATCTTCTTTGAAAGTGTAGTAAGGTTTAACATTATTTGGGATGTTTTTGCTTGCTGTTGGCCATCCATTTTTTACTAACCGCACTATTTGTTGGAGTGTCGTGTCTGTAGCTGTTGCATTTTTAATGCGCTCTAACATGTTTTGCGACACGTCGATACTTGCTACTGAGATAGTGTTGTCGAACAGGTCGTGTGGGGCGGTGTTGGAAGTGTGTGCTCTTGATAAGGCATCTGCAAAATACATATTGCATCCATTAATATGCTTCACAATCAAATTATAGTTTTGCAAACACATTCTCATGCGTTGCATATGTGACGATAACAAATGCAATGGTTTGTTCATTATATTCACCAATGGCTTGTGGTCAGTTTCAATAACTACTTGTTTGCCATACATATACTCGTGGAATTTCACGCACCCGAAGCATATCGCCAACAATTCCTTTTCGATGACAGCGTAATTTGCTTGTGTGTCATCTAAAGCCTTGGATGCCATGGCTACAGGTTTGTTGTTTTGAAACAAAGTAGCGCCCAATCCAGACTTTGATGCATCGACTTGAATTGTTACAGTTTCTTTTACATTATAAAACTGGAGGACTGGGGCTGATATTAGCAATTGTTTCAACAACCTAAAAGCAGTTTCTTGTTCGTGTTGCCAGTGCCACGCCGTGTTTTTTTCTAGGACTGTTCGTAATGGTTTCGTTATTTGTGAAAATTTGGGGATAAATTTACTCACATATCCCACCATTCCCAAGAATCTTTGAATTCCTGCTTTGTCTGTGGGATTAGGCATGGCAACAATGGCTTGTATCCTTTCAGCACTTGGTTTTAAACCCTCTTGTGTCAACACGTGGCCTACATAATTCACTTGCGTTCGGCATATTTTGGATTTTTGCCGCGCTCTTACGAAAACTCTTTCTAAGTTACGGTTGTGCTCTTCAATGGACGACCCATACACTAGTATATCGTCTGTTACTACATTGACACCTGGCAGATCTTTAAGGATTTCATTCATCTCATTGATAAATATATCACCGGCCGTTTTTATTCCGAATGGGAGGCGTGTGAACCGGTACCTTCCCCATGGCATATTAAATGTACATAGTTCTGAACTTTGTTTATTTAAAGCTATTTGCCAATAGCCACTATTGGCGTCCAACACAGAAAAATATTTCGCATTAGCAGTTTTCGAAATAACCTCCTCTATGGTTCTTGTAGGATATGGTGTGCGCAATATGGCTCTATTTAATTTAGTTGGGTCGAGGCACACCCGAATTTTGTTCGGTTTTCTTACCACCGTGATAGAACTAACCCATGGGGTGGGCTCCACTTGCTGTACAATAACCCCTAACTTTAACATTTTGTCTAATTCTTCCTTTACTTTATCTGATATAGCATGACAAATTTGTCGTGGCGGGTCTACCGACAGAGTTACATTACTGTCAATATATATATTTGCATTAGCTTTAATGGTACACAAGCCCTCAAATATGTCACAATATTTCTTTACCAGGTTATTTGGTTCATTGTCGACTGCGTTCAGCTCGTCTGTTGAGGTTTGGACTGCCTTTCTCGGACTTGCGCGTCACCTGTCTGTCCTTCCGCGGTGCATGTGGGCTTGGTCTGCACGCTTGATCAGCTGCAGCTGTATGCAGGCGTCCCTTCCCAGGATGGGCGTCCCATCAGCTGTAATCTGGAAACACATATCGAAACATTCTACCTCCGCGTGAATTTCTCCCTCGGGGACGATTCGCTGACCCGAGAAAGTAAGCAGACAACTTTTAGATGGGTGAAGCACTGTGTTTTTAAGCTTCGAATAAATGTTCTTGGGTATTATATTCGCTTGGGACCCGGTATCGAGTTTGAACTCGATGCATTCATCTTGTAGCTGTATTGTTGTAAACCATAGTTTGTTTGTGCTGAATGTCGGGAGTGACAATTCGCCAATGTACAGTTCATCGTTGTCGTCCTCGGATTCTTCGCGTTCTGTACCTTTCTGTATATCGTCTACTTCGACTTCATATACGTATGACTTGTTATTATTCTTAGCTCTGCACACTTTTTGAAAGTGCCCGACTTTCTTGCAATATAGACACGGTTTGTCTTTGGCTGGGCACTGATTCGGTGGGTGAATGTAACCGCATCTAGTACATCGGATTTTCGCTTGTGTGAATCTGGGTCAGCGCTCTGAGCCTGCGCGCCCACGTGGAGTCACTGGCGCGTAGCGAGCTTGGCTGGCGCTGCCTACGGGGCGCGCACTTATGAAGTCAACACACTCTGTGCTACTGCTTGCTCTATCGGCTAACTGTGTGTGGCTGTTTTCGCTAAGCCTACACATGTCTCTACATTGGTCGAGAGTTAGGTTTGGTGTTTGTAACAGTCTGTCGCGTAGTTTGTGTTCCTTCACTCCACAAAACAATCTATCGCATAACATGGAATTTTCTAATTTACCATAGTCGCATAGATGAATGCGATGTTCTAACTCGCGAATATATGTATCAATACTTTCAGTTGTTTGGTTATACGAGTTGAACTTGTACCGTATCACTGTTACATTGGTGTGTCCCGTACAATAGTCCTCAAATGCGGCAACTAGTGATTTAATTTTATCTTGCTCGTCCTCGTCAAATTTGAAATTCTGATGCAATTTCTGCGCTTCTTTGCCGGCCACGTGTAGGAAAATACAGCACTCTACCTTCTCTGCTTTGTTTGCTGCGCCTGAAGCTATGGCATATATGTCGTATGAGTGCAACCATGACCTCCAATTCAATGGGAGGTTACCTTCTAGACTTAGCGGACTAGGTGGTTTCAAGCCTGTGAGCGCCATACTGACAGGTTTGTGTAGATCTGACACCATGTAAGGACAAGACGTCTGAACACCGCGAGGACTAAGACACAACTGGTTTATTATTAGCCACTCTTACCCATGACGTCATCTGGGTTCGATGCTCTCGCGGCCTCTCGCCGGCCCGCGATACCATACAGCAATACGCACGATAGCGTGTTTCCATATATTACAGAATGTGGGTTCGAGCCCAGGTATAGGCATGATGTTCGTTTTGGTTAGAACACCTTACCTGGAGAGGAGTTAGGACAATTTCCCTGGAATGGCACGAATATGGGTTCCAGGCCCATTATAGGCACGATTTTCCCTTTGGTGGAACACCTGACTCAAAGAGGAGTAATTGATGGCAAAGGTAGCGACACGCACTATTTTTGTAGCCCTTAGTCTTAACTCAGCCAGGGACCATAAACCTGACCTCCTCCGGGAGAGACAGCTACACTAGCCACTTCCTTCCCAGTCACGTGATGAAGTCACGTGGTGAAGGTGTCCTGAAGCAGAATACGTGCCATTCGTTCTCTGGCTTAATCAGTGTAAGGTATCTGTTTACAAAGAAAAAGGGTTTCTTTTATTTACCGACAGCTCTAAAACATATTTGATTTTTGTATTATCAGTTATTTGACGTCAAACATATGGTCATTCTGATATATTTCTTTGGAGGAAACCCGCTGCCACCACATAGGCTACTCTTTCCGATAAGCAGCAAAGGGTCTTTTATAGCCACTTTCCCCATAGACAGGACATCACATACCACAGCCTTTGATGAAGCAGTTTTGGACCACTAGTTGGAACGGAAAATAACCCAAACTGCAAATGGGTCCAGTGAACAGGATCGGTAGAATGAGCTAAGTCCGGTTCCTGCTATCTGTTTCCATTCGATATGTATTGTTTTATTGTGAACCTTAATTGGGACCGTCCTAATCCATGCATTGTTCAGCGATGTGGGTTTGGATAATGAAGCGCCCAAATTGCCTTGGCCTTGTATGATAAGGCAATTTGCCTTGGCCTTGTATGATATGGCAGATCCTAATCAGTTCACACAGATATCTGGCATCGAATTAGACGAATCCCCATCTCCTGATGTAACAAATGGACAAGGTCAACTAAACATGTGGCTTCCTGCGCCATTCTGAGGCTATGGTATGACGTGACGTGATTCGGCACGGTATTATGTGGCAATGCATGGTATGATATGGAACATAATCTTACAGCATTGTGTGGCATGGTATGGTATGGCATTGCATGGCAGTGGATATGAAGAGCTCCTTTCCAAAAGGTGATAAGCGCCGATCCAAAACAATGAACTTGCAATGCCAATGCAAAGCTTGTAGCTCGTGCTTTGGAAAAAAGCTCTTCATATATATAAAGTTGGCTACGAAGAAAAGGGGGGAGGAAGTAAAAGGAAGAACAAGAGGAGTGGTGGAAGCCTACCTTTATTTTTCGAAGGCTCACTATAAAATAAAAGCCCTACCGTATATATATAAAAATTAAAAAAATATAAAAAATATAAAAAAACAGGTTTCAATCGGAGCGCGTGAGACACCGATGCGCTCAGGCTGGGTTCTGGTTGGGTTCTGGCTGGGCGGAAGTGAGTCATCCCGACGCAGCGGGAACCGGCCCGCAGTAAAAAGCATAATAAATATGTCGATATAATAAATATAATAAATAATAAATAAATAAATAATAAATAGCTAAGAAACCTCCGCCCATTTATATTCACATAATAAATTATATCACACATAAAGAGCTCTTCATATATATATGAGTCAGCCTCACGAAAATGGGCCAATTGCTGGTCAATTTATGATGTCGGTGTCGCAATTCTTAAAGTGTAGTGCATTTCTTTGTTTTATATTAAATTATCCTAGAAATAAATAAGGTTGTTGTATTTTCTCGACCGTTACATTCATGATAAATTTCAGGACTTTACAACACGTCTCAATGCTAAACTATAATTATGCCGTTCGACGCCGATAACTTTACCTAATTGGCCTATTTTCGTGAGTCTGACTCATATACATATATATGAAGAGCTCTTTTCCAAAGCAGGAGCTACAAGCCTGTCGTTGCCATTGCGAGGTCATTTTTGTGTGGATCGGCGCTTATCGCGTTTAGGAAAAGAGCTCTTTATATTGTGTGACTGTCACTGCTATAGCAAGGCATCTTCTTGTAGAGATCTTCTATCTGTTCCCATTGTTTGAAATCTATTTAAATTGAGCGATTTGCTCAATTATCTGGTTAAGACAACGTTGTTATTATTTGCTAAGGCTAGATTTGCTTTAGTATTCTCCAATAGTTGCTTAATCTAGACTTGGTAGTAGTCTAATGGCATTGTAACTCCTTCTCGTGCTAGACATTATATGACCTTAGATGTTCCTAGGACGGAAAACAACAACAACACACACATGTGCGTGGCATTATAAAGATATACAGATCTTCCGCAGGTAAATGAACCCAAATATTTAACAATTGGGAACTGTCACTGCCTCACGTGACTGGATAGTAGGAGGATAAAGCAAGACTGTGGGTTCAATGAGTCAGTGTCACGATGAATGTGACTGTTTTCTCAGAGGCCCTATTAAAATACCTATATTGTGCACGGGCACAAGTTGCTACTGATATTGTACCTGATGCTGGTGGAATTTACATCCCCATGTACTCCTTACCTACCATGTTGAAGGAGCATGGCAGATGTAAACCAAAGACATTATTTTTTACGTGGGCATATTTAATAGATGAGTTGAAGCTTTAGTCCGAGGCCTCATTCGAAATCACTGGTCCCTCATGATAATAGACTACATCACGGTTCCGACTGCGCATGCGCTGAAAACCCACAAACAAACACCATTGAGTTTGCCATACGGCATAAAAAGTCAACAAAAAAACCAAACCACAAAAACAACACCAACAACAAACAAACACCCACAACAAACCCAACCACACAACAAAAACAACAAAAAAAACAACAAAAAACAAAAAAAAACCAACAAACAAAAACAACACACCACAACACCACCACACCCACAACACCCCACCAATTATTAAGTTGTTTACAAATTTACACATTTATGTATTTTGTGTTTTATAATATAATGATGTACAGTTGAACTCCGTTACAATGCACCCTGATTCAAGGCAAATTTTGATGTAAATCGATGATTCATTGGACCAAGAACTCCTTAATTCAAAGGTAATTTAGTAAGCTGAACCTTGATGTAGCGCAACCTGCTTTTTTCGAGATGACATTTCCTAGATCTCATTTAACACATTAATACGAGGTTTCGCTGTAAATAATGATCTTTGGTCTCCCTCTATATACGTATGTTTCCTCAGTGTTACTGTATGAGTAGTTATATGATTATTTTATTGCACCATACACAACAACCCGAGGGATCTGATAACTCCTACCATGCAGGGACAATTGTTCAATGCTCCCCATTTTTGCATGAACTACAGTGACTGGTGCTGTACATTATACAGCAGGAGCCACTCCCTTAATTCTACATGATCGGTGCTGTAACTAATACAGCACTGATCAAACTTAGATTATTGAGACTGTCAATTCTAATAGTAAGATGGCCGGAAGACCAGTGCTCCGGTGCTGACAAATGTCATATTCAGATGAATAAATACTTTATCAAAAAAAGAAAATGTAGAAGCTTTTCCATGGCATCATTTCACTGTCCATTCACCTGCTATATATCGGTAGAACTGGTTATTTCAATCGAGGAATATCACCTTGTTTTGGATGCAAGATGTGTCTTTTGAAGGCCATATGAGATGGCCGAATGAGTTAGAGCATCCGTCTCCCGTGTTGGTAGATCGTGGGATCGTGGGTTCGAAAGCTGGTCGAGACAAACCAATGACTTAAAATTGTATACTTGTCGCTTCCTAGCCAGGCACTCGGCATTATTAGGATAGGGCAGCGATGGGTGGAAGGAGGAAGACCAATCATCCATGATCGAAATTTCCCCTGCTTAACCAACTAATGTACACAAAAAAACGGGGGGAACAAGGTAGCTATGGAACTACTATATTACCGGTCTGCAGCGACCCCTGTGAATGACAAACTCCTACCATATAGCGAATGGTAGACAGGAAGTGTGAACACTTATTTGTCTCTCATTTTTGTCGTCACTTTTTTGTTGTTGGTACATTAGTTGTCCCAAGCAGGGGAAATCCCAGTCACAGAAAACTGGTCTTCCGCTCTCCACTGCTGGTCGATAGAAAGCCCGAGCCTACACTTTTACCGACCCAAGGGATTTTTAACCTCCCACACCACATAGACATGGTATGAGAGCAACCGGCCTTTGATGACGCTGTAAGTTATACACAGCGGTGGAAATCCAAATTGTCAGAGCTGGGGGCATGGGGAATCGAACCGCCGACCCTCAGATTAGGAGTCTGACCTAGAAAAAAGTCAGACACTCCAACCACTCCGCCACAGAGAATGTGGACAATTTCTTTTCAATATAAAAATTGTCCTCTTTTCATTTACTTTTCTCTCCAAATCTAATGACAACATTCCTGCTATACCAAAACAACATTAGACTCTATGCACAGTTGCACTTTGAAGGCAGCTGGTATTGTGACACTATATTCTAGTGACTTTATCCGGTACTACTGTCATTCCTCCTCCCCCATCCTCCTCCTCCACACCTCCTCCTCCCCCGTCTTCCTCATCCCCACCTCCTCCTGCTCCCTACCTCCACCTACCCCCTCCTGCTCCGCTTCCTCTTCACCCTATTCACCCCCCTCCCCGTCCCTACCCCCTCCCTCCTCCCCCTCCTCCTCCATTTCCCCCTTCCTCCTCACTCCTCCTCCCCACCCTTCCCACTTCCTCCTCCAACTCCGCCTCCTCATCCTCCCCATCCTCCCTCCCATCTCCCCTTCTCCTTCCCCCTCTGCTCCTCCCTCTCCCCCTTCATCCTCACCCCTGCTCCGCCTTTCTCTCCTTCCTTCTCACCTTCCGACCTCCCCATCCTCCCTCCCACCTGTCCCTCCCTCCCACATCTCCCTCCTCCCACCTCTCGCCTCCCCCCACTTCCCCCTCACCCGTCCTCCTCCCGCTCATCCCCCCTGCACCTCCCCTACCCATCCCCTCCTCCCCTCCTCCTTTCCATTCGGTCCCCATGCTACTACCCCACCCACACCGACACCCACCCCGATCCCGATATATCAAAGGAACATTGTGTAAAAATATACGGTATTTCAGTCATGACAGACAAGCTTGGAATCATATCAATATCTCAGGCAATGGAGTTGGGGACCATTGTTATGTAATAGCAATGCAATGTGTGCCCACTCGCTGTGTGACATATAAATAACTGTGTGGAAATGTGCTGACAGTGATTACGGTATGATGTCTGGATATTAGGATATGGTTATTAATTATAGAAATGTTCCCTCCATGCACCAGGAAGAGTGCAAATGGAGGGGGTGGGGATATATTAATGTTTATTGTAACTGTATGACAACTACTTGTTACCACAGGAATGCTGGGTAAGCACACCCAGCCATTCTGCATATATTATGAACACTACCGGCAGTGGGGCTTGAGTGACAAGTGGCCCTCTTGGGTGCCACCCCTCTCCTTCTGCAGAGGTGTCCGATTGGCTGGATGTGTGAGCCCAGTCACCCTTGTACTCCTTGCACTTGCTATGCAGACAAACTCACTCTAGAAATACCAAAAGAAGCAGTTCACCACTAAGCTGTGTGTAACATCCATGGGACTTAGGTTCAATGGACTCTAGGCACTGATTAGACTGAACAAGCAAAAACTATGTGGGTCTGTGTAGCAGGTTCTAAGTGAGTCAGGGTGGCAGGTCACTGGTAGATGAACAAGAGTTGTAGCAATAAAGTTCAACCTTATCACTGTTAATCTTGTGTGACTTCTCTTCCCTTTCTTTCTTATGAGTTGTTTTGGTATTTAGTGGGTGGAGACTTGCAGAGAGTTGCCAGGATCCTCCTGATAGTAGAGCGTATGAAGATGAGTAACTGGGGTGGCCAAACCAGTTATTCTTCAACGGTGTGCAATATATAGCCACCCAACACGCACACACCTTCCCACTCCCAGAGACCTCCTCCAGTGTGGGGAGTTGCGCGTTGTCATACCGTCCACCGAAACACTCTCCCGCCACAGACCGTTCACAAAGAAACACTACTGGAGTTTACTGACTGGCTGGCACCGTCCTATCCCAGTCTGCAGTCTGGATCTGAAAAATTACCCCCAGTGCCAGAAAATCAATGCAAGGACAAGATAGCGCGGGGTGACCTCCGTACCAGCCCTGGTACTAAGTACGGCAAGCCGACTGATAAGCCAACCTCACTTGGACCGAGGCAATGGGGGCTTGGGGCTGATCTACAGATATATATATATATATATATATACATATATATATATATGTATATATATATGGAACTATATGGCCGAATCGGTAAAACCAGTGACTGGCTTCCCGCCCGTGCAGAAGGTCGTCAGTTCAAACCCCGACAGAGACAAAGCAATGAATTATAATAGGATACTTGTCACTACCTAGCCTGGGCCTTGGCATTACTAGGATAGGGCAAGGTCTGGGTTGCTCAGTATGTGACTGAATGTGAAAAGTCGACCCTACTATTTCATGGATGACAGGTAAACATTTCTGGTCAACGAGTAGCAAAAGTGAGTAAAGGACCGCCATGGCGAATCAGCACTAAGTGGGATATACGTGTATGTATATTTGTATGGGTATAAATAGTGTGATTATTTGGAATTGGGCTTTCAGGTCATAACCATATCACATATCAATTAGCATACAAGGTCGGACAGTGACAGGTGTGTACACATTGCGAAATTATTGTGGTCTTCTCTGTGGCGGAGTGGTTAGAGTATCTGACTTTTTTCTAGGTCAGACTCCTAATCTGAAGGTTGGTGGTTCGATTCCCTGTGTCACCACCTCTGCCAATTTGGATTTGCACCGCTGTGTATAACTTACAGCGTCATCAAAGGCCAGTTGCTCTCATACGATGTCTATGTGGTGTGAGAGGTTAAAAACCCCTTGGGTCGGTAAAAGTGAAATGTAGGCTCGGGCTTTCTATCAACAAACTGTCTGATCGTGAAAACAAGTCTATTCAGACTTATCCATGATAGGCAGTATAAATCTTCAAATCATTGTGCTGTCCCAATTGAAGATCTTGCCGAATGCAACTTAACCGGATCATCATCATCATCATCATCATGCTGTCGGTCGTGATGCGACAAAGACTGCTTTCATTACTTGACTGCCGCTCTCCATTTAGCTCTCTGCTGTGAGAGTGATGTTACATTTCATGAAAGCTGCCTGCAAAAGTGTTGAAGTGCTGCTGGCTTTTGCAAGTTACCAGCGGCACTCTCTCGGGGAGCAAATAGAGGTTTCACACCGGCAAGAACATGTCAAGACAGGCGCAAAACTATTTGTCCCTGCAGTGGCTGGTCGGGAGATGTTGGGAGTTCCATACATCAACCGCCCTTAATGCTGCCACAGTGACATGGTTTTCTGTTTAGGGTTTGCTCCCTTAGCCTTCGGTTCTGTCAAGAACCTCTACCACAAGGCAGTGGTTTACAACTCTGCAGGGCAGGGGCGTTAACCTCCCTGAGGTATTACTATACCTGCAATACCTGCATACCGGCAGGTATGCAGGTATTGCAGGTATATTATAACCGGATATTATATTGCTATTAAGGCTCATGGTCCTGATAGTATACTAAGCGAGTTAAACCTTGCCCAAATCTAGTAATGCCAGGGAAGGTATCGATAAGTATCAACATTGTTTTCAACTCTGCTGGGAATCGAACCCACGGGGATTCGACCCACGCCGCGATCTCCCAGGTGGAACCCATCAGTGTTGTCCATTTACATACATGTATAATATTGGGTGTGTCGTCCTAGTCAGCTCCTTTTTAACTTTCCTGAAATAATCATCATCAAATCACTACCATGCCAACAGTTGACTGACCATTTCTGGAAATAATATCATAGCATGAGCCATAGATTCAGTACATGGTGTGTGCGAAGACCTAGCCCCCACTGCTGCACCCATTCCACTCAGCTGGTTTTTTTTTACGAAGTAAAGCGGTTGATGAATTGCTAGCAAAAGGACATTGGCCAGCGCCGCAGTGAGATTAAGATGAATCGCTTATCTGCAACTTGCTTCGCCACCCCCCTTCTGTTCAGGCCTGGGTTCAGTGATAACCGCGTGGATAACGTATGGGTGGACTAACATCATGGCACCTGTCTGTCAACAGAGCTTGCAGCAAAGCTACCAGCAGCAAACATCAACTGCTGAACTCGGAGGATGTCCCTGGAGCTCAACGTGCTAAGTGGGTCGTTTGTATAATGAGATGTGTGCAGTTTCGACTCCTTTATCATTCCCCCCAAGAAGCTATATACATTATCTGCAACTCCGAGGTCCCCCGCCCCAGCCCTCCCACCTCCCACCTCCCGCCCCCCGCCCTCCGCCCCCAGTTCCCTGCCCCCCTCTGGGACCGCTCACAACATGGAGTCGCGATGATAAATTAGGGTCTGTGTACATAAACCCTGCGGCTGCGAGTCCCCGGCTTCGTTCTGGGGTGGCTACCGCTAGGCGCGCTGCTATCGGCATTCCTGGGTGTATAAATATAGGGAGAACAGGTCGCGGGTGCAGGAGAGGCTGGCCACACAAGGCACACCTGTCTGGGCGTCCAGGTCGCACTATCCACCATCTCATCGACACGGGGAGATTCCATCCGCGCACAACGCAGATCCCCCGAGGGGACGGAGGAGGGGGTGGGGGTGGGGGGGTGGGGGGGGGGGATAACTCCCCAGCCCCTCTGTGTGCACCTCCTCAACCATCCCTACCTTCCCTCCACAAACTCCCCCCCCCCCCGACAACACTCTATACGTCCCACACTTCCCCCACCTCCCGCAAGTACTGCACCTCATACACGTCCCACATATCCCATATGTCCCACACATCATAGTTGTCCCACATGTCCCACACACCCCACATGTCCCACATATCCCGTATGTCCCACAGGTCCCACACCGTCCGTACTTCCCACACCACCTAACATATTTACCACACTTCCCACACCGCCCAAACCACACCACCCAAACCTTCCCCGTCTTGACCTTAGAACAACCAACCAACCCAAAACTTCCCCGTATTGACATGAGAACAACCAACCCTTCCCGCACCTACCCGACGTACCCCACATCCGGCACTGTCCACACCCCCACACCTCCTACAGGCTTTATCTACTTCCCACAAATCCCACAACTTCATCACCCTTCCCAACATCCTCCTCCCCAACTTATCCCAAAGTCCACACACCAAACACCATGCGCCACACAAGACGCACCACGCACCACGCACCACACACGACACCACACACACCACACACCACACACCACGTACCACACCCACATACCACGCACCACATACCACACACCACACATGACACACCACATATCAGGCACCCCATACCACACACCACACTCCACATAACAAACACCACACACCACCTAGTACACACCCCACACCATAAACCACACATCACACACCACACACCACACACCACACATCACACACAACACACCACACACCACACACCACACACCACACACCACGCACCACACACCACACACCACGCACCACACACCACACACCACAAATCAGCCTCCCTCCCTTTCCCTATCAACCCTCACAAACCATTCCTCCCACATCATCCCCAACCTCTGGCACCTCTCACAGCACCTATCGCTATCCCTTCAACTCCGTCCCGTCACACCACAATTGATCCCCTCACCCTCGCAAAGCTACCACTACCCCATCATCTCCCACACCTCGCCCCCCCCCCCCCCTACCATACCTCCCTCCCCCTCCCTGACGTCTCAGAGCGCCTCTCATACTATGACTCAACCTCCCCCACATCACACACCTGTCCCATCTATCACCTACCCCCACACCCATACCCACACACTCCTATTGCTTCTATCTTACACTGGATAATGTCAAGATAGGAGCGAATCCCTGAAGAAGAGAAAACATGTCAGTTGGTGCACGGCGCATGCTGTGTTATTGACAGAGAGAGATGAGGAGGGGAGATGGTGGTGTTGGATAGGTGGGGTTGGGATCGGGGCGGTAGGAGATACTTGGTGGCGTGTGATAAAAACAGGGCGCGCTGACCTTATCGCATGTACTAAATACCGGGAGGTGGTGCTTGCTGGTGGTGGGTTTGGTGGTGTGGGGTGTGTGTGCTGAGAAGGTAGGGGGTACTGAGAGATAAGATGCGGGGAGGTGACGTGCGGAAGTGGTCGCTGATAGCGGGGAGCATGCGCAGTGCGGCACGCACTGACGGCGCATGCGCCTGGGTGGTTGTGTGAAGTGGTGATTGGGGGGGGGGGGGGAGTTTGGAGAGGGGGTGAGGAGGGGAAAGGGGGTGCCTTAGGCATAGGCGCTCTTCCACTCATAGTGGCTAGGAGGGAGATAATTCACAACATGAGGGAGCTAAGTGTGCATTAGACAGATTGTCTATGATGCCGCTTGGTTGATTTGGGCTGAGAGAATGGACCAATGGCGGCAGAGAATCCGTGGAGTGCATATACAAAAATGCGAGAGGTGGATAGATGTAACACGACGGCTTCCTGGTACTACAGAGTGTTTTTACTCTACGCACTGGTTGGAAGGGGTGGCGGAGTGGGGTAGAGAGGAGGTTGGGGAGTCAATTGGCATACCTAGAAGGATGGGTGGCGAGGAAGTAGTGTGTGAGGGAAGCTGGAGTTGGTTGGATCTCAGCCTCGAACATGGCAGAGTGTCGAGAGGGGTAATAGACCAGTGAGAGGGAAACGCACATTTAGCCCACCTGGGGTTCATTACTGGGCCTATAAGTAACATCCACACCTACACCTACACCCACAACCCACCAAACCCACCCCCACACAGACGCCCACACCAACACCTACACCCACACCCACACCCACACCCTCACCCACACCACACCACACCACACCCATACCACACCTACATCCACACCATACCATACCCACACCCACTAGGTGCGCCACATAGAGGCACTCATGTTGCGAGATGCACAGCCGCCCCACTCCCCCCCCCCCATCACACACACACACACAAACCGGCGTTACATATTACACACCTGAGAGCAGAGGCTGCGGCAGCCCCCGACATGACGCATTTCATAACTCACGGCCATGTATTACCTGCACACCCGGCGGTACCTGGAGGTGTAGCCGGGCTGGCAGGCAGGCAGTGCCTGCCGCTGACCCCTGACCCCAGCCACGTGACCCCGAGCCGGCCCCGTGCTGCGCGCGCACACCCCGCTGCGCCGCCTGGCGGATGATGGACGCGGGGCGGACGGCTGCAGGAATTTGCGTGTATGATGTATGGATGATCAGACCCGACGTCTGGTCACCAAATATACCGGTCTGCGCGCCGGGAATGCGCAGTAGACGGTCCATAATGCGTGGCGGGGCGACGTGGCGGGACACCAGGGGCCATATGTAGGAGTAAGTGTTAGCGGGGTTTGGTGTTAGAGCCTATTACCGGTTAGCTATCGCCGACGTCGTGAACTGTGTCAAGTCGTATGCAGGAGCGCGTAACACTTTCATTATAGTTAACGTGAATTTATTTATAGATTTGGGAAATCCCTCTGCGTCTGTAGTGATATATTAGGCTTAAATATATTAAATGTGATCATATTTAACAGAATTAAATACGTAATAAGTGAAATTTGAGGAAATTAACCCTAAATTCGAAGCAATATTAATGCTGCCGCCGTAATGGCGGCGATATTAATATTTATATTTTCGAATCGACAAACGTAAGTAAACAAATCGCCGCAGTCGCCGCATCGACGTCGCTTTCCATACTGGCGGCGGCAGCCATTTGTTTACTTTACGTTCGTCGATTCGAAAATATGAATATTAATATTGCCGCTGTTGCTGCGGCAGCATTAATATTGCTTCGAATTTAGGGTTACTTTGAATAAATTTCACTTATTGCGTATTTAATTCTGTTAACTATGATAGCATTGAATAGATTTGGCGACAACCTTACGCTAACACCGCCCGTAAACGTCATATGAAACGGGGTTAGTGTCGCAGACCTTAAACGTGTGGTGTTAGGTGTAACACTGCTCCATGCATACCAACTTGTCGGCGCTAAACCAGAAATCCCTTCTAAACGCGTTTTGGCTCGCTAACACCTGGAGCCGTATGCAGGAAACGGTGTTACATGAGTTTGAGGTTAGCCGTTAAACGCGTATAGCTAACACCGACTGGGCGAAATATGTCAAGTGGTATGCAGAGGCACCTAAACGGTCAGTGTTAGCTAAACATGAAATTATTTATAGATTTGGGAAATCCCTCTGGGTCTGTACCCATATATTAGGCTTAAATATGTTGAGTGCTATCGTGTTTAACAGAATTGGATACGCAATAAGTGAAATTTTGTGAAATTAACCCTAAATTCGAAGCAATATTAACGCTGCCGCCGTAATGGCGGCGATGTTGGTACTTGTATTTTCGAGTCGACGAAGGTAAAGTAAACAAACCGTCGCCGCCGCCAGTATGGATAGCGACGTCAATGCGGCGGCGGCGGTTTGTTTACTTTGCGTTCGTCGATTCGAAAATATAAGTATTGGTGTCACCGCCAATGCAGCGGTAGCCTTAAGAACGCTTCGAATTTAGGGTTAAATTGCTCGGGTTTCACTTATTGCGTATCTAATTATGTTAAATGTGACAGCATTGAATAGATTTGGGCACAACTTTACGCTAACACCGCCCGTAAACGTCCTATGAAATGGGGTTAGCGTTGCGGACCTTAAACATGCGGTGTTAGCGTAACACCGCCTCCCGCATACCGATTTTTTTGCGCTAAACCAGAAATCCCCTTTAAACGCGTTTTGGATCTGTAACACCGACACCTGCATACGGCCCCTGGTCCTGCATATGGCCCCAGGGGGCAGTGTTGGTAGGCATTGAACGCGTCGCACCGGAAGCAGTGGGCCCAATTGGTAATGAATCACAATGAGCCAAATAATGTTAGTACTAGAATTAGTTTTAGTAATACACTCGGTAAGAGCACACACTTCCCATGCGGAAGGCAGGGGGTTTGAAAATCGCGGCCGAGTCAAATCAATGACTTAAGCCGTGTTCACACAGGCAAAATGTGAAGCGAATTAGACAAATTGAATCATAACATTCAATTTAGTTTGAAAGTGTTTCGCGTTCACATGGGCAGTGCTTTGAATCGGTTTAAGGCGGAAGTGGATATCTGCGCATGAGCAAGTCCAGACTAACCAGCGCCAGTTTGGGTTCATCGACATCAGCCGAGAGAGTGTGGGTTTGACCTAGATATGTATGGATTGAATCGTATTGGTTTGGAACAGTCAAAACTTCTGCTGGGCAGTAAAACGCTAAAAATAAATGATAAAAAAAATATCTGTGCACAGCTAGCGGTTTCATAGACCAAATTATATTATATAGTGTGACGTCCTTAATCCGCCTCAAGTAAGTCGGTTGCGTTCACATGGGGATATAAGTCGAATCATAAAATTTGGTTCATATAAACCACCTACAGAGGTGGTTTATAAAATCCGATTTATATGAATCGAATCAGCCCTAAACCGACTCAGATGCGCATTCACATGCCAAATCTGAGCCGAACTAGGCAAGTCGATTTATATGATTCAAATTAACTGCCCCGTGTGAACACGGCTATATAGGCAAAGTTTATACTTATCGCTACCTAGTCTGGCACTCGACATTGCTGGGACATGGCAAGGACTGGTTAGCTCAGTATCAGGATAAATGTGGCTGAGTGGGATATTGGGTCATGGTGCCGATGGCCTGATCTCACAGTGGGGGCAGCACTATAAAGTTGCCATGAGTGTGTGCACTGTCACAAGTTGGTACCCATCCTGAAAATGTGAGTAGGACGGAACAATTTAACAACCACACAAACTAAATGTGCTTCGTACGCAGAAAATCGTCACATATAATGTATATGTAATATATAATATTAATATATGATATATAATATTGTTTTACAATATGATTTCAATCACTTGTATTCCCCAATATTACTAATGACTTGAAAATATAACTGTATATTTTTATTTATCCAGCGCTCATGCAATAGTGACGTTTCTAATGTATATATATTGATAACGCATTTTATTAAGCATTTCCATACACCCCGTGTGAGAAACAATTCTAGAACTACCATTATTTGGTTTGTTGCAATTCATTAGCAAGAATATATTTTAGTTTGAACGAAGACACGATGAGATAAATGGATTGGTCGGTTATATATATAATCTCGCCTTACCTAAACCAAAATGTGTTTGTATTGTGATAACGGTAGGACACGTAATGGTATGAGTGAGGTATGTTTTATGTGGCGTGTCACTGGTCATGCTTGCTGGATAATAGCGGAATAATTAGATTGCATAGGAAAAGGTTTCGTATATATAATTATTGTAGGAACTTGTGATTGTATTAAGAAGGACATGAACGCAATCTTATCAGTTCTATCCAGCCTTGCGTACCGACATACTAGTAATATACGTACATAATAGTAATATAAAATCAGGCTACTCTTATATAAGTAAAGACACACCAGGAGATGACAATGACAATGAATTATCCTTTCTCTCTCTATATATATATCACTATTTTATGTTGGGCCCTAGTTCCCATTTCACATACAGTGCGTCACCTGCATGTGCTCAGGTTGTATGTACTTCTGTCACTGTTTGACAGACATTCAACTCGGTCTCCCTTATATGGTACACCGTAGGCTACATTATGCCATTATACATAGCATATAGTTTGCACTTAACTATCAAAGATAAGTGCTGCTGCATATGATGTATTGGTGCTTCCCGCCCCCTACCCTTCACTGTCTCCAAACCTCACTATCTGACTGTTAGTGACCACCATAATTCGGCGAGTAAGTATGTGATGCATAACAGATTATACCAGTATAAATTGTAGGGGAACGTAAATATATGATGCATAACAGATTATTTGAGTATAAATTGTAGGGGAACCATGTGTTACTATTAGTTGTCCTCCTTATGACTAATATGAGCTTTGGTGGTTTGTCCCCCTCCCCCACCCGCTTTTCCCGGGGTTGAATGTATTCGGGTGCCCCCCCCCCCCTTGCGCTTCACACACAGGACTCAACCAACTAATTCTCTTCCTCTATTTCATTTGTACATTTGTATATATATATATATCTATATATATAATAGTTGACCTACATAATGAACAAGAGGAAGACGTGATAGTGGGTTAAAGTGGGTTTTCTCTGACTAGAGGAACAATACACCCCTTGACTAAAATGAGAAATGCTCGGCTTTAAGGGAGTAGGACAGTGAGCAGGCGAGCAGTGGCGCCACCATCAGTGTTGAAGTATGAGCAGTAGCTGAGTAGTCCGAGGCTCAACCACCCGATTACTGGTCGGTGGGTGTTAGGTTAGAATAGAATGCTGGGTTATTATACTCGTATAATTCTTATACATCATATATATAATTCGTATATCTAATTCAATATGTATATAAATATATTTCTCTGGTACTACTGTCATTCGGCCGAGGTTAAAAAGCCACTTCCCCTCCACCTCCCCCTTCTTCCTCTTCCCAACCTGCACCTCCCCCTCCTCCCCCGCTTCCGCTTTCTCTTCACCCTCCTCCTCCCCCTCCCCGTCCCTGCCCCCTCCCTCCCTTCTCACCCTTCTCACCCCTCTTCCTCCATTTCCCCCCTTCCTCCTCACTCCTCTTCCTCACCCTTCCCGCTTCCTCCTCCAATTCCGCCTCCTCCCCCTATATATACATCGATACACAAAATGACCCCTATGTGTTAACGTACGTTGACCAGGACTAGCAGAATATAAATCAAACGTGACCCTTCTACCGAGGTTATACCTATGCATCAAACGCAGCGAGCAGGCTATATCAGATTTAGCCCGCTATATCATGCATAGTACCTCTAGGAAACTAGCAGGCAAGTCGCTGAAGAAATAATGGATGTTGTTCGTGCTAAATTTGATAAAATACCTTTTGAATTGTACGGAATATACCACTCCAAAGGCACGAAGTGACTAAGATGAGTTAGGGGTGTCGTGTGTATGACCACTAAGGAACACCATGTTGCCAAGGACTGCTGAGCTTCTCCCAGTATTCACCCAGTCCTGTTTTGACCTTAGATGTTGCCTGGATGTCAAACTCTAACACCCAACCAACCCAGTATTCACTGCGACTGTCGTACTTTCCAGAGGCAACCAATGAATTACGTATTTACATGCTACATATATTTATTAATCTGTCCCTGTTGATTTGGACAGTGGTACATTGTTTTGATTCAATTAAGTCTCCTCTTGTCTCTGTTAAGTATGTATATAATTGTGTTTATCTGTTGGGGGCTTTATTTGATACGAACGTAGCCGTGCGCACTCATGGCGACTTTATAGGGCTGCCTCATTGGAAAGCCAGGTCATTGACATCATAATTCAATATGCCATTCAGTTAAATTATCCTGATAATATGCAAGCCACTCATGTCCTTTTAACCCCCAGCACCACGATAGATAGCAACACATATAAATTGTATACATCATTGGTTTCACTCGGTCGGGGTTCGAAGCCACGACCTCCCATATGGCAATGTAGTGATGGTGTTACTAATTCGGTCATCCCATCTGGTGATATCCATATAGAAGACTATGCATCACGGGGTGTTAACTTGTTTATTCACCTGATTTGTGTTCATTCAAACTAATCTAACTAATACGTCAATTCCCAGTTAAGCCCGGTGTTATTAGGATATCTCATGCATCTCTGAGGAAATACTATATTCAAATAATTAAATCATATTTCCACCAAACAAAATAGAGAAGACCTACTACCCTTACCATTTACAGGTATAAGTAACTGCATTTGGAAGACCAGTGCCTTGACACTCAGCAAATGCCATATTGATGGAAATTAACCATATTTCCACAACAAATGAATACGAAACTGCGACCATAGACATATAAGTGTATTAATACCTGAATATGTTTAAAGGCTGGGTGACCAGTGTACTGATCAAATACAATTTTCAGGTAAATATATCACACCTCCACTAATAAATAAAATAAAGCTATTGTCTTCGCAATGTCATCATTATTTGCTTTGCGAAATCCCTCCCACAAAAAAACACCGTCACAAAAAGGGAATACAACGATAACCAACAAATGAAAAAGGCAATGTAATATCAACAACAGACAAGACAAATAAACCCAAATCACCACCATCCACAATTTTCACATCAGATGTATATCATAAACAATTGTTTGCCTCACACCATTGCCAGCTACTTGTGGAGTTAAATCACCCCCTCCCCACCCACACAAATCAATGTCCGACCAAGTGTGTATGCTTGTCTGCCTCTCACATTTCCTACAGGCTATATACCCGCGCTACACCCACACACACCAGTGCCTGCCGGGCTTCGCATATCTGGCGACCAGTGGCTGCGGAGAGATATTGGCAGAGTGATGCTATCTGATGGCATGTCAGCTCACATTTGACAGACAAGCTGCAATGGCGCGCGCATCTAGGTTACTACACATCCTAGGGGTATGTTATCGCATTCTGGTGATACGGTAAACACCGTAATAGATGCAATTTCAAAACGCTCTGTAATACAGACATATACTGGTTCAGATGGTAATGTAATATTCACTGTTGCTAAATACAATTTAAACAATTTTAATTAAAAATTTATATTGAAATTCCCTCCCTCTCTCTTGTCTGAAAGATGTCACCTTTGAGGCAGGCAACAATGGAGACCGGTGCTCTGGCGCTAACAAGAGATATTTTTCAATTAATAAAATACTTTATTTTTATTTTGATAAATCTGTTGTATTGCTGGCGCTGAATGTGACATTGCGGAAGGAAAACTGCTTCATCCGCTGGTTTTGCAGAGAGAAAAAAACACCACATTAGATTCAGGAGATATATATGTACATTATATGTCCAATAGTTAGGAATAAAGTTTATGGTAATTGGCAAACTTTGGAGATATGTGAATTGAACGCATATCAAAAATATGTGTGTATCGGTTGAAGCCAAGGGCAATGTTCCATTGTTCTGTTAAGTAGGTCATGTTATACCCTATGAGGTACGCAGGTATTGCAGGTATAGCAATACCTCAGGGAGTTTAACGCCCCTGCCCTGCTGAGTTGTAAACCACTGCCTTGTGGTACAGGTTCTTGACAGAACCGAAGGCTAAGGGAGCAAACCCTAAACAGAAAACCATGTCACTGTGGCAGCACTTATGGTGGTTGATGTATGAAACTCCCAACATCTCCCGACCAGCCACTGCAGGGACAACTAGTTTTGCGCCTGTCTTGACATGTTCTTGCCGGTGTGAAACCGAGAGAGTGCCGCTGGTAACTTGCAAAAGCACTTCAACACTTTTGCAGGCAGCTTTCATGAAAATGAATACCATCAAGAGAAACCTGAAGCTGAGAGACATTAAGACCGACTCATGGATGGAACTCTCACAGCAGAGAGCTAAATGGAGAGCGGCAGTCAAGTAATCAAAGCAGTCTTTGTCGCATAGCGACCGACAGCATGATGAGGATGTTATACCCTTCAAAGCCAGCACGTCTTGACGGGGGAGACCATAACAAATGAATAATGAATGCAATACTATCTAAGTATAGGATGTAGGATAGCACTTATATAGAATTGTTTTGGTTTTGAAAATATTCTCCTTTCCTGAGATTATGTAATTTTAGTCCGTAGATTAAGGCATGCAATTTCGAAGTGAATCAATCAGAATGTGCTACAGATTAGGAATTATCGACTGTTTAAATTTAAATTGTCATCAAAGGGATAATGAAATGAAATAGAACTAGCTTGTATATTGAATAGTTTCCCTTACATGGCCGAGGTTTGCAAACCACAGAGGTCACCGAAAACAGGTAAAACATTTTGTGAACAACATATATCATATTATACTACATAGTATTTTTGTGTGTAAATAATCCTGAAATGAAAAATCGCTGGAAGACCAATGCTTCGACAATGACAAAATAATTACTCAGCAGAATAAACATATTTACCACAAAAAAAGACTATGATGATATCATTTGGCGAAAGATTTATAGTACTTGACCTGACCATCAGGGTTGAATAGATGTTTGATGGTGAGTAGGTGTCTTATCTGGGCTTTATCTGTGGGAGGGTTTGAAGCAATTGTCCTTGTAGGAAGAAGTATGTCGAAGCAGAAATAAATCAATTTCATGTTTGACCGATATACAATCGAATCAGAAGCCTACTTAGAATGGTTATCCATGCGCAGAAGTCATGGCATGAACATGACAAAAGGCGGATGTCGGGCTGGTGTACTGTCCATGCCCGGGCCGGTGTCGGGATACATGCGCGCAGCGGTTCAGTGCGCAACCGTGCACAGCAGATATGGGGGCAGGAATCAGGTTAATTCCCAAATAAGGTTAGATACCGGAATTAGGTTGGTTGGTTGGTTGTTGGAGTTTTACGTCCTGGCAACATCTAAGGTCATATCAGGACGGTGGTTTGTTTTTGGAGGTTTACGTCCTGGCAACATCTAAGGTCACATCAGGATGATGGTTGGTTGTTTGGTTAGTTGTTGGAGTTTTACATCCTGGCAATATCTAAGGTCTTATCAGGATGGTGGTTGGTTGGTTGTTGGAGTTTTACATACTGGCAACATCTAAGGTCATATCAGGATGGTGGTTGGTTGTTGGAGATTTACGTCCTGACAACATATAAGGTCATATCAGGACTGTGGTTGGTTGTTGGAGCTTTACGTCCTGGCAACATCTAAGGTCACATCAGGACGATGGTTGGTTGTTTGGTTAGTTGTTGTAGTTTTCTGTCCTGGCAACATCTAAGGTATTATCAGGACGTTAGTTGGTTGTTGGAGTTTTGGATCCAGGCAACATCTAAGGTCATATCAGGACGGGTACCGAACTGTGACAGTGCGCATCCATGGCAACTGTATAGTTCTGCCCGACTGGAAAATCAGACTGTCGGCACCATGACCCGATATCGGATTCCGTGACATTGTTCTGACATTGAGAGAAGCAGTCCTTGCCCTATCCTATTAATAGTGAGCACCATACTAGGAAGTAACAAGTATCAATTTGATAAGTCCTTGGTTTGACTCGACCGAGAACCGAACTCCCGATCTCCTGCATGAGAGGCCCGCGCTCTACCGATTCGGCCACAGCGCTCGGGCCGAAAATTGGTTAGGCGGGTTACATAGCCGGGACCTCTAGTGGTCGTGTAACATCTTCTAACCTGATCGGACCTTAGATGTTCCCATGACGTAAAGCAACAACAACCAAACCATAGGCAAATCTGTTAGGTGGTGGGTTCGATCCCGACCGAGTAAACTCAATTACTTACTTTGAAATGTGATAGTTGTCACTATCTGGCCTAATGCTATGTGCCTTACTAGGTTAGGGCAATGACTGGTTTGTCCAGAATTAGAATAAAGTGACTGAGTTGGATATCTGGCAACCCGGTTTTACAGTGGGACAGCACTGTGAAAGTCGCCATGAGTGCGTATTGTCACAAGTCAGTTCCAGTCCTGATAAGATATAATATTATTAATTACATTATTTACAAAGATCTGAGTTAAAAACAAGCAAGGTATAATAATATATTTATGGTATATTTCTAGATCATTTAGAGGCACCTGCCTGAAATTCTCAATCTAAAGGTAGTTGTGGTAAATCCTTCTTTTGAAATATACAGTTTTGTTGTTGTTTGTTTGTTGTTGTTTTACATCCTAGCAACAACTAAGCTCATATAAGGACGGGTACCGAATTGTGAGAGTGTGCACTCATAGAGACTGTATAGTGCTGTCCCACTGGGAAACCATGCCGCCACCACCATGATCTGGTATCCCACTCAACCACATTACCCTGACACTGAGCACACAAGTCCTTGCCATATCCTAATAATGCCGAGCGCCTGGCTAGGAAGCGACAAGTATCAATTTTTAAGTCATTGGTTTGACTGGACCAAGGTTCGAACCCATGACACCACTATCTACCAGCATGGGAGACGGGCGCTCTACCTGATTCCGCCATCCCGGCTGGTCCGAAATATACAGTAGTGCTCTACACAGTAGAAGTTAGAAACATCTGAAGGAAGGACACTTAGAAGGCAATAGATCGGGGAATAAATCACATGGCGGCCTCAGGTGTGGGATAGAGAATAACATGAAACGCACTGCAGGTGGGAATGATTTAGAGATGCTCGAGAAATTGTGTCCTTCGGGAATATATTTTGGACAATTCATGGCCGGTAGTGTAGAACACTCGCTTCATCACGTGCGGCACGTCGTGGGATCAATCCCAGAGCGAGGCTAAACAGATACACAATATAATACTTGGCAATAACATCCTATTATGACCTTAGTAGTTCCCAGGATGTAAAACCCAAACAAACAGTAGCATTTCTATCAACACCGATGGCGGTTTGTAGTGTGTAAGAGGC
Source organism: Branchipolynoe longqiensis (assembly GCA_030323885.1). NCBI lineage: Eukaryota > Metazoa > Annelida > Polychaeta > Phyllodocida > Polynoidae > Branchipolynoe > Branchipolynoe longqiensis. Next base: position 20,725,565 of record CM059191.1, read on the forward strand.
AGAGACTCTCTTTTCGCTTCTCCACTGAAGACAGTTGTCATCTGGCCGACTGACCTCTGCTTCACACACCTTATGCTGACAAGCTATCGACATCCTTTGTCCGGCGTTCGGGTCACAGCTCCACGCATGCGCGCGCAACTTAAAAGTCGGTGCGCACGCATTACAAGCGAGTGCACGAAGATAAGTGGGCTGGTTTGCGCTTAGCGGAGGTATTTAATATAAAATTCGCGGTGTGCACTATTCATAGTAAATAACCGTAATTTCTCAATATTATTAAAATTGTATAGTCGAATGGTTATGAGTTTCTGTGATTATTTTAGATACATTTTTGTGTGTGATGGTTTATTTATGCTGCCCTTAACGGTTAAGTCTGATGACTTGTTTGTGTGGCTAGACAGTAATAGTCTCGTGGCTCTCCTTGTTTTCTTACTTTCAGTTGTGTAGCTATCTACTGCATGCATTCTTTCTCTTTATTAAGAAGGACATGAACGCAATCTTCTCAGTTCTATCCAGCCTTGCGTACCTACATACTAGTACTATCACTAGGCAGATGTGACTTCTTTCTCTGTTTATAAGCATATTAGATCAATCGTTATTATGTACCTTTGTTTGGGGTGAAGTAACTTCTATTGTAAATTGCTAACTTCTCAGATATGGTAAATGAAAACATGGCACATTTATTTTCGGGTGTGCAGGTCAAACGCCTGACACCATCTGCTTCAGTAGTAGGAAGGTGCTATTAAACTGACTTAAGATTATCTTCTGCGCAGCAACAGATTCTTAATCAGTTCATCGGTATCAAATTGGTTTTCTAAGATGAAATTTACATGAACCGTTTCGTTTTCAAAATATGATGCTTTCATCGGATTATGCAGATTTAGGATATTCCAGATGAGAAAACAATACTTACGATTGGAAAGAGTCTTTAATTCTGGCTGAGAACAAAATACCAAAAGATACAAGTTTATTAATAGAAACTGCTCGGTAGAAATGGACGAGAATTGGCAGGCAGTCGGGAGCTGGATGGGTGTTGGTGGAGGAAGTTTGGGTAGATTGCTGTGCGCCACAGAAGGTTGACCTCCAGACCAACATTGCCATGAACAGCTGTACGTATCTAGCATTGACCAGACGAGGTGGCCGAATGAGTTGAGCATTCGGCTCCCGTTTTGGTAGATCGTTGGATTCGAACCCTTTGGTTCGAACCCTGGTCGAGTCAAATCAATGACTGAAGAATTGATGCTTGTCGCTTCCTAGCCTGGCGCTCGGCATTATTAGGATAGGGCAAGGACTGGTTAGTTTGGTGTCAGGATAATGTGACTGAGTGGGATATCAGGTCATGGTGCTGGTGAACTGATTTCAACTGTCAGTGTTGAGAAACAGAGTATTACCAGCTACATAGGGTTGTAACAGATTGAGTCAGTGAAGTGATTAAAACATAAAAAGCTCCGGACTCCACCCTACTCTGGTCCCCCCACACCCCATACCCCACCCACCCCTTCCCCCTCCAGCCCCACCCCACAAGCACCACTTAACACCCACCTTCACCCTCGTTCCGTGTTACCTGACGCTCTTCACTGTTGCCACTCGCTCACCCCTGTTATAATCGCTGTCAGGTTCCCACCTATGCACAGAGCACTGCCCACCGCTCATCCATCACCATGAAGCCCCCGCTTCCATGTCAGGTGAGCATGAGGTGAGTGTGTGCAGGGTCAAAGGCAGTTGCCATCTGCTTCGTCTAAAACGCAGGCATGCACTGGATTAATTATTTCACACGGCAGCTGATTGAGTGACGTCATTAAATAATAGCGCTCCAGTAATTATCCCCCTGATGGAGAGTCTGCGTTTGTACAGGCATTAATAAGTTGACGCGATGATTAAAGTTGCATAGTCCGATAAAAGCATCACATTTTCGAGAGTAAAACACTTATCTAGATTTTAAGCCATATATCTAATTTACATATTGGTGTATTTAGTAAATAATTGTTGCTCCATAGAAGTGCGTATTAAGTTAGTTTTGTTTGTTTTGATTATTTGCTGTTTTAGATCCTAGTACCATTTAGGGTAATATCAGGAGAGGTACGCACTCATGCTGACTTTATAGTGCTGTCTCACTGGGAGACTAATCCACTGCCAGCAGGACCTGCCATCTCACTCAGTCATATTATCCTGCCAATGTGCTAACCAGTCCTTGTGCTATCCTATTAATGTCGAGCGCCAGGTTAGGAAATGACAAGTACCAATTTGATAAGTCATTGGTTGGACTCTACTGGGATTCAAACTCCCAACCTTCCGCACAGGAAACCTGCGCTCTACCAAGGTGGCCATCTCATCCGGATGGCGTATTAATTAATTTTAATAGAACCTGTTACTGAGGAAGTGGGATCAAAGTTTTGAGAACCATGCCAGCATTAATTAACCATGTTTACGCCTCAAATATCTCCCAAGTTAGTCCCTTTAAATCAAAGTTACTTCAAACTACAGTAAAAAATATTGCAATATTCGAGGTAATATATTTATCCTAGAACATTAAAGAACCTCAAAACCATAAACAATATTAATTTAATATGTCCAGTTTGCTAAATATTTAGTGGGGTTTTTCTGTTTGGTGTTTGTGTGTGTGCTTTTTGTGAGTGGGGGGGACGTAGACAGCATTCTCATTGTCAGGGATTAGCTGGTGTGATTGGCCTCACTACCTCACATTTATATATATATGTATATGTGCTGTATAAGCAAGTATACGAGTATAATTATCCGGAAACCGATGACCTATGAACTGTGCTATGAAACTACAAAACTAATGACACTCATCTACTTCTCAATCGAGCGATCAGGATTTCTGCATCGTCTGGTGCTGCCACCTGGCCTCTTCTTCCTAGTCCGGCTCTGCTTCACGCCTGTACCCCTCGCCCCATAATCTTAAAAGTATCATATCCACAACTTAAGCTAAGATTCCTTACACGCGGTATGCGGCATGCGGTATGCGAATGCGAATGCGGCAAAAAATCAAAACGCCTTGAAGTCAATGGGCTACAACCCTTACATGCGGTATGCGAATGCGAATGCGAATGCGAATGCGAATGCGACAACTCGATCGGTCCCTGTAGCGATCGGTGCAGCATGCGGTATGCGGCACGCAGGGTGTGAATAGAAACCTGAGTCTGTTGTGTCCATTAGTTTAACACTAGGAGAGGCGACTGAGCATTACGGAACGGTCATGCACAAGGCTTCTGAGTGGAAACATATGGTAGTGGTGGTGGTGGGGGTTCGGGTTGGTAAAAATGCTACCAGAGCCACAAAAATATGAATACTTATCTATAATTTGGGAATTATAAAGGTAGGAACCTCCAGGTGACATACCAAGAGTTACATAGATATACATGCCATATTAGGCCATGTACAGTGCAGTATGGAGTATACTTGTTTATTTTTATTTTTTAAATATAGCCAGTCGTGTGCTGCATGCCGCATGCTGCATGCCGCATACCACGTAGAAGGAATCTTCCCATTCGCATACCGCATACCGCATGCCGCATGCCCCATGCCGCATACCGCGTAGAAGGAATCTCAGCTTTAGTTGTATCAAGATGAATGGTAGGTAGCCTGGCGCTTCACGAAGACATACCACCAGGCTGGGTGCACCTACTGTTCGGTTCAATTACTATTGAGCCAATAAGATTAGGTATGTATTAAATTAAAATGAGGTCAGATGTAACTATAAACAACCGCTCGTTTCAAATTACAATACTCGACCATTGTTATCTGGGAAGACCTGCCAGGTCTGGACAAAGATTTAAATGTACACATTGTCTTTATTTCATTTGACTGACTATCCATTGGTATGACAGCTGCTATGTGTGGGCAACATTACTCTCGATGCAGAGTTATTTGAAGACATGTAGAACAGTGGTTGAACAGAGTAGTCTATCGTCGGATATTCACATATTCTTCGGATAAAGTCAGATTTTCAATAATTTTATATTATTTTTGGATGAATCAGAAGGATTTTGCTTACATTTCTTGTTCAAGCCTTAGATTGAATGTCATAAATTCTTTGGAAAAGTAGATTTTTTATTTCTGCCTTGGTACAAACACTGTGGGAGCAGGAAGTAGCTCAGGTGGTAGAGTGTCCACTTGTAAAGGTCTTGGTCATCCTATCGATCCTGCTCAGTGGATCCATTTGAAGTTTGAGCTATTTTCCGTTCCAACTGGTTCATCAAAGGCTGTTGTATGTGCTGCCCTTTCTGTGGTAAAGTGCATATAAAATAGCCGTTGCTGCTTATCAGAAAGATTTGCCTATATGGCACCAGTGGGTTTCCTCCAAATAAATATGTCAGAATGAGCATATGTTTGATGTCCACTATCTGATGATATGAAAATCAATTTGCTCTAGAGGCTTCATTAAAGAAAACAAGCTTTACATTTGGTACAAACAATTATAGTCGTACCGTATTTGCCTTAATTTTATTAAGTGGACAAACACATATATCACCCTCACAATTAGAGTTATCTGTAACTTAATTCCATACCAAAATTAGTTGGATATTTTTGGACAAAGGACAAGGCCATAAACCGTCGGGCGTGTATGGTAATATTTGCGTTTTGAGAGGAGACCCATCTGTTTGCCGCAGTGTCCGGGCTAATCCTTCCTGGCAGCACAGGTGAAGTGTTCGGGGTCACCTTTCTATCAAGTGCAGGTGAGTGACAGACGAAATTAGGGTCATCTTCTCCACCTGGAAGCTTTTGATGTGGGCCGCGGCGTCTGATAGATAGATACTGGTCGTGGAAAGGTGTGTTTGTTTAGCCGATAGAAGTGGGAGGCTGCGGTAGAACTGTCGTGCAGTGTGATTGGACGATGGAGAGTGTGGGTTGGGGAGGTTTTAGCAGGAATATGTAATTGAACAAACGCGAGACAGTAGCATAAAATGTCATTTATTCTTTCTATTTAAGCTTGTTACAGTTAGATTCATGATATTGATGATTTTAGATGTTTCGAGGATTTCAGGCACTTAACCCTATCGATCTATATATTAGTTGGGTGGGTGGGACGGCAAGTCTGCGCTAAAGAAACACGTCTGATCGGTTGAAAGTTCTGGTCGAAGTGTCTAGATTTGCTAACTGCGTCATAGCCGTTGTTGGGAATTTACAGTAGGTGACCATATGTTAGTACAAAAGGACAATATAGATGGCGCCAATAGTCTCATTTTGATTCTACTGCGCATATTCGCTTAACTGCGTAATAACCGTTTCTTATAGATTACAGTAGGTGGTGCATCGATCGGCGGCCAATTTTGTTAGTTAAAAAATACCAATATAGTCGGTGCCAACAGTCGCTTTCAAATCTACTGAGAATATACAGTCTCACGCTCTCAATTACCCATGTTGCACACATCATGGACAATGCACATATAAATGTCATATGTAGCCATAAGGTTATGTACTGCAAGGCAAATATCACATTGCAACCAACAGTTCTCCTCTGATTGATGCATAATTTAAACGACATTGGGCGTTGTCAGTGCTAAAATGGCCGACCAGTTGGGAATATCAATGCCATTATCATAGCCATCCTGATACATGCTTATATTATGCCCCACCAAATCAGTACTGGATTAAATAATTTAACACAGTTTAGATTTGGAGATTCATCAGTGTAAAAAAAATAATAATAAAAAATTATCGATACTGATTGGATAGTTGTTGGTTTGGGGCAGCGCATGCGCCACCTGTAGAGATGGAGTGAAATGAAGCCGGGTGGCCATGTTGTCCTGGTGTGTGGGGCGTGTTACCTCTCACACCACCAGACGTTCACTAATAGCACTCGGGCATGTGGGCAGAAGGGTTGGGTATCCCCGGGGAGTTTGGCTGTCAGTGATACCCTGAACTGGTGGCCGTCAGGTGCCAGCCCGCCCTCTTTGAATAGAGGCACCTCAGGACATGTGCCAGTTAGACCATGTTCGCACCTGGTAGGAAGAGGCTGCACAAAAGCAATTTAGACTCCCCTCACCACAGCAAGTCTATTTCAGTGCATCCCTACGTGATCTTTTCAGTGTGTTCTCCAGAGAGGAGGTCTAGCCCAATGCCTACGTCTAACTGTATGATCACGTGTTGAACGCCGCTTTTATGTTTGTTTTTTGTTGCATTACGTCCTAACAATATCCAAGGTCATATTAGGAGGGGGATGTATGTACACTTATGGCGACGAAAAGATTGGTAAGAGAGTGGTTTGGTCAGTATCAGGAAAATGTGACTGAGTGGGATATTGTATTACTGTGCTGGAGGCCTAATGTGCTAATGGGATGGCCGAATGAGTTAGAGCGTCCGTCTCCCGTGTTAGGAGATCGTGGGGTCGTGAGTTAAAACCCTGTTCGAGTAAAACCAATGACTTAAAAATTGATACTTGTCGCCTCCTACTCTGATGCTCGGCATTATTAGGATAGGGCAAGGACTGGTTGGCTCAGTGTCAGGATAATGTGACCAAGTGGGATATCAGGTCATGGTGCTGGTGGCCTGGTCTTTCATTGGGGCAGCACTATAAAGTCGCCATGAGTGTGCACTGTCACGAGTCGGTATCCGTCCTGATATCACTTTATATGTTGCTAGGACGTAAAACAAACACATCTAATGGTGTAGCACTAAAAATCCACCACGACTGTACAGTGTCACAATTCGGTGGCCGTCTTAGTATTACCTTAGATGTTGCAACAACGGAAATTACCACTTGTTACTGGAGTAGGACGGGAACGAGTAGGACGTGGACCAGTAGAATGAGTCAGACAATTGGGTGCCATTGAAATTAACTCTGCCTAAATCTGCATAGTCTGATGAAAACATCAAATTAAAAAAACCAAAACAATTATCTAAAATTGATTCTATATCCCTAACTTAGATACTGGAGCAATTATTAAACATTTGTTGCAACACAGAAGGAAATATGCAGGCAATTTAACCCAACCTGTTACTGCAGAAGTGTATGGTGTCAAAGTGTTGGCATGCTTGCCAAAACTAATTGTAGATGTTTGCGCTTCAAACATCTCTAAGCTTAGTCATCTAACAATTAGTAACATACAAATTACTTCAAACTAATGTAAGATAGATTATAACGATCAATTTAACATATTTATCGGAGAGAAATGAGAGAAACTCGAAACCATCAGACAATGCAACTTGAATCAAAGTGTAAAACGCCTTCACAGAAGGCTGTCACATGAGATTGCCAGGGCCCAACCCCCCGCCCCTCCGCAGGTAGCCGCTAATCCATGGTGATTATGGGGTCAGATAGAATGCCTGGAGTTGGGTCAGCAGGCCTGATATTGGCCTAATCCAGCGCTAGTTAGTGACAAACTGAATCAGCAGAAGGAAGTATATTGTTGCCGAACCAGCTCTCCACACCCCGCCCACAATGCACCGCGTTCCCGAACGACACAGCCTTCTCCTTTCTACGTACAACACAATGTGTTTGTCTTAGCGAAGCCACGCGACCGACAGGCAACCACAGACACACACGTACATTAACAGACAGCCACATACATACACCAACAGACATCCAGGTGTACATTACCATACATATGTACAGACAGGGATGCACGTACATACATGTACATTAACATACAGCTACATACAGGCATCAACAGACATCCATGTACATTTACAGACAACTAGACAGGCATCCACATACAACTATGTACATTAACAGACACATCTACTGACAGGCATCCACATACAGTTATGTACATTAACATACATCTACAGACATGCATCGACATACATCCATGTACATTAACAGACAACTACATACATGCATCCACACACAACCATGTACATTAACATACCTATCTACAGATATGTATCCACATACAGCCATGTACATTAACAGACATCTACATACGTGCATCGACAGACATACATGCACATTAACAAACACCTACATACAGGCATCCACAGTTTATATGTACATTAACAGATAACCACATACATATACCCACATACATCCATATACATTAACATACAGCTCTACAGACAGGCATCCACGCACAACTATGTAAATTAACAGCAGCTACATACATGCATCCACAGAGAGTCATATATATTAACATACAACCATGTACATTAACAGACAGTTACATACATGCCCCCACATACAGTCATGTACATTAATAGAGAGTTACAGACAGGCACTCAGAGAATAATGTAATTTTGAACATTGTGTAGCATAAGCATACAGTAGGCACAGTAGCTTTGGATTACTTAATCAATGAATATATACTAAGACCCGGCGAAATGCTCGTTAGTATAATCATATACATTATTTTTTAAGTTTAGCGCGACGGCTGATTTCTTTTTTCTTTTTTTAAAACACCAGCTCTGGTGAATTCTCGGCAGAAAATTGGCCTGTCAAGCTGTCAGTAGACAGCTATATGAATAGCTATCCTAAATTGTGGATATCTGACAGCAATTATGGATGCTGCATGTTGTTAAAGAGTGTTTGGGCAGGAAAGCGAGATTGAGAATCGGTCGTAATGCGAAGCATTACGTTTGATGCGAGGAGAGGAAGAGACCCTCCCCCGCCCCGTGTCGCGCTGCTTCCTCACCTCGGCCGATGGCGCGGCGCGCCCCCTCCTCCCCCGCCCCCCCTTCTGTCGCGCAGCCTTCGCGGCTCACCCGACGCCCGCTGCTCGCCACCTCTCGCCCTCCCCCGGGCCGCCAGCATTCACACCTCAGCTGCTGTCGCCGCCCCCCCCTTCCCTTATAAGGCTGCCCGCCGGCCTCACTCAGGCACTCACCCTCCTGCCGCCTTCCAGTTCCCTGCATGTTCCTGCCTTGGCTCCTCCACCTCGGACCTCTGCCCCAGCTCAGCCTCAGCATGCCTCAAGGAAAAGGACATGGACGGAAGGGATCCCGGGCCGCCCCCCCGCACCCCGGGGCCCTCTCCAGCACCCGGCCGGGACGAGTCCCCGGCCTCCGCCCCTGCGTCCCCCGCGACGCCCTCGGGCCGCACCTCGGGCTCCGAGATGTCAACAGTGCTGGAGGCACTCCAGCGCATCCAGCTCGACCATCAGCAGTCCACCGCCGAGGCGCGCCAGGTGACGGCCGACCTCCACGCCCGGATCGACTCCCTGGAGACCGGGGAACCCCGCCCCGCACCGGTGATCCCATCACCAGGCCGCCCCGACGCCTCGGGCGCGTACCGTCACCACAGCCCGGCCCCCGACGCCGCCTCAGGCGTCCCTCCCCGGGGCCGCGCACCCGGAGTACAAGAGGTACCGTCACCTCTCCAGTCAAGCACCGCCAGCCACGTCGCCGGCCTACCTGGAGGAGGCCATCCGCCACAGCTCCGCCTCCGCGGCCGACGCCGTCCGGGACATCTTGGCATCCGCCGAGGCGCGACACTCCGTCAGGCGCCAAGGTATCCCGGTCGATTACATATACCCCTCCAACCTAGTGAAGCGTGGGCCCGAGAGGAAGCCGGTGAAGAGGGGGGAGGCGACGAAGGATGAATATACCCTCGCCCTCCTCACCCTCATCGACCACCCAGATTTCCCCGCCCACACCGCCCAGGGACTCCACCACCACCACCTCGCGGTCTGCCGGGATAACCTAATCTACCCGTGGGCGACCGTCCGCCGGTACTCCGAGACCGTATTCACCTCTATCGCGGACGGAACCCTCCCCCACGGGTGGCATGACCCGGTAGCCCTTAACCTCATGAGACTAGAGTGTCTCTCCATGCCCGCCCAGCCCGCCGCCACCCAGCCCCGCACCCTCGACCCTGCAAAGCCCCGACCACAGCCCCGCGCCCACACCGACACCCGGGTGGCTTACAGCAGGGACACCCACGGAGCACTGTGCTACGCTTGGAACCGGGACCCAAACTCCTGCACCCAGGCTGCCCCGGGGGAGGTCCACGGGCATGGAGCCACCAAGCAGCGCCACGCCTGCGCATACTGCGCTAACGTGCGGAAAGTGCTTACTATGCACAGCGAGGATGCGTGCCTGGCCAAGCGCGCACGTGCAGCCGCCTCCGCCTCGCCGGATTTTTAGGGAGCCGGCACCTCCAGCCCGGCCCGGAGGCCCCTAACCGGCCCACACATCCTGAAAAAGCCGCCCACCCGACCACCACCAGCCCACCTGACACCGCCATCCACAGCACTGCCCCGTTGCCCGAGGCGCGGCCTGACTGCCGCCTCGGCACTGCCGCCCCCAGTGGCAACCACCTCTCCCTCGGGCCCCAGCGCCCCCTCAGCACGGCTCCCATCGCCGCCCGGCGCCAGTCGCCCATCACCCCTGACTCAGATGCCCACCTCGACCCTGGCGACACCGCTTTCCTCTGCCACGACCCTCCCGACCCCCCGCCCCCCCCCCCCCCCCCCCCGACCCTCCCCCTGAACCCGACCCCCCCCCACCCCCCACGACTTCGCCGCCACCCTAGCCCGCCCCCGCCGCACCTCTTCCCCCTCCCCCCGCCCTAAAACCCACCCCGACCCACCCTCCCTAGACGAGCCCACCGTCGACGTCATCGACCCCGACCTCCAGGCTACCCTCCCCGCCGCCCCCTCCTGCGGCCCCACCCCTGCCCAGTACCGCCCCACCATCCTCGCCTCCTGGCCCCACACCTCCGGCGAGGCGTGGGACCGCTACCCAACCTTCCACCGCACCTATACCGCCCTCCGGGAAGCGGGCCTACCTAATTTTTTGGCCGCCCGCATCCCCCTCCCCTCAGGCCTCCACATCCGGGCCTGGCGCTCCCACCTCCAGGGCTACCCCGACCAGGCGGTCCTCGACCTCCTCGAGTTCGGCTTCCCAGCCAACTACTCCGCCCCTACCCTCCCTCGCCCCTCCTTTTCCAACCACCGCGAGCCCCCCGAGTTCCTCCCCCATGTTCAGGCCTTCGTCGACACGGAGCTCGCCCTCGGCGCCCTCATCGGCCTTTTCTATGTTCCCCCCTTCTCCCCCTGGACGCAGGTCTCTCCCATGATGACCCGCCCCAAGTCCGACTCAGGCAAGAGGCGGGTCATCGTCGACCTGTCCTATCCCCGAGGGGCCAGCGTGAACTCGGGCATCCCCCGGCGCGAGTTTCTCGGGGAACCCCACGCCTACACCCTCCCCTCCGTCGCCGAGGTTGGCCGCCGCCTAACCTCCCAAGGCACTGGGGCCTACCTCTGGTCGGCGGACATCTCCCGGGCCTACCGCCAGCTCCGTGCCGACCCTCTCTCCTGCCCTCTGTACGGGATCTCCCTCAATGGAGGGACTTATATCGACCTCGCCCTTCCCTTTGGTTGCCGCTCCTCGGGCGCGGCCTGCGTCCGCGTCACCTCGGCGGTGGCCTGGATCCTTCGGCGCGAGGGCTTCCACGCCCTCGTCTACGTCGACGACTTTATCGGGTGCGAGGGCTCCTACCTGCAGGCCTGCAAGGCCTTTGACGCCTTCCTCGGCCTCACCGCAGCCCTCGGCCTCGACGTGGCACCCGGAAAGTGTCACCCCCCCCGCTGTCCGCCTCCTCTGGCTCGGGTTCGCCCTCGACAGCGAGGCCATGACCATCCGGGTGGCCCCCGAAAAGATCCAGGCCCTCGTCGACGACTGCGAGGCCCGCGTCGCCGCCCCCACCCTCGGGAAGCAGGAGCTCCAGAGCGTCCTGGGTCGCCTCAACCACGTAAGCAGCTGCGGGCTCCCCGCCCGCAAGTTCATGGGCCACCTCCTCGGGGCGCTGCGCAGCTGCTTCGGGGCCTCCACCCTCACCCTCGCCGCTGACGCCCTCCGGGACCTGAGGTGGTTCGCCGCCTACGGGCGGTTCACCAACGGCCTCCACCTCCTCCGGGCTCCCGAGGGCCGGCGGTGGGTGATCGAGTGTGACTCCTGCCTCACCGGGGGCGGGGCCTTCTCCCCGACCCACTATTACGCCCGAGGGTACACCGCGGACTTCCGGGCGCGCTTCCCGACGATCCACGAGCTCGAGGCGGTCAACCTCGTCGTCGCCCTCCGCGCCCTCCCCACGGACGACGTCGCGGGGGCGATGGTCCTGATCAACACGGACAACATGGCCTCCGCCCTCGCGCTCGAGTCGGGCCGCGCCCGAGACGCTACCCTCGGGACCTGCGCCCGGGAGCTCTGGCTGATGGCGGCCACCGGCTCCTTCGAGCTCCGAATCATCCACAAGCCCGGGGCGGACCTCCTCCTCACCGACGCCCTCAGCCGCGCCCACCTGCCCGGACCCTGGGACGCGACGGCGCGCGCCGAGGTGGCCCACCTCGGGCTCCTGCCTGCCAATGCCACCCATGACGCTTTCCCCTTTTTTCCCGGTCTCTAGGTTTCCCCCCTGCTGAGGTAGCTGCCGTCTCCCGCTTCCGTGCCGCAGCCCTTGCCCCGGCGACCTGGAGGAACCGTCGTCGCCAGGCCGAGGAGTTCGTCACCTACGCGGTGGCCCAAGGCGCGGACCCCCTCGCGCCCACGCCCTTCGACGTCGCCGCCTTCACCGCCGCCCTCTTCCTCCGCGGGCTCGCGCCCGCCTCCGTCAAAAACACGATCTCGGGCGCCCGCTCTTGGGTCGAGGGCGCCGGCGGCCTCACCTCGGGCTTCGACGCCCGCCTCCCCAAGGACGTCTGCCGAGGAGGGGAACGGTGCTCCACGCACGTCCAACGGCAGGTGCCCCCTCTCGCCCCGCAGCAGCTCGCCCTCGCCATCAACCACCTATCGCGGGCCGGCCCCGCCTCCCTGGTTCCTCGGGCCGCGCTCCTCCTCGGGTACTTCGGGATGCTGCGGCAGTCCAACCTCCTGGCCCCGAGTCCCGAGGGGTGGGGCAGCCCCCACACCCTGACCCGTGACGACGTCCGCGCCGCGCCCGGAGGGCTTCGCCTCCGGATCAGAAGTTCCAAAACCATCTCCAGCCCCTCGGGCGCGGTCGCCCTCTTCGTACCTGCCATCCCGGGCTCCGCCCTCTGTCCCGTAGCGGCTTGGCACAGAGCCGTCGCCCTCTGCCCTGCTGCCCCCGACGCCTCGCCTTCATCATGCCCTCCGGCCGGCCCCTCGACCCGCGCTCCCTCACCGCGCTGCTATGAGGGGCCCTCTCGGCCATAGGGGTGCCGGCGCCCGAGGCGTTCACTCTCCACAGCCTCCGCCGCGGCGCCGCCCAGGCCTGCCAGCGTGCCGGGGTTCCCCTCTCCGAGATCATGGCGCAAGGTACCTGGACCTCCGCGGCGGTCCACGCATACGTGCCCCGCCTCGCGCCCTCGGGCGCCCCTCGAGCCCTCTCCGCCATTTTGGTGGAGGGCTCCTCGGCACCCCCTCACTCTACCGACATTTAAATCACCCGGACTTTACTCATTATCCGCTCCTCATGAGCTTATCTACCTTCCTATTTGACTCTGTACATATTTGCTCCCTCTAAGCCTCTTCACTCCTTACCGGGAGTTCCTCCTCATCTTGTACTTACTCTGCTCCTCATGAGCCCTTTTTTACTGTCGCTCCCTGGAGCTTATCCCTGTATGACTTGTATGCTCTGTTTGTTGAGGCGTCAAAATAAACGCCTTATTTCCACCTCGCCTTCTTCTTTCTTCCTCCTCGCGCATCGGTCGTAATGCGAAGCATTACGTTTGATGCGAGGAGAGGAAGAGACCCTCCCCCGCCCCGTGTCACGCTGCTTCCTCACCTCGGCCGATGGGGCGGCGCGCCCCCTCCTCCCCCGCCCCCCCCCCCCCCCCCCCCACCCCCCCCCCTTCTGTGCGCAGTATGAAGCCTCACCCGACGCCCGCTGCTCGCCACCTCTCGCCCTCCCCCTGGGCCGCCAGCATTCCACACCTCAGATTTGTCGCCGCCGCCCCCCCCTTCCCTTATAAGGCCGCCCGCCGGCCTCTCTCAGGCACTCACCCTCCTGCCGCCTTCCAGTTTCCTGCTTTTTCCTCCACGCACCCACCCAACTCTCTCTATAGCCTTCCCTTCCAGCGGTGGAGGGCTCCTCGGCACCCCCTCACTCTACCGACATTTAAATCACCCGGACTTTATTCATTATCCGCTCCTCATGAGCTTATCTACCTTCCTATTTGACTCTGTACATATTTGCTCCCTCTGAGCCTCTTCACTCCTTACCGGGAGTTCCTCCTCATCTTACTTACTCTGCTCCTCATGAGCCCTTTTTTACTGTCGCTGCCTGGAGCTTATCCCTGTATGACTTGTATGCTCTGTTTGTTGAGGCGTCAAAATAAACGCCTTATTTCCACCCCCGCCTTCCTCTTTCTTCCTCCTCACGCATCAATGTGGCAGACACCTGATTTAAACAATTTTCAAATGGGAAATTAGAATATTCCGCTGAATAGGTTATTTTGTCATTAAAACAGTGTTTTAAAGGGCAATAACACACTGAAGGGGGGGGGGGGGGCAAGGCAGGCAGGGACGCATTGGAAAGTACACTGTATGGTCAATAAAGAGTATCAGCTGTGGTTTGCGTCCAATATTCATATGCAAATTATGGCTGGTATATAAATACATAAAATAAATAGATCCAATGAGCGCATTGCACCCAAGGATCTGTTCTGTGTGTGTGTTATTATCTAATTGCATTATTTAGTATATATATTATATATAATCTATGGAATACATATAAATGCTCGGAGAATGATTTAATTATTTATTAGTCGATTCAACTCGAGTTATTATTACTGAACTGCCGTCGTCCAGCGCTTAGCCTCGCACCTACCAGGTCCAGCGGCGTTTGATGCTTTTCGAGTTATTTGAATCGTCAGTTGCCACCCGTTTTTTGCTTTTAATTGAATTAAGTAGGGGATTTATCGCTCAGCGCGGAGTCGAATAAACCAACCAACCCAATCTGCTAGTCTCCTTGTCATTTTGTAAGGGCGTATTATATATATATATACTTTGTTTGTGGATACATTCATTGTTTCAGTCAAATCCCATTTATTTCCCAGGTAAGATTAAATGACCGATACAAGCCTTTGCCATGTACATATATATATATAGTTAAACATCATTTTCATATATATGATATATATAGCTAAACTCTGATAACTGCCGAGCAAATGCGACAGTTGACCACTGTAGGCCCTACAGCGGAGGAAAGAGGAACTAGATCCGACATATATGTCTATAGCGACGTGTGTGGTTTTGTCTAAAGATATGGCGACTAATTGTACGTGGGTATATGTACTAATATTAATAGTTGTGTATATGTATGTATATGCAAATATATATATATATATATATATATATATATAAATATATGCGGTAACGCGATGGTAGGGGGTTCAATAACTGAGAGATGATATTCGTTTGTTCATACTCACATAATTCAATATAGATCATATACATATCAATCATATGACCCCAAACAACTGCACTGACTGAGGCAGGGCCAATAGCGGTCAGGGAGTTGGGCACTCGCTAGTGGCGCCACCAGTTCTGTTTGATTAATAATCCGGTAGACTTGATAGGGTCTATGAACAATTTTGTTATTTTTATTCACCCGAGTCATATATATATCACATCATGAGCATACATTCATATATACATGTAAACATATACTTGGATATGGATAGACAAGTTGTTATTAATGTTAACTACTTATTCACAGGCACCTAACTCTATTCCAAACCATATCATTAACTGTGATTATGGATGGCTGGAAGACCAATCCGTTGGCGCCAACACTAGTTTATTCAGAACAAGAATTATTGACCACACGCAAATACATTTTGCTTGTGTGTTTGTTTAACGACAAGAACAAACATTGCCAACCCTTAATAAATGTCCAACAAAAGACTGTTTTTAAGTATTGCTGCAATGAAAGCTAAGTGGTCCACTAAATTTTGTTTCTAAAGAATCCAACACCCAGCTTGACATAACCTGGCACTTCTTTACGTTGCAGCCACATTTCTTTGGCCAGCTCAATCTCATGAAGGTTAAACCATGCCTTACATAGTATGGCTGTTTTATTCCTTGTGGCGATTTTCAGGTTGGCAGGACCGGATGGTAGGGAATTGAAACACTGGTCCCTGGTCTGTTTGACAAGAACGCTACATCCTGAAGGTCAATTGCTTTGACCTCCCGTATCCGCCCACCTCTTCCAACGTATTACCCACAATTCCAGATGTCTTGCTGAATTTTATTTTGCCATAGCCGCCAATGTATTTGTGAAGTAGATTTTCAACATGGTGTTCTATTTGTTCTAGGTGTGAGGTAAATACATGTATATATAGATAGTGATATAGATATTTATAACTGAATATATAGATGTATATATGTATATATATAGGTTATTCTCCAAAACTGGGCACCACATATTTGGTCTCCACATTATGATGCTGATAATTAAATCTTTGTTTTATTGATATCAAGTCAAATAATTATTGTAGCCTCTGCCTATTAGGTATGTTAGCAGTTCTAAATGATTTGAATTTATCCCACAAAAGATATAAACATTATAAGTATATGATTTTGTGCACTAGAGTGAAAATGTGAAGATTTACACATTGACACCATTCATGTAGCCAAACTTTTTTCAACTTATTTTTCAACATTATTCTTGTAAGTCATAACCTTGTCTGTTTAACAGTAATCAATCAAATCTGGTTTGACTATGTTGTATATGTTAAAATTATGTCCTGGATCTGTCTTTGATTTTCAAGTTACACGAGTGATATTAATGTATTGTTCAATTTGTATAAGATCTAATTAAAAAAGTGAAACTCATTTTTTTCAACTCTGAACCAATTATCTAGATTTGATTTTACATATCTAACTTGGATACTGATCCACTTATTAAGCATTTGTTTCTGCGTAGAAGGCAATACTGAGTCAATTGAACAGAACCTGTTTCTGCAAAAGTCTATGGTGTCAGAGTTTTGGCAAGCGTGCCAAAACTAATTTTCCATGTTTGCACTCAAGATATCTCAAGAAGTTTACCATTTAAAATAAAAGTAACTTTGAACTAATGTAAAGTAGATATTAGTGATCGATCTAATATATTTATCTCGGAAAAAATACAGAAATTCAAAACCACCTGACTATGCAACCTTAACATGGCATGTGGCATGTCTAGGCCTGCGGGCCAGGTTACTGAGCCAGCATCAACATTGCCATCGAACCAAATACCAACAACAACACACAACATCACCCAGAAAGTGGGAAGATAGACCAAATTCTACCAACACGCTAACCATAATGCTGTCTAATTCAGGTTTGTGTATATATATCCATACGTGGCCAGAGTGCGGATTGTTAGATCTGAGCTGTTGGAATGACAGCTTGTATTTTCGTGGTACTGATACACCGGAAGTTAGTGGAAGTTCCCGGCGTTTCCCTTGCACGCCACTTCTGTTAAACACCTGGCTACAGGGGCTGGACTTGTCCCCCGTGAGTGGTCAGTAGACGGGCAGTGTAACGCCCACTCAGGTCAGTGTCAGTACAGCAGGCCTGACATCCTGCCCCACCCCCTTCCACTGTGACAAGCGCATAACTACAGTGGGCAGAAGGAGGCCTGCAGTCACGCTAAATAGGTCCCGGAAGCATACGGACGATGCCAGGTGTGTTACTTAAAGCTGCATAGTCCGATGAAACATCAAATTTTCAAGAACAAAACAATTATCTAGATTTTATTCTACATATCTATTTTGATACTCCTGTACTTATTTATGCATTAACCAGAAGGGATCGCGGAATGAGTTGAGCATCTGTCTCGTATTTTGGGATATCGTTTTGGGCTCGCTGTCACGGGTGCTTCCTGTATAGTCCATTGACAGTGTTGCGGGAATTTGGTCCTTCGGTTTTTGTTCAGTCCGTCCGTTTGACATTCGGTTTTCGCCCATCGGTTCACCATTGCTTGTCCATTGTTATCTGGTGTCGTCTGGTTATCATCCGGTTATTGTCTGGTGGCTATTGATTAATGTACGCTCCTTGTCTGTTTAGCAATCGTTTCGTCCGGCGGCCTTAGACCCGATAGCGCAACATTTTGACACATTTCGGTACATTTTGATATCGAACACGACCAGACTAGAAAATTCGTTGTCTGGTTGTGTCCGGTGCTCAATCCGGTAAGGTGTGACAGGCACTTTAGAATTAAATTATTTGTAGGTTAAAATCTGTTATTTAAACTACATTTTTGAATTGGCGTTTACATGGTTTTGGGCCGGAACTCTTCATTTGTCAAATAGTAGTTCTACATACTGCTGTCAGAGTGCCGGTTGATTGTGGAAATCCTCTATTAGACCTTTTTCACAGGACGTCCTGCACATTAAGCTGCGACTTTGAATATTAGTTCTTCTCACTGCCGTCAGAGGGCGGTTATTGTTGGTGATCCCCATCCACCCACATGTATATACCCTTCCCATTTATAAATGTCCATCCTCAAATATGCTTCTAACCATATCATTGCTTCACTTCCTCATTTGTACCACCCCTCCTTGCCTTTGTGTCCATTCTTATACCCCTGTCACACTACAACGTAATGAGCGAACGTGAGCCTAACGTGGTGATATTTCGTCATTACGTTGATGGATGTTGGATTACGTTATGATGACGTCATAATGACGTTAGAGTGACGTCAAGCTACGTCACATTACGTCGTGTAACATCGATTAACGTCGAGGTTTTGGACATGTTCAAAAGTTTTGACGTAGGACGAACGTAAGGGTTTACGTTCACCGTACGTTCTGTTCACGTTCAGCGAACGTCAATGATGTTAAACGGACATTATTCCAATGCTCCTCACTATGTTCAACTACGTTCCACTACGTTGACCCCCATTAAACCGAGTGCAAATGCCCACGGGGCGTAATGGGAACGTCAGGAGAACGTCAGGAGAACGTCAGGAGAACGTCAGGAGAACGTCAGGAGAACGTCAGGAGAACGTGCATTCAACGTACTTTCAACGTCTCATGACATAGCTAACGTCACGTAACGTTCTTCTGGCGATGGAATAACGTTCATAACGTTCCGTGAGCGTCATTACGTTGACCTCTCTCGTTGAATGACGGTATCACTATGCTTTACCGACGTTACGCTCTCGTCCACTACACTGTATCCACGTTCAACTTCTGCCCAAATTTGCATACTACGCCGAGAAGTTCAACGTTCTTCACGTTCTCCCTACGTTGACGTCGTTACGTCATAGTGTGACAGGGCCATAAGAGGAACAACATGCATCTTGGGAGTTGAACTTGGGCATGATGGGCGTTATATGGGAGTAAATTGCATCTGCCGCATGAACCTATGGAAACGCCCTCTGGAAGGATAAATAAGCAGGTATATCTGAGAGAGATTCATTGGTTCTACACAGGTGAATTATGGGAGCTAGGGTCACACACAGACAGTAAAAATAGCAGTATCCGCTCATACCCCATACCCAGAGTGAAATAACTATAATGTCTCCAGAGGAGCACCACACCTTAATGTGTTCATTATATCGGAGTAAATTATGAGCAGAAATAGAGCTATATTGGCGCAATATAGTCAGGTGTCTGTATGACTAAAATTAAATTGAGCAGAATTGTCGATGATTTGTTTATGAGCCATGCATGAAAATGAATGGAATGGGAAGGCGTAGGCTGGAGGAGGCAGTGCGGTGCGGTGCGGTGAAGTGCGGTGCGGTGCAGGTGCTGGTGCAGGTGCAGAAGCAGGTGCAGTGTTGTGCAGGTGGCCCGGGGTGGGCTGGGTGTAGTGCTCACCCTGAGTGACCAGAGGGGATGGCCGAATGAGTTAGAGCGTCCGTCTCCCATGTTGGTAGATCGTCGGATCATGGGTTCGAACCCTGGTCGAGTCAAACCAATCGCTTAAAAATTTATACTTGTCACTTCCTAGCCTGGCACTCGGCATTATTAGGATAGGACAAGGACTGGTTGGCTCAGTGTCAGGATAATGTGACTGAGTCCGATATCAGGTCATGGTGCTGGTGGCCTGATCTTCCAGTGGGGCAGCACTATAAAGTCGCCATGAGTGCGCACTGCCACAAGTCGGTATCCATCCTGGTATGACCTTAGATGTTGTTAGGACGTAACCCAACAACAAACAAACTCACCCTGAGGGTGGTCGCGGTCTTGTTCGCACCTTGACAAATGGACACGACCAACAAGGCACGCATCTGGCAGTGGAGGGCGGGGAGGGTAGCGGACCGTGCCGGCTGACAAGCTGCGCGTGTTGTGTATCTGTACACAGGTGTAGCCCTAAAGGTCTTACCGCCTCGGGTCTTTTTGTGTCTGCGATAACAAAAGGAGTGTTTGATTTCTTTCTTTCTCTCTATGGAAGCCCCCAACCGCATCCTCCTCCCTTCCCTCCTCGCTCAGGGTATTATGTTTCCTATTTGATATTTTTCAACGGTCTGAGAAATGTTTATGAACAAATTTCCTCCAGTGTGTGACGTGAGGGGGGCGCCCGCCCGGCAATTTACCCGACAGCTGAGAGTGTGTGTGTGGGGGGGGGGGGGGCGCGCTCCACCAATGCGCAAGAGCACATATAGGATGTAGATATTACCTTTGTATAATGCATTATAGTTTTTATACATTACATATTTATCCAATATCCTCGCAGCTAAAGGAGTGATAGAGATGTCCTAGCAACATATAAGGTTATGTCGTGGAAGGGTATCGATTTAAGTTATATCAGACCTATAGTGCTGCCCCACTACGCCACTGCAACAATAACCCAATATCGCACTCAGCCACATTATCCTTATTATATTGATCAAACCAGTCCGTGCCCTATCACATCAACCAAGCATCAGGCTATGTAGCGATAGATATAAATTCTGTAAGCCATTATTTTGACTTGGACATGGTTCAAATCCACGACCTTCCGCTTATGACTTCAGCTTGTGCTCTTCTAAAGCCTAGGTCACACCTACCCGGATCAGGGGCCGGATGAGCCCCGGACTGTGATCCGGTGTGGTCCGTGGCGATCCAGTGTGATCTGTGGCTCACCTGTGGCTGATCCTTGGTGATTGTTGGTTGGTCCGGCCTCATCCGGGGTCGGCCCCGGATGTTTTAAAATGTTTCAAACATCTGGGGCGATCCGGGGAATATAGCAATCGGGGCTCGATCCATCATCATCCGGCATCATCTGGGTGTAATCCAGGGGCGGTCTCGGTACTCCAGGTGTGCTCTGGAGGTAGACGCTGTACCGTCCGGGGCAGTCCAAGTGTTTTTTAAACCGGATGAGCCATGTTTAGCCATGGTTTAACCCGGACCAGCCCCGGACTAGCCCGGACTAGCCCCGACATAGCCACGGACCACTCCAGGACTGCCTGGATAAGACCCGGACTAGCTGGATGACCACGGATTAACCACGGATCGCCACGGATATATATATATATATATATTTGGATATATATAGCAGGAGCAAGTCCGGGACTAACTACGTGGATACACCGGGTAGTCCGGGGGTGATCCGGCGTGTGGTCCATGGCTAGACCATGGCTCATCTGGGTAGGTGTGACAGCGAGCCCAAAAATAGTGATATTATCCGGTGTTGTCCAGGGTGGTCCGGCAGTGGTCCGGTGTGGTGGTTTCAGCGGGTTCCCGTGCTCAGAGGTGTCCCTCGCTTCTGCGCTGCTTCTGCGCATGCGCGGATTTCGCATCAACTCGGGTCACCTGAGCCACTTATTGGCGCATGCGCACAGCCTACAAACTCGGGTCGAATAATCGAATACGCTTCTCCGCGCTCGGGTGGACAATCTTTTTTTTTTTTTTTAATAACCGATAAAAATACAGCAAAATAGGATTTAAAGTATTTTATGATGGCCCAGTTTACCTATATTTCCATTTAATTAATCTAAGTTATTCTTTTTATGCACATGGCACGTGTATTTGTCGACTCCACTCGCCGTGTTCTATTTGAATTTCTGACGACTCGGATGACCCGAGTCGCCCGGGTCGTGTTAATCGATTACGGCCCGTTGATGCGAAAACTGCGCATGCGCAGAAGCAGCGCAGAAGCGAGGGACACCTCTGAGCACGGGAACCCGCTGAAACCACCACACCGGCCAATAATCCAGGGCTCGTCCGGGTAGGTGTGACTTGGGCTATACCCATCTGTCGGTCCAGTTTGGTTATGTACGTGTATGTACTAGTACACTACTAGTGATCACTGACATTACTGTGGAACAACTTGAGACATAGTCCACTCATGGAGAGTGTATAATGGTGTCCTACTGGGAGAATGAACAACTGAGAACATGAATTAATATCCCACTCAGTCACATTATGCAGATATTGAGAAAACTAGTCCTTATCCTATGCTACTGATACTGAATTGTTGTTTTATCATTTGTAACAATAAGTGGGAGTTCGAACCCATGGAAACACTAAATGCATACACTGACTAGATATACCACAAACTTTTAATTACTGGAATGTAAGGACACTCTTTTATTATCTTAAGATTGTTCTTGTAATTAAATAGTTTAAATGACTGAACTTAAGCATGGCCGGAAGACAAGTGCCTCGGCGCTGAAAAAAAGGACTGCATTCACATGACGAAAAATGTTTACCCACAAATAATTTGACTAGCGATTTAACCCATTTGGGATCGTGACATACAAGTCTAGATGTATATATATATATATATTTTACCTCGGTATACAGCCTCAGGCTAGCCTCAGGCTAGGGAGAAGGAAGCACGTGAGGTACCAGCAATTAGCATATACAACTCACGACTGGACTACGTGTCGTTGGGTTGCTCCGGCAAATTTAGTCTACATACAAGCTAATACGCAACGCAGTAAGTATCATAAAAACTGTGGTTAGCTTAATTATGATGCATTAGAGCATCATTATGGAAAGTTTAGACTTTCTTTGGTCCATTTTGGACGAGTTATTTGGTTATAAAAAACCAAGGATAAAATTTCCTTCTCGAAGGATTGAAACCGATCATTAGCGGTTCTGTCAACACCCGAGTCACCGTGTGATTATGGGTAGAGATGTGGGCTCTGCCTCGTCTCCTGTGGAAATTCTCTCGTACTCTAATAGAGAGTAATGTTGGAGATGCTCCTGGGTTTCTTTTATAGACTCCCCACAAACTTTTTCAGGCGTTTCTCCGAGTTTTGTAGCATTTTCTCCAACTTGTTGACGTTGTAGTCACAGGTGGGAGAAGTGTGCGGAACAGAGGGATGGGCGGGCCGATACACTGGTCCCGACCCCGCATAAGGTTTGGGCTTGACCCACAACCCACGCACAAATTTAGCTTATTACGCCTGTGTTATAACGGTATAAACACGTTCTCTAACACCAATAGATGTCCAAATGAGTTTGAAACAACCATGTTGTGACATATATATATACCGGGACTGATCAACAAATTTTGTTTTAGCTCCCGATGGCCACGAAGCAGAGTAAGCGGGGTGCAGCAGCAGCCGAGGGGCGTGTTCCGAGTGGCGGGGACGAGGAGTATGACTCCTCACCCGTGTTGTCAGCAGGGCCTGCGACACAGCCCGGGGCGCATATTCTCTCCGAGGAGGACATAGTGCCTGGCGGCGCCGCGCCTCGCCGCGCCTCAAAATTGGGAGACGTGGTTTGCGGCGATGGAGAGTCATATAATGGCTCTCAAACCACCGGGGTCTCGTAAACGGTGAGTGCCGAGTGTTCAAGAAGTCTTCTCTGGAGGATTTCTCGGACACAGACTCAGCGATGGAGCTTAGGGCTCTTCCTCCTTCTCCTAAACGGAGGAAGAAGAAGAAACAGATTGTTTCTTCGGGTGATGAGTTCACCAAGGAGAGGGGGAAGACTGGGCTTCGCAAAAAGCGCAAGACCAAGTCCAAGAAGAAGAAGAGGAAAGTTTCTTCTTCTTCTGACTCGTCCACGGATTCCACGTCCACGGAATCGGACTCAGACACGCAATATGAAGGTGTCTATGCTGCCATTGGGGGCAAAGTGGCTAAGAAAGTCGAGAAGCCAAGGGCTAAGCGGGTGAAAACCACTACGCTTATGCGTGAGAACATTAATGGCCATTTCCGCATGTTTAAGCCGGTGGAGATTATTTCTAAGTTATCAGATGAGTTAACAGGCATTAAAGGTGTTCCCAATTCCATCATTAAGGAGATGGATCGAGATGTCAATATGACGGAGGACTGTAAGAGATTTGAGAGTGTGTTGCACATAGTGCATAAGGCGGTGCTTGGTACCCTAACAGCTATTGCTCCTGTAGCAAACAGAATGCAACGAGAAAACAAGTTCTCGTCTTTGGCTAAGACGATGGACAAAGGTATTGCATTGTTGGCGGCGGCAGGTAATTAATTACCTGTCGTATCGAAGATATGAAAATGTTTTCAAGTCAGTTTGCACAGATGCTGGCAAAGAAGTGGCTCGCTCAAAGAAGGTTACTGATAATGATGGGAAAGAGTTTACGCTCTTTCTTGCTCCAGAACCGATTAAAGGGAAACCTTTAGATAACACCAAAATGTTTGGCGGTCAACTACAATACCTCTATAAAGAGGTAGAAACTGCAGCCAAGAGTGGCAAAAACATGGATGGTAAGAAGAAACAGGAAACTCCTCGTTTCAAAAGGTCACGAGGGGATTTTCGTCAACGGCGGTTCACCAGGGGAACCAGACCGGGCTCAAACTTCGGTCAAGCTTTTCGGGGCCGGGAGGCGCTCGTCAGGCTGGGACAACACGCATGCCACTGGGCCGGGGTGTCAACTCGCCGTGACCTTCCCCAGGGGCGAGTCGCCAAGTAGTAGGTTGGAATACACAAGACGTTACTAGTACTTCCAGCCTCTAAAAACACACAAACTGTAGCAACTTTGTGGCTGGTTAGTAATATTAATAATCATATTTCTGAGTGGCACAAAATTACTAGTGACCAAGAAATTTTGCAAATAGTTAGGGGTGTACATATTCCCTTCACACAATTTCCGGTACAAGGCAGGATACCTTTTCCTTATAACATTGAACCGGTTGAACGAGAGGCACTAACTAAACAGGTACAAAATTTCTTTGAGAAAGGAATTATACAAAAACTGACATACTGTTCAGGAGAGTTTATTTCAAACATCTTCTCGAGACCAAAGCCTAATGGTGAGGTTCGAATGATCCTGGATTTAACAATCCTTAATAAAATGGTTGAATATCAACATTTTAAAATGTTCTCGCTAGATACAGCACGCGATCTGATTACGCCAGATGCGTGGATGGCTAGTGTTGATTTACAAGATGCATATTATACGCTTCCCATAAGAGGAAAAGACCGGCAATTTCTTCGGTTTCTTTGGGATAACCAACTCTATGAGTTTACTTGCATGCCGAATGGTTTAGCTTGTGCCCCTCATTTATTCACTAAACTGCTTAAACCTGTTTTTTCAGTAATGGCGCGGAAGGGTCATATAATGTTTCCATACATAGATGATTCCTTTATTATTGCATCAACACAAATTGATTGTGAGAATGCAGTGTTGGATTTATGTGCATTACTTACTAAATTGGGGTTTTATGTACATCCACAAAAGTCAGTGTTTAAACCAACAAAACAAATCAAATGTTTAGGGTTTATTCTGGATACACAGTCTCTTACAGTGTCGATAACAGAACAAAAACTAATTAAGTTTATGAATACAGCGACCCAGCTTATTAAGTTACCAAAACCTAAAATTAGACAGGTCGCAGTTCTTATTGGGATAATGATATCGTATGCACCCGCTATTCTTTACGGGAAGGCCCATATTAAATCGCTAGAAATAGATAAAAATTTAGCGTTAACACGAACTAAAGGGAATTTTGAGCGAAAGATGTTTATTTCGCAAGAAGGGCTACAGGATATTGGATGGTGGATGCAACACATAGCAAGTTCACCAAATCCAATCCGTATGGCCGGAGGAACCTAATAGGTAATTACTACTGATGCTTCTGTTAGAAGGTGGGGGAGCTCATCGAGATGGGGTCACAACAGGAGGTAGATGGCTTGATGATGAAAAATCATCACCAAATTTAATGCGCTAGAATTGGTGCTATTTTATCGGGCTTATGTAGTTGTAAAGATACATAATCAACAAGTTAGAATACTAACTGATAATATACTGCCATGGCATATATTCGTAACATGGGTGGAACCAAATCAAAGCCCTGCAATCAGTTGTCTAAACTGATTTGGAACTGGGCACAGGCTCAACAAGTCTGGCTGACTGTAGCGCATATTCCAGGGTCACAAAATACACTTGCAGACCATAAAAGTAGAAATTTCCATGACCATTTAGAATGGTCTCTCTCTACACCTTTGTTTAAACTTCATTTGTGAAAAATGGGGTACACCTAAAGTTGACTTGTTTGCATCACGAAATAATAACAAATTACCTTGTTATGTTTCTTGGCATCCTGAACCGGAGGCTTGGAAGGTAGATGCATTTGCTATTACCTGGGAAAATAATTATTTTTATATTTTCGCACCGTTTAGCATTATCAGCCGAGTTGTCAGGAAAATCGGTTTGGAAAGGACACATGCGATACTGGTGGTGCCCGATTGGGACACGCAACCTTGGCTGCCAGCAGTTTCACAACTGGCAAAAGAACATATACAATTCCCAAGAAAACTCGGGAATCTGACACACCACGGACCGCTAGTGGTTCACGGCGACGTGTCAACGACGCCCCTATTGGCATTCCTTTTCTAAGGAAACAGCCGCAGCAATTTGGTTTGGACAAAATTACTGAGAATAGGATAGTAGCTGATGCCTGGAGGCCAGGAACTGTTAAAATGTACACATCCTATTTAAAGAAATGGGGTGTACATTGTTTGTTAATGAAAGTTAAGCCAACAAATCCAACAATTTCACAAGTAGCTCGTTTTCTTCGTTCCCTAGAGGATGAAGGACTATCTTTTGGGTCGATCAATGCCGCTAGATGTGCGTTATCAATCATATTACCTAGAATTGATGGCGAAACAGTTGGAAAACATTATGTTCTTTGTTATCTACTTCGTTCAATTTATCAAAGGAATCCTCCAAAACCAAAGTATAGTCGGTTTTGGGATGTGTCTGTAGTATTTAAGTTGTTTCAGGCTTGGCCTCACAACTCGTGGTTAGATTTAAAACAATTAGGTTTTAAGGTCGCGGTCCTGTTATTATTATTAACCGGACACAGAGGACAGACGATTGTTGCTTTGTCTTTAACTGGATTAGAAATAGACAAGAAACAAGCTACGTTTGATTTAGCACAATTGCTTAAATCGAACACGTTAGGTGATCCTTTATCTACGGTTCACTTAGACTGTTTTCCGAGTGATCAGAAATTATGTGTTGTGTCAGCCATACGGGCAAAGGATTTACGTGCATCACAACAACTATTAGTGAGCTTTATAAAGCCACATAAGGCAATTTCACGAGACACCCTTGCCAGATGGACAATTACGGTGTTGAAATTGGCTGGAGTGGATACGAGCAAATACTCATCCCACTCAACTAGAGGTGCCATGGTCTCCAAGGCACGGTTGCTAGGTGTTTCTGTGAAAAGAATACTAGCGCATGCATGCTGGAAGACGGCTAAGTCGTTTGCAAAACATTACAACAAGCGACTAGAAAAGCCTACCGGCATTGCAAAGCGCCTGCTCGCCAACTAACAAGAATAGGTGAGAACAAAAACGTTGAATATTATATAAGAATGGATGATATTAAGGATAAAAATGAATTATGTAAAGGTAGATGTGGGCTAGGGCCCACCCACCACGCCCTGCCACGTCTATCCCGTTGGTGTACCGTTACGGGAAAATCATAGTATCCATTGTATTGAAAGTTCATTTTTATCCTGAATAAGTAGGTTAAAATTGCTGGTACCTCACGTGCTTCCTTCTCCCTAGCCCACATCTACCCGAGGCTTCTACCTCGGGAAAACAACAGTTATCCATCATCTATACCCAGGTAAGATTCGTATAACTATACTATATATATGTGTGTGTATGTGTTAATGTATGTGTTAATATACAAAAAGCAAACATTCTTATATACCATTTTGCCACTATTTCACACAATTATTGGCGATTTAGCAGAGGCAGCAGGGCAGGTCTGTGAATTTTATATAACTCATTTCCAAAAAAAGTATTGATGATTTAGCACAGGCAAAGTCTATGAATATCATATAACATATTGCCGAAGACGTACTGCTGATTTAGCGGACGCAAGGTTTCTGAATATTGTATAACGTGGTTGCTAAATTTTACTAAATAGCGTAAATGTTGGCAAATTAATTTCAATAACCAAACCTCCCAATACTCCCTCAAGGCCTCATTAGACCCAACACCCCAGTGCTATGCCAGAGGGATTGGTTATTTTGTGACGTATAATGCTGGTACGGTGCCAGGAGTACTGAGTACATCTGAGTTCAGGTGCAAAACCATGTAAACGCCAATTCAAAAATGTAGTTTAAATAAAAGGGTTTTACCTAAAAATAATGTTATTCTAACCAATTCCACTGTTCATATGATCACATGGTTATGGACCAACAAATAAAAAAGTAAGAATATAAAGAAATCTACTTTTTGTGGGGTTGATTCCGATGTTGTTCTCCATTTTTGCATTGGCGTTTACGTGGTTTTGCACCTGAACTCTTCATTCTGTACCATGGCTGTGTCTTGTCTAATTGGGTCCGCCTCATTAGGTATGATTACACACTTTTAAACCCGAGAGCAGTTGAAGATAATTCAGCGGTTACGTGGTGCAGCTCACCAGATCTAAGAGGATCATTGGCATTCAAGCCTGGAAGCGCGTCAAGTGTACATACAAGTACTACCTACGCTTGTCTTATGCACATCCACGAATCCCCTGGTGAATTAATTACTTAGCCTCAAATGTGACCAATTAGAGAATATTCTATGAAGCATTTGCCCTGACCGAGGGGGAGATCACAGTACATTTAGTAGGTGGTCTGTCAGAATCACAGAGTTGTAATTCATAGCACCTGGCTTTAAATGAACACGGGGTTTTGCTATTCCCAGTCTATCGGAAATTCAGCAGAGTATATATTTCTGTATTGCCAACAAATGTTATTTTACATGTTTATATATATATATATATATCTATATATAAATATATATATATATATATATATAAATATCGGCATATATATGGAGATAACATGACGTAGCCGCTAAGGAAGCCATATCACCTTGGTATTCTATTCCTGTCTGTGTTCTCCAGTGGATCCGGCCACTTTGTTTCTAGTTATATCGATATTCAGAAAACTAGAGGAACTGAGAACAGTACGGAAAACCGCTGCCAACACCCTTCATTCTAATTAAATACGGATTATTTGCAATATATATATATGACTTAGTGGGTGGCGCGAGGGGGGGGGGGTGCCAACCGTAGACAATTCCGGGACAGCTGGGGGGGGGGGGGCACTCCCCCAATGCGCCGATGGAGGAAGTAGCACAATATTAATATTCCATTAGAATGTTTACTCGTATAATACGTTATACATCACATATAGACCAAGACGAGCGGGCACCGATAAGTGGCTATGGTGCTGGACGGGTGGGCAGTGACGGGCCAGACCAAGGACAAGGCTGAAGGGGACCCCAACGCCCCCTGGCAGATTGAACTAGAACCTGCCGATCTCGATGGTGATGCCGACTAGGGCATCTCAACTCCCCCGCCTGAAGCATCCGCAATCTGGCGGATCGCAGCTATCCACCCCGGAGCCCACAACGGCTCCCTAACTAATGCACCCTACACCTGTATATACAAGTATATACGGTGTATACAGCTCTGGCTCAGACTGTGTAATATTTCCATTTCAGGAAGTAGCTATAACATTACACCTATATACACTGCTACATCAGTTCCCTGTCTTACTCTTATGCTGCAGTCACACTACGACGCTTCTCTCCAACGCGTGTTGACATGTGGCCGTTTTGGGCGAAACGTCAGGAGACGTCGACAAGCGTTAAGAGCGCCTTATGCGCGCGTCAGTACACGTCAGTACACGTTCATGGACGTTGACGGCGGGGAGGATTGTCGGCACGGGTCGAAAGTTTTGTGCTTGCGCAAAACTTTTTGATGCATGCCGACGCGAGCCAACGTGTGGCTGCAACCATTACAGGGACGTTAGGCGCACGTCGAGATCCGTTGGACGCACTGGAATAACGTTATGCAAACACTAGGCAGATGCCACGTGCACAGGAGGGTCATTCCCACACCTTGTGCCAAACGGTTGCTTTGT
Organism: Branchipolynoe longqiensis; assembly: GCA_030323885.1. Classification (NCBI taxonomy): domain Eukaryota; kingdom Metazoa; phylum Annelida; class Polychaeta; order Phyllodocida; family Polynoidae; genus Branchipolynoe; species Branchipolynoe longqiensis. The sequence continues at coordinate 20,755,695 of CM059191.1, forward strand.
TGTTTTACGTCCTAGCTACATCTAAGGTCATATAAGGACGGTGCACCAACACTTTTTTTTTTTTTTTCTCACGCATTGATATAGGTTACCACAACGTCGGACGCATGCTACCAACACGTTGCGCTGACGTCGGACTTTTTCCCAAAACGGCGAAAAGTTGGACGTGTCTCGACGCGTACAACTTATTTTGCGCATTGGCGGCATGCCGGTGAGAAGCGTCGTAGTGTGACTGCAGCTTTAGATCGCTGTCTTTGCGCTGGTGCATGACTTCCGGTCATGTCGCCATGGAAACCGGTAGTCAGCGGATACTGTTGATTGTACTGCTTCGCGCGTATAGCCTTGCAGCATACGATTGCAGTTGCCACGAACAACCATGCCAGCCTTATTGCATGCACATCTTAGACAGCTCGCTTCCTTGGCATATTCTACAGGATGCTGTCAGTGACAATTCCTTTCCTTTCCTGCTGCCTCTCAATTTCCCTTTCTCTCCTTTCTTCTTGTGCTTGTTTCCTCTTCTCTTTGTGCTGCGTTCCCATGACAAGTGCTAGATGTGCAAACCCGATAGTTGTAAGTGCCAGATCGTGTGACGGATGATGGAACGTATGCATTGTTGGGACCCTTCCTCCGCAACACACACACATACATACACATACACCTTCCCTGCTCCCCTCCTCCCCTCCTCCCCTCCTCCCCTCCTCCCCTCCTCCCCTCCTGCCCTCCCTGCCCTCTTGCCTCCACCTGCCCTCCCCTGCCAGCCCTCCTGCCCTGCCTCCTCCGCCCTCCTCTCCCCGCCCTCCTCTCCCGCCCTCCTCCCCCCCCTCCTCCCCGCCTCTCCTCCCCGCCCTCCTCCCCCCGCCCTCCTCCCCTCCCTCCTCCCCCGCCGCCCTCCTCCCCGCCTCTCCTCCCTCCCCCGCCCCCCTCCCGCCCTCCTCCCCGCCCTCCTCCCCGCCCTCCTCCCCGCCCTCCTCCCCGCCCTCCTCCCCGCCCTCCTCCCCGCCCTCCTCCCCGCCCTCCTCCCCCCCGCCCTCCCCGCCCCCTCCCGCCTCCCCGCCCTCCTCCCCGCCATCCTCCCCCGCCACCTCCCGCCTCTCCCCGCCCCCCTCCTCCCTCCTCCCTCCCCCTCCCTCCCCCCTCCACCCAACGCCTCCACATCCTCCTATCCTCCATCCTCCATCTCCACCATTCATCCTACCCCTCCATGCTCCATCCTCCTCCTCCATCATCCTCCACACTCACCCTTCATCCTCCATCCTCTACTCCTCCTCCCCTCCCATCCTCCCATCCATCCATCCTCCATCCTCCATCCTCCATCCTTCATCCTCCATCTCCATCCTCCATCCTCCATCCTCTATCCTCCATCCTCCATCCTCCATCCTCCATCCTCCTCCTCCTCCATCCTCCTCCTCCTCCATCTCCATCCTCCATCCTCCATCCTCCATCCTCCATCCTCCATCCTCCATCCTCCATCCTCCATCCTCCATCTTCCATCCTCCATCCTCCATCCTCCATCCTCCATCCTCCATCGCTGGTGATGCATACAAGCAGCAATCGATAGTCCATTTCCTTATCGCTGTTAAATGAATCTGCGCCGAAATGAATAGTGACAGATTCGAAGGCGGTGTGCGGAGCCTCTGCTTAGAGCCGTGAGAGCTGCGCGACCACGCGACCGGAACCTGCTCCTGTATCCGGGCCGGGGATGGCAGGCGCGGCGCTCGTCACCTGCAGCCACTCTACCGGGAGGTCTCTCGAATTTGTTTAGCAATCAGGACTCGGTAAGGTGCTCCAATTAGATAGGTTGTGCAAGTAAGGTTACTCAACTGTACCTTCTATACCAAATTTGCTTATCAACCTGAATTCGGTAAGGTACAGTAACTATTTTTATTTTTTGGGGTAAATATGTTTATTCTGCTGAATAACTCTTTTGTCAGTGCCGAAGCACTGGTCTTCCAGCCATTTTTCAATTCAGGGTGATTTACACAAAAGGTATATAGAATAAGGTATACAATGACTGTTGAATATACCACAATTTGCAGCATGTAACACAATGAAATTCTGTAACCCAAAAGTTCTGTAGCAATATGCTAACATTAGTGTCATATAACTAGATCAATATTAGTCAGATCAATGTGAGTATTTACATAGTATTTAGAATGTAAGCAGAAGTTATCTTCTGTATACAGTTGGTAAAGTTGTAGTACGTTTTAATGTTCAGTTGCAGTTAGGCAAGCAGTATATAAATGTCAGTTTGTTAGAAATATTCTAGTGTAACTCTAGTGTAGTTAGTTATGTGAGTTTATGATGTGGGGTGGGGTTGGTAATAATACACTGGACCAGCTGTGACCAGTGAAGCAGTGGGACCAATCCCAGTACAATTAGGTCTTAAATTTTACTATACAGATTATGCCGAGAGCAAGTAGAACTCAGTAAAGTTATTCAACTGTACCGGGACATCCACCGAATTTGTGTAGGAATCATGACTCAGTAAGGTCCCCCAATTATACATATTATGACGGGAGATACCCTGAATGTCCTTAGCAAGTAGAATTCAGTAAGCTTAATCAACTGTACCAGGAGATTAGCAAACGAGAATCAGTAAGGTGCCCCAATTATATATATTAATATTATGCTGGGAAATTTGAATGTCCTTATCAACTAGAAGTCACTGAGGTTACTCAACTGTACCGACTGTAACTGGTTGGTTGGTTGTTGGAGTTTTACATCCTGGCAACAGCTGAGGTCGTATGAGGATGGGTACCGATTTGTGACAGTGCGCATTCATGGTGACTGTACAGAGCTGCCTCACTAGGAAATCAGGCCGCCGGCACCGTAACCCGATAACCTACTTAGACACAGTATCCTTACACTGAGCTAATCAGTCCTTGACCTATCCTACACAATTTTGAAGTGCCATGCTACGAGGCGAGAATTATCAAATATATAAGTCATTGGTTTGAATCGACCGGGAACCGAACTCCCGATCTCCAGCACGCGAGGCCTGCGCTTTGCCAATTTCATAAAACTAGCCAGGCAGTACATGCCATACTGAAACATAGAATACAAAATAGTTCACATCAATCTTTCATTGGAGCCACAGAAAACAAAGACGATTTTCAAAATCAATCAACGCTGTTTGAAAATTATCTGAATCATGCCCCTTCAACGCTGATAATCGGCAGATATCACTGAATTAAACATTTGACGAAGGATAACCTTCTGACATTCGAGATTTCCATTTTCTACTCGACCCTAAGAAGGTTACTTACTATCTGCTAATTGATCCACTGAAATGACCTGAGAAATATTCCAAATAAGGAATGGTTGGTTGTTGGAGTTTTACATCCTGGCAACATCTAAGGTCATATCAGGATGGGTACCAACCTGTGACAGGTCACACTCATTGCGACCTTATAGTGCTGCCCCACTGGGAGACCATGCTGTCAGCACCATGACCCAATATCCCACACACTCACATTATCCTGACCCTGAGCTAACCAGTCATTGCCGTATCCTATAAATGCTGAATGCCAGGCTAAGAAGCGAGAAATATCGATTTTATACGTCATTGGTTTGATTCGACCATGAACCAAACTCCCAATCTCCCGCACGTGAGGCCCACACTCTACCGATTCGGCCACCGCGCCCGGTGAAATAAGGGATGCAAATATAAGACAATTTGCCGCATTGCTGGTATTGTACATCTCAATGGGATTCTGAATGGAATGTTGTGGAAATTAAATAGAAGTGGCAGTTACAGAATTGTAGAAAAGCATTAGCTAATTAACTATGATCGCATTGATGTGTATGAGTCAGTATGATGTGAGGTGTGAACGCGAGACTATCACTTCACTTCAGCAACCAAAAGTTGCTCATGTCAGATAGTTCCCAACATTCTTTGTTGTTTTTCAAAACTACCTCCAGTTCCAATCTTCTCTGCACATTCAATGACCACAATATCCTACTCCTCTAGATGCCTATTTGGGAGACCTCCCTTAACATAGACTCCCTTCCTCCTACCAGTTTACTAATGCCGAGGTGGGAAAGTTATGAGAGGGGTTGGGAGAGGCTGGATGGTGTGGGAGGGTGGGTATGGGGGTGGTGGTGGGGATGAGGAGATGGATTGTGTCATAGACCGAATTATGCTCGTTGGCTGGCATACACCCAACGCCCTACCTACCTAAAGCGGCATAGTCCGATTAACGCATACACTTTCCAAAGCCAAAAATAGAATTTCGATTTAATTCTATATATCTAACTTTGATACATATGTATGTGCATACCGGGTCATTGTTACCACACAGAAGGGAATACTGAGTCAATTTAATTTAACCTGTTACTGCCGAAGGTTATAGTGTTGACGTGCTTGTCAAAATTAATTTGGCATTTTGCACTTCGGATATCTCCAAAGTTAGCCATTTAAAATTGTTTTAAAGATATTGCAAACTAAAATGAGGTAAATTACAACAATCAACATGATACATCTATCTCAGAAAAATACATTAACTGAAATCCAGCGGCCTATGCAACTTTAATTCGATAGACAATAACGATATACACATTTGGGATCTGGGCAGTGATACTGAGTGTGACCGACTAGTTTTATTTGCAAGCCGAGTGCCAATGACGGGGCACGGCCTGTGTGGAGCGGTGTGACGGGGTGGGGCCGGGATGGGGGCAGCGAGTGTGCGGGGAGTGGGAGATTGGGGGGGGGGGGGGGTCCCTAGGCCGGTGTCAGAGTTTTATTTCCCACCAGTTGAAATTCCCAAATGTCGCTTCTGCGCATGCGTGGATTCGAGTGACGAAAGCAAACTGCAGAGTGTCAGAGTTTCATTTCCCATCAGTTGAAGTTCCCAAATGACAGATTGAGTTTGCCGTACACGCAGTGCAAACGGTCAGTTTTATTCAAAATTAATAGAAATCCAGAACCCTAACCATATCAATTTAATATAATATATTTGGTAAACATGTTTTCTATGTGTATTCCAATCAGTTTGTTTCTAGGTTGTGTGGTTTTAGAGATATTTCACTTTTTCTTTAAGAAGATTGCTTATGACCATTGACAATGCACTGAGTTTGCTGACTAGCCCGCGAAGGGTAAACACTGCATTGATTTGTGCTGCAGCAATGTTATGTCTATGCAGAGCATTTATTTTAGCAAAATTAATTTTAAAGCTTTCACTGAGTCGATTAAAAATATATTAATGCGCGATTGAAGAGGAAGATCTGAAGTATTTAATTTAACTTAAGGGCAATTTTCTCTGAAAGTATTAAAAACAAAGATAATAGTGAAAGTTGGGATATTCTGAGCTCATAGCTTGGGTTGCGATTTGAAACTGGTTCATTTTTGCCGCATGCGCAGATGACGCTGTTGGATTCTGACGCATGCGCAGAAGCGATATTTGGGAATTTCAACTGGTGGGAAATGAAACTCTGACACCGGCACCGTGTGTCGATGAGCAGGATAGACGAGTTTGTAATTCCAAGCGCGCATGCGCTAAAATCGGAGCCCAAAGCAAAGCAAAGGCATATATGTTCATTGGATTTGGGTATTTAAGTCAGTGCACACGCTGCTTGGCTGCAGAATGGAACGCGGTCACAATGCAAACTCAATGGCTGTGAGCAATCTTCATACAGAAAAAGTGAAATATCGCTAAAACCACACCACCTAGAAACAAATTGCTTGGCAGACAAACGGCTAACATGCTTACCAACCACATTATATTAAATTTATAAGGGTAGGCTTCTGCATTTCTATTAATTTTTAATAAAATTGACATTTTGCACTGCAGATATCGTCAAACTCAATGCATTGTCAATGGCTGTGAGCAATCTTCGTACTGAAAAAGTGAAATATCTCTAAAACCACACCACCTAGAAACAACCTGCCTCGCACACAAACGGATAACCTGTTTAACAAACAGATTATATTAAATCTATAAAGTTTGGGTTCTGGATTTCGATTAATTTTGAATAAATCTAACGTTTTGGACTGCACATATCGGCAAACTCAATGCATTGTCAATGGCCGTTAGCAATCTTCTTACAGAAAAAGTGAAATATCTCTAAAACCAAACCACCTAGAAACAAACCGCTTCGCACACAAACAAATATCATGCTTAAAGTTGCATAGTCCGATGGCTTTATTGTCCGATGTCATTTTCTGAGATAAATACATTAAATTGATCATCATAAGCTACTTTACTTTAGGTTGAAGTAATGTTTTCTTTTAATGTCTAACTTTAGAGATATTTTAAGTGACAATATGCAAATTAATGTTGGCAAGCAGGCCAAAACTCTGACACCATAGGGTTATGCAGTAACAGGTTCTATTAAATTGACTCACCATGCCCTTCTATGTGACAACAAATGCTTAATAACTGTATATAATGGTGCAGTCACACTACGACGCTTCTCGCCGGCGACACGGCAACGTGTAGTGATTTTGGGCGATAATAAGTGAAACGTCTGGATGCGCTGGTGGCGCGTTATGAGCGCGTCGCTACATGTCGGTACACTATCCTTGACGTTGATGGTCAGTGCAAAACGCCGGCGCGCTTCCCTGTCGCCCAAGGGTTTAAGCATGTAAAAAAAAAAAAAACGACCGCCAGCGCGCGCAAATATATGGGTAAGGACGTCGAGTTCCGTTGGACGCGCCGGAATAATGTTATGGGAATGCTGGGCAGACGGCGTGCGCGTGGGCGGGTCGTGTCCACACGTTGCGGCAAACTGGGGTGTTTTTGTTTTACGCCCTAGCAACATTTAAGGTTAGATGAAGACGTCGCGCCAAACTTTTTCTTATTTTTTCCAGCGGTGTCCGATACAAGTGTTGTGCATGTTCAAAACTTGTACTGGACACCGCCAGACAGCACCGGAGATAGAACGGACACGCCAGATGCCAACCATATATAAACCCTACATTGCAGTATTTCACCGGACAGTGTCCGGTTTCTGTCCATTTCTCCAATGCGGTAAGGTGTGACTGGGCCTTTGTATTTGAAAATACAGTAAAGCCTCTCTAAATCGACCGACCAATGGTCCGTTTAGGGAGGTAGTCAGTTTAGTGAGTTAGAATATGGGTACAATGTTATTGGTGGAACCCAAATAAAGAGATCGATATCGGGGAGTGGTCGATCTGTGGAGGTGGTCGGTTAGAGAGGTTTTACTGTAGTGTGTTGTGTCGCGCCGCTTTCTAACAGTTGTCATATAGGCATACCCTCCTTAGTATTAACACGACTCTTTAGATAGTTCATGTAGATGAAAGTTCTCTATTCTCCCACTATGTTAAATTTGCATCCTGCGATGGTTTTGAGTTTCTGTAATGTTTCTGGATAAATATATCAAATTGATTGATTAACTTACTTTAGTCTGAAGTAACTTTTATTTTAAATGGCTAACTTTTGAAATATTTGAAGTGCAAACATGTGAAATTTAATTTGGCATGCGTGCCAAAACTTTGACACCCTGGGCCGCGTTCAGGGTCCGTCTCGGAGGCGCCTCGGCAACGTCTCGGCGATGCTTTTTGCTCTATTTGCGTTCAGGGTCCGTCTCGGAGACGTCTCGGAGACGCCTCCCTTTTCAGGTTGGAGACAAACAGCGCCTCGAAAATGGCCGCCGCATGCAGTGGTTTCATCCAATCAGAGCGCAGCATTTCGATGCAAATGGCCGCCTCCTATGGGGGCGGCCATTTTCGAGGCGACCAACTGCTATTGTTGTTCAGACTAGCCTGACGTCACGGGCGCCTCCGAGGCGCCTCCGAGACGGAGCCTGAACGCGGCCCAGGTATTCTGCAGTAACATGTTCTATTAAAATGGTTGTGTCAATTTAGATAATTGTTTTGGTTTTTGAAAATCTGATGCTTCATCGGATTGTTCAGCATTAACCCAGACTGTAAATATATCATACGGTTGTGTTGGACATCGCCTTAGAATAGTTTGTGTTACTACTATTAATGTTAGTGAGGACACATTAATGAATTTATATTATTCTTCTTTTTATTGGTAATGCCTATTTCCTCCACAGCTCATTTACTATTCATTCGGAGGCACCGTCCTAGACACGATCCCTCCACTTACACACGTACACCCACGCACCGACACACGTACACACACGCACCGACACACATGCACACACGCACATACACACATGCACACACAGACGCACGCACACACACATCGTTCACTTCCCACTGCACCTAGCAAATCGTGTTCCTAGTAGCAACGCCCACCGGCCGCTCATTCCCCCCCACTCCCACCCAGACACATACACACCCCACCCTCATTGGTCTAACGCTGCCTCTCCCCATGCGCATGCCCATCCGTCCATCAATGCTGGTCACACGCCGACGGACGCTCACAATGGCTGGCCGAGAGGTGCTTTAGTTCCCTTTTCATCCACCAGGGTTCGCGTCGGGGCGCGCCAATCGACGCAGCTGGACAGGCGGCGAGTGCCGGGAGGAGCCAGGGGTGGTCGGGAGACGGAGCCGGAGTGTTAGCCTTAGCGTTAGCTTTAGCCATAGGAGTCGTTGAATCTTGAGCCAGAGGCTGGAGTGTACGTGCCACCACCGACCTGGACTGCCGTGCCCGCGCCGTGCCGCGCCCAGTCGCGACGTGACTGCTGAGCCGGAAGAGGGGTTCCTCCGTCAGTCACTCAGCGAGGAGTAGGCTCCATCTCGTCCCGGGGCCCGTCGAGAACCTAACCGGCGCGTGTGGGTCTATATGCCGCCGGGCGGTCATCATCAGTGCGCGGACTGGGCCAAGTGAAGTGGAGCGACAACCCACCCCGTACCCCACCCCCACCTCCACCCCCACCCCCGAGGACACCCACCCGCCTGCTGTACCGACCGACCTAGCGACTGACCAGCTTGTCTACCTACCTACCTACCTACTTGCTTACCACACACATTCTGCTGTGAGTGTGAGTGAACGCATGGTAAAGGAGGGGAGATTGTATTTGTGCCGAGTGCAAGTTGTCAACGTAAAGCGAGGACAAGTTTGCTGACACTTCACAGCGCGAGGCCCCAGTAGGTAATTGCGGAGACAGCATGTGGCAGTTGTGTCTAATTACACAACAGTGCGCCGAACGTGGGAGTGCTTTATTTACTACTTTTAGTTTTACATTGCCCGCCAGTGTATGCGTGGTTGTGGCGCGGTGACGGGCTCTAAACGGGCAGTCATAACGCACCCCTTACACAGTTACACTGAAGGCGTACAGCTGAGTTGAGTGAGGAGGTCAGGTGACCAATCAATTACACTGCATGCTTCGTCTACGCGGTCCTGTTCCCGTCATGCCTCAGTGAATTAGCGAAGCACCTCGCGGAGGGTGACGCGCCCCGCCTCCGCTGATGGCCCGCCGGTCCTGCTATTAAGATATTATGTAATCAGCGGCTGGGCTCACCTCTGACCTTGCGAAGTAGGTCAATGGTGCTGGCTAAGTGACAGGCGTTGTAGATTGCACATATATCTCTAGTAGTACTAGTAATAGCGTGCAGCACTCTCAGCGTATTGCGAATGCATGGAACGGGGAGAGACAATGGATTACCACGCCCGTCTTCTACTGTTGAAACATAGAAAGTGCCTCGCTTGATCCTAGCCGGGGAGCACACAGTTCATTCAGCGAGGTCACGCCGAGAGAGGGAGGGAGAGAGAGAGGGAGAGAGCGGAGGATAGGTTATCAGAGCTAATGGTGGAGCGAATTGACCAGTCTAGTTGTGCGTGTGTTCAAACGGACGTGTGATTGTGGATTACGGATGGAAGCTACGGTCATTTCGGTAACGTCGCATGGGTGAGTACATACATACATATGGTCAGTGTCTTGTGTCTGTCCATGGGTTGTGTATACCGGGGATTCAGCAATAGTAGTCTACAGCTGAGAGCAGATCGCATTCACTTCAGGAAGGTCATTGGAGTAAGAGAACTATGGCACCCACTGTCCAAGAACAAAAAGTGATAGTATGCATTAGGTTTGTTTGTTGGAAGTTTACGTCCTAGCAACATTTAAGGTAATATCAGGCCGGGGTGTGTATTATGTGAATAATAGTGGTTAGTAGCCTACATATAGCTGTTAATGTTTTCGTTTGGTACATTAGTTGTCTTCCTCATTCCACTGCTCCTTGCCCTATCCTAATAATGCTGAGCGCCTGTTAATATATTGCAGTCATGTGCATACGTATATGTATTGTATATGAATTATTAATACTAAGGCTGCATTCATTATCATAATCATCATCATCATAATTACCTAATGCAGTAGCCCAATCGGTAGAGCGCAGACTTCCCATCTGGAAGGCACATAATTTGATTCACTGTGAAGTCAAACCAACAACTTAGAAAATTAAGACTTGTCACGACCTATCCTCTAAGCCTGGCGCTTGAAATCACTAGGATATAGCAATGACTGATTAGCAGAGTATCGGGACATCTGGTTTGAGTGGGATATTGGGTAATGGTGTTAGTGGCCTGATCTCCCAATGGGGCAACACTATAAAGTCGCCATGAGTGCGCACTGTCACAAGTCGGTTCCCGTCCTGATATAACCTTCAGTATTGGCAGAACGTAAAACAAACTCAAACAATGAAACGAACGAAAAAAATGATGAGGCTCCTCTGTGTATTAAGCTCCTCCATCAACTCCTGTGCTGGGATCGGTTGCGCCCCCACTCGGGCTTCTCACTTCACTAATCGCCTCCGACTGCCTGTGTCAGTGTCTACGAAAAGTGTAGTCATAGCAGATTGTCGTATTGTAAACAGACTTATTTCGAAAAGATGCATTTTTTTCTTGTGGGATTTTTTAATTAATTTATTTTTGGTCCATTAGTTGTTTAAGCAGGGTAAATTTCAGTCATAGACGACTGGTCTTCCTCATTCCACTGCTGGTCGATAGAAAGCCCGAGCCTACACTTTTACCGAGCGAATGGATTTTTAACCTCCCACACCACATAGACATGGTATGAGAGCAACCGGCCTTTGATGACGCTGTAAGTTATACACAACGGTGGAAATCCAAATTGGCAGAGCTGGGGGCACAGGCAATCGAACCGCCGACCCTCAGATTAGGAGTCTGACCTAGAAAAAAGTCAGACACTCTAAGCACTCCGCCACAGAGAATGCCACGATTTTGTACTACTACTACTACTAGTCGACATAGCGAAAGAGATGCAAGTTAAATGAAGCAATTTCACATAACTTTACAAGAGTTAAATGCAAGAGTTCGAAATCTAAGCGGTGGTGCCTGTTCTAGAGAAGAAGGAACTAATCCTTGAATAAAGCTAGAGTTCGGAACCAAATGCGCCCACTGGAGGGGATAACCGTTGGACGCCAAACCCCTACCTCGGAGCAGGCTGGCTGCACAGCAGGCTGCTGCAACTGCTTTCTGATGATCGTGGGTTCGAACCGTAACTGAGACTAGCAAACTAGTAAAACGGTTCCATCCTAATAATATTTGTATAAATGCTTTATACCACATATATATTTTATATATATATATATGAGTCAGGATCACAAAAAGAGGCCAATTGGAGAGAGTTGTCGGCGTCGAGCATGGATGTCGGCGTCGATCGGTATAATTATAGTTTAGCATTGACAGAGGTGTTGGAAAGTCCTTAAATACACTCCACTTTTAAGAATTGCGATGCCAACATCTTCAATTGACCACCAATTGGCCCATTTTCGTGAGGCTGACTCATATATATATATTTAAATATATATATATATAGCTGAATAGGCTAAGTGGCATTACCAGTCAAGGCAGAGCCTGTCCATTCGCCTGAGTTGTTACGTGTCGATAGTTGTGAGGTGTCCAGACAAGGTACCAAGCAGAGGCACCATTTAAGGGTAAGCAGTTTCCGGATAATTATACTCGTATAATGCTTATACAACACATTTAAATGCATATACAGTGAGGTAGTATATTTTGTGGCTATATAGTAATGTATAGAATTAACTGAGATGTCATTCTTTTATGCAGAATTATGGAGGACATTGATATATACATTTTCGTATGGCATGTATATATATATATATATATATATATATATATATATATATATATATAACATATATTATGTTGCAGTAACTGACATCTATATGGGTTGTGGGTTTAGTACATAGACGTTGGCGGGGTCCGAGGGTAGCTTAGTTTATCTCTGGATCTTGGCACCGGTTGTCCAGCTAAGCTTGTATGCGTAAGTTGGGAATTCAGACCATGCCCAGTGGCAAATTTGTGGGGTGCAGATGGCTTGGTTCTGGTCTAATGAAGGCGCGAAGCCCTGGAGGGAGCGGGAAGGCACAACAAGTCGCACCACTCCACTCTATAATACGACCTGCCTGCTCCGCCCGCACATGCTGGTAACTCGTAGCACCCATGCGCCGTGTGAGCAACAGGGGGACTGGGAGGCGGGGCGAGAGGCGGGGCGAGAGGGGGGGGTGGGGTGGGTGAGAGGTGGGGCGAGAGGCGGGACGAGAGGCGCAGCGAGAGCCGGGGCGAGAGGCGGGGCGAGAGGCGGGGCGAGAGGCGGGGCGAGAGGCGGGGCGAGGGTGTGGGTGAGGGGGGTTGTTCAGTGCCATGTCTGCGCCTCCCAAGCCACACTCCACGTCACACCATCCTCCCGCTCCCCCATACACCCCTTCTCCTCCTACATTCCCCCTTCCCTTCCCGTAAATTACCCTCCTTACCCCTCCCCTCCCTCCTCTCTTCGACCCTCCACTCTTCGAACCTCCATCTCATCACCCTCCATCTCATCACCCTCCATCTCATCACCCTGTCGCCATCCTTCCACCACAGCACTCCCCAACCCCATCACATCCCTCCTTCCCCTACTGCTCTCCTCCGTATCCTACTCCCCCCCCCCTACACTTCACCCTCCCTTCCACACTCCCCTTCAGCCTCAGCCTCAGCCTCAGCCTCAGCCTCAGCCTCAGCCTTAGCCTCAGCCTTAGCCTCAGCCTCAGCCTCAGCCTCATCATTCCCTCAACCTCAGCCTCACCCTTCCGCACCCTCCTCCTGCCCCTCCTCCTCCCCCTCCCCCTCCCCCTCCCCCTCCCCCTCCCCCTCCCCCTCCACATCACGCTCACCCTCCTCCCCTCGCTGTCACCCTCACCCTGCCCTCTCCCCTCCCCTTATCCCTCTTCCCTTCCCCTGCCCCCTCCCCATTCCCGCTTTCTTTCTCCACCTGCTTCACCAACTCCTCAGTTAATCATACATCATCCAGTTATCCCCCGGCAGCGTAATGCTGAACCGTGATCCTGGTTTCTTTGCCATGAGTTTATAAAGTAAGCGCGAATCAGCTCGCTGCACTAATCCAATGTTTTATCCCACATACACTTCCCACCTAATGACTCTCCGAACCTCACATTATTTTGTGTGCTTTAGCAGAGGATGATTCCAATTAATTATAGTGTGCATGCTAAATTAACTATTCCGATAACTTGTCATGTTAAATGTTCATAATACCCTCTAAGAATAATATATACAGTAAAATCGCTCTAATCCACCACCTCCACAGATCGACCACTCCCTTATATCGATCTGTTTGGATGGACCACTCAAATTCGGTCCCAAGGTCGGTGGATTTAGAGAGGTTTTACTGTTGATATATTTGTATAGTTTGTTGGGGTTCTACAGCCTAGCAACACCCACTTTATAGTGCTGTTCCACTGTGAAACCAAGCTGTTGACACCATACTCCGATATAACACAGTCACATAAATTCACTGCGACAGGGAAGGTAGACAGAACACAAGTTGGGCTGATTTCTATTTTATTAATTCTCTGGCAGGGACTGATAAATATGCCCACCTACAAAAAGAAAATTGTGATAGAAGTGACACTATTTCCGGCGCTGACAGGTGGCGCCCCATTTGCGCGCCCTACTAGGGGTTGGTGCACGACTGCTAATCTCGTAATCTTGATAAGTAATAATAAATATATAGAATAAACCTTGTACATGCTCCGTATTTATATTATTATAATACATTATAATTGACATTATCCCACTCAGTCACATGTTCCTGACACTAAGGTAACCAGTACTTGCCCTATCCGACTAATTCCAAGTGCCAGGCAAGGAAGTGACAAGTGTCAATTTTGTAAGTCATTGGTTTGATGTGGCTGGGATTCCGAACTGGAATCCTGCGCTGTTACGATTCGGCCACTACATCCGATATATATATACCTACAACAGCCTTTCTGATATGACCTTAGATGTTGCCAGGTCGTAAAACTCCAACAACCAACCAACCAACCTACATACATAAATATATTATGTACTTTATAATATTTTGGCCGTTTCTGTAATCGTAACTTATGTGTATGGCTTCAACCGTACGTGCACAAACTGTTACTTACAGGTTCAAAAGAAAATTGACACAATTTGAATAGCCATTAAACTCTGAATGCGCAACATCTTTTGCTCATGACGTTGGAACCTAAACTTCCATAAAAAAGACTTTGTTGTTACTTTTTCAATCAAAATAGGTTTTGATATGAACTAACCGGTGTATATATGTGTTAGCTTAAAGTTGCATAGTCTGAAGAAATATGAAAGTTTCAAAACCAAACAATTATTTAGATTTGATTTTTGCATAGCTATCTTATCTACTGATGCACTTATTGAAGATTTGTTTCTGCGTAGAAGGGAATACTGAGTCAATTTAATAGAACATGTTACTGTAGAGGTCTGCGGTGTCAGAGTTTTGGCAAGCGTGCCAAAACTAATCATTCATGTTTGCAGTTTAAATATCTCACAAGTTTACCGTTTACAATAAAAGTAACTTTAAGCTAATGAAAAGTAGATACTAGTGATCGATCTAATATATTTATCACAGAAACAGTACAGAAACTCAAAACCATCAGACAATGCAACTTTAATGAAAGCATCCGATCTGTTTTGATATAACTAACATTAACAGATTAAGATGGAAAAAGACACCATTATGAGTAGAAAACTTGTAACAAAATGGATGTCATTTCTCCCCTCAATCCAATGTGTTTTGCCTATAGTATTAGTATTACACAGCCTTGGTTTTCATTTTAACTGCCAACTTTGCTTTCACTTCCTTAGCACATACATATATTGTCCTTATGGGCATATCATCAGAAAATGTCAGAGTGAACTTCTGCTGGTAAAACCACACCTCTTCCGAGGCGGGTAATGTGGCATTGAGTGCACCCGTGACTGAAACTGTGGACTTATTTTTTCTCCGTGAATTCTGCTTGTGCGGAGGTGTTGGGTATGTGTGGGGAGGGGGGGGGGGAGCAGCACGGCTCCTAGTTCTATAGTCTCCTCCAGTTGCCCCTCTAGAATTACCGGGAGCGAAGCAGATGGTCGTTGCAGGTAATTTCCGTGAATTCAATCTGCTTTTGGAATAGCGTACACAGAGGGTGCTGTGTGCGTGTGTTGTGGTGTGCGTGTGTGTTGTGGTGTCGGTGTGTGTGTGTCTGTGTGTGTGGACGGTTGTGCCATCTTGTGGGTGCTTCACTGGGGACATTAATTAGCACGGATAGTGGCGAACACTTTACTCATGCAAGCCTTAAAGGGATGTCACACTACGACGTAAGAGCCAACGTAAGCCTGGCGTAGGTGACTTTTCATCATTACGTTGAGGAACGTCGAGTTACGTCATGGTTATGTTAGGCAAACGTCGATTTACGTCAAGATACGTCGAGTTAGGTCGAGCTACGTCAAGGTTTTCAACATGTTGAAAACTTTCGACGTAGCTCGACGTGATGCTCTAACGTTCGGGTCACATCACACTCACGTTATGAACGCGTTAGACGAATGTCGATGACATTAGACGTACGTTAGTCAAACGCTGCTCACTATGTTGCACTATGTTGACCTACTTCCAAGGAAGTGGGAACTGTAGTGTATCAACAACCACCCGAACGCCTTGAGTCTCGTGTAACAACTGATTTATTCGCAGCTCACCTTTCCAGTCATGTGACGTTTTCCCCGGGACGCAGCCCGGCCTTGTCTATATATAGAACATCTCCCTTTCAATAGACTTTTCTTTCTTTTTTTTTTCTTTTTTTTTTTCCAGTATGTTATTAATTCACATTCAAGATAAGTTCAATAAAAAAAAAAAAAATAAAGAAAAAACCTTAAAACTAACAAGAATAGAGCTCATGATTATCTTCTTCGATAGTGACCCTAATTACCTCAACTCACTGCCACAAATGCATAACCTATATTCTGACTGCTGTCACTCTGATCAATACACACCATGTTCGACTGGACGCACAGTACGACCATACCTGGTTACATAATGTTTATTTTCATTCAATGTACTTGGACCCCTTCGTGTTCTGCCTCTCTTTGTTCATGTTCGACTCCACCGCATTCATTGCCGGTATTACATGTCTTCTGTTCCTTGTGAGACATCGGCCCTCTGTATTCTTTATTATGTACTTACGGTATTTACTTTGTTTTGCATCTATAATTGTACCCTTTTCCCATTTGCCTTCATGTGTGCGGGTCCTTTTGCCTGAGTTCTTGATGTGCTTTTCCAACATGTTTGTCGTGCTGTTGTTTTTGCTTGTCTTGTCTCGCCTGTATCTGCCTTTTCCTGTTTGCAACTACCTTTGGCCTCAATCATTGGGTTATTACAGGTATTTTAGACCTTAACCGTCTACTCATAAATAACTGAGCTGGAGAAGCCTCCAGCTCAGGAATAGTGGTATTTCGGTATGCGAGTAATGCTATGTGGATGTCTGTATTGTCTTTTATTGATTTTTTTAGCATGTTTTTTATCATCTGCACATACCGCTTGGTTTGCCCATTACTCCATGGATAGTGAGGGCTTGAGAACGTGGTTTTGAACCCATACCTCTTAGCAAATTGACCATATTCTTCACTACTAAATTTCTGTCGGGATCCCATACCTGCCAAACATTTCTTTTAACACTTCAATTACTGCCACACTAGACGTTGATCTTAACTTTACCAGTTCGGGAAACTTCGAAATATAGTCTATGATGACTAGATAATTATTATACTGACAAAGATCCACCCCGATCTTTTCGTACGGAATGGTTGGAATTTCATGCGACTTCATTGGCTCCACGTGTGGTATGTTTCTTTCTGCATGTCAGATTGGGCATCTATTAATTTTGTCTTCAATTTGTTTTGCCATGCCTGGCCAGTTCACATAATCATGTGCCAAGTGTTTACATTTAATTATCCCAAGGTGGGACTCATGTATTTTATTTAGCATGTCTTTTCTCAATGACTTTGGAATAATTATCCGATCACCTTTCATCATTAACCCATTGTGTACTGCTATGTCATTTATGTGTGTATAGGATGGTTTTACTTCTGGGTTTATCGTTTTAGTGTCATTTGGCCACCCTTCTTTCATTAGACATTTCAGTTGTTGCATTGTCTTGTCATTTTTTGTTTCGCTTGCAATTTTCTCTACATCTTCGTTGACCAACCCAATGGCTGCAACCTTGATGTCGTTATACAGATCCCTAGGTTCTATTTGTGGTGAATGGGCTCGTGACAGGGCATCTGAAAAGAACATGTTCACACCTTTTTTATGAATCACATTTAGATTGTAATTTTGGAGCCGCATTCGCATGCGCTGCATGCAGGCAGACAGAGTATTTATGGGCTTTAGCATTATGTTGACTAGTGGTTTATGATCTGTTTTGACTGTAATTTCCTTCCCAAAGATGTACTCATGGAACTTCTTACAGCCGAAACAGATCGCCAGCAACTCTTTTTCGATTACCGCGTATTTGGCCTGCGTTGTGTCTAGTGCTTTTGGAAGCTATTGCTATGGGTCTTTGCTCTTGGAACAGTGTCGCCCCCAGACCTGACTGTGACGCATTTACTTCTAGGACAATTGGTTTGGACACATCATAGTATGTAAGCACAGGGGCTTTCATTAATAATGCTTTTAGCTCTACAAATGCCTTTTCTTGTGCCAACTCCCAATGCCAGGCCACACCTTTAGCGAGAATTACCCTTAGTGGTTTTGCGACTTCCGATAATTTTGATATGAATTTGCTTACATAATTCATCATTCCTAAAAATCTCTGCACTGCAGCTTTATCAGTGGGTGTTGGCATCTCTAGAATGTCACTAACTCTATCAGGGTTCGGTTTTAACCCATCTTTTGTGAGCACATGCCCCACATATTTAACAGATGATTTGCATATGTTCGATTTCTTAGGATCCAGCTTTAGATCCACCTGGCGTGCCCTCTCTAACACTGCCTGCAATCGTTCATTGTGTTGCTCTACATTTGCACCAAATACCAAAATATCATCTGCTATGATTTCGACACCTTTGAAGTCTCTAAAATTGTTATTCATTTCTTGAATAAAGATGTCTCCCGCTGTTTTTATTCCGAAGGGCAGTCGGGTGTATCGGTATCACCCCCAGGGGGTATTGAACATACAAAGGAGTGAACTTGGTTCATCCAGTTGTATTTGCCAATATCCACTGTTGGCGTCCAACACTGAGAAAAAGTGAGCCCCCGCTGTTTTGGCCACTACTTGCTCAACTGTCTTGTTTGGGTATGGACTGCGGAGGATCGCCTTATTTAATTTGGTAGGATCAAGACAGATCCTAATCTTCCCTGGCTTACGTACCACAGTGATGGAACTAACCCACGGTGTGGGATCAATTTGATGTACAATAACTCCGATATTAACTATGTGATCTAACTCGAGTTTAACATCATTTGCAACAGCATGAGGAATTCGGCGAGGTGGATCTATTACTGGCATAATTTCTGGATCAATATGTATTTTAGCGTTCACCTTTATCTTCCCCAACCCTTCAAATACATCATTGAATTTCTTTACCAGTTCATCTGCACTGCTCCCCTGCCGACTGACGGAGTCCACACGGTTGATAAGCCTGAGCCCTACACAGGCTTTCTTTCCAAGGATTGCACATCCAGTGTTCATCACTTGGAATTTAATCGGCTTTCCTCGTACGTGTAGCTTCACTTCTCCCTCCGGCATTAGCCGATGCCCACTGAACATGATCAAGTTGCAGCGTGCTGGCGGTAGGCTTCCAGTCCCAATAGCCTGGAATGTCTTGATCGGTATGATATTAGCCTCGGAGCCCTATCTAGCTTGAAGTTGATGTTTTTCTCCCCGACACGGATGGTCTTATACCATAAATCCTCTGACTCACTCTCATCATCTTCGTCCATCGCCCCGACGAACAGATCCGTTCCTTGGTGTCATCCTTGGAGTTGGCTAGCTCCCACTGTTCTCTGTCGTCCCGTCTGTCCACTTCAATGGCATTGAATGGGGTGTTCCCTGGTCTTCTTCATCTACACAACTTCACAAAATGGCCTAATTTGCCACACCCGTCACACTCTTTGTCTTTAGCTGGGCAATTAGCCTGACCATGCATGTAACCACATCGTGAACAATTCACACATATGGCGTTATATCCACTTGGCTGTGCACGGCGCCATGGCACTGCCGGTGCTGTTGGTGGGTGTGTCCGGCGCCTACTGTATTTGTTGACGGCGAGTTGATCTGCATTATATTCACTGACTCGACAAATTTCCAAGCATTTGTCCAGCGTAAGCTTTGGAGTTTGAAGTAATTTATCACGCAACTGTTTGTCCTTTACACCACTCACGAGATGGTCTCTTAAAATGGAACTTTCCACCTCTCCGTACTCACACAACGCTATTTTATGCCGCACTTCTCGAATATATGTGTCCATGGACTGAGACTTTTGGTTAAATGTATTGAACTGGTACCTCACTACCGTCTCATTTGACTTGCCTTCGCAGTATTCCCGAAAGGCTTGAATTAACGGCTGTATTTTTTCGCGGTCTGAGTCGGCAATTGGAAGCGTCGGAAATACCTTCTGAGCTTCAGCACCGGCAACATGTAAGAGCATGAAGCATTGTGTCTTCTCAGGCTTGCTGCTAATTCCTGCTGCCCCCCACAAATATGTTGTATGCCGTTATCCAGCTACGCCAGTTTACAGCCAGGTTCCCTTCCAAGTTTAGCTCCTTTGGTGGTGTATTAAGTCCTGCTACTGTAGCCGCCACCATTTTCATTCGTTCCGATATCTGACACCATGTAGTGTATCAACAACCACCTGAATGCCTTGAGTCTTGTGTAACAACTGTTTTATTTGCAGCTCACCTTTCCAGTCATGTGATGTTTTCCCCGGGACGCAGCCCGGCCTTGTCTATATATAGAACAGGAACGTAGTGACGGCGTATGGATAATGTGCGCCTAATGTACGTCCAAAGTATGTTTAGCATTGCGCCACCATGTCCTGAAATATCTAATGTGTAGGCACGTAGTTCTGGCGATCGAATAACATATATAACGTGCCGTGAACGTAATTACGTTGTCCTCTCGCATTGAAGCATGTTATCACTACGCTTTACGTCAACTATGCGGCATTTACATCCTGAATTTGCATATTACGCCGAGAAGTGTGACATAATAAAATTATTTTCACATTGTCCTTACGCTGACACTTTACGTCCTAGTGTGACAGGGCCATAAGGTAATCTAGCCCAGGGCGTTTGTTGTATGCGCAGCCTCTCCGTGTACGGGCGCAGTGGACTAATCAGTAGAGCGCTGATCTCGCGTGCGGGAGGTCAGGAGTTCGGTTCCCGGTTGAGTCAAACCAATGACTTTAAAATTGATATGTGTCACTTCCTAGCCTGGCACTTGGCATTAATAGGGTATGGCAAGCACTGGTTAGCACAGTGTCAGGATAATGTGACTGTGTGGGATATCGGGTCATGGTGCCAGTTAGATAAAAGATTCACCCGGTACTTGTAGTACATTGGTGAACGACAACAAAGTGTAAATACGGGTGAAAATAGCTTTAGTATGGAACATGAAGTAGAATGCCTGGCTCCAGTGTCAAATGGTTACTTATATCGACACAGACTTGGTGAAATGGGAGAGAATGCAAACAGACAAGATGGCGGCCATAGAATGCCATCGATTTCACTTTTAAATCTTATTAAACCAGATGTTTTATTAATTTTGTTCAACTCAAAGGTAGCGGGGGAAATATGAAGACATATACAAAGAATAAATGTTGCTGTTTGAAACCAGGCCGAGTCCAATCAATAACTTACATAATTAGTACATATCGCTACCTAGCCTGATGTTCGGCATTACTAGAATAGGCCAAGGACTGGTTAGTTCAGTATCAGGATAATATAACTGAGTGGGGAAACGGGCCATGGTGCCACCAGCCTGGTCTGCTACTGCGGCAGGTCCTGATGTGACCTTAGATATTGCTAGGACGGAAAACTCCAAAAACCAACCAACCAGCCACTGGGGCAGCACTATTAAGTCACCATGACTCTACACTGTCACAGGACGGTACCCTTTCTGATATGACCTTAGATGGTGTCAACAAATAAACAAACAAACCAAGCAGAAGTTTGGCGCCCACATGGGTTAAAGTAAGAGGGCGAGCGGCCAGACCCCGGTAAGGGAGCCGAGTCCCGGAAATCCCTGCCGCCGACGGTCCAGTTTCACTCGTGACCTTCTTTGTGGCCCATTCCCTGCCGCGTGCATGTATCACTAAATGTGACAAGGCCAGAGCCGACCCCCCCCCCCCCACGGGAGCGCCCAATCGCCCCTCCCTCCCCTCCCCTTCCCTTCCCCAACAATGGAATGTCCTCCGGGCGTGCTGGGTTGGGTGACGGCAGAGAGAGTATACGTAGGTGTGTCCGGCTGGGCTGGGCTGGGAGGGAGGGGGGAAGGGGGATGAGGGGAGGGGGTAGGGGGGTGGGTGGAGGGTGAAGGGGGGAAGGGGGAGGGGAGGGGAGGGCAGCAGGAGCGGAGGGGAAGGGGGGAGGGGATGGGGGGGGGGTTGAGGGAAGGGGAGGGGAGGGGAGGGGAGAAGTCTTCTACTATTTCTAGGCACACTGAAAAATAGCGGGGGGCTGGGTGGGGCAAGCCCGGCCCCGGGCCCGGCCGCTGCTATGGCCGCTACCGGGCGCACGGACGGTGGCGCCCTCCTGCAGCCCCGGCGCACCGCCCGGACAACCCCGCCTTCACCTGCCGCCCCGGAAAGCTGCGCGCACCGGGAAGGTGGGGTCCGGGGGCGGAGTGGAACAGGTCCGTAGTGGGTGTCAGATCTAATCAGAACTGACAGGCTGCGGCAGGGTGCCGACTGCTTCTACTACCCCCCTCCTCCCCCCAGCATCACACACACGCATATTGGCTGCTCCCCCACCCCACCCCACCCTACCCCACCCCGCACCGACCAGCTTCCCGACCTTCCATATATCCTCTACCTTCTGTCCCGCGTCCACCCAAAAGCAAAGTTTGTTTTATTTAATGACGCCTCTAGAGCACATTGATTTTTTATCATCGGCTATTGGACGCCAAACATGTGGTCATTCTGACATATTTCTTTGGAGAAAACCCGCTGCCACCATATAGGCTATTCTTTCCAATAACCAGCAATGGCTCCTTTATATGCACTTTCCCACAGATAGGATAGCACATACCAAAGCCTTTGATGAACCAGATGTGGACCACTGGTTGGGCCTCCCCCTACCCATGCACTTCACTGCACATCACCCATTTACCACACCTGCACATTTCCCACATCTCCCACATCTTCCACCCACCCACATCTCCCATCCACCCATATCTCCCACACTTCCCATACCTCGCTTACTCATCAAATCGCTCAACCTCCACCCACCCTTCCTATCTCTACCTCCTCCACCTCCACCACGCTCTCAGCCTATGCCTTGCACCCCCCCCCCCCCCACTTCTTATGGGCTCAAATCACTTGCCCTGGTCACCCTTTCCATGCCGTGACTCCTATTTATATGTGCCCGGCACATGACTCTATGTATTCATTTGGCTGATGATATATGCAGTGGGGAAGCACTATAAAGATACCATGAGTACACACTGTCACAAGTCGGTATGTCCTGATATGGCCTTAGATGGTGATAGGATGTAAACCCCAAGACACAAGCAAATAATTGTCTCATAAGCTGCATTCTTCATACCGTAATGAGAGACAATTACAAAGGACATACACACACATAGTTAATTAACCACGCAATTTCTGATGCTTTAATTTGTTTTCATTACCCAGGGTTCCCTATTCATATGGATTTGTAATTTCTACCATAAACTGGAAGGCCGGTGCCTCAGCGCTGACAAAATATGTGTTCAGATGAATACAATATTTACACACATAAACTAAATAGGTTATGCTAATTCCTACTAATGGTGCTGTCACATTACGATGCTTCTCGCCAACGTGCATTAACGTATGTGATTTTTTTGGCGGAACATCGGTATACGTCAGGAAGTGTTAGGCACGCATTAGGCATGCGTTGGTATTCGTTGATGGACGGCGACGGTCGGTGACGGTCGACGGCATGCGTCAGGGGATCGGCGAAGTTGTGTCCTTACACAAAACTTTTGACGCGCGACAACGCGTGGGTGCCAACATTATGGTGACGTTAGGGGCACGTCAAGATACGTTTAATGAACTGGAATAACGTTATGCGAATGATAGGCACACGCCGCATGCTAGTGAGGCTCGTTGCGCCAAACTGTTGCTTTGTTTGTTTATTGTTATTTTCTGTCCTAGCAACATCTAAGGTCATATCAGGACGGTGAGCCAAACCTTTTAGTTTTTTCTCTCATGCGTCGATATACGTTACCACAACGTCGGCTGCACGCTACCAACACGTTGCGCTGACATCAAACCTTTTCCCACCGCGCCGAAAAGTTTGACGTGTCTGGACTTTTTTGCGCATTGGCGGCGCGCCGGCGAGAAGTGTCGTAGTGTGTCAGGGCCATTATACGCAGCGATTTAAATAGTGCCCTGATGATTAATACTCAGTGTTGCCAGACAAATTGGAAAATAGGAAATAACTCAAATGGGAATGCGATGGCAATGAGTTCATTTGTCACTGACATAAAAGCTAGGGGGTTCTGAAATGCAGTTGTTTCTGAGACTTTGTGTGTCAGGTGGAATTAGGTATTCAAATTGTGTGAGGCAGTTCTTTTGTATAGGTGTTTGGGTTTTTTGTTTTGTTTACTGTTTATTTTGCATGGATGGAACACCTGTCCAAATGTCCCTGCATTCAGAGAAGTCGGAGGGGGGGGGGAGTAGGGCGTCAACACTCACCTTTAATTATTAATAAGGGACCACGTGTTACTAAAGAATAAGCAGCTTTTCATCCTATATGCAATCTGAAATATTCATACACTGATTAGATATCGGCTTCAAAATAAAGTTGAATCAATTTCCAATCAGATGAAAGTTCTGATGTGGGGTGTTGGAGGTTGCGTTAATACAACTTTATTTGGATATCCCCTGTGAGTGAATAGGTTTTTACAAAGGAACCCCAGCCAAGGTAATTAATTATCTAGTAGGTCTAGGCGCACCAGTATCCATAGCACCATTTGTGTATTAAAAACAACGAGGTCACTAAAGAATAATCAGCTTTTAATCCTTTTAATCCTTTGCACAATCTGAAATATTTCCCCCCGGATTGGATATCAGCCTTAAAGTACATTTGAATAAATGTCCAGTCATTTCCGAGGGACGGCTGGCATAGATGTGAAAGTTTTGATGTTTGGAATCGGGGATCGGGTTAAGATGGCTATATTTGGATATCCACTAGGAGAGAATAGGTTTTACGGAGATTCCACATTCAAGGAAATTAATTACCCAGTGGGGGTAAATGCAACAATATACTGATCACCATTTGTTTATTAATAACAACGAGCTCACAACCGAATGAACATTCTTCATGCCATCTCAAAATAGTTGTCCCTGATTTGATATCAGCCTTAAAATAAAGTTGAATAAATGTACAATAATTACCAATGGCTGGCTTGTATAAAGATGAAAGTTCTGATTTGGGGAGTCGGGGGTTGGGTTCATCTGGTCATATTTGGATACCTCTTCGTATAAAATATGTTTGACAAAGAATCCTCAGCCATGGTAATTATTTAACAATACGCCTATATGCAGTTATCTCCTCAACAGCAGTTCTTTATTAATATCAATGATATGCTATGAGAACATATTGCTGACATATATTAGATAAACCATAGTCTGAACAGTCTCTGCTCCTGGATCCGAAGTAAGTGGCTCTACTTATATTATCCTAAGGGTTTGGAATTCTACGTAAAGCATTTGGTGAAGCAACCGCTTCTACCATTATGTAGCGGGGGTACGGGTGTTACCGGGGGAAACGCTGCAACTTTGTTCTCGTGGAATCTCCCAACAGACACGATATTTTGTGGAAAATCAAAGCGAGGTTCAGTTCTCAGTTCTCCGATGCAAAACACCTTGAATGACGCCAGGGTTTGGTGGTGGGGAAAAACTAGACTAAAAATGAACAGATTTTCACTCTCTTTATTTGCAATTGCTTCAGGTTGATTTCTTATGTGAAGCTGCCTATTTGATGGCAAGGCTATTTCATCTGGGCGCATCTTTCTGATGGTAATCACTGTGTGCCGTTTACCTAGCGTGATGGTGTGAGCGTTTCAAAATATTACTTGAGAGTTTGGGTAAATAAAGCTGCCTTCAATTTCAACGGTAGTGCCAGAGATTAAAAATAAAGCAAAACTATGTAGGAAGCAAAAGCAGTCTGTGAGAAATGGGCAATAAGAACAAAGCAAGGCAGACCTGCGAGCCAAGTCTTGTAATCGCGGCTGCGATCAACAACATAAAAACATGCTCAGATTTACGCCCACTGCTTACAATGCCAGTCAATTCACATTGATCATAGTCCGTTGTGTACATCATTGCATAGAGATCAGTACACAGGTACATTCAGAGACAAGCGAGTGACTACTAAGTGAATAATAACTGATTAATAAGTGAGTGTAGTGGTCTGCACTGACCTCTGAGGCAAGGAGCCACATAGACAGGTAGGCATGGGAAGTAGGGTGATATCAAGGAGCCTAGGTGGTGTAATGGTTAGCACACTGGCCCGGAATGCAAAGAGATGTGGGTTCGAGTCCCACTCTAGGCGCAATATTACCATTTTCATCACCCCCACGACACAAGTAATAAGTGACTGGATCCAGGGGCCGAATCGGTAGAGTGCAGGCTTCCCGTGCAGAAGGTTGGGAGTTTGGTTCCCGGTCGACTCAAACTAATGACTTATACAATTAGTACTTGTCGCTTCCTGGCCTGGCGCTGGGTATCATCAGGGTATGCCAAGGACTGGTTAGCTCAGTGTCAGGATATGACTGAGTAGGATATACCGGGTCATGGTGTCGCTGGCCTGGTCTTCCAGTGGGGCAGAACTATAAATTCACCATGAGTGCACACTGTGACAAGTCGGTGCCCGTCCAGATGCGACCTTAAAGGTTGCCAGGATATAAAACTCCAACAAACAGACAAATAGATCACCAACCACTATGGTAATAACCGATGCCCACTACTGTTGGCCTTAGTGTTGCTTTGAGTAGATTCTCTGAAATGAGGAAAGGGATGGGATGGGATGGCAGAGTGAGTAGAGTGCTCACTTCCCAGGCGGCAGTTCGTCATGAGAATAATGATCTCCAGGTGAGTCAAGCCGAAGACTTCTACATTGGATACTTGTCGCTATCTTTCCCTGGGGCTTTACATTGTTAAAATAGAGTACCGGCTTGTTGGTTCAGTATTTGAATACCAAATCTAACTGGGTCATTAGGTCACAGTGCCAGAAGCATGGTATCCCCAGTGAGGAAGCACTATATCAGCTGTCAAGATTGCGAAACTGCTAGAAGGCAGTACACCCGTTCTGATGTAACATCATATGTTCCTGGGAGATTAAACCCACCAAGGAAACTTACAAAGCACAATTTTAAAATGTTTTGACCATATGTTTCAGAAAAATATATTAGGTTGATTTATTTTATCTACCTTACTTTTATTTGAAGAAACGTTTATTTTAAGAGGGTTATTTCAAGAAATAGTTAAAGTGAAAAGATGGTTAATTTTGGGCATGCGTGTGTTCACCAACATAATTATTCAACATTTCAATTGTTTACCCATTATTGAGGGAACCAGCGGATCACAAGTACATCAAACCCCAATAAAGATGTAATGACTGCAGCATGATCTAAAATGGATGTATAGGATCAAATTTAGGTACCTGTTTTGGGTTTGAAATATTAATGCTTTCATCAACTTTTGTGGCTTTAAGCCATAAACCAAACTAAACTGAGGAAGGTTCGGCACCCTTTCTCCCTCTCTCAGCCCCCCTTACGCCCAGCTTCTCCCCCCCCCCCCCCTCCCTCCCTCTCAGCCCCCCACTCGCTCTCAGCCGCCCCCCCCCCACCACCACCACCACCACCACCACCACCTGCCCCCCTCCCCCAACGCTTCATCACCAGGCTCCCAGAGCCCGGTGTCAGAGTTTGAGCGCCCTGCCAGTTTGAGCTGACTGTCAGTTTCATGTGCAAGCGTCAAAATCTGACAGCATCATCACTAACCTTATGAATTTAATATAATGTCTTTGGTAAAGATGTTTTCTATATGTGTACCAAGCGATTTGATTCTAGGTGGTGTGCTTTTAGAGATATTTCACTTTTCCTGTATTTTCTGTATGAAGATTGCTCACGACCATTGAGAATGCCTTGAGTTTGACCGTACGCGCAGTGCAAAACATTAGTTTTATTCAAAATAAATAGAAATCAAGAACCCTAACCTTATAAATTTAATATAATCTTTTTGGTAAAGATGTTTTCTATATGCGTACTAAGCGATTTGTTAATAGGTGGTGTGGTTTTAGAGATATTTCACTTCTTCTGTATTTTCTGTATGAAGATTGCTCACGACCATTGACAATGCCTTCAGTTTGAGGGTATGCAGTCAGCTGAAACTGGCAAGGCGCTCAAACTGCGACACCGGCTCACTGCCTCATTATTAGGGAAGTCGCAGCCCGCCAGGTGTCCCGAGAAAAATGAGAGAAGCATAGAGCTCACACCTGGCGGTGTCCAGACGGCGGGGAATGCCGCGCCTCGTCACGGGTGGGGTTGCGGGGTGGGAGGGGGTAGGGGTCGGGGGAGTGGGGGAGGGGGGCGCTGGCAAAGTTGGGACGGGTTAGCGACCAAGGCACGCGAACTGCGTTCAGAGACGCCAGCCTTGGAACAACCGCTTAACATCCACTGGGTCACAACCCTAACTGTTTTTAGTTTGTTTTGTTTGTTATTGTTTTACGTCCTAACAACATTTATGGTCATATCAGGACGGGCACCGGCTTGTGCCATTGCGCACTTATGGCCGCTTTATAGGGCTGCCCCGTGTTGGTAGATCGTGGGATTGTAGGTTCGAACCCTGGTCGAGTCAAACAAATGACTTAAAAGTTGATACTTGTCACTTCCTAGCCAGGCGCTTGCCATTATTAGTACAGTGCAAGAACTGGGCCCGTATGCAGGACGCAGTGTTAGCGAGCCAACACATGTTTTGGGTGGGATTTCCAGTTTAGTGGCGAAAAGTCGGTATGGATGGAGCAGTGTTACGGAAACACCGCGGGTTTAAGGTCGGCTATGCTAACACCACTCCGTACCAGGTTTAAGGGCGGTGTTAGGTACCGATTAGGCCCAGATCTATTCAATGCTATCATATTTAACAGAATTACATACTCTAAAAGTGAATTGTTATCAAATTAAACCCAAAATCAAACCAATATTAATGCCGCCGCAACATCGGCGGCGATATTAATATTGTTGAATCGACGAATGTAAACGAAGCAAATCGCCGCCGCCACCGCCACATCGGCGGCGATATATTCTGGCCAAATCTATTCAAAGCTATCATATTTAACAGAATTACATGCTCAAAAAGTGAAACTTGGTCAAATTAAACCCCAAATCGAGACGATATTAACACCGCCACTACAACGGCGGCGATATCAATATTGTCGAATTGACAAATGTAAGTAAAACAAATTCCCACCGCCGCCATATCACCGGCGATATATTATGGCCAAATCTATTCAATCCTATCATATTTAACAGAATTACATACCTAAAAAGTGAAATTTGATCAAATTAACCCCAAAATCGAAGCGATATTAACGCCGCCACACAATTTTGGTCAAATGAAACCAATAATCGAACCGATATTAACACGGCCGCTGCTGCCGTGCCGCCGCCGCCACCGCCGCTGCTGAATCGGTGGCCATATTGTCAAATAGCATTGCTCGCCGGGAACAGGCTCAGAGGGGTTCGCCAAATCTATAAATAACGGAGAGGTTAGCTAACACCACCATGCTTTGGGCTCATACATACCCCGTGACCCATTTTCCAACAATGGTGTTAGCTAATATTAACCCACCCTTAACACCAGGGGCTGTATGCATGACAAGTAAGTTATCACCCCCGGGGGTAAGGACCGAGTTTGGGGTAGCTATCGCCAGGGGTCGGAAAGTCGGAAATGGGTCACGGGCAATGCATGGAGCCAAATCGGCGCGGAGGTAGCTACCCTTGTAATTATTTATAGATTTCGGAAGTCCCTCTGCATTTGTAGACATATTAGGCTCAAATATATAAAATGCGATCATATTTAACAGAATTACATACCCAATAAGTGACATTTTATCAATTTAACCCTAAATTCGAAGCGTTATTAAGGCTACCGCCGCATTGGCGGCGATATTAATAGTTATATTTTCGAATCGACGAACGTACAGTAAAAAAAAAAACGCCGCCAGTAATGGCCCGTCACACTACGACGTTTCTCACCGGCGACCTATCAGCATTGAAAATAAAATTAAACCGACGAGTCTGTGTCTCTGTCTGTGTCTCTGTGTCTGTGTCTCTGTCTGTGTCTCTGTATGTGTCTCTGTCTGTGTCTCTGTCTGTGTCTATGTCTGTGTCTCTGTGTCTGTCTCTGTATGTGTCTCTGTCTGTGTGTCTGTCTCTGTATGTGTCTCTGTCTGTGTCTGTGTCTGTCACTGTATGTGTCTCTGCCTGTGTCTCTCTCTGTGTCTCTGTATGTGTATCTGTATGTGTCTCTGTGTATGTCTCTGTATGTGTCTATGTATGTGTCTATGTATGTGTCTCTGTGTATGTGTCTCTCTCTGTGTATCTGTGTCTGTATATGTGTGTGTTTATGTCTGTGTCTCTCTGTATGTGTCTATGTATGTGTCTCTGTCTGTGTCTCTCTCTGTGTCTCCGTCTGTGTCTCCATCTGTCTGTGTATGTGCCTCTGTCTCTCTCTCTCTGAGACACATAGACACACACACATACACACATAGAGACACATAGACCCACACACATATACACAGAGACATGCAGACATACACAGCTACACACACAGAGACACCAATACGCACACATACACAGAGACACACACAAACACAGACAGAGACACAGAGACACATACACATAGACACAGAGACACACACACATACACACAGACACACACACATACACAGACACACATAAACACACACAGACACAGAGACACACACATACAAAGAGACACACACAGAGACACATACATAGACACAGACAGAGACAGACACATAGACAGAGACACATACACAGACAGAGACACATACACATACAGAGACACAGACACATACACCAACACAGACACAGCCAGAGAGACACAGACAGAGACACATACACAGACAGAGACACAGACAGAGAGACACATACAGAGACACATACAGATACAGACACAGATACACAGAGAGAGACACAGACACAGAGACACAGACAGAGACACATAGACACAGACAGAGACACAGACAGAGATACAGACACAGACAGAGACGTTTCACCAAAAAAGGACACACATCACCGCGCGTTGGAGAGAAACGTCGTAGTGTGACAGGGGTAGATGGAACACGACGTCGAGGCGGCAGCGGCGATTTGTTTACTTTACATTCGTCGATTCGACACTATTAATATCGCCGCCAATGCGGCGGTAGCCTTCATACCGGTTCGAATTTAGGGTTAAATTGTTCAAATTTCACTTGCGTACGTAATTCTGTTAAATATGATCGCATTCAATAGATTTGGCCGGAGTCGGTCCCTACCCCTGGACTTATACCTGCAACTGGGTAGGGGTAGCATACCCGACTTTTACCCCCCCGGGGTAGCCTTACCACTGACACATGCATAGCAACTTTTTGCCGCTACCCCGGAAATCCACACTACCCCGAGAGGTAGAGCGCTACCCCCGCGTCATGCATACGGCCCCAGAGCCGATAAATAATTCTTCATACATACGACCCCTGGTCTGCTCAGTGTCAGGATAATGTGACTGAGTGGGATATCAGGTCATGGTATTGGCGGACTGGTCTTCCAGTGGGGCAGCACTATAAAGTCGTCATGAGTGAGCACTGTCACAAGTCGATACCCGTCATGATATGACCTTAGATGTTGCTAGGACGTAAAACAAACAATACACAAACAATAACTATAGTGCTGCCCCACTGGGAACCCAGGCCATTAGCACCATGATCAAATATCTCACTCAGTCACATTATCCTGACACCAATGCTAACCAGTCCATGCCCTATCCTAGTAAGGCGAAGCGCTAGGCTAGGTAGCTATAAGGATCAATGTTATAAGTCATCGGCTTGACTCGACCGAGAACCGAACTCCCGACCTCCGGCACACGAGACCCACTGGTTCATTCATGCCTCCATTGGTGGCATCAGTGAATAATTTGCTTTCGGTGTGAATTTCAAAGCAAGTGGCTTCAGTGGGTTTGTCATCTGTTTTTGTTGTTTTATTTAATCCACGGCAATATACCATCATTGTTATACTGATGCTCTAACAGTAATACCTATCATAAGTTTCTAATATCCATGAAGCGTTATGTCTAGACTTCATGCGTATCCAGTAATATGAATTGTATATTTTGATATGCTCAAATAAATAGTACCCGTATAACATGTAAATAGATATAACGCATATTTATGTAAATTTGTACGGGTCTAGTTTACATGTTGAAGACAAATGGTGAACAAATTGTGAATAAAAGTGTAAATGTTCGAAGATTCCAAATAGTTACAAAGCAAAGAGAATTACTTGTGCACTTATATTTGAGTAATTTACTAATTTTTGCCTAAATGCCCAATCCCTTGCGTTGAATTGAAAACTGAAGCCAATTGCTCATCTAAAGGGCACATTCCTTACACACGTAATGCGTAATGCGAATGCGAATGCGACAAAAAAATCGAAACGCCTTGAAACCTATGAGCTACATTCCTTACATGCGTAATGCGAATGCGAATGCAAATGCGAATGCGAATGCATTTTCCCGATCGGTCCATGTAGCGATCAGTGCATAATGCGTTATGCGTCTTGCTGGGTGTGAATAGAAACCTGAGTCTGATGTCTCCATTAATTTAACACCAGGAGAGGCGACTGAGCATTACGGAACAGTCACACACAGGGGTGCTGATTGGAAACACATGGTGAGCTGGGCACCCGGGAGACATACGGTTAGGGGAAAGCTAAAAATGCTACCATATGCACAGAAATATCAATACTTATCTATAATTTGGTTATAATAAAGGTAGGAACCCCCATGTGACGTACAACAAGTTACATAGATATACATGCAATATTTGGTCATATACAGAGCAGTATGGAGAATAATTGTTTATTTTTATTTTTTAAATATAGCCAGTGGTGTGCCGCATAACGCATTACGCATAATGTGTGTAAAGGGCGCATTCCATATACGCGTAATGCGCTATGCGTTATGCATTACGCGTTATGCGTTATGCGAATGCCAGCATTCCATATACGCGTAATGCGTATTGCGTTTTGCGTTATGCGTTATGCAGTGAAGTATATAAAAAGTATATAAAAGTGTGTGTGACTCTGTGTCTCTGTGTGTGTCTCTATGTGTGTGTCTGTGTCTCCGTGTCTCTGTGTGTGTCTCTGTCTGTGTTTGTGTGTGTGACTCTGTGTCTCTGTGTGTGTCTCTATGTGTGTGTCTGTGTCTCTGTGTCTCTGACAAAGAGACACACACAGACACATATACACACACAGACACACACATAGACACACACACATACACACACAGACACAGATACACACACAGAGACACACACAGAGACACACCACAGAGACACACACACAGAGACACACACACAGAGACACACACACAGACACGCACACACATACACACAGAGACACACTCAGACACAGAGACACCCACACAGAGACACAGATACAAACACAGAGACACACACAGAGACACATAGACACAGCACAGAGACACACCCACACAGACACCCACACATACACCCACACAGAGACACACACATATACACAGATACACACACAGAGACACACACACAGACACACACAGAGACACAACACAGATACACACACACACAGACACACACAGATACACACACAGAGAAACACACACAGACACAGAGACACACACAAACACACACACATAAACACAGAGACACACATAGAGACACAGAGATACACACACAGACACACACATATCAACAGAGACACAAAGACACAGAGACACAGACACACATACACACAGACACAGAGACATAACACAGAGACACACACATACACACACAGACACAGATACACAAACATATACACACACAGCCACATAGACACAACACAGAGACACACACAGAGACACACACACACAGACACACACACACAGACACACACACACACACAGACACACACACAGACACAGATACCCACAGAGAGACACACACACACAGAATGGGACGGTCCAAACATGGCTCAGTTTAGCTTGCTTAGAGGGATGTTAGGACCGTCCCAAATATGAAGATGCTTCCTAACAGGTCCGCCGCATACACCTACATGTTTGCACCGGCTGTCCGTAATTATCAGTCGCCTCCTCCAGCCTTATATCAATGGACAAATGCGACTGATGCTTTTCTGTTCGCAGACACATAGACACAACACAGAGACACACACACAGACACACACAGAGACACACACATACAAACACAGAGACACACACACAGACACACACAGACACAGATACACACACATATACACACATACACAGAGACACAACACAGAGACACACACGGACACAGAGACACACACACAGAGACACAGATACCCACACACAGACACACACACTCAGAATGGGACGGTCCAAACATGGCTCAGTTTAGCTTGCTTAGAGGGATGCTAGGACCGACCCAAATATGAAGACTGCTTCCTAACAGGTCCGCTGCATACACCTACATGTTTGCACCGACTGTCCGTAATTATCAGTCGCCTCCTCCAGCCTTATATCAATGGACAAATGCGACTGATGATTTTCTATTCGCACCGCCTCTACGCATTACGCATTACGCACCGATCGCTACATGGAGCGATCGGGATAATGGATTTCTGATGCATTCGCATTCGCATTACGCATTACGCGTGTATGGAATGTAGCTCATAGGTTTCAAGGCGTTTTGATTTTTTGTCACATTCGCATTCGCATTCGCATTACGCATTACGCGTATATGGAATGCGCCCTTTAAGCATTCATCCATCCGACATCGATTACATTGGTTTCTATGGTGAGACCCCAGTTTAGAAGTGGCCCTCTTGCTTTGCTGCCAGTCGGGTGCGGTGCGTTTGAAGGAGAAACTCCTAGCAGCAGCAATTGCGATAATGACTACCTTCAAGCGGAAGGAAGCCAGCGGGAGCCCCCAGCCGGCTAGTCAAGCGGTAGGAAAATTAGAGGATGTTCCCGGAAAGGGCCAGACCAGAGTCGGCCGGAAGCGATGTTGTAAGCCTGATGGGGGTAATATTACGGAGGGAGGTGAATTATTACATGTCCACGCCCAACATTAGAAAAGCAGGTGAATTATTACATATCCACGCCCAACTTTAGAAAAACACGTGAATTATTACATATCGACGCCCAACATTAGAAAAGCAGGTGAATTATTACATATCCACGCCCAACATTAGAAAAGCAGGTGAATTATTACATATCCACGCCGAATATTAGAAAAACAGGTGAATTATTATATATCCACGCTCAACATTAGAAAAGCAGTTAACTGCAACGCGCGTTTAGGGAAATAAATACATTCATGGCATATAATTAGCTGGAAGGAGGTTACACATCATCGGTCAGTCAGGATGTGTTTGTGCAATTGCGTCCGGGCGCGGTGCCCTGATAGGTAGAGCGCGGGCCTCGCATGCGGAAGGTCGGGAGTTCGGTTCCCGGTCGAGTCAAACCAATGACTTTAAAGTTGATACTTGTTGCTTCCTAGCCTGGCGCTCAGCCTTAATAGGAAAGGGCAAGGACTGGTAAAGCTCAGTGTCAGGATCAGGTGACTGAGTGTGATATTGGGTAAGGTACGGGCAGCCTAATTTCCCAGTGGGGCAACACTATAAAGTCACAATGAGTGTGCACTGTCGCAAGTTGGTACCCCGTCCTGATACGACATTACATGTTGCCAGGATGTAAAACTCCAACAACCAAGCAACATTTAATTGGGAATATTCATGACTGTTCGTCGCTAGTGTTCAAGATATTTCAGCCATGTTTATTTTGTGTGGGGCATAGGTAGCAAAGTAGGGCCCCAGGTCTTTCTTCACCTCAGAACCATCTGGTGAATGGTTTGTGTAACCAGCCATTTTTCAAACGCAAAATCAAGTCCACTTAGTTATTTAAGCTAAGATTCCTTCTACGCGGTATGCAGCATGCGGTATGCGGTATGCGAATGGGAGGATTCCTTCTACGCGGTATGCAGCATGTGGCATGCGGCACACGACTGGCTATATTTAAAAAATAAAAATAAACAAGTATACTACATACTGCACTGTATATGACCTAATATGGCATTCATATCTATGTACCTCTTGGTACGTCACATGGGGGTTCTTACCTTTATAATTACCAAATTATAGATAAATATTCATATTTTTGTGGCTATGGTAGCATTTTTACCAACCCGAACCCCCACCACCACCACTACCATATGTTTCCCCTCCGCACCCCTGTGTGTGACCGTTCCGTAATGATCAGTCATCTCTCCTAGTCTAAAACTAATGGACAAGTGTGACTGAGGTTTCTATTCGCATACCGCGTGCCACGTGCCACGTGCCGCATGCCACATGTAGCACCAATCGCTACAGGTACCGATCAAGTTGCCGCATTTGCATTTGCATTTGCATTCGCATACCGCGTACCGCGTACCGCGTGTAAGGTATGTAGCCCATTGACTTCAAGGCGCATTCGATTTTTTGCTGCATTTGCATTTGCATACCGCATACCGTGTGCAAGGAATCTTAGCTTTAAAGTTGCCTAGTCCGATGGTTTTGAATTTCTGAATTTTTCTGGGATAAATATATTTGATCAATCACTAGTATCTACTTTACATTAGTTCAATTTACTTTCATGTTAAATGGTAAACCTTTGAGATGTTTTGAGTGCAAACATGGAAAATTAGTTTAGTCAAGCTTGCCAAAACTCTGGCACCATATACTTCTGCAGTAACAGGTTCGGTTAAATTGATTCAGTATTGCCTTCTACGCATTAACAAATGCTTCATAAGTGCATAAGTATCTCAGGTAGATATGTAAAATCAAATCTAGATGATTGGTTTTGTTTTGAAAATTTTATATTTCATCGGACTATGCAGCTTTAAGCAATCATAACTGTTACACGAAGACTTCACCTTTGCGTCTAGAAAGCCATCGATCTCCCTTCTGCCGAAGATTTCTCCCCAAGTGCCCAAATCCCAATATGGCGACACTGATAGAATATTCATGCCCGACTGACACTAAGTAGTCCGGACTGAATGGCGGAATGCCCATGACATGCCCCCGGTTAAAACCTCACATGAGGTCTGAATAAGATATTATAGCCAAAGGTCATGTTATACCTTGTAGTATAACCCTAAATGGAAAATGAAGGTAACATTTATGCATGTATTAAATACTATGAAGCTACACACACTGATATAAACTAATAGAGATGTGGTCATGTTGTACCAGTGTTATCATATTGCAGTGGTATTTATGAGCATGGCTGGACGAGGTGGTCAAATCAGTAGAGTGCAGGCTTCCCATGCGGAGGGTCAGAAGTTTGATTCCTGGTCGAGTTCAAACAATGATTTACACAATTTATACTTGTCGCAAACTAGCGTGGTGCTTGGCATTACTAGGATAAGGCAAACACTGGTTACCTCAATATCCGGATAATGTGACTGAGTCGGAAATCAAATAATGGTGGCAGTTGTATCCCAATGGAGAAGCACTATAAGGTTGCAATGAGTACACACTGTTACAAGTCGGTACCCATCCTGATATGACCTGAGATGTTGCCAGGATGTAAACATATAACAAAAAACAACAACCTCTGAGCGGGTGTGAGTCAGCCATTATGCTAAATACTGTCAATTTTGAGAATAACTGTGACTGATACTAAACCCCAACACATATATTGTTGTTGGTGCCCTGCATACCAGCTTTTGAGTAGATAACAATGCTTTGAAGAAAAGCAAGAAAAGAATCCCTCGTCGCTTAATATAAAATCCAGTGAGCAGAAAGTGTACATATGTGCACCGCCCTCTCCTCCACACATAAAAGAAAATGTCAGGTGACATCACAGGCTGGTTCCCACTAAGTTTCTGTTTTATTTCTTACAGCGCCTTGAAACAGGGTTGCACTTCCTGCGCCCGCGGCCCCTCCTGCTACCAATGCATCGTGCGTTATTTTAATCTATTTACTGGTTGACCAGATGGGATGGCTGAATGAGTTGAGCGTCCATCTTCCATTTTGGTAGATCATGAGATTCAAACCCTGTTCGAGTCAAAACCAATGACTTAAAGATGTATACTTGTCAGTTCCTAGCCAGGCGCTTGACATTATGAGGATATCGCAGTGTGAGTATAATGTGACTGAGTGGCATATCAGGTCATGATGCTGGTGGTCTGATCTCCAAGTGGGGCAGCACTGTAAAATCACCATGAGTGTTCACTCTCACAACTCGGTACCTGTTCTGATATGACCTTAGATGTTGCCAGGTTGTAAAACTCCAACAACAGACCAACCAATCTGTTCACTGGCACATATGGACACTATTGTGGTGTTCGGGCAGGTGCTTTTTCTTCGCCCTGATGCATGTGTAGTGCAGCGCTTTGGACATGGGTCAGAGATACATATTTGTAAAATGATATTTCCCTGTGAGTAATATTGCCGAGAGAGGACGACTTGGCTTGGCTTGGCTTGGCTTGGCTTGGCTTGGCTTGGCTTGGCCTGGCCTGGCCTGCCCTAGCCTGGATTGCCCTGACTTGGTCTGGCCTGGCGTTATATGACGCTTGCCTTCTCTATGGAG
This sequence comes from Branchipolynoe longqiensis, assembly GCA_030323885.1. Lineage (NCBI taxonomy): Eukaryota > Metazoa > Annelida > Polychaeta > Phyllodocida > Polynoidae > Branchipolynoe > Branchipolynoe longqiensis. The sequence continues at coordinate 20,793,965 of CM059191.1, forward strand.
GTGGTTAAGGCAGGCATATTAGACACACCAACTGACATTTGAAAAAAAAAGCGCTGCTCTATCGTTTTTATTGGCTCTTTTTTGCTAGGTGGTGCTCTGGCATGTGCATTCCTTAGAGGGATTAATCTACAGCTTCTTAGGAAGAGCTCCTGGGCTTGTGTTTAATGAGGAGTAAAGTTACATAGTCTGCCGCTTCGGAGTTTCTGTCATATTTTTAATGTAAATGTGTTAGGTTAATCACAGTGAACCTTTGTAACAAAATTAGTTTGAAATATCTTTTATGTAAAGGATTAACTTTGTAGATGTTTCAAACGAAATCATGCACAATTAATGTTGGTATGCACATAGACATTTTGGAATGCACATAGACATGTTGGAATACATATATATGCTTCTACACTGACTTGTTCTGACTGCTGCCCGCACCTTAGTTTCATATGTAAGATCAAATCTAGGTAAGCATCTTGATTAGGAAAAGTTGATGCGCTTTCGTCAGATTATAGAGCTTTATCTACCACAGAGGTAATTTGCTAAAAGGAGAAGTTGTTATTTTGTTTTGTATGGGTCAAGAGTGTTATGAAAATACATATGCAGCACCTGTGTATATAAATATATTAATTTATATCTATCTATATATATATATGTGATATGCCTGATGTCAGCTTTTCCACCATCTCGCCCTCGCTGTCACACACATGGAAGAACACCAAGATCCAAATACAATACGCTTCACCTGGTTTACTGGTAAACATATCCGCTCTCCACGGCACTAACAGTCAAGTGACCCACCCCCCTAACTCGCTAGGTCCCACATTGCCTCAATAGGTGGGTGGGGGGGGGGGGTGCTAGCCACATGCAGTAGAGGGCAGCCCAGTCGGGGCCCTGTCCAGTGGCTAGCCTGCCGGCACCTAGCGCAGTTCAATATAACTGCATAGGTGTACAGTGTAGTGTCTGTCACCAACGCGTGGTAGTGGAGCTCATGTACAGAATACTACATGTATTTATATATATTTATATAGATATATATTTATTTAGTGGTGTTCTCTTTGGTACAGTGGTTATAGTGTTTGACATTTTTCTCGGTCAGACTCCTAATCTAAAAGTCGGTCGTTCAATTCCCCATGTCCCCACCTCTGCCAATTTGGATTTCCACCACTGTGTATAACTTACCTTTTTATCAAATGCCAGTTGCTCTCATACCCTGTCTATGTGCTGGGGGAGGTTAAAAATCCCTTGGGTCGGTAAAAGTGTAGACTCAGGCTTTCTATCGACAAACTGTCTAATGGTGAAAACAAGTCTATTCAGAATTATCCATAATTGGCAGTATAAATCTTCAAGAAAAAAAAAAAAAAAAAATGTTGACATGTGTATATATTTAAATATTTATGTATTCATGTATTTATGCATAAAATTTATACATTTGTATATTTATATATATATGTGTACTTATTTATATACTTACATAGCCATATGATCATATATTCATATGTTTATATATTGACTAGGTGATCTCAATAGATCATCTGGGCACTGTCTTGCTTGTAAAGCTGAGCAAACCCTCTCGCCAGATTCCTGCCATGCAATGCGCAATAAGAAGGCAATATGAATTTTTTTAATTTTTTTTTTATTGAGGCTGTATTTATACTGTCCATAGCATATAAGCCTGGGTATTCAGGCTTGTTTTCAATGCTGGCCAGCTGTAGTGTTGGTGTTGTCTTATCACACAGTAGCTGCTGATAAGGTATTTGATTGCCTGTATTTCAGTAGCAGATAGATAGTTGGTTGGTCTGGTTAGTACTATAGTAGTCTATGTTAATTTTTTTGGATTTTCTTGGCATATATGTGCTTTATTTTTTCTACTCTTATTTCTAGACTAGCCTACTCCTATTTACATATCATAGGCTTGTACGCAGCTGTGAGGTGTGTTATCTGGGTGCTTTTGGTATGGTTACCTTCCATTGGGCGTCTCGCTGGTGGGCCGTGACATGTATCACCTGCCCCTTTGCGGTGCAGCTTAGTTGGGGGTTCCTAGCCTTATTTTGCACAGATATTTTTTGTATGTTTTTAGGTCAGGAATTTGTCGTTCCTTTACTGTTTGGGCATTCCACACCTTGGCAGCCATTTCTAGCGTGCTTCTCTCGTGAGCTTTTATTTGGCTTCTGGTCTGCTTTAGTAGTGGCGCATTATTTGCTCTAGTTGCCCTTTGTGGTTTTGTTAGGAGTTTATTGTCTTGACTATAGCTGTATGCTAATGTTTTCAGATGAATTATTCTCCTATTTTCTAGCAATTTTACTTTGGTTCTTTTGTGTATGTCATAGGTGGGGTGCAGCTTGTCTACTCTGAGGCAGATTTTCAGGGCTCTGTTCTGTAGTGTTTGCAGTTTTTTTAGAAGTTCTTTCTTTGCACCCATGTAGTTTACATCTCCATAGTCAAAATAGGGTAGCACCATGCCCTTGAAGATTTTTATTGACATTTCTTGTGTCATGTAGTCTCTTAGCTTTGCAAATAGCCACAGTTTGTGGTTTACCTTTTGGACAATTTTGTTTATACATAGGTTGTAGTTTAGTTGGCTGTCCAACTCAAGGCCTAGGTATTTGTAATGGTCTACATTTTCTAGTGTTTGGCTTCCTAGCTTACAGTGTAGTTTTCTTTCTGGCATTTGTTTATGCGAGAAGAGAACTGTTTTTGACTTGCTTGTGTTGATGGTTATTTTGTTGGACTCACACCACTCATCCAGTTTTAGTAGGAGCTTGTTTAGTTTAGTTATTACCTCCTCTTCTGTGGTGCCGTTTGCATATATGACTGTGTCATCTGCATATAGTTGGAGGCATTCGGTTTGTAACCATTTTTCAAGATCGTTTATGTAGATTATAAAGAGCAGTGGCCCTAGCACTGACCCTTGGGGTACACCACATGTGACAGGTTGGTTGTCTGATAGTGTATTGTTTATTTTTGTTCTCTGTTGCCTGTCTTTCAGGTAGCATTTTATCCAGTCCATAGTGTTGGATTTTATGCCCATGGATTCTAGTTTTTCCAATAGTATGTTATGGTCTACTGTATCGAATGCTTTGCTGAAGTCAATGAAGGCTGCTCCAACTAATTGTTTTTGGTTCATTGACGCCAATATGTCATTTGTTAGGTTAGCTATTGTTTTAGATGTGGAGTGCAGTTTCCTGAAACCTCCTTGTCTTTCGTTTAGTATATTGTTTTTTTCCAGGTGTTCATTTATGTGTCTATGTAACACTTTTTCAATGAGCTTGCCTGGGGTTTGAAGAATCGATATTGGCCTGTAGTTTCCCATGTTTTGTTTGTCTCCACTTTTGTGGATAGGGGTAATGGTTGCCATTTTCCAGGCTGAGATAAAATGCCCCTGTTCAAAGGAGATGTTGAATAGGTCGACTATAGTGGCTGGGATGGCTTGGAGTGCCTCTTTCAGCATTTTGGTTGGTATTTCGTCTATTCCACTTGGTTTATTTGTGTCTATGTCATTTATTAGTTTTTTTACTTCTATTATATCTGTTTTGCAGGTGGGGATTTCATTCTGCACAGTTCCTGATCTATTTTCCCACCTTTTTTTAAATTTTCCTGACAGCGTTTGTCCTATTGTGGCAAAGTGCGTGTTCAGTTTGTTTGCTGCATCTTTGTCTGAGAGTATTGTCCCTTCGTTATCTTGGAAGGTTGTGTGCTCTTCTTTGTTATTTTTGGGGAATAATAGGTCTACATTCTTCCAGAATCTGTTTGTATTGCTTCCCCAGTCTCTGTCCTGCTTTATTATGTATTTCTTTTTTGCTGTTCTCACAGCTTTGAGAGAGTGGTTTCTGGCAATATGGTAGGCCAGTTTGTCTTCTATAGTTTCTGTGAGCTTTGCTTTATTACCCAGTTTACTTTTGGCTATGATGAGCGTTAGCAGGTCATTGTCTACCCAGGGGTCCTGGTTTTTTTGTATTTTTATTTTCTTAATGGGGCACATCTCGTCAGCTGATTTTCTTATTTCTGCGATGATGTTGCCCCAATAGATATTAACATCATCTCTGTTTTGTGTGATGTTGTTTATGTTTTGGTGCAGATGATTTTTTAATGCATCTTCTGAGTAGTTTTTTAGGGACCTGCCCATCTTATACTCATAGTGATTTGTGCTTTTTAGTTTTTTCCTTGTTACATATATTAGCTCATGATCACTTATACCCCAGCTCCTGGTGCCCCATTTAGTGGCGTGGTTTGAGTTGGTTAGTATTAGGTCAATTGTGGTGCTATTTTTACTGAGCCTTGTTTTTTCAGTGATGAGCTGTTGTAGGCCTAAGATTTTGATTGTGGTTTGCAGCATTAGTTTGTTTTTATCATTGCTGTTGTAATTTACATTAAAGTCTCCTAGTATGAAGATTTCTGCCTTTGTCAGTTTTTTTATGGTGTTTATGCTCTTCTCTAGGGCTTCAATGAAGAGTTCAATTTCCCCTGATGGAGGTCTGTAGAGGCTTGCTATGGCTATATTTGCTTGCTTTTCATTTTTATTAGGCACCATAGTAGTTCTATGTGTTCATTTGATAAGTTAGCTGTTATTAGTGCTTCAGGATCTAGAATTTTGGTGTCTTTGCAGTAAAGGGCAACACCTCCACCCTTTTTTGTTTGGTTTAGTGTGTTATTTTGCTGCCTATCATTGCGTACAAGCCTATATCCATCTATGTTGAGGGTGTTGTTTTTGTGGTTGTCAGTGAACCATGTTTCTGACAGTGCCAGTATGTCGAGATTTTCTCTTTTTAGGTGTATTTTTATTGTGTCGATTTTGTTGGATGCACTCTGGCAGTTTAGGTGGGCAAAGTGTGTGCCCCTCCCCAGCTTGCATTCAATTTCTTCTACCATATATATTTGTGCTTTTCGGTGAGTGGTTGCTTGATTTCGCGAATTTTACTTTTTAGTTTTAGTTAGATTGAGTTTGTGTGTGTGTGTGTGTGGGGGTGCTGGTGCATGCAGCACACGCATCTCCCTCTGGTGGGTAGTTGTGTAAGTCACTGCACTTATTACCTGTTTTGTGTGGAGGATGGCATATTTTTAGTAAAGCGTGTTAGTGAGATAGTAAATTTGTGATATTCATGGTTTGGAGCCCTGGTTCCTTTCCCAGTTCTCCCCGATCTGAACATTTGTATAGTTTTGTTTATTCCTTATTTATATTTTTCCTTTTTATTTGTTGGCATTTGTCGATATTCATTGACTGCGCCACGCGCGGCGTCCTCTAGCGACATGTGTGTGACTCCTCCGGTCATTCTCCATGGGCATGCGCACTATACACTACACACTATGCACATTCACTCCAAGCACACGTGCACAAGGGCATATCTTTCAACAGCAGGATGGGAATGTGTGCATGCGCATTTGCTTGCAGTCACAGAAGTGGTGTAGTGCAGCCTCGGTTTGACGCTGTGATGATGTGGCGCGACGCCGTGTGGCTCCGTGATGATGTGGTGTCGGGATGTGTGGTGTGGTGAAACGGCTGTGTGGCGCTGTGATGATGTGGCGCGACGCCGTGTGGCTCTGTGATTATGTGGTGTCGGGATGTGTTGTGCGGTGAAACCGCTGTGTGGCGCTGTGATGATGTGACGTGGTAGTGTCTGGTGCTGTGAAACCGCTGGGTAGCGCTGTGGCGAGGTGGTGTAGTGATGTGTGGCACGGTGAAACCGCTGTGTGGCGTTGTGATGATGTGACGTGGTAGTGTCTGGCGCTGTGGAGCCGCTGGGTAGTGCTGTGGCGAGGTGGTGTAGTGATGTGTGGTGCGGTGAAACCGATGTCTGGCACTGTGATGATGTGATGTGGTAGTGTCTAGGACGATGAAACCGCTGGTTAGCGCTGTGGTGAGGTGGTGTAGTGATGTGTGGCGCGGTGAAACCGCTATGTGGCGCTGTGATGATGTGACGTGGTAGTGTCTGGCGCTATGGAGCTGCTGGGTAGCACTGTGATGAGGTGCTGTAGTGATGTGTGGCGCGGTGAAATCGATGTCTGGCATTGTGATGAGATGTGGTAGTGTATGGCACTGTGAAACTGTTGGGTAGCGCTGTGATGAGGTTGTGTAGTGCTGTATGGGGTGGTGAAACTGCTGTGTGGCGCTGTGATGATGTGACGTGATAGTGTCTGGTGCTGTGAAATTGCTGGGTTGCGCTCTGATGAGGTGGTGTACTGCTGTGTGGCGCGGTGAAACTGCTGTGAGCTGCTCTGCTGATGCAGGGCGGTGCAGTGTGTCACTACGATGATGCGTCGCTGTGATGATGTGGCGTGGGGCTGTGTGGTGCTGGAAAACTGCTGTGTGGCAATGTGATGATGTTGCGTGGGGCTGTGTTGTGCTGCGAATCCGCTGTGTGGCACTCTGATGATGTGGTATAGTGCTGTGTGGTGCTGGAAAACCGTTGTGTGGCGCTGTTATGACGTGGCGTGGGGTTGTGTGGTGCTGTGAACCCGCTCTCTGGCACTGTGATGATGTGGTATAGTGATGTGTGGTGCTAGAAAACTGAAGTGTGCCGCTGTGAAACCGCTATGAAACCGCTGTCTGGCGCTGTAATGATATGGCGCTGTACTGTGTGGCGCTCTGAAACCGCTGTGTCGGGCTGTAATCATATTGCGCGGTACTGTGTGCCATCGTGAGCCCGCTGTGTGGCGTTGTTCCCGGCAATACAATTTAAGGGTGCGCTATATCGTGTGTGTCGCCCCTCAATGCGCGGCTCCCATTCCCCCCTAGCGGGAGCCTATCGCACCACTCCATGCATATCTCGGCACTGATTGGATGGGATGGCGCCATGCTGGAGGACTATTGACTTATACCATCTGTCAAAGGAGGAACCGGCAAGTCTGCCTCGGTGCTCTTGAGCCACCCCGCTGATGGCTTGTTGTACCTTCAGTGGCAGTAGGCAGCAAATGAGACCCAGACGAGTGGAGGGGCAGGATATAATAGGCGATATTGGGTGACAGATCACGCGGTTTGTTCACCTAGAATGACAGTAATGCCAACTAGTTTGCTCGGGTTAAGCTTCCAAGTGGGAGATAAGGCTGGATGTTGTTGTACGGACTGCGCGTGTCCGTATGATATATAGCAGTTGATGGGTTCTCCATGGTGATGAAGTGCAATGCAGTGCATTTTAGTGCAATATACTACGTGACCAACGACACGTCCAATCAAATTGACCATTATGAAAGTGTGCATTCAGGGCGCGAGAAGGAGGTGTTTTTTTTATATGTGACTAGGCTGCCCTGAAATCGCAGTATAGACGGAGTTGTTTTGCTCTGGCATTTATATGTTATAATGCTCAGTTTTATATACATCTATTCATATATCTATAAACAACATTATATATAAAAATCCATATATCAACATTATATATAACATGATATATAATATATATATTTATATATATTTATATATAAATGTATATATATTTATATATAGTTATATACATTTATATATATTTATATATATGTATATATATATATATATATATTTATACTATTTATATAAATTTATATATATATATGTATATGTTTATATATATTTATATATATTTATGTATATGTTTATATATATTTATATATATTTATATATATATTTTTATATATATATTTGGATATTTATATATTTATATATATATGTATATACATTTATATACATTTATATACATGTATATACATGTCTATACATGTCTATACATGTTTATAATTGTTATTCATTTATGTATATATATATGGTCTTACATTAAGGCCTGTGCTTACACTGGGATATATCGTATGGGAATCATTATTGCATCTTGAACGGTCGGCTAGAATTGTTCCGCGTACTATGGTTTTTCAAGTTTGTTTTTACACCCCATAGATAGTCCTCGGAAATAGTAAAACACTCGCTGATAAAGTGATAGCAACCCTGTTATTTACACATGTGATGGTGGATGGAATTGGCCGATATCGAATCTGACCTTATGAATGGACTTTGTTGTGCTTCTTTCTTTCTCTTCTGGGTTTTATGTCCTAGCAACATCTATGAGTTTCTTGCAACCGGGCACGGCGGCACATTAGGTAGACGACAGGGCTCGCGTGCGGATGGTCGGGTTTTCGATTCCCGGTCGAGTCAAACCAATGAATTAAACATTACTACTTGTGGCTTCCTAGCCTGGTGGAGCTCAGGATAAATAGGATATGACTGGTTAGCTTAATGTCAGGATAATGTGACTGAGTCCAATATCAGGTCATGGTGCTGACAGTCTGATTTCCCAGCGAGGCAGCACTAGAAAGTCGCCATGAGTGCGTACTGTCACAAGTCGGTATGCATCCTGATATGACCATAAATGTTTCCAAGATGTAAAACTCCAACAACCAACCAAAGTGTTTCTCAGGACAGATATGCCTACATGTTTGTGACACTGTGCTCTGATGCTCTCAGTGCTGCGTCACTGGGACTCCTGGGAGACTGGGCCACCATAATCCAATAGCCTACCCTCATACTGAGCAGAGAGCAGTCCTCGCTTGCCCAATTCTATTAATGTCAAGTGCCACGCTAGGTATTGACATGTGTCATTTTGTACTTGATCGGGGTTCGAAACGAGGAAGGCAAGAAGCAAAGAAAGCAGGAAGCCAAGAAAGTATGAAGTGAAGAAATCAGGAAGGTATGAAGCGAAGGAGTCAGGAAGCCAGGAAGGTATGAAGCTGAGACAGCAGGATGCCAGGAAGGTGTGAAGTGAAGAAAGCAGGAAGCCAGGAAGGTATGAAGCAAAGAAAGCAGGAAGCCAGTAAGGTATGAAGCGAAGCAAGCAGAAAGCCAGGAATGTATGAGGCGGAGCACGCATGACGCCAGGAAGGTATGAAGCGAAGGAAGCCAGGGAGGTATGAAGCAAAGAAAGGAGGAAGCCAGAAAGGTATGAAACTAAGAAAGCAGGAAGCCAGGATGGTATGAAGCTAAGAAAGCAGGAAGCCTGGAAGGTATGAAGCGAATCCAGCAGGAAGCCTGGAATGTATGGAGCAAAGAAAGCAGGAAGCCAGTAAGGTATGAAGCGAAGCAAGCAGAAAGCCAGGAATGTATGAGGCGGAGCATGCATGATGTCAGGAAGGTATGAAGCGAAGCCAGCAGGAAGCCTGGAAGGTATGGAGCAAAGAAAGCAGGAAGCCAGGAAGGTATGAAGTGAAGAAAGCATAAAGCCATGAAAGTATGAAGTGAAGCAAGCAGGAAGCCAGGAAGATATGAGTTGGAGCGGGCCGGAAACTTGGAAGGTATGAAGTGAAGCAAGCAGGAAGCCAGGAAGGGTGCTACCTGATTTGGCCATCCCGTCCAACAGAACCATCCTTGAACCTATCTCTATTTATAGTGAGGGTCGAGGAGCAGGAGCACACAGGCTGAATATTCCTCGAAGGCAATCCAAACTGTTCTGGGGTTCCTCGCTTGGGGGGCCATCACTTGGGAGGAGCATATTCATGAGATGGTGCTACTTCTCCAATATTGCTTTACCACCAACACGGCGGCCCCAGTCTGGGCTCATCAAAATGGGTTCGATACATTATGGTGTATATGATGGAGTGCGTTAAGTGTAGGACTCTGATTACGTAGTGAATGCAAAATGGTTGCGTATCAAGTCCAGCTGAAGGGTATCATGATTAAGCGACAAGATTAACACGCATGTTCCAACATCCTTGGGAAGCTCTATATCCATTAGTCGACAGCGCCTACTCGCCAAAGTGGATCACGTCTTCTCCACCGGAAATTGCAGCCTAGTGCTTAATCCCGGGTATCCGGAATCTAGTTATATACATGTATATATGAATATGTATATATATATACATATATATATATATATATATATATATATAAACTTCCGAACGAGTGCAGAGGGCCGGCGAGAACGAGCCGGACCTGCCCTCCCCCACCCCCTGAGCGGGGGAAGGGAGGGGGGTGGGGAGCGACTCCAGAGCTTATCACATGGGATAATGGGATTATCACTATCCATATATATATATATGAGACTGTCTCAAGAGGTGCTAAGCAATATCGGACAAAACTTTGTCCATAGTAACGATCAACACACTATCTACTTATGCATTTGCTCAGGATAAACTGATTTGTTTTTTACATGTTGTTTCATAATCCCAATAGAATACATATTGATTTCAAGCAAATCTCCTTGTGTTTTCAGTGTAGCCGCTTCTGTGCTGTTTTTGTGTCAATTGTTACTATGGACAAACAAATGACGAGCTAGCACCTTTTGAGGCTCATATATATAATTATTTCCTGCAAGATGGAAGGAAAAGAGTGAGTGATACAGGCGTTAAGCAGAGCCAGGATAGCGGAATAGGCCAGGTGGCAGCACCAGGCCAGGCAGGAGGCCTGAGCAGTCGCTTGAGTAGTTGAGTGCCATTAGTTTCGTTGTGTCATTTTGGTGCCAACTGGAGATAGAGTTCATGGGTAATCAGTTTATGGATAATTATACTATAATTGCATATACACATACATATATATATATATATATATATATATATATACCAGAAGGGAGCGGTGGGAGGTGGTGCCACCGTGGGAGCTGAGGTTGAGTAGGTTGGAGCAGTAGATGACTAGCGGGTAGAGCTGAAGAGCGAGTATAGAATTACAGGATATTATTCTCGTATAATTCTTATACACCATATATATATATATATATGGTTTTACCAGCAAGACGTCGCAAATGCTCAAGACGTCGCAAAGACGTCGCAAATTACTCTGCTGAAAATTGTGGCACCCTTCTGCAACAAATGTCAAATTGGCCAACCAGTTTAAACTTTCTGTCTTATTTCTAGTTGTATATAGTCCGATGATTTTGAGCTTTTGACATGTTCAGAGATAAATGCATTAGATTAATCATTAGAGTCTACTTTACTTTAGTTTGAAGTAACTTTTAATTTGAATGACACATTGTGGAGATATTTGATCTGAAAACATGCCAAATTAATGTTGGCAAGCTCGTCAAAACTATGACAGCATAAACTTCAGTAGTACTAACAGGTTATATTGAATTGATCAATTATGCCCTTCTATGTAGCAGCAAATATATAAGAGCACCAGTATCTAAGTTGGATATATAGAATAAAATCTAAATTAGTGATTTAATTTTGAAAATTTCATGTTTTCCTCGCACTACGCAACTTTAACAAATAAAGTTGTATATCTTAAGTACTAAATGCATTGCATACGTCGGGGAAATTTAAGTTTTGGGAACAAAATGATCTTTCACTGATCGTTTCGATATGAAGAGTCCAGGTGCAAAACCACGTAAACGCCAATCATAAAGGTAATTTAAATAACAGCTTTTTACATAAAATAATGTTAATTCTGACTAATACCAATTTCCATATAATCATATGGGTATGGACCACTGAACAAAAAATAGGAATATAAACAAATACATTTTTGTAGGTTTAATTCCAATGTTGATCTACATTTTTGGATTGGCGTTGACATGGTTTTGCGCATGAACTTTTCATATTATAGTAATACCAACGATTATATATCTTCAACTCACCGGTTTGACTCGACCGGAGTTCGAACCCCGGGGTTCGAATCCTATGCTCGTCTGCACACTAGGTAACTCTTATTATAATTGGCTAACTTTGGAGGTACAGTAAAACCTCCCTGACCGACCATCTCCACAGATCGACCACCCCCCTTTACCGATCGCTTTATGTGGGTCCCAACAATACCATTGTAACCATGGTCTAAGTCCCTAAACCGACCACCTCCCTGAATGACCACTTAAAAGTCGGTCCCAAGGTCGGTCGATTTATAGAGGTTTTACAGTATATGCTACCGAAACAGGCACAATACAGGTTGTGTGTACGCGTAGCAAAATGGCAGACATCAAAAGTGCACAGGAGTTCTATTAAATTGGCTTCATATTATTACTCCGCAGCAAGACTTGTCCACTAAATGCACTGTATCGGATATTACCAGACGGGATGGCCGAATGAGTTAGAGCGTCGGTCTCCCATGTTGGTGGATCATGGGGTCGTGGGTTCGAACCCTGGTCGAGTCAAACCAATGACTTAAATATTGATACTTGTCACTTCCTAGCCACTTGCTCGGCATTATTAGGATAGAGCAAGGACTGGTTGGCTCAGTGTCAGGATAATGTGATTGAGTGGGATATCAGGTCATGGTGCTGGCGGCCTGGTCTTCCAGTAGGGCAGCACTATAAAGTTGCCATGAGTGTGCACTGTCACAATTCGGTACCCGTCCTGATATGACCTTAGATGTTGCTAGGACGTAAACCAACAACAAACGACAACATCATAGCAATTAGCAGCAAATCTAGGCAAGTGTTTTACCGAATGCGGTGGCTGAATGAATTAATACAGCACATGCTTGGGAATTAAAAACCTGGCTAGCCAAGTCAAACCAATCACTTACACTAGTTACAGAATTTAATGCATTCTTGTTGCTAACTAGCTGCGTGCTTGGCATTATTTGGATAGGGCAAGGACTGGTTACTCAGTATCAGGATAATGCGCCTGAGTGGGAAATCGGGTCATCATGCTGGTGGTTTTGGTATGTCAGTGGGGCAGCACTATTAAGTTGCCATGAGTGCGCACTCAGAAGCGGGTCCAACTCATCCTGATGTGACATTAGACGTTGCCAGGATGTGAAACCCCAACAAGTAAGGCAAGTTTTTATATTTAGAAAATGTAATGCTTTCATCCAATTGTATTGTAAAACATGTTATGCTCATATTATTATATAGGGAGTCGACTGTATTATCTTGTCTGCTCATATTTCTAGTGATGTTGCCGATCGGTGACTGCTTGAGGGAGCAGACAGTTTGGTATCAGTGTATTAGACACCAAAGTGAGCTCACTACACTTGCAGATGTGAGCAGGCACCCATTTACTCGGCCAGTTTCACCCCTAGATTTTACATTGAATACAACTTCGAGTGGGAAGCATGTTCGGACCAGCAAGAGACCTTGGTTCAATACTATACGGAGTGCGACGCAGCTCAGGCAGTAGTGCATCCACCTGTGTAGGTGTGGGTCATCCTATCGATCCTGCTCAGTGGACCCATTTGCAATTTGGGCTATTTTCCATTCCAACCAGTGGTGCACCAGTGGTTCATCAAATGCTGTGGTATGTCCTGTCAGGGAAAGTGCATATACAAGATCCCTTGCTGCTTATCGGAAAGAGTAGCCTATGTGGCAGCAGGTTTCCCCCCCCCTAAGAAATATGTCACAATGACGATATGTTTGACGTCCAATAGCCAATGATGAAAATCAATATGCTCTAGAGGCGTTGTTGAATAAAACAAGCTTTACTTTTCAATACTATACAACTTTAAGCACTAGACGGCGCCAAATGCATGGCGCATGCTGGGTAGTATATGTAATGGGACCAGGACACAGCTGAAGTCACCGAGGCGGTACACAGGGAGGGATGCCTCCGAGCAGCCCTTTGTTTATGAGTTTATAATACCCGCGCTTAACGTCGCCTGCGTTTATCTTATCGTGCTCACGTACCATACAGATCAGTGTTGTAAGGCGTCTCCGACAAGGCCCGATTACTGCTGCTCAATTCCCATCTCATTAAAGCATGCTCATACATCACACCCCACCAAGCTTTGCACACATTGCCCACGTGTGGCTTTAACTGTAGATTTTGTATTACTTAGCATTGTTTTCTTTTATTTTGCAGGTTCTATATAATTTATGAAGAGTTCAGGTGCAAATCCCAGTAAACGCTAATCCAAAAATGGAGATGCACTTTGGAATCAAACCTTCAAAAACTTCTTTTTTTTAAAAGATTCTTACGGTTTCGTTCATTGCTCCATAACCATGTGGTTATAAAATAAAAGTGGAATTAATGAGAATTAAAATTATTTTCAGGTAAAAAATCTCTTACTTAAAATTACATTTTTGGATTGTTGTTTACAGGGATTTGGGCCTGAACTCTTCATATTTGATTGGTATATTGGTTTATTGGCTAGGTCTTTGGTTTCAAGTCGAATCACCATCTATACTACGGTAAATGTTGACGTTTCGCTCTGGTTTTCTTTAGTGTCGCCCTACTGGGAGATCACACTGCAAACTATCACACTCAGTACTAAGCCAATATTATACTCTTGGTACCGAGCCAATGAGTCCTTGCCGCAAACACCAAGAATCAGCTGACAGAACAACACATGTCAGTTGCCCAAGTCTTTGTTTTTATGCGGGTATGGGATTCAATTCACAAGTTGCCGCACAAGATATGGACGCTTTCCTATCTGAACCATCCCGTCCGGTCTCCTCATTTTGGAATGTTGCGTAATATGACACTCCCCCCCCGCCCCCCATTTAAGTCATTGATACGCACGGAACCCAAAATGTGTGTCCCGAAAAATGTGTAATCCTCTAGGTAGTGTGTGTTACTACTGCTGCATAACCACATGATAGGAGAAATTCACCTGAGGTCAGTTGAATTTCTTGTTTTTTGTGGGTTTTTTTTGCTGAGCTGCTTGTTCAGTTTGAACAAAACTAGTTGTGAACATTTGTTTTCTTTTCTTGGTTTAAGTGGATTGCTGTGTATCTAAAGCTGTGTTCACACGGGCGATTTAATCCGCCTCATATAAAGCGCCTTGCCTAGTTCGCCTCACATTTTGCCGTGTGAATGCGATGTGAGGCGGATTATGGCTGAATCGATTCATATGATTCGCTTTATATAAACCACCTAGCGAGGTGGTTTATATGAAGCGAACTAGCTTAAGCACTGGTTCGTATGGACTTGCTCATGCGCAGATATCGATTTCCGGCCCAAGTACTGCCCGTGTGAACGCGCATCTAAATCGCTTCATATGATTCGCCTTGTCTAACTCGCTTTACATTTTGCCCGTGTGAACACAGCTTAAGAGTGCACATAATTGGTCACTTGTCACGGGCATGCAGACCAGACGGAGTGGCCTTGAGCGTCCGTTGCTGGTTTTGGGATATCATGGAATTCGAACCCACAGGTTCGAACCCTGGTAGAGTCAAAGCAATGACTTAAAAATGTATACTTGTCGCTTCCTAGCCAATCAGCACTATAACGTCGCCCTGAGTGCGCACTGTCCCAAGTCGGTACCCGTCTTGATATGACCTTAGATGTTGCCAGGACGTAAAACCCCAACACACAATCACGGCCATGTTGTGACATGGGCGTGTGTGCTGGCTATTTCTGGTCCGTCTGTGTTTGTTAATATCACTGCTCTCGTACCCATAAAACTACCACCTGCCGGTCTGCAGGTCGTGATAGATCACCCATATATTGGCTCATCATAGGTCATACCTGACACTCATCGCCATAATGACAACACACACATATATATAATATATATATATATATATATATATATATAGCCCGTATACACGCCTGTATGCACCTGTAAAGCAAGGAGGGATCCGGCTACACTTTCTACCCCGTTGACACTATGGGTTCCCGGGTTCGACACCAGGTGGGCTTGCAGCGCTGCTGGCACCCCGGTCGCTTCCCCAATGCGCCAAGCGGTTCATTCGGGTTCCATCACCCCCACTATATATATAGTGGGGGTGATGAAAATGGGAAATATTGCGCCTAGAGCGGGACTCGAACCCACATCTCTTTGTCTTCCGGGCCAGTGTGCTAACCATTACACCACCTAGGCTCCCTTATATCAAAACACTACCCATGCCTACCTGTCTATGTGGTTACTTGCCTGAGAGGTCAGTGCGACCACTACACTTGTCCCCCTGGAATTGTAAGTCTTTTAATGCTTACAATTACATACATACAGGCAATGCACTAACACATACATACACAGGGTAGGTTCAACAACCATACAGCGCAAAGCTTGTACAGGATCCTGATCACGGCAACCAGTGTTGTGGGGATGATGAAAATGGGAAATATTGTGCCTAGAGCGGGACTCAAACCCACATCTCTTGCATTCCTGGCCAGTGTGCTAGCCATTACACCACCTAGGCTCCCTATATCAACACACTACCCACACCTACCTGTGTATGTGGTTACTTGCCTGAGAGGTCAGTGCAGACCACTACATATGTATATATATATATATATATATATATATCCACGTACGCCCTTAAATTGGGGTGTGTCAAATAGGGGTTTGACCAGACGGGGTGGCCCGAATGAGTAGAGCATCCGTCTCCTGTTTTGGGAGATCGGGAGATCCGAACCCATGAGTTCATGGGTTCGAATCCTGGTCGAGTCAAACCATGACTTAAAGATTGATTCTTGTCACTTCCTAGCCTGGTGCTCGGCATTATTAGGATAGGGCAAGGGCTGGTTGGCTCAGTGTCAGGTTGGCTCACTGTCATGATAATGTGACACATCATGGTCCTGGCGGCTTGGTTTCTCAGTGGGGCAGCACTATAAAGTTGCCATCACTGCGCACTGTCAGAAGTCGGTACCCGTCCTGATATGACCTTAGATGTTGCTAAGACATAAAACAACAAACAAGCAAATAGCGGTTTGGTTGGCTCAGTGTCACTGTCCGGATAAAATGCGACTGAGTGGGATATCTGGGCATGGTGCTAGTAGCCTGAATTCCCAGTGAGGCAGCACTATAAACTCGTCATGAATGCTAAGTCACAAGTCGGTACAAGTCTTGATATGAACTTATATGTTGCCCGTATATAAAACTCCAACAAACAACCAACCTTTGATTTATTTAATTCTGGTTTCAATAACACATCACCCTATATCCACGTTCACCATAAATTTGGGCCGTGTCAAATCGAGGTTTTAGGATATATACATATTTCCCAGTATACGTAGCTTTGCATGCAGTCTATCCCGAAACTGGCGCCACTACTGGCAGGCTACTGCATAGCCCCCTTTCAATGTTTATAAACATTGTGGATGCGTGCGCAGCTTGGCTGCAGAACGAAGGCACACTGCCATTGAGTATGCCGGTACGCGCAGTGCAAAACGTTTATTTTATTCAAAATTAATAGAAATGCAGAAGCCTAACCTGATAAATTTAATATAATCTGTTCCTTGAATATGTTTACCCTATGTGTTATATGACCTACAGCCGTTATATGACCTACAACCTTAAAAACTCTAAATCACACTCGGAACCAGACGGGATGGCCGAATGAGTTAGAGCGTCCGTCTCCCGTGCTGGTAGATCGCTGGGTCGTGGGTTCGAACCCCGGTCGAGTCAAACCAATGACTTAAAAATTGATACTTGTTGCTTCCTAGCCAGGCGCTGGGCATTATTTGGACATGGCCTGGTTTCCCAGTGGGATAGTACTATAAAGTCGCCATGATTGCACACTGTCACAAGTCGGTACCCATCCTTATATGACCTTAGATGTTGCTAGGACGTAAAACACCAACAAATAAAGAAACAAACACTCGTAACCCCTTATCCGCAACATCCTTATTATTTAGGCTGGGATTGTATCATTCCAGTGAATAACACATAGAGATGTGGATACGTGTGTGTGTGTATATGTGTCGTCGTGTGTGGTGGTTGTGTGTGTGGGTCTGTATATGTGAGTGTGTGGTCCTTATCCTCCTCTCTGGATTTTGATCTCTTTCGATCTTGCTCGCTCTCACTTTCTATCTCGCTCCAACTGACTGGCTGTTGCTTCCTCGTTCTCGCATGCTCTCTCATATCATCTCTTTACCGCTCTATCCTTCTCTATCTCACTCTTTCTCTGTCGCATATTGACGTTATCACTCTTATAGCCCGTTCACACACACACCTTAAGTCGCCTCAACTGGTTTGGCTCATCTACGTCGCCTCAAAACCTGTGTGTGAATGCACTGCTGAGGCAATTTAGGGCTGATTCGCCTCAACTACTTCACCTCAAGTAAACTGCTTTGCAAGATGGATTAGCTTGAGTCGTCCTAAGTTGCGCATGTGAACGCAAGTGGTTTAGTTGAGGTGGCCTAAGTATGTTTCTGTCAATGTATGTATGTGTGTGTATATATGTGTGTATGTATGTGTGTATGTATTTGTGCATGTATGTGTTTATGTGGGTGTATGTGTGGATGTATGTGTGTATGTGTGTATGTATATGTATGCATGTATTTATGTGCATGTGTGTATGTATGGTTGTTCACTTGTATTTATGGTTGTTTCTATGTATGCATGTGCATATGTATGTGTGGATGTATGTTTGTATGCATGTGTGTATGTATGTATGTATGCATATGTATATATGTATGAAACTACATACTTGTAGTCGTTCTGAACCGGTTCAATGTGTGTGTGTGTGAACACAACACACTTTCAAATCTCCGTATGTGTGAACATGCCGCTAGTTTGACTCATCTAGTTCGCCTTATCTAACTCGGCCTCACGTTGTACGTGTGAAGAGGGCTCTAATAGGACATGTACACGTGTGCTAGCCTATAGGAGATGGGACAGCCCTAGATGAGAGATATAATATAATTATAAGGAGTGGGGCTTTGGGGTGGCTGGAGGTGTGTGGGCGAGTGGGCGGATGATTTGGAGGGTGGGTAGGAGGGAGGGTGGGTACGTGGGAGGGTGGGTAGGTGGGAGTGTAGGTGTAGCCCGGCTAGGATGCCCGGTGTGCGAGTTTGATTATGACAGAGGTGAACTGCAGCGATTAGCTGGTGGGCTGGAGGTTACTACCGAGGCACTGCGTCATTGTGTAAAATGGCTAAAGCTTGAATCTGTGGTTGTGTAGGCAGGCTATAGTGAAATCAATACAGACAAAGAGAAAGGAAGAGTATAACGTGTAAAAAAGAAGAAGAGAGAGTCAAGTTCTCTCGTTTATTATTTATATGGTTAAATGGGTTCATTGAAGATTATCACCCCACCCCTTTCCTCCAACACTGTCCAATGGAAAACAAGCATTCTTGGCCCTACCAATAGGGATCCAGCATTCCTGGTCCCGATGGCTACCAGTGGTATGCCCACCACCACAAAGCTCTATGGGCCCTGATTGCACTCACACCCAGACCTGCCAGTGCCACTATGTCTATTTACATCCCACTCAGGCACCACCAGCCTTTACATATATATATATAGAAACATGTGCCTGGTCATGTACACCGATCAGTAATAGAACATTTGCATTCCCCCTATGCCGTATATGGGAATATTTTACAATTGATTGATATGGTGTGAACACCTATTTCAACACACATTCTGCACGTGAATACAGACATCCTCCTGTCGTCAAATGTCTCCTGGAAAAAAAATCACAACATTCCACTTTATGTCTAGGCCCTACCGCTTATAATCGTATCCAGTCTAGGCCCTACCGCTGATAGATCGCCTGGGAGAGTTTCGTGGGGCAAAGCATTTTACAAAGTTTCAGTTAATAATAATAATCCAAAGGCAATTAGAAAAGATGCCTCCATTGTGTAAATTCCATAAGCACGATAAATGTCACAGCGCGTCGTGTGCAAATTAGGAAAAATTCTGATTTGTGAACATTTAAGCTAATTTTGCTAAATGAATTTAAACCCTGCAGCCGTTTGTTTGCTTTGTCTTTATGTCACGTTCACAGAGGTCCACAGGTCACTAAACACCCCTAGTAAGAATCGGGAATTACACTCATATATACTAAGCATTAAACTAACTTATATTTCCAGTGCCATTTGAAATTTTTTTCAACGGGACAGCTTTAAAAAAAAGGTTTTATATCAAGAAGCCTGTTTTACGTGTTTTATCTAGAAGCCTTCATTACGTCAAATTACGCCAGCAGGTGTGACAATTATATTGGTAGAGAATCCAAGGTATTTATATCTATGTTCTGCATAGAAGGCCACTCAGGTATGTAATAACCGCCAGGCTGTCATTCATGAGTGTCACTTCCAGGCCAATATAATTTCTACATAATTCAGCGAGGTTGTTTTTTACCCCCCAATATTTTATTGACCGGATGTTTTCCTTCTAACTCCTGTTGTGATTCCTGTCGTGATTTCTGTTATATTTTTATTTCCGGTCTGATTTCTGTTCTGAATCATGTTCTGATTTCTGTTGTGATTCATGTTCTGAATCATCTTCTGAATCATGTTTTAATTTCCCCCCGATTCGTGTGTTCTGAATCATGTTCTGATTTATTATCTGGTTTATGTTCTGATTTATGTTCTGAATATTGTGCTGATTTATGTTCTGGATCATGTTCTGAATTGTAATATATTTCCTGATTCATGTTCTGATTGTTTCTGAATCATAATTTGACATATGCTCTAACTCATGTTCTGACTCTTCTTCTGAGTTCTGTTCTGGTTAATACAATTCTATGAATTCGGTGTTATTTACTATCAGTCTGTCATTTGTTACGTTGTTCCTCGCAGCATGAAGTCGTACCCTTTGCTAAGCCCAGCAACTATCCATCGCAATATCCATGAGGTCTAAAATTAGCCTTCCTTTATCTGTCCATGTCTGGCCATTTGCTTGTTATGAATGGCAAGTTATTTACCTACATTGTTCATATCCCAATATGCAGGCTAGGGAGTGAATGACAAGTACAGATCTTTGTAAATTTACAGCCGGTGCCCAAACCATTAGCCCATCGGATGTGAGGTAAACATCAATACTCCCCCCTCCCCCCACATCCAAAGTATCTTCCTGCTGGGCGTTATCTCGTTAAATCAGTTGAGTGCAATCAGCCCCCTCCAACTAGTTGTGTCCACAACCCCACCTCCTCTTCACCCGACCACAGGAGGCTGGCCATACAAAACCAACAGCGGGAAGAAGCCAGCCAGTTGAGCCAGACTGTCGGTTTATCTCACTCTATTCTCCTGTCAGCTTCCCATGAATATTCCATCCCTAATTCACGGCAGGCCGGTTTGCCCGAGCGACTTGTCTTAATGATTTTGACAGCTCGCTGAATGAGACTGGTTAGAATGAGTGCAGACAACTGCGCGACCTTCATGACGCTTATTGGCTGCTCATCAATGCCTATTTAAGAGCCGTCCTGCTCAGCCAATCAACATCGAGAATTGAACTGCCTCAGGTGCTATGCCTTCTCGTTATCGTCGGTACTGCAGATACAAACATCATCAGCCACTCCCTTAGCTTAAGAGACCACTCCTAGGGTAGGCGAGTCTAGACTAGGCTAGGCTAGGTTAAGCTAGGCTATTCTAGATTACACTAGATTATAATGGGCTAACATAGGTGAGAGTAGGTGTGACTAGGATAAGTTAGGCTGTGCTAGGGCTAGGTTAGGTTATTCTAGGCTAGACTAGATTAGGCTGGAGTAGGTTTGACTAATTAGGCTAGGCTATGCTAGGGCAGGTTAGGCGAGTTGATATAGTTATGACACTACTGTTAACATATTGCTATGGAAATGTTGGGTTGCAGAATTGCATTGTGTTATAGGGTGCAAATTGTGTATTCAACAGTTATTTGTATACCTTGCTTTATATACCTTTTGGGTAAATAACCTGGAATTGAAAAATGGCTGGAAGACCAGTGCTTCGGCAGTGACAAAAGACTTATTCAGCAGAATAAATATATTTACCACCAACAACAACAAAATGGTATGAGATAACCTGAGCTTCATCCTGGAGATCACACAGCTTATAATGCCTATGAATGCAGTAGAGATTAACTTGGAATAATCTGGTGATTTTGACTTTCCTTTATTTTTATTAGGTAAATATATTAGCTTGATTATTATAATCTACCTTACATAAGTTTGAAGTAATTTTATTTTACATAGTTACCGTTGCAGATATTTGAAGGGAAATAATGCAACATTAATTTTGGTGTAGACGTTAATATTCTGACACCATATGCTTCGGCAGTAACAGGTTCTATTACATTGACTTGGCGTTCCCTTCTTTGAGGCAGCATATGCTAAAGAAACGCACCCGTATCTAAATTGGATATGTAGCATCAAAAGTGGTACACTTCCGAAAATTTGATTCCATCGGATTATCCCCCTTTAAGGGGGAGATGAACAGCGATAATCAATCAATTCCTGCCACTGACATGATCAGCACATCTCATCATTCCATCTATACAGTCATCTAAATGATCGTCATGTCTGTTCGCCTTGGTGGTAAGCATATTTGTGCCTTGCTAATAGGCACAAAATAGGCCACAGATAAGGAGTCCCATTGCTGAAGTGCTCGGTCAATCACCACTTACCTTAATCTGGTTACTATCATCTGATGCTGTGATAATGGCCAATCTGGGATCAGAACTGATCCATCATAATGAACCCGATAAGCCATATTAGATTGACAAGGCGACAATGACGTAAGGATGTCGCCTATGCTAAGTAAAGATGTTCCCTGGGTTCTTCGTATAAAAACGCCCGGCAGCATGGTAATGTGATTCCCCCCTGTCCCTGTCGTCACATCTCTGTCCTTCACCCCACCATTGCAAAGTGCCATTGAAAATAGCTATACATCCCTTGTCCATCAAATCCACATTTTTCAATGTCCTTACTTGTATTTCTTAACGGAGGTTTTTAGCTCCTACATGTGTATAACTATGTATGTTCTTGCTTGTTTGTTGGTGTTTTAATACCTAGCGATTGCTAAGGTAATATCATGATTAATACTGACTTGCGATATAGGGTATGTGTTGCTTCATTTAGTTGGGACCGGGCGCGGTGGCCGAATCGGTGGAGCATGGGCCTCGCGTACTGGATTTCTGGAGTTTGATTCCCGGTGTAACGATTTCAACTTCCCCCCCTTCCCAAGTTCCCCCCCGGGAATCTGAAAACGTTTTTAACTTCCCTCCAGGGAAATTAAAAACGTTTTCAGATTCCTGGGGGGGAACTTAAAAACAGTTTTCAGATTCCTCCCCCTATTTTCAAATTCCCCCCTCGGGAATTTAAAATTGTTTAAAAAACTTTAAAAAACGTTTTAAATTTCAGACCTATAATATTTTTTTCTTAACCATCTTGGAGACTTTTTGTGTCATTTGTGGTTAAATATGTTTTATTGTACTAGTAATAATTTCCATTATGCTATTCTCTGTATATTATAATATTTGTCATGAAAAATAACAAAAAATAACAAAAAATACAAAATAAAGAAAATTCCCCAAAAATGGGGGGGAGGGAAAGTTAAAATGAGGGAGGGAATTTGAAAACGTTTTCAATTTCCCCTGGCAGGAATTTGAAAACGTTTTCAAGTTCCCGGGGGGAACTTGAATATGGGGGGAATTTGAAATCTTTACACCGGTCGAGTCAAACAAATGATTTAAAAAATTGATACTTTTTGCTTACTAGCCTGGCGCTTGGGATTAATACAATAGGGCAAGGACTGGTTAGCTCAGTGTCAGGATAATGTGATTGAGTGGGATATTGGGTAATGTTGCCGGGTAACTGCACGTCATTCACAAAAGGATTGGCTAGGAAATACGTTTCAGAGCAATGGAAGCTGCACTCAGAAACATAAGATTATTACTGTGCCACATGATACCATGTATCAATACATTGTTCCCTTGTGGCGTGTTCCCTTGTTCTGTGTTTGCTTGTGACCTTTTGATGTGCCACACATACAATGAACTTGTGTTTTGCTTGGTGGCCATTCCCATAGGTTGGACACAGGGACTGTATGGCCTTGTGCAGGGAACGTTGAGTATGAACATGTTCATTGTCTGTGTGGCACAAGACACTGTCACAAGCGAACACGGAAAAAGCGAACATGCCACAAGGGAACAACTTATGGATATACATCCGAAAACACAACTCTTACCTATTCAATCTACTGACCTGTCTATTATGAGGCATGAGACTAGTCGCTGTCATATACCATGTATCATCAGTTCCCAGTGACATTCTAATAAGCCATTCGCATAGACAGCATCCCTAATTTGTGAGAGCACAACAATAGAGAATGCACCAGACAGGATGGCCGAATCAGTTAGAGTGTCCGTCTCCCATGCTGGGAGATCGTGGGGTCATGGGTTCGAACCCTGGTCGAGTCAAACCAATGACTTAAAAATTGATACTTGTCACTTCCTAGCCTGGCGCTCGACATTATTAGGATAGGACAAGGACTGCTTGGCTCAGTGTCAGGATAATGTGACTGAGTGGGATATCAGGTCATGGTGCTGGTGGCCTGGTTTCCCAGTGCGACAGCACTATGAAGTCGCCATGAGTGCGCACTGTCACAAATCGGTACCCATCCTGATATGACCTTAGATGTTCCTAGAACGTAAAACAACAAACAAACAAAACAATAGAGAACAATAGCCCTGCTACCAGGCGTTTCCACTCCGCTGCAATTTTTATTCTCTAATTAAAGCGGATTGATGTGATTATGTGCCTTTGATCCACCAATAGAACGACACAAAGGGGAGGCATGTCGCCTCCTATCTGCCAGGCGCCGTGCGCTTTGGTGCATGCGCCGCAGATATACCCGGGGATGGCCCAGGGACGCCAGGCGGGCCTTACCGGAAGTACAATCTGGAGTTGGGTAGTGAAGGGATGAAAGGAAGCTGGCTGAAGAACAAAAAAGGCCGATGTACACTGCGTGATAATTTGAATTGCGGGTCGTTGATCAGTGATTGGGAACCAACATTGTTGGGTTGTGTTGATCTTTTTGCAAAGACGATATATGGTTAAATGATATATGGCTAAATGAGTATGACGGCCATTTTGTGTAATGTCCGGTGCTTGCGATTAGTAATCTGGAATGATTTTCCAACAAGATGGCAGCCAATAAGCGTCACTAACGTTGTACCGTTAGTTGTCTCCCCTCATTCCAACCAGTTTCATCCAGTGAGCCATAAAATTGAAAACCATTAAGAGAAGTTGGTTAGGCAGACCGGCACATCAATAATTAGGGATGGGATATTCATGGGAAACTGACAGGAGAATAGAGTGAGTTGAACGGATAGTCTGGCTCAACTGGCTGGCTTCCTCCTGTTGTTGATCTTGAATGACCAGCGTCCTGTGGTCAGGTGGAGAGGAGAGGGGAGGGGGGTTGTGGACACAGCTAGTTGGAGGGTGCTGATTGCACTCAATTGACTATGCTGTCCCATGTTTGCTAAGAAGTGACTGCAAACTAGCAGGAACATACTCTAGTATGGACTGGTCGACCAATTGATGGCAGCCACCTTCCTCCCCATACGGAGGTTATATACAAGCTGGCTGGGCATTGGCTGGGTAATTCTCCTACTAGTTTGGTCTGTGATAGATTAAACATGAGATACCCAGCTTAATCCGTGTTTTTCCTTTCTTGACTGCAACCGAATATGACAGGGTCCATCACACTAGTAATATATGGCAATGGAATGAGCAACAATAATTAGTTTAATTGCCATTTCAAATGACTTTAATTGAAATTTGTTTCTGATTAATTAAAGTTGAATAGTCCGATGGATGCATCATATTTTCAAAAGCAAAACCCTGACCTAGAATTGATTTAGCATATATTATTGATTCTGCACTTGTTAAGTCCTTGTTAGCTGGTTAGTGCATAGAAGGGTGTAATAAATCAATTTACTAGAATCTGTTGCTACTGACGCCTTTGCTCTCAGAGATTTGGTGTTCTTGCCAAAATTAATTTGCCATGTTTGCTCTTCAAATATCTCAAAAGTTAGCCATTTCAAATAAAAGTTCCTTCGAACTAGAGTAAGATATATTATAAAGATCAACCTAATATATTGATATCAGAAAATGACACAATCTAAGAAAGAATCCGATTATGCAACTTCAATGAATGCAACGAAAAGTGGGATATATTTACTAACTCATTTATTACATGATATGGATTCGAGAAACTCAGGAAGTGTAAGCGTTGCCAATATCAAATCATAGACCAACATGTGTCTAACTAGTATCATCCTTCCTGGCTAAATCTCATATCATGCAATAAACCAATGTACCAACGGCACTGGTAACTGGGATAATGTGTGTACACTATAATTATTTTAATGTCTAGTTTAAAAAAATCCTCACCGTGAATAAGGAATTTGCTGCCCACATGACGCTAAGCCATCACGAAGCAATCTTTAAAATGCGGAGTTGGGGGAGCAGCTGGTTTGCTCCCTCCCTCCTCCCCCTCCCCCCTCCTACGCCCCTCCTCTCCCCCTCGCCCCTCACTCCTCATTCCTCACTCCTCAGCCCTCACCCCTTCCCCTTCCCCTCACCCCTCACCCCCCACCCCTCACCCCTCACCCATCACCCCTCACCCCTCAACCCTCAACCCTCAACCCTCACCCCTTCCCCTCACACCCCACCCCTCACCCCTCACCCCTTCCCCTCACACCCCACCCCTCACCCCTCTCCCCACCCCTCTCCCCTCACCCACACCCACCCCTTCGGTTGTTACACACGACCCCTGCTCACATACAGTGTTCCGAGGTCCAATACGTGGTCTTTAGTGCAGGGGCTTCCATCCAATTCTGTTGAATGTCAACCCAAACCAATCCTTATCGCGAACCGTAGTTAGTGTAGGGTTCCTTCACAGGTATGGGTTGCAGTCATGTTTGCCATCACATCAGGCCGGGTAAGATTGCTGCGATGGCCGTTTTTGGCGATTACTGTGTTGGGTTTGTGCATCAAATGTGACTGTTTGTTGGAGATTTAAAGTTCGGCAACATCTTCGGTTATCTCAGGATGGGTACCAACATAACACATTGCACACTCATAGAGTAGACAAGCTGCACCCAACCTATGACATACACAAAAGAACCAAAGTGAAACTACTAGAAAATAGGAGAATAATTCATTTGAAAACATTAGCATATAGCTATAGTCAAAACATTAAACTTCTAACAAAACCACAAAGGGCTACTAGAGCAAATAATGCACCACTACTAAAGCAGACCAGAAGCCAAATAAAAGCTCATGAGAGAAGCACGCTGGAAATGGCTGCCAAGTTGTGGAATGCCCAAACGGTAAAGGAACGACAAATTCCTGACCTAAAAACTTACAAAAAATATCTGTGCAAAATAAGGCTAGGAAACCCCCAGTAAGCTGCACTGCAAAGGGGCATGTGATATGTCACGGCCCACCAGCGGGATGCCCAATGGAAGGTAACCATGCCAAAAGTAGCCAGATAACACACCACACAGCTACGTACAAGCCTATGATATGTAAATAGGAGTAGGCTAGTCTAGTAATAAGAGTAGAAAAATAAAAACATATATACCAAGAAAATCCAAAAAAACTAACATAGGCTACTAACCATACCAACCAATTATCTATCTGCTACTGAAATGCAGGCAATCAAATACCTTATCAGCAGCCACTGTGTGGTAAGATAACACCAACACTACAACTGGCCAGCATTGAAAACAAGCCTGGGTACCCGGGCTTATATGCTATGGACAGTATAAATACAGCCTCAATAAAAACTAAAAAATTTTAAAAAATAGTGCTGCCCCACCGGGAAATCAGGCCACCAGCACCATAAACTGATATCCCACCCAGTCACATTATCCCGACACTGAGCTAACAGTAACAGGTCCTTGCCCTATTCTATTAATGCCGAGCACCAAGATATGAAGTGACAAGTATCAATTTTACAAGTCATTGGTTTGACTCGACTCGAAATTGAACTCCAGGTCTCCCGCAAAGGAGGCCTGCGATCTACCGATTCGGCCGCCGCATGTGTAGGTTGCTGCTCCAGCTGACTCGTTCCTATGCCCATTAAACTTTAATTTAAATTTTCAATCCAACAGAAACTAAGACAAATTCAACATTGCTTCCTAATAATATACATATCCCTATAATGATATACTAACGAAATGCCTTAGTCTTTCCTATCAGATAATATTGATATTAAACTATTTTCTTACGTGGCGCATTAATAGGATAGGACAAGGACTGGTGAGCTCAGTATCAGGATAATGTGATTACGTGGGATATCAGGTCATGGTGCTGGCGGCCTAGTCTCCAAGTGGGACAGAACTATACAGTCAACATCAATACACATCGTCACACAATTCTGTACCGATCCTGATATGACCTTAGATGATACCAGGATGCAAGCCCCAACAAATGACTAGTTCTTAGGCAGCGTGAATTCATATTCGTTGGATATCTATGGCAGGTGCGCCGTGAAACCCTAACAGCGCTGGAAATAAGATGTGGTGTTATCACGATTTAAACTGCTTTCATTACTTGACTGCCGCTCTCCATTTAGCTCTCTGCTGTGAGAATTGCGTCCATGAGTCGGTCTTAATGTCTCTCAGCTTCAGGTTTCTCTTGATGGTATCCCTGAACCGGAGACGGGGGCGCCCTCTCTTTCTGTAGCCAGAAGACATTTGAGAATAGAGGATCTGCTTTGGTAGCCTGTGTGATGACAACATTTCATGAAAGCTGCCTGCAAAAGTGTTGAAGTGCTGCTGGCTTTTGCAAGTTACCAGCGGCACTCTCTCGGGGAGCAAATAGAGGTTTCACACCGGCAAGAACATGTCAAGACAGGCGCAAAAATATTTGTCTCTGCAGTGGCTGGTCGGGACATGTTGGGAGTTCCATACATCAACCGCCCTTAATGCTGCCACAGTGATATGGTTTTCTGTTCAGGGTGTGCTCCCTTAGCCTTCGGTTCTGTCAAGGACCTGTACCACAAGGCAGTGGTTTACAACTCTGCAAGGCAGGGGCGTCAAACTCCCTGGGGTATTGCTATACCTGCAATACCTGCATATCATATATATATTTATATCTATATAACAGACCGAGCTAATGAGATACCAACACTAGGTAGATGGACCCCAGAAAGCAGAGACATTGGTTGCGATCGTGTACAATATGGGGGCGCGGTCAACTTTGGGATTGGCCAACATGTCTGGTGTTTGTCAGTGAAGGATTTGACTTCTGGAGGGTTCGTAGCCTCACGATGGTTACCGGCTGCAGAACTGCAGCAATATAGAGAGGCACCGATAAATCAGTCAATCTTTGGTTGAAGATTAATCTTCTGGTGGGACGGTTGTAGAAGCTGGGTATGTCTTTACAACAATTAAACGACAAATCGTTGGGGCCGCCCCAAATCACTCCAGCCCGGCAGTAGCACAGCACTCATATCCAGTCAACAGCAGCAAGGGTTCAGGAGGAAGGGAGGAGTAAAGGTGGGTCCAGTGGTTCAGCAACAAGAACAAAGCAAGAGAAATGATAAGGTAAAGGGCCCCACCCAAGCAAACAACTCCCTTGATCAGGGGGACAACTAAGTCTGGGAGAAAAAAAAGTGTAGAGTATAGGAAAGAGAAATGAGGATAGTTGAGTCAAAGGACCGTGTCTATTTGCTCTATTGTGACCAGCCATCGAGCAAAATACTCCTGGATCTCTTTTCAGACATTATCAAAGAGGAGGATGGCCATCGGAGAGGAGATAGAGAGAGGTGTGGACGAAGTGCGGTCCGGATAGCAAGTGTGTCAGTGAAGGAAGGCTTCCATGCAGATTTATAGTTGTCGGGTCGGCAGGCAATACGGTACGTGCTGGCCGCGCCGGGCGGGCACGCGCACTGTGGACATTGCATGACGGGACGACAGATGTGGCGCCATCCTCAGCACGGCGTCATTACACCTCCCCCCCCCACACACACAGGCACGCACAGGCACACCCCAGACCCCTCGCCCCATCACAACCTGGCTCCCACCATCTCCCACCCCACTCTACCATTCCAGAAACCTCCACCCCCCCCCACACACACACAGATTCATCTCATTATCTCCCCGCAACCGCCCACCACCATCTCCATCCCCCCCCCCCGCCACCAACAAACACAACATAAAAATTGATAATCTCCCCGCACTCCACCCCACCCCACCCAACCCACCCCACCCCACCTTGCCCTACCCTTCCGGTCAACTTTCCTCACCCCGGTACCCTGCCACTCACCACCTCAGCAGCTCTGTACCCCCCCCCAAGCTCTACCCCCGGCTCTACCCCTCTCCCCGAGGGCTCGGGCTCACCGTCCCTCTCACCCATCCCTCCCCCTATGTCCATGTCCCCAACCCACCCCGCTCCCACCATGCCAGGGGCCAAATGTATGAAGCCGGGTTAGCAGTGCTAACCCGCACATCGCGCAGATTTCCCGGGTTAGTGGCCAAAAGTGACAATGTATGTGCCCGGGTTAACCAAACGCCTCGAGAGTTAACGTCGCCTACACTAACCCCAACATATAGCAGGTTTAACGTCCGTGTTAGGTACCGATTCGGCCCAAATCTATCCAATGCGACCATATTTAACAGAATTACATACGTAATAGGTGAAATTGAATTAAATTAACCCTAAAATCGAAGCGAGATTAACGCTGCTGCCACAATGGCGGCGATATTAATATTTTCTAATCGATGAATGTAAAGTAACCAAATCGCCACCCCCGATGCGACGTCGATATCCATACTGTCAGAACGCCACCGCCGCTGCTGGTTCCCGGCCGCCAAATCGGCGGTGATATTGCCAAATAGCGGTGCTCGCCGGTTACAGGCACAGAGGCTTTCCCCAAATCTATAAATAACGCATTGGTTAGCTAACCAACCCGCGCTTTGACAACATACATTTCCTGTGACACATATACCAACACCGACATTAGCTAATCGGCCCGCCGCCCTTAACACCGGAGCTGATAAAAACTTGTTCATACATTTGGCCCCATCCGCCGCCTTCCTTATCCCCACCACCCTCTCTTCTCCACCAGCCATTCACATCATCCTATCTCACACCGCCAAGCCTCAGACATACACATCATTGTGCCGACCCCATGGCGCATATCACTCAGCAGGTCTATCGGGTGGGGGAGGGGGTGGTTTGTAGGTGGGGTGTGCGCGGAGGTGTGGGGGCGTGGGGGTGAGGGTCCGGGACTCTTGTGCAAATAATATCATCACCAATTTGTCGAATTGTACCCTCCCCCTCCTCCCAAGGCTCACCCAGCCACAATCTCCCGAGGCATAAGCAAATATTTCCTTGCCTTCGAGTCTCACTGTTTGTGGTTCTCATGATGGTGGTATTGCTATCCGCCCCTCTCCACACACATATGAGACTGTCTCAAAAGGTGCTAAGCAATATTGGACAAAACTTTGTCAATTGTGACGTTCAACATACTATCTGCTTATGCATTTGCTCAGGATAAACTGATTTGTGTTTTGCATGGTGTTTCATAATCCTAATAGAATACATATTTATTTGAAGCAAATGTCCTTGTGTTTTCAGTGTAACCATTTCTGTGCTGTTTTGTGTCAATCGTTAAAATGGACAAATAAAAAGAGTTATCACCTTTTGAGAGAGGCTTATATATATATATATATATATATATATATATAATATATATATATGTATGTATATATATACCCGTCAATCGACACAGATACTTGGGAACGTGTCTCTTGAATTGGACAGTACGTCAGAGTGGTTATGGGGAATAGGCATGAATAAGCCAGTCTTTTAATATGACACAAAACAATCCAGGTAGTGGCTAGGTTCGCTAGGTTAGTCGAATGCAATTCGGTTAATGAATCATCAGTTTAAGCAAGGCTACGCGACGTGATTCTAATTAACTATAGAGCATTGTGGCCGAAGTGGAGGGTTGGAAGTTAGTTGGAAGTGTATGCTCGGGCTTTCTATCGACAAACTGTCTAATGGTGAAAACAAGTCTATTCAGGCTTATCCATGATAGGCAGTATACATCTTCAAGGACAAAAAAAAAGAAGTCGTTGTAATTAGACAACATCCCACCATGCACATCGACACAGCAGTTGTAATTTATATTTATGTTTAACTGAAACTTTTACATGGTAATTAAAATAATTAAAGTACACAGCGCAGTGTAATCAGCAATGTGGGATGTGAGTCCACCTAGTCATTGCTAGAAAGGATGCCCCTGTTTGGTTATTGTGCCTTTAAGAGTAAGAATACTTATATTACTAACACTTGTAACAGGAGGGTGATGCATGTGGGGATATATTGCGCCGAGAGCAGGATTCGCAGGATTCGAACCCGCACATCTTGCCATTCTGGGACTGGTATGCCAACCTTTGCTTGTTTGTTTGTTTAACGACCCCCACCCTAGCATAAAAAGTAAACATCGGCTAATGGTGGCACATACTCAAAATTAGATAAAAGATTCACCCGGTACTTGTAGTACATGGGTGAACGACAACGTAGTGTAGATACAGGCAAAAATAGGTTTAGTATGGAACATGAACTAGAAACTGTGGCTCTGGTATCAAATGGCTACCCATCTAGGCACAGAGTTGCTGAAATGGGCGAGAATGCAAAAAGACAAGATGGCGGTGCTAGAACGCCATCGATTTCACTTTTAAATCTTATTAACTAGATATTTTATTATATTTTTCAACTCAAAGGTACCGGGTAAATATGAAGACATCTACAAAGAATAAATGTTGCTTCTTAGATTGTGAAATTAGGCTCTCATTTCATTAACCCGCTTTTTCGACTGTTTTTATATAGGGCTGGTATTCATCCGTGTACTGCGAGTACCGGGTGAATCCTTTATCTAACTCAAAATTAGACTAGCTAGGCTCCCTGACGCAATCAGCAAACCCAGGTTGTCTATGTGATTCCTTATCCAGAGGTTAGTGCAGACTACTACAAGAGCAAAGCTTTGTGTTTGTGCAGATTGTAGGTTTCATGAGGAATTACAGCATCGACTACGTAGAGCATGGATATGACAGGCCAAGTTTCTATTCCTTCTCTGCTTCAATACGAGGGTACATTTTTATATTCCGTCTCTGTCCCCTGAGCATCATACAGCAATGACAAATACACTGAAGTGCGGGTATTGTATTGTATGTTGGGAGAAGGTAGGTATGTGGGAAGTTGCCCCGAGAAGTTGCTTATTTCCCAAGGTTTAATCCACATACTTATTGTATGCGGGGGCTGAATTGGTAGAGCGCATGCGTCCCATGGGGAGGATCGGGTGTTCGAATCCCAGCCGAGTCAAACAAATGATTTACAAAATTGATTTGTGTCAATACCTAGCCTGGCACTCAATATAAACAGGATAGGGCAAGCACTGGTTAGTTATTATCAAGATAATGTGACCTTGTGGGATTCAGGTCCCGGTACCATGGTCTGGTCTCCCAGTGGGGCAGTACTATTAAGCTGCCATTGTCACGTATAATACCTAATGCCTAATCTTATAGACTAGCTAATATAGTTACGAGAAAAGAGAATTTGGAACATCTTCTATTCTTAGTAAAGAAGACAAGTAACGATACACAAATATGTACTTATAACACATATTCTCAATTACAAAGTGTACAGTTACATATCAATTCTCAATGGTATGATAATAAACTCACACCTGTATGTGTAGTCCATATGGATGATATATACACTCAGTCCCCTTGGTGCTTATTGGAGTGGTAGGAGGTTGACCTCAAAGAGGAGGATCTCAATACTCATGAGTCGCGCTGCCTGGTATTGGATTTTTTCCAGGGTGAGGCGGTCTTTGGTCAGGGTGCTACGGCGAGGGAGGCGTGCCCTACAGTTGTCTCTGCAGTAACCAATCCATGAAACGGTGTTGGCTGCATAGTCATAGAGGGCCCGCACAGCCTGTTTGTAGAAGAGACTTTGGCTGGGGCTCCCCAGTTCAACACAGAGATTCTAGTCATTAGAAGAAGTCTTTTGTTCATTCTGGAGGCCAGTTGCTTCACCAGTGGTCTCATGGTGAGTTTGTGATCAAGCCTGACTCCGTGAAGGTGTCAACCCATTCGATGTCCAGATCTGCGGTTCGGAGTGGGTGTGGAGGCTGATCAGTGAACATCATCATGGCTTTGAATTTGTTTGAGGATATTTTGAGCCCCAGATCATGGCAGGTGTCACTAACTAGGAGCAAGACATCCACTGCGAGGAGGGGAATGTCCCTGGTGCATGAGCAGACTACAGCGATGTCGGCTGCATAGCACAGGATCTTGACATGTTTGATGTGGTGCTCAGTAGTGCCTGTTTTCAGTCATCTTATGAGATCGCCAATTACAGCATTAAAGAGGAAGGGGCTGAGGACCGCTCCCTGAGGGATGCCATTATTTAGATGGTTGAGGGGAAAGTGCTGCCGTGGAAGCAGACACTGGCTCGCCTGTCACGTAGGTAGTTCTTCATGAATGCCAGAGGCTTCCCGGTGACTCCCAGCTCAACGATGGAGGCAAGCACAATGTTGTGGTCGACCAGCTCGAAGGTCTTCACGAAAGTGTATGACTACACTCCTTATATAGTTGCTGGGTAGGCTAACAGAGAGATGGGATGAGTAGAACGGTCCAAACATGTCTTCTAACCACCAGAAAAGGCAACTACTACATCTTAGGAAGCAGTCTCCATACGTTCACTGCTTATATTACACCATGAGTGCGCACAAGTTGGTACCCATCCTGATATGATCTTAGTTGTTACAATAACATAGAACTCCAACCAACCAATGGTGCACATATTGAGATGACCTTATATGTTGCTAGTATGTAAAATAACAACGAACAAACTGACACAATCTGAATATTTAATGAACTGCGCTACATCACCACACTTGTCGCTGTGTTCTACTTTAAGGCCCTCTCACATTATGACGCATCTCGCAAGCAAGCGACCAATGTGTCTAATCACTTTTTTATGTTGAGAAGCATAGAACATCTCAGTGCGGGGGGCAAAGCTGGACATATACATACCGCATACATACAGTATGGCCAACGTATGACCAACATATGGCTAACGTGCTTCCTGGCGAACAACACTCAAATTATGCTCATGGTATGTTCACAGAACACTTGTGAACATTATATACATTATTCAATCGCCAGAACTATGCCTCATATGTTACATACATCAATACCCGCTGGAGAAATGCTAAACATACGCTAGACCTACGTTAGACTATGTTTTATGTATGTTAGACTACGTTATCCATATGTGTCAGTATGTGGATGGTACATTCCCACTGCCTTTAACGTAGGTCAATGTAGTGCAACATAGTGAACAATGTTTGTCTAATGTAATGTCTAACATACATTGGCATACACCTAACATATACTTAATGTATGGCTGACGTAAAATCCACATGGTGTCAAACGTTGTCATACTTCAAAAGCTTTGCGCATGCACACAACGTTGCCGACCCCCTGACACGCCATGCTATATCTCAACGAACATTGTCATACATTGGTGTATACTATCGAGTGCCTAATGCACGGGTGACACATAACAACCTATCCCAACATAGTGTCCAACACGTCGGCGTACTTTGGCACGATGCGTCGTAATGTGACAGCCCCTTCACATACACTACTTACAGCCTGAGCCCTGCCTAATGCCTTCAACTTCAAGGACACTAATTAGTTAGTGAGGGACAATAGGCGAGTCTAAGCGTCCGCGTCTCGGCCTCCCACCGGTGTCGCCGCCGTCATCAACGCCGTCCCACCACGGGGGGAGGTGGGGGACCGGTGGTGATGAAGGCGACGCTAGATTTCCGCTGGGAACTCCGTGTGTATTAAAAATATATAATTTGATCTCGGTGTGGAAGGATAAAGTGTGTGTGGGTGGGCGGGTGTGTGGGAGGGTGACTGGAGTGGAAGAGGTACCTAGCTAATATTCAAGGGGTGTGAGTTTGTGTAAGGGTATATATGTGTGTATATATATATTATGATGTCTATTATATATCATCATCATCATGCTGTCGGTCGCGATGCGACAAAGACTGCTTTCATTACTTGACTGCCGCTCTCCATTTACATTTCATGAAAGCTGCCTGCAAGAGTGTTGAAGTGCTGCTGGCTTTTGCAAGTTACCATCGGCACTCTCTCGGGGAGCAAATAGAGGTTTCACACCGGCAAGAACATGTCAAGACAGGCGCAAAACTATTTGTCCCTGCAGTGGATGGTCAGGAGATGTTGGGAGTTCCATACATCAACCGCCCTTAATGCTGCCACAGTGACATGGTTTTATGTTTAGGGTTTGCTCCCTTAG
Source organism: Branchipolynoe longqiensis (assembly GCA_030323885.1). NCBI lineage: Eukaryota > Metazoa > Annelida > Polychaeta > Phyllodocida > Polynoidae > Branchipolynoe > Branchipolynoe longqiensis. The sequence goes on from CM059191.1 coordinate 20,829,775, forward strand.
CCTTCGGTTCTGTCAAGGACCTGTACCACAAGGCAGTGGTTTACAACTCTGCAAGGCAGGGGCGTCAAACTCCCTGAGGTATTGCTATACCTGCAATACCTGCATACTGGCAGGTATATATATATTATATGTATGTTATATAGGTTGAAATGTAGGGATGGGGTTTGTTTTTATGTTGAGGGTTTACGTCCTAGGAGATATTAGGTCATATCTAGATGGTTCGTGGGTTGTTGGAGTTGTATGTCCTGGCAACATCTAAGGTCATATCAAGAACATAGATGGGCACCAACTTACATGTAACAGTGCAGACAGATGTCGACTTCATAGAGCTGCCACTCCTGGGAGACTAAGACATGGAACCATGACACACTATCCGGCTCAGTCGCATAATCATCAAGCTGAGTAAACCAGTCTGTGGCCTAATCTATGAAAATTGTGAAAGTCAGATGCTTTTGGCTAGATTCGAACCCACGATCCCCTCATAGGTGGAACCAGGCAGGACTCTCACCGATATGACCATCCCGCCCAAATTTGGCTGAGGTACAGCCAATTTGCAGAGACGAAGACAAAGAGGGGTGTGACACCTTGTCTGTTGTTATTATGCATTTGTGGGGTGGTTGTGACCTAGCGGTCACTGGCTGCAGAACTGTAGTATTGAAACTTCTTTTGTTATTAATATTATGGCCCTGTCACACTATGACCTGACGCGCCAGCGTAGGGACAACATGAAAATACATTTAACACGTAGAAAATCTCGACGTAATATGCAAATACGTGGCCAAGTTGGACGTCAATGCAGCGTAGTGGACATGAGTGTAATGTCGGTATAGCGTCGTGCCAACGAGAGAGGTCAAAGGAATTATTAATTATGTAAACGTGAGGCTTGTGAAACCCCAGCACGTGATGTCAGCCTAGCATGACAGTAGCGGCCGCTTAGCGTCGCTTAACGTTGTCACGACACAACCATTTCCCCCGACTTGAGTCGACGTCGACCAACCGAGAGGCTGGCATCAGTCCAACTTCGCCGGCGTGAGCCACAAAGTCCTCCTCCCTGTGCGTCACTATGATGTAATGCACCATTGATCTAACGTAGCCGACCCATCCCTCCCGCACATTTAACATCGGCGTAACGTGAGTGTGACGTCATCATCCAAATGATGCTATGTCGAGCTCTGTCGAAAGTTTTTGACATGTCCAAAACTTGATGCGCTCTGATGTAACTCGATGTAACCTGACGTAACTCAACGTAAATCGATGTCAGTCTAACATAAGCATGACGTAACTCGACATACCTCAACATAATGACCAAAATTCAACTACGTCGGCTCACATTACCTCCTAGAGTCGTAGTGTGACAGGCCTATAAGAGAAGAAGTCTATAAATGCAGCACCAATGGTCAGTCCTTATATTAAAACATGTGGGTAGAGAGATACATCAGTAAATATCGGACTAGTCCAGTCTCTAAGGAGATTGGACACACTGCAGGTACCCATCTAGCGACCAGAGTGGGGGGGGGGGGGCTTCTTGGTCCGAATGTTTGAGGGGATACATCCGTTACCCGCAGCAAATGGAGGAATTCGGACTTACATAATTGATATGTGTCCTTAGCTAGTCTGGTGCTCAGCATTTCAAGGATAGGGTAAAGACAAGATTGGGCAATATCAGGAATATGTGACTGAGTGAGATATTGGGATCATGGTGCCGGCAGCACGGTCTCCCAGTGTGGCCGCACCCTAAAGTTGTCATGAGTGTGCGCTGTCACAATTCAGCAATTGACCGGTGATGTTGGTAGGATGTGAAACCCCCACATTCTACCCTATTTTTCTTCCTCCAACCCCCATCCAATCATCACACTCCATTCTCCCTCCCACTCCCCCTCCCATTCCCCCTCCCTTCTCTCCCAATCCCTCTCCCTCCCTCTCCCCCCGTCCCCCTCCCCCTCCTCCTCCCTCCGCCTCTGCTCCTGCCCGTCTCCATCTCCCCCTCCCACTCCCACTCCCACTCCCCTTCCCGATGCCCTCACCCTTCCCTCCCCCCGCCCCCCCCCCCCCCCCCCCCCCCCCCCCCCCCCCCCACCCCCCGCCCACCCTTCGCCACACGCCCCCAGAGCGTCGGGCTTCTTGGCATTCCTGGCTCCACCTACCGTAATAATTTGTCAAAGGAAATCATCACCAGGCGGCCGAATTGTCCTACTCGGTGCGCAAGAGGGGGAGGGCGAGAAACAAAGAAGACAAAAATGGGGGATAGGGGGAAAAAAAAGAAAAAAAGTCCTTGGCCGGGGAATTGGAAGAGCTGGCGTCACTATTTACTCGTTCTGCATTGTCCCGGCTGGTTCTGAGACTGCGTCATACCTCACTCCACACCCCATGCATTGTTACTCCAATCTCACAGTGTGGAAAGGAGCTCCAACCCCCATGGATATCTCCATGCGGATGTGCCAGGGCTCTAGCGGTTATGCCTCTGATGAAACTGGTGTGTGCTCGACGCATTTTGTGTGTCTTTACCAAGAAAACCAATAACTATTTTCTTCATGACGAGGGGTTAACTTTGGATATATTTGAAGTGGAAATATAGATTTTTAAAATGATGCCATGGATTTCTAAATCTGCGACACCCGAAAGGCATCAGAAATAATGCGTTCTATTACATTGATTTAGATTGTAAAATAAATTTCCAAACTTTTGAGACACTTAAAGTGAAAACATGCAACAATACTTTTGGCAAGTCTATCAATATTCTAACACCATATACCTGAGCAGTAAAAGGTTCTATTAAATTGACTTGGCATCTCCCTTCTATACCGCATAGATGCTTCATAGGTGCATCAGATGTCTACGTTCAGTATGTCGGATCAAATCTAGGTGATTGATTTGGTTTCGAAAATCTGATGCTGCCATCGGACTATGCAGCTTGATGTGGGTTCTTTTCAAGGATGTGTATCCATAGACTGTTCTATTGCGGTATGTTCCCTTGCACCACGTTTGCTTGTGACCCCGGGACATGCCACACAGATGATGAACCTGTGTTTCACTTAGTGGCCATTCCCATAGGTTGGAGCCAGGGACCGTCTTGCATTGTGCAGGGAACATGTGATGTACTAACCAGGAACATATAGAATACACATGTTCATTGTCTGTGTGGCGTGTTACAAGTGAACATACAGCAAGGGAACACGCTACAAGGGAACAGTCTATGCATACACCTCCTTATGCATTTACTGGTTAGCCCTGATACGGGATTCAGCCTTGTATGTGCATAGTGAGGCCCTATTCAGCTAATTGAGCTGTGTAGGCATTGTGCTTTCCGCTTGTATACTGCCCTATATAATATGTATTTCTGAGGATGGCTTCTATATGTATTATGTAATTGTGCCATAGATAAGACATAATTCAAGCTGCCAGAGAATAGGTCGAGAAAAGGCTATTGTACTAGCTTCTAGTGACCTCACAGCTAAATACACCGTAGGCGTGGCCGAATCGGTACAGCACAGGCATCCCGTGCGGGAGATCGGGAGTTTGATTCCTCGTCGACATGGACATCACAATGTCAGCAGCGAACACGGAAAAATGGAACATGCCACAAGGGAACAGCTTATGGATATACGTCCTAAAACATAACTCTTCCCTATTCGATCTGCTGACCTGTCTATTATCAGGCAGGAGACTAGTCGCTGTCATATACCATGTATCATCAGTTCCCAGTGACATTCTAATAAGCCATTCACATAGACAGCATCCCTAATTTGTGATCGCAGAACAATAGAGAATGCACCAGACAGGATGGCTGAATAAATTAGAGCATCCATCTCCTGTGCTGGTAGATTGTGTGGTCGTGGGCTCGAACCCTGGTCGAGTCAAACCAATGACTTACAAATTGATACTTGTTGCTTCCTAGCCTGGAGCTTGGCATTAATAGGATGTCAGTGTAAACATTATTAGGACTTTGTGGATATAAAGATTGCAAGTGTAGTCGGTCACTGTGACCTCAGGCAAGGGAGATAGGCGTGAGTAGGGTAATGATATCATCGGGGCCATACAGACCAATGGTTACGAGGAGATGGCAGATGTGTGCTTTTGCCTCCTGGTCAAGGTGCAATATTTCATTTGTTTGCAACACACCCGCGGTGACTGTTATTAGAAGACACTTATGTCCGGGCAGGTGGATGAGGATACCTTTTAATTCACTTGTACATTGACACTGATTTTTCTCTTATTCACTTTTTATATCATTAATTTTCAGCGAATGAAGCAACCTTTCCAGCACCGAGATATTGATATTTGGCTCATAGTATGATATCGTCAGTCACACATATAATAGTTAATTTCGTCTACATTTAAATACAAGATAATACTATGACATTTTCAGTTTTCATTGTCGTGGGCCTGTCTCGCAGTTTCAGCTCCCTGTCAGCTTCTGCGCATGTGTCAAAATCTAACAGCATCGTCACTAACCTTATAAATTTAATATCATGTTTTTGGTAAAGATGTTTTCTATATGTGTACCAAGCGATTTGTTTCTAGGTGGTGTGCTTTTAGACAGATTTCACTTTTCGTGTATTTTCTGTATGAAAATTGCTCACGACCGTTGACAATGCCTTGAGTTTGATGATACGCGCAGTGCAGACCATTAGTTTTATTCAAAATTAATAGAAATCAAGAACCCTAACCTTATAAATTTAATATCATCATTTTGTGTACCAAGTGATTTGTTAATATTTGGTGTGGTTTTAGAGATATTTCACTTTTTCTGTATTTTCTGTATGAAGATTGCTCACGACCATTGACAATGCCTTGAGTTTGAGTCTATGCGCATGGCTGAAACTGCGCACGGCTGAAACTGACAGGGAGCTGAAACTGCGACACCGTGTAGCTTTGGACTGTCCCATCTAAATACAATAGCTAAGATGGATGCTATATTACTGCAGAAGGAAACAAACAGCAATACCTTAGCTTGTGCCAGAAGTTATTTTATCCACGATTTATCTTTTTATTAGTCTCATTAAACAGGTGTCATCGCCTATGGGATATCTGTCAGGATGACTGAAAATGAAAGCAGCACGCACATGTGCGTGTTTTTGCATATACTAAATAATTTAAATGCATATAAGTCGGTCATGTGCTTGGCGCCATTCTCAGAGAAAAAGAGAGAAACGAGGAATGTGTTAAATGCCAAGAAATTAAGAAATAGGTATAGATGGATTTGTTCTTGACATTCTCAACAAATTGGGGCGTTCTGAAGCTACAAGATTCATTGCTGGTTTGCTTCACATTGGTATATTAACTATTATATTGTCAACTATCAAATTGGTAGGCTGTGAAGTGTCTAAATAAGCCTACATGACTGACAGTGCTGATATACATTTCATACATTAATACTTCATTTTTAGTCATCACACTGCGAAGCCAAAATAAGGAACTCTTCTTCACATAAAGGATTGTCATTTGGTTCAGGTTATAATGAGATCAGAAAGAGGGGAGAGTGTCACATGCGACATGTAAAAAGGGATATCAGAAAAGGTCCCTAGACCATCATTGCATCGTTATATGCGTTGTATAAGTTATTATGCGAAGATAAATAATATAGATAAATAATAAGATACCTCCTACCATTTATATCGGGGATGTTATTGTAATCTGCGGAGCTGATACCTGCATCGATGCCCCCTCCCCCTCTCCCCGCATTTTTTTGACCGGACGCGATGGCTGAATCGGTTGAGCGTAGGCTTCCCTTGTGGAAGGTCGGGAGTTTGAATCCCAGCCGAATCAAACCATTGACTTATACAAGTCACGAGTGGATTACGGCAGCATAGTATATGGTTCCGCAAGGAAATCATATATTGGGCTGCTAGACACGATCCACCACCAGGGACTGTGCTTGGCCCTTGGGGCCTTCCGCACCTCACCAGTTCAGAGCCTTTATGTCAAAGCCAATGAACCATCACTTAATAACAGGAGAATCAAACTGGCCATGCAATATGTAGTCAAGATAAAAACTAATGCATTGAATCCTGCACACAATTGTCTATTCGAGCAACATGACAAATCCAGGTATGAAGCCAGGCCAAATTACATCCGGCCACTGAGGCTCCGAATGAAACCTCATTTGGAGGCCTTAGGCGTGGATTTGGACGTGTTGGAGGATGCCAAAGTCCCAGAACATCCCCCGTGGTCGTTGAGAAAGCCATCGGTTATCCTCCGACTCACGGAACTGAGGAAATCTGGGACACATCCACTCGAGTACAAAGGACTGCATGCAGAGATTCAAGGCCAGTTTGCAGACCACCTCTCCATATACACTGATGGTTCGAAAGACCAAAGCCGGGTAGCTGCTGCGGCAGTCTGCCGACGGGAAAAATTTGGTGTACGTTTGCCCGATCAGAGCTCGATTTTCACTGCAGAAGCCCGAGCACTCCTTCTCGCTTTGGAGTGTATCGAGGTATCCAACCACACTAACTATGTTATATACAGTGATTCGTTCTCTTGCCTCCTGGCTGTTGCTGGACTGAAAACGAATCACCCTATTCTAGCAACGGTCATTTATAAAATGAACCAACTGACAACAGATGGGTATGACATCCACCTGTGCTGGGTGCCTGGCCATGCCGGCATACAAGGAAACGAACGAGCTGATCGGGCTGCGAAGAAGGCCCTGAACTGTGATCTTGAACCGTGTCTGATCCCTCACTCTGATCTGAAACCACTAATAGCCACCCACATAAAATCCAAATGGCAACATGAGTGGGATGAAAACATTAATAAACTTAAAGAAATTGAACCATCTGTGGGAAAGCCACCACAGACTCATGCGGGAGGTCGGCGGGACCAAGTGGTCCTTAGTCGCTGCCGTGTTGGCCACTCGTGGCTTACACATGCTTTTCTGCTCAAGGGGGAACCTCCCCCTGAATGTATTGGGTGTCAGTCCCCACTGACACTCAAACACATTTTACTAAGTTGCGTTGATTTTTTGGCCCTGCGCCAACGGTTCTACACTGCAGACAGTATGCATGACCTTTTTACTAAGGTAAAACAGGAAAACATTTTAGCCTTTTTGAGGGCAGCTGGACTGTACCACCTTATATAGTTTACTAAATGGATTCTATTAATTATTAATGAAACTTTTCTTTTTCTATGGGAATTTGTTTCCCTTGACCACAGATATATGATTGTGAGCTTTCTAATTTAATTAGTGTCTATTGGCACATAATTGATTGTCTGCTTTTACATGTAAAAGCGATGGTTTGAACAAAAAACAAACATTTCTCGCCGTGAATATGGCCTATGCTGCCGACACGGCGTAAAGCAACCACCAATCAATCAATCAATCTTATCACACAGTAGCTGCTGATAAGGTATTTGATTGCCTGCATTTCAGTAGCAGATACATAGTTGGTTGATATGGTTAGTAGCCTATGTTAGTTTTTTGTTTCTTTTGGTGGCATATATGTGTTTTATCTTTTCTACTCTTACTTCTAGACTAGCCTCCTCCTATTTACATATGATAGGCTTGTATGTAGCTGTGTGGTGTGCTATCTGGCTACTTTTGGCATGGTTACCTTCCATTGTACTTCCCGCTGGTGGGTCGTGACATATCACGTGCCCATTTGCAGTGCAGCTTAGTGGGAGTTTCCTAGCCTTATTTTGCACAGATATTTTTTGTATGTTTTTAGGTCAGGAATTTGTTGTTCCTTTACTGTTTGGGCATTCATTTCCAGCGTGCTTCTCTCATGAGCTTTTATTTGCCTTCTTGTCTGCTTCAGTAGTGGCACATTATTTGCTCTAGTAGCCCTTTGTGGTTTTACTAGGAGTTTATTGTTTTGACAATAGCTATATTCTAATGTTTTCAAGTTAATTATTCTCCTATTTTCTAGTAATTTTACTTTGGTTCTTTTGTGTATGTCATAGGTGGGGTACAGCTTGCCTACTCTGAGGCAGATTTTTAGGGCTCTGTTCTGCAGTATTTGCAGTTTTTTTAGAAGTTCTTTTTTCGCACCCATTTAGTTTACATCACCATAGTCAAAATAGGGGTGCACCATGCCTTTTAAGATCTTTTATTGACATTTCTTGTGTCATATAGTCTCTTAGCTTTGCAAATACCCACAGTTATCCTTTTCGATAATTTTGTTTATACATAGGTTGTAGTTGATTTGGCTGTCAAACTCAAGGCCTAGGTATTTGTAATGGTCTACATTTTCTAATGTTTGGTTTCCTAGCTTACAGTGCAGTTCTCTTTCTGGCATTTGTTTATGCGAGAAGAGAACTGTTTTTGATTTGCTTGTGGTGATGGTTATATTGTTCGACTCACACCACTCATCTAGCTTTAGTAGGAGCTTATTTACTTTAGTTATTACCTCCTCTTATGTGGTGCTCTTTGCATATATTACTGTGTCATCTGCATATAGTTGGAGGCATCCGGTTTGCAACCATTTTTCAAGATCATTTATGTAGATTATAAAGAGCAGTGGCCCTAAGACTGACCCATGGGGTACACCACATGTGACAGGTTGGTTGTCTGATAGTGTATTGTTTGTTTTTTGTTTTCTGTTGCCTGTTTTTCAGGTAGCATTTAATCCAGTCCATAGTGTTGGACTTTATGCTCATGGTTTTTAGTTTTTCCAGTAGTATTTTATGGTCTACTACATTGAATGTTTTCCTCAAGTAAATGAAGGCTGCTCCAACTAATTGTTTTTGGTTCATTGATGCCAGTATGTCATTTGTTAGATTAGCTATTGTTTTTGATGTGGAGTGCAGTTTCCTGAAGCACTCTTGTATTTCTTTTAGTATATCGCTTTTTTCCAGGTGTTCCTTTATGTGTCGATGTAACACTTTTTCAATGAGCTTGCCTGGGTTTGAAGAATTGATATTGGCCTGTAGTTTCCCTAGATATTGCTAGGACGTAAAACAACAACAAGCAAACATCTCTGTTACGTTACCCATTACTGTATAGTGCTTACACTCTGATCTGATAACATATGCATTACTAGTTAAAGACAGTGTTGCATACTAGTGCATTGTGGGAAATGCTTGAGATGTGTACTTTAGAGGAGGAGTAAAGCGGTTTGGGCACTCTGTGCACACAGACTGGTATGCTCACTTCTGACATCCTGGCAGCCAATCTGCTCTTTGATGTTGTCACTGGCGATGAATTGCTAGAGCTCAGCAGGGAGCTACAGAGGATGCACACAAGGCCAAATTAGATGGGCACTTGGCAGTGCACATTCTTTGAACTGGCATATTCATAGAGACCACTGTGCTCAGTGCACTGCAAGGTGATTAGCTGGCATTTAAGCTGCTATCACTCTGTCGTTCTATCTCTCTCAATCCCTCTCTCTCTCTAGTTATATATATAGTGAAACCTCTCTAAATTGACCGACCATGGGACCGACATTAAGGGAGGTGGTCGGTTTAGCCAGTTTTTCATTTTGTTACAATGATATTGTGTGGGTGATCGTTTGGGACCCAAATAAAGTGATCGATATAGAAGAGTGGTCGATCTGTGGATATGGTCAATTAGAGAGGTGTTATTTTATATATATTGGCCTCTACCTCAGTGAAACACCAATTATTCTGCGATGCTGTGATGTTCGAATGATCCTGGATTTAACAATCCTTAATAAAAGGGTGGAATATCGACATTTTAAAATGTTCTCTCTAGATACGGCACGAGATCTGATTACACCAGATGCGTGGATGGCTAGTGTTGATTTACAGGATGCATATTATACGCTTCCCATAATGGAACAATACCGAAAATTTCTTCGATTTATTTGGGATAACCAACTCTATGAGTTTACCTGCATGCCGAATGGCTTAGCTTGTGCGCCACGTTTATTTACTAAATTGCTTAAACCTGTTTTCTCGGTAATGGCGAGGAAGGGTCACATAATGTTTCCATACATAGATGATTCTTTTATTATAGCATCAACACAAATTGGTTGTGTGAATGCAGTTTTGGATTTATGTGCATTACTCACTAAATTGGGGTTTTATGTACATCAACAAAAGTCAGTGTTTAAACCAACAAAACAACTCAAATGTTTAGGGTTTATTCTGGATACACAGTCCCTTACAGTGTCGATAACAGAACAAAAACTAATTAAGTTTATGACTACAGCGACTCAGCTTATTAAGTTATCAAAGCCAAAAATTAGACAGGTTGCTGTTCTTATTGGCATAATGACCTCATATGCACCTGCTGTGTTATATGGGAAGGCCCATATTAAGTCGCTAGAAATAGATAAAAATTTAGCGTTAACACGAACTAAAGGCAATTTTGAGCGAAAGATGTTTATTTCGCAAGAAGGGTTACAGGATATTGGATGGTGGATGCAACATATAGCAAGTTCACCAAATCCAATCCGCATGGCGGAACCTAATACAGTAATTACTACTGATGCTTCGTTAGAAGGTTGGGGAGCTCATCGAGATGGGGTCACAACAGGAGGTAGATGGCTTGATGATGAAAAATCAGACTATATTAATGCACTAGAATTGCGTGCTATTTATCTGGGCTTACGTAGTTTAGTAAAGATAAATAAATCACAGGTTAGAATACTAACTGATAATACTACTGCCATGGCATATATTCGTAACATGGGTGGAACCAAATCAAAGTCTTGCAATCAGTTATCTAAACTGATTTGGAACTGGGCACAGGCTCAACAAGTCTGGCTGACTGTAGCGCATATTCCAGGGTCACAAAATACACTTGCAGATTATAAAAGTAGAAATTTCCATGACCATTTAGAGTGGTCTCTCTCTACACCTTTGTTTAACTTCGTTTGTGAAAAATGGGGTACACCTGAAGTTGACTTATTTGCATCACGAAATAATAACAAGTTACCCTGTTATGTTTCTTGGCATCCTGAACCGGATGCTTGGAAAGTAGATGCGTTTGCTATTACCTGGGAAAATAATTATTTTTATATTTTCCCACCATTTAGCATTATCAGCCGAGTAGTGAGAAAAATCGGCTTGGAAGGGACACATGCGATACTGGTGGTGCCCGATTGGGACACGCAACCTTGGCTGCCAGCAGTTTCACAACTGGCAAAAGATCGTATACGATTCCCAAGAAAACTCGGGAATCTGACGCACCACGGACCGCTAGTGGTTCACGGCGACGTGTCAACGACGCCCCTATTGGCATTCCTTTTCTAAGGAAGCAGCTACAGCAATTTGGATTGGACAGAATTACTGAGGATAGGATAGTATCGGATGCCTGGAGGCCAGGAACTGTCAAAATGTATACAACCTATTTAAAGAAATGGGGTGTACATTGTTTGTTAATGAAAGTTAAGCCAACAAATCCAAAGATTTCACAAGTAGCTCGGTTTCTTCGTTCTCTAGAGGATGAAGGACTTTCCTTTGGATCGATTAATGCGGCGAGGTGTGCGTTATCAATTATATTACCTAGAATTGATGGCGAAACAGTTGGAAAACATTATGTTATTTGTTATTTACTTCGTTCAATTTATCAAAGGAATCCTCCAAAACCAAAGTATAGTCGGTTTTGGGATGTTTCTATAGTATTTAAGTTGTTTCAGGCTTGGCCTCACAACTCGTGGTTAGATATAAAACAGTTAGGTTTTAAGGTCGCGGTCCTGTTATTGTTAGTAACCGGACACAGAGGACAGACGATTGTTGCTTTATCCTTAACTGGATTAGAAATAGACAAGCAACAAGCTACGTTTGATTTAGAAAAATTGCTTAAATCGAACACGTTAGGTGACCCTTTATCAACGGTTCACTTAGACTGTTTTCCGAATGATCGGAAATTATGTGTTGTGTCGGCCATACGGGCTTATATATACAAGACAAAGGATTTACGTGCATCACAACAACTATTAGTGAGCTTTATAAAGCCACATAAGGCGATTTCACGAGACACACTTGCCAGATGGACAATTACGGTGTTGAAATTGGCTGGAGTGGATACGAGTAAATACTCTTCCCACTCAACTAGAGGAGCCATGGTCTCCAAGGCACGGGTGCTTGGTATTTCTGTGAAAAGAATACTAGCGCATGCAGGCTGGAAGACGGCTAAGTCGTTTGCAAAACATTATAATAAACGACTAGAAAAGCCTACCGGCGTTGCAAAGCGTCTTCTCGCCAACTAACAAGAATAGGTGAGAACAAAAATTTAGAATGTTATAATAATAAGAAAGAATGATATTAAGGATAAAAATGAATTATGTAAAGGTCTCCCTAGCCTGAGGCTAGCCTGAGGCTGTTTACCGAGGTAAAATAGTATAGTTATACGAGTCTTACCTTGGTACAGATGATGGATAACTGTTGTTTTACCGAGGTATAAGCCTCGGATAGATGTGGGCTAGGGCCCTCCCGCCACACCCTGCCACATCTATTCCGTTGGTGTACCTTTTCGGTAAAGTAATAGTATCCATTGTTTGAAAGTCATTTTTATCCTCAATAAGTAGGTTAAGATTGCTGGTACCGGACGTGCTTACCTCTCCCTAGCCCACATCTATCCGAGGCTTATACCTCGGTAAAACAACAGTTATCAAGACTCGTATAACTATATTATATATATATATGAGTCAGCCTCACAAAAACGGGCCAATCGGTGGTCAAGTGAAGATGTCGGCATCGCAATTCTTAAAAGTAGTGCATTTCTTTGTTTCATATTAAATTATCCTAGAAACAAATCAAGTTGTTTTATTTTCTCGACCTTTACATTCAGGATAAATTTAAAGACTTTCCAACACCTCTGTCAATGCTAAATCATCCTTATCCTGATCGACGCCGACATCCAATGATCGATGCCGACAACTTTAACAGATATCGGCGTCGCAATTCTTAAAGACTCGTACATTTCTTTGTTTTATATTATATTATCCTAAAAACAAATCAAGTTGTTGTACTTTCTCGACCTTTACATTCAGGATAAATTTTAAGACTTTCCAACACCTATGTCAATTCTAAATTATAATTATACCGATCGACGCCGATATCCAAGCTCGACGCCGACATTGACCACCAATTGGCCTCTTTTCGTGATCCTGACCCATATATATGTGTGTGTGCTCTATAATCTATTTGGGAATATAAACAAGGACACTGTCATCTTCAGTTATATCTATATTGTTTTATGCGAATCGCAGCCAGTGTATGCCATCGATTAGTTCCAGATTTGGCCCCACCGGCGCCACCTGTCACCGGCGCTGACCTCCTATAGGCCAGATCGGTGTGGCCATTATCTCATCCGGATCCACTCGGTCGATATATCCTAATGGGTACTGTGTAATTTATATTATGCAAATATAAATAACACCTATCACATTATCATTATTCACTACGGGCCACCTGCTGCTTGCGCCACCTACAATCGGGTCACTTGCCGCATTATCTAAAGGCTGCCATCCATACTGATAGGGAAGGGGTACCTGTGCGGTGACATTCCCTTTGTGTATACTCCCATAATTCATTATATACCACATAACTAGATATACATTAGTACGGATGAGTAATGGTTAACCACGATAGGTGGCAGGCACTACCTATAGCTGGCTGTGTATGAATCCAACTGCTGATTGGTTAAGAGCCAGAGGGAATGGTGGGTGGGTGCGTGGGTGTAGTATCTGGGTGTAGACAGCAATGTGGTGCAATGGGATCCGATGCCACTGCCCCCCTGAGGGGATCACGTTGTGGGGTGCTCGGCCAGGCGTGCAGCCGGCCATGATGAGCAGTGTCCAGTGAGGCCGGCGGCCGGTCGACTGTGAAGTGACTGTTTATCTTTGCCAACACCTGATTACACCACCAGCCTCAGCCCACGGGCCGGGGCGACAGTGGGGATGTAAGCCATCCTCGGGGTGACCGGTCCCCGAGGAATGCAGCCGGGGGAAAAGGGATCGGGTACCCGGGGAGGTAAGTGGCCTTTTAGCTTGACGGAGCCTTGGAAAGAAACACTGACTCCACTTAGTGGTCGGCCATCTCCCATCTTAGCCAAGTCGGTGAGGTGGTTCTAAATAAAGACAGTGTTTTTCAATATTGCTTCCTCATCGCAACAACATTTTTTGTTGCTTTTGGTACATTAGTTGTTTAAGCAGGGGAAATTTCAATCGTGGACGATTGGTCTTCCTCTTTCCACTGCTCCTTGCCCTATCCTAATAATGCTGAGCACCTGGCTAGCAAGTGCCAAGGATCAATTTTTAAGTCATTGGTTTGACTCGACCAGGGTTCAAACCCACGATCCCACGATCTATCAGCACAGTAGACGGACGCTCTAACTCATTCAGCCATCCCGTCTGGCGGATGGGAATAATGTGCATGGGTGTTGTGATTACTCAAATTAAATAAAAAACCCATGATGAGCAGACCGAGATTAAGTGATTTTTGTACGTACATAATTTTTTTCTGCTGAATAGGTTCCTTTGTCAGTGCTGAAGCATTGGACTTGCAGCGGTTTTTTTCAATTTAGGATTATGGACACAAAGCAGTTATGTAGAATGTCGAGGTATTAATGTCAGCTGACAATAATAGCTGCTAGATAATAATTTAAAGCATATGGTAAAATGGATTATCTACGAGTACTACAAGTGATATTTCAACACTAGTGCCATATGACTACGTCAATGATTGATTTGAACGAGCATTTGTTTGGGACAAAACAAGCCTGTAACAATGTTTATGCAGCTTTTGTTGCGCTTGTTGGGATTAATGTCCTATGAACATTTATGGTCATACTAGGATGGATAACGATTTGCAACAGTGCATAGTGATGCTGGCTGTATAGCGCTGCCCTATGTTTTATTGTATTTATTTTTTAATTGAGGGCAAAAGAAAGCTAATTCATGGAATTGTAGAGTATCAAGGTCACTTATGCAACCTGACTCGTGATGCCCTACAATCCAGCCCAGATGATGCTTAGAACTACAAAGATGGTGCTTAGAACTACCACCGGCACCTTGGGCTGATTTCCCTCTCCGTCACAGTATCATGGTACTGAGTCATCAATCTACGTCTTGAGCCTAGTAGTAGTGATGAACGCCAGCCGAGATAATAGCATGGCTTGATTGTATATGTCATTACTTTGACGCGGTCGGTTTCGAACCCAGGTCCGGGAAGCTGGCCTACAACTAATGCAGCCATCCCGGCTGGTCATTGTGAGCAATTGTTACTGCGGATGGTATTTGAGTCACAGTGCCACTTCTTACTGCGTTGGCATGGAGGGAGAGCTCTTTGGTGGGAGTGGCTGAATAGGCTGAAGCGGGTGGGGCTGTAGAAGTGCTTACGGATGCAGAGCGGGGCAGTGCGGTCTCTAGCGGTTTCAATCGAGAGTGTGCAGTGTGAATCAAATTGTCTGGAATATTCACACCCACGCATAGATTAAACCATCGTGATCCCTCTTTTCAGTGTACTTGGACTAAATGCTCGATGAGTGTGCACTGCATATGTGTTATCACTGGACTCGGTGGACAAATTGATAGAGCACAGGCTTCCTTTGCATAATGTTGGGAGTTTGAATCCCTGCCGAGTGAAGTCGAAAGACAGGCTTCCCATGCGGAAGGTCGGGAGTTCGAATCCCTGGCGAGTCAGGAACCAATGACTTATCAAATTGAGACTTGTCGCTGCGTAGCCTGGCGCTCGGCATTCATATGATCAGACAAGGACTGGTTAGGACAGTGTCAGACTAATATGACTGGGCGGGATATCGGATCATGGTGGCAGCTACCTGGTCTCCCAGTGGGTCCGCATTGTAAAGTCGCTATGCATGTGCACCGACACAAGTCGGTAATTGTCCTGATATTACCTTAGATGGTACTAGGATGTAAACCAACAACAAACAAACAGTATATCTCATGTGGACACTGCTATTTGCAGCTTGAAATAGTAGCCTATCGGAGGGGTCATTCTGGGTATTGTTAAAACTGATAAATTTGGAAATTCAAAGCATGTTTTCCCAGCTGTTTAAAGTACTTGGACATCTAATTTTGTTTAATAAGTTTTTGAAAGTTACGGTTGACAATAGGGTGAAGTTGTCGACATGTTATATATCATATCAAACTTATATTACTCCATCCCAATATAACCGATGACACATACAACATAAAAAAAACCCACATATTTCCAGTTGACCTTAAAGTTGCGATGGTTGCGAGTTTCTGACAATTTTCTGAGATAAATATATTAAAATAATTGTTATAATCTCCCTTACTTTACTTTGAAGTAACTTTGATTTTAAATGGCCAACTTTTGTGATATTTGATGTGCAAACATGTCAAATTAGTTTTGGCAAGCATGCCAAAACTCTGGCACCATAGCCTTCAGCTGCAACAGGTTATATTATATTATCTCAGTGTCCCCTTCTATGTGGCAATGAATGTTTAATAAGTGCATCAATATCTAAGTTAGATGTGTAGAATCAAATCTAGATAATTGCGTTGGTTTTGAAAATGTGATGGTTCATCGGACTGTGGTGTCTCTGTGGCGGAGTGCTTAGACTGTCTGACTTTTTTCTAGGTCGGACTCTGAATCTGAACGTTGGTGGTTCGATTCCCTGCGCCCCCACCTCTGCCAATTTGGATTTCCACCACTGTGTATAACTTACAGCGACATCAAAGGCCAGTTGCTCTCATACCATGTGTATGTGGTGTGGGAGGTTAAAAATCCCTTCGGTCGGTAAAAATGTAGACTCAGGTTTTCTATTGACAAACTGACTAATGGTGAAAACAAGTCTATTCAGACTTATCCATGATAGGCAGTATGAATCTTGAAGAAAAAAGCAGGTTTAAATGTTGCTAGAACAAACAAGCATATTTCCAGAACTAAATAGATACGCTATGGTGGTGCCTCATTGGCGTGGACGAAATATTAGATAATGCTTGTTTAATGTGATGGAAACTTCTGGAATTGTGTTTAGCCAAACGTGTAGGGTGCTGCCGGTATAGGAGTGGAGACAGGGCTTCGTGAGCTGCTCTTTCTGTACATGGGTGTAATGAGACCCCATCACGCCCATCCGCCTGTGAGCTGCACGTGAGGCTAGTCTCTGGTCCATACATGGAGGTGGCCCTCTGTATGGCTTGTGCGTGTTGATAGATTACTGGCCTGGCTGGAGGGCAGGTTGGGGATACAGGGGAGGGGAAAGGGGGAAGGGGGTATGATGTAAGTATAATGTCCATCTGTGTCTGCTCACAGGTCTTCTCATAGGTGGATGGGTTTGGCAGTGCAGGTAGGTACTACGATACTAAGACTGCTCTTCGTGACATGTCACTCGTAATACATAGTGGATATACAAGGTTTCTGCAGGCCTCGACAGTTAGCCCTCAGGGATGTAGTGTTGCTGAGGGATGGAGTAGTTCTGAGGATTCAAATGTTACTGCGGGATCGAATGTTGCTGAGGGTTGCAATGTTGCTGACGGCTGGTATGTTGGTGAGGGATGACATGTTGCTGAGGGATGACATGTTGCTGAGGGATGGCATGTTGGTGAGGGATGATATGTTGCTGAGGGCTGGAATGTTGCTGAGGGCTAGCATGCTGCTGAGGGCTGACATGTTGCTGAGGGCTGGCATGTTGTTGATGGGTGGCATGGTGCTGAGGGCTGGCATGTTGCTGAGGGATGACATGTTGCTGAGGGCTGGAATGGTACTGAAGGCTATCATTCTGCTGAAGGCTGGCATGTTGCTGAGGGCTGGCTGGTTGCTGATTGGTGGCATGGTGCTGAGGGCTGGCATGTTGCTGGGGCCGGCTTGTTGCTGAGTATAACATGTTGCTGATGGATGACATGTTGCTGAGGGCTGGCATGTTGCTGAGGATTGGCATGTTGCTGAGGGATGACATGTTGCTGAGGGCTGACATGTTGCTGAGGGATGGCATGTTTCTCAGGGATGACATGTTGGTGAGGAAGACATGTTTCTGAGGGATAACATGTTGCTGAGGGCTGGCATGTTGCTGAGGGATGACATGTTGCTGAGGGATGACATGCTGCTGAGGGATGACATGTTGCTGAGGGCTGGCATGTTGCTGAGGGATGACATGTTGCCGAGGGTTGGCATGTTGCTGAGAGATGGCATGTTGCTGAGGGCTGGCATGTTGCTGAGAGATGGCATGTTTCTAAGCGTTGACATGTTGCTGAGGGCTGGCATGTTGCTGGGGCATGTGGTGTTACTGAGGGCTGTAGTGTTCCTGAGGGATGCAATGTTGAGGCAGTGAATATTGTTGAGTGCTACCATGTTGCAGATCACTCACTGTAGTATTGTTTAAGGATGTGTTATAATTCAGGGCTGTATTGTCCTTAAAGCTGCATAGTCCGCTGAAGCATAACCTTTTCAAAACCATTATAATTATATACATTTGACTCTATATATCTAACTTAGATATTGATGCACATATTAAGCATTTATTGCCACATAGTAGGGAACACTGAGACAATTTGGTAGAACCTATTACTGTTGAAGCCTATGGTGTCAGAGTTTTGGCCTGCTTGCCAAAACTAAGTTTGCGTGTTTGAATTTCAA
The DNA here is from genome assembly GCA_030323885.1 of Branchipolynoe longqiensis. Classification (NCBI taxonomy): domain Eukaryota; kingdom Metazoa; phylum Annelida; class Polychaeta; order Phyllodocida; family Polynoidae; genus Branchipolynoe; species Branchipolynoe longqiensis. Next base: position 20,848,246 of record CM059191.1, read on the forward strand.
ATATCTCAAAACTTATCCATTTAAAATCAAAGTTACTTTAACTTGAAATTAGGTAGATTATAATGATCAATTTAATATCTCAGAAAAATTACCAAAACGCAAAACCATCGGATTATGCAACTTTAAGAGCTCTCACAGATTGCACAGTTAGATTGTTGTTGCTGAGGGCATCGACTTCTCACTGCGAGTTGTGGTGTTGTTGAGGTATGTAATGTTGCCAAGCGATACTGTGGGTTATGTCACATGAGGCCTTTGCACCTCTACCATCAGTAGGGAATTTAACAAGTCTGACACTTCCTTATCGAATCAATGGTGGCATCTAGCCACCCGCCACCCTAGCCCACCCCACCCTACCCCACACCACTCCACACCACTTCACACCACTTCACTCCACTCCACCCCCACCCCCCACCCGACCCACCCCGCACAACGCTGGCATTCCCATCCCCCAGCCTCACACTATTCTACACCACACCACATCACACCACACCGTTCCACACATACCCTATACTTGTATAGTAGCAGCTCCCACCCCACCCATCTCCCTCCCCCCGACCCCAGTCTGGATCCTTAGCCACCAACCACCCAACCACCCCTCCTCCCCTGGCTTGCCACCGGCCCTGCCCCTCTCCCCCCCCCCCCCCTCCAAACACTGCGACATTGCACCCCGAAGCCGATGCCATCGGGGGGGGGGGGGCGGGTGGGGGTGGGGGGCTCCCGCGGACCGCGGGGAGCCGGGGGGGGGGGGGGGGGCGTGGGGTTCGGGTAGTAATGGCGGTCCGGGCGTCCCTCCGCTGACCGCCGCGACATGGCAGATAGGAGATTCCCTCAATAGACGCCTGCCGGCTGGCTCACCGATAGCGGTCGGACCGGAAGTGTATCCGCTCACGTGGCGCAGAGGGCCTTTGTGCCCGTAATGTCACGTTTTCCACGCTGAATTGACGTCGGGCTCCCGTCGACTGGGGCGCCCCCTGGTGAGTTAGTGGGCAATACAGACAGACGCACGCGCAGACCTGTCCTTTCGCCGGCGATGTGCCCACCGGGGATATGTGATGGCATTGCTGTGTGTGAGTGTCCATATATTACACAGTGCTAGAATGCCTATTTAAAGCTGCATAATCCGATGGAAGTTGAAACTTGCATTGTCATATTGAAAGCATCAAATTTTCGAAGCCAAAACACTTAACTTGATCCCTGACATCCAACTTAGACATTGGCACACATCTGTTGCCTAAGTCAAGTTAATAGAACCTGGTTCCATGGAAGCCTGTGGTCTCAGATGTTGATGTGCTTGCAAAAAATAAGTTGGCATCTTTTCACATAAAAGTAGATTATTATCTCAGAAAATGGTAGAAACTCAAAACCATCGGACTATGTAATGTTAAGCTTTTCTAAATGGAAAATCTTACCTTGAATTGACCCTACATACCCAATTTAGATACTCGTGCACTCAGGCAAACGTTTATTGCAGTTCGATTCCCCCCGTGATGTGCTAGTACACTCGGAAATTGATAGATACAACTTATGTCAAAGAGTACACTTTACACACCAAAATTAATTTGGAGTATTTGCACTTCAAGTATCGTCAACGTTATTCCAAAATGAGCAGCTTCTATCGAAATTAGAATATAGTGATCAACCTAATATATCTACCTAAAATTGTAGCAGAAACTCAAAGCCATCGAATTCTGGAACTTGGATCTAAATATTGTGAAATGAAAATCTATGATCGAGCCCCAATCAGCAACTGAGAGCAGTGGGTAATGACCACCAATATAGGTATACTCCTGACTGGGTACCTAAATCGGAACATATTAATATTATATATTATCTCGTCGCGGAAATTATCTCATGAGTATTATCATTAGTACTGTGAAGTGATCATCCAAATAGACCGGAAGTACGATAGTATCTACTGTTCTCCTAGGTTCATCCTATCCCCATTCCACTGTCATACGGGTAGACATTTGGTAGAAGGTATGCGTTTAGCATTAAGCGCTCTCTAATGCAGGAGGTGGGATATGACTTAGCGCAATCTGTAATGAACTCCTGATGATTGCATGTATAGGAACAGGCACGCAGATTGTTCCGCGTGATTTGTTGATATAGCAGCTCACTATTTATATGCCACACCATATCTGCAATTATAGAAATGGAGGTGGTGAGGTGGTGGCAAAAAGTGAAGCTTGTTTTATTTAACGACTCCTCTAGAGGACATTGGTTTTTATCATTGCATATTGGATGTCAAATGTGTGGTGCCAGTGGTGATTTGTATATCTTGTTCTTTTGTTGAGGTTTTCCGTCCTAGAAACATTTGCTGTCATATCAGGATGGCCAGATTTGTACGTCAATAACGAGGATGTTTTTTTGCTGCAGACGACGCCAAACATGTGAAGAGTGTGCGGGTGGGGAGGGGACTTTGAATGTTGTTGTTGTTTATGTTGTTGGTGTTGTTGGTGTCATCGGTGTTGTTGGTGTTGTTAGTGTTGTTACACCAAAAGGCGTTCAAAATTAATTCCCAGATAAGGGGAAAGTAGCGCTTCGGTAGAAATCTACATTGCAGCAGAGGGACTAGTGCTCGTCAGAGATAAGCAGGTGGCAGGCGTGGATCCCGAAATATGGAGGTCATGTAATGGAGGCATTAGTGCGGCTGGTGTTGATTCTGCTCACATCTAGAGGTGCTCACTCTTGGATGTACCAAAACTATGTCGCTCTTTCTTGCCAATTCCGCAACAACAACCGAAATTGATGCGAATCAAATGCTACTCGTATTCCTTGATTGGCATTTATTGAATTATCAGGCAGTGAAGCATAATTGGGTTGAACAAAAACATTATAGCAACTATAATGAGGTACATGTAAGGGATACTGGAATGTATGTCAATTCTTACATCAGCAGCCGGTCACAACAGTCATTAGTGCGTAATTAAGAGACACTTATTTGCAATTGCTCTCATGTCCCCAGCAGTGGTCTGCAGGCATTGCCGGTATTGTAATACCTCAAGGAGTTTGACACCCCTGCCCTGCAGAGTTGTAAACCACTGCCCTGTGGTACAGGTTCTTGACAGAACCGAAGGCTAAGGGAGCAAACGCTAAACAGAAAACCATGTCACTGTGGCAGCATCAAGGGCGGTTGATGTATGGAACTCCCAACATCTCCTGACCAGCCACAGCACCGACAAATAGTTTTGCGCCTGTCTTGGCATGTTCTTGCCAGTGTGAAACCTCTATTTGCTCCCTGAGAGAGTCCCGCTGGTACCTGGCAAAAGCCAGCAGCACTTCAACACTTTGGCATGCAGCTTTCATGAGCTTCAAACTTTCATGTCCCCAGTGCAACTTCTCCACCCAATGCAAGCAGCCATACATATGTAATTCGCTACAATCAGGCTGAATTGCTCCCATTTTAGAATGCCGCGAGATATTGGTTGGATTCTCGGAAATGCTTTGTTTGTTTCTTGTTGTCTTACGTCCTAGCAACATCTAATGTCATATCAGGACCGCTACCGACTTGTGACAGTGTGCACTCATGGCGATTTTATGGTGCTGCCCCACTGGAAGACCAGGCCACCAGCACCATGACCAGATATCCCACTCAGTCTCATTATCCTGACACTGAGCCAACCAGTCCTTGCCCTATCCTAATATTGCTGAGCACCAGGCTAGGAAGTGACAAGTATCAATTTTTAAGTCATTGGTTTGCCTCGACCATGGTTCGAAACCCACGACCCCATGATCTACCAACATGGGAGATGGACGCTCTAACTCATTTGGCCATCCAGTCTGGTCTTATCGGGATGCGAACCACTGCGATTGTGATTGCCAACAGCTAAATTGAATAAAATCCAATTACTGCTGCAGTGCATTGGTCATTTCAAGACAGGATCTATCCATGATTATTTTATTTATTTATTTGTTAAAACCCAAGCAGTATTATAATGCGTGTGGTCTGAGCATGCTGGTGATTCGCTGTGTTGGTTTTTGGAGTTTTATGTCCTGGCAACATCGCAGGTTCTATCCGGATGGGTACCTACTTTTGACAGTGTGTACTCATGGCTACTTTATAGTGCCTCCCCAGTGGGAAATGAGTCTGCGAACAGCATGACCCGATATCCCACCCAGTCACATTATCCTGACACTTAGCTAACCAGTCCTTGCCCTATCCTATTGATGCCGAGTGCCAGGCTATGAAGTGACAAGTATCAATTTTATAGTTGGTTGGTTTGTGTTTTACGTCCTGGAAACATCTAGGGGCAATTCAGGACGGATCAATTTTATAAGTCATTGGTTTGTCTCGACCCAGAACCGAACTGTCAATCTCCCGCACGCGAGGCATGCACTCTACCGATTCGGCCACAGGATCACGGCTGAATCGTATCTGGTGAAAATTAACACTGGAAAGGGTGGCGTCCTTGCCTGAGCCAGTCTGCGGCTCCTGAGGGTTGTAAGTCTAATGAAGTCCGGGTTCGGCCAGCGCAGCTACAATGGTTGAACTGGTAACCGGAAAATGAGCACCACGTTGCAATCGCTCTACACCAGCAAGGTTTCCTCCCCACCCTCAGCGATCCCCGACCCCCCACACCTTCTCCACCCAATGCGAACAGAGGGAACCGAGCGGGTGGCCAAGTCGCTAGAGCGCCTCCGGTGTGGGATATCAGGATCTCGGTTCCCAGTTGGGTCACACCAATGACTTACCAAATTTATGCTTATCTCTTCCTAGCTTGGCAGTCAGGATTAATACGATAGGGCAAGGAGTAGTTAGCTTACTGTCAGGATAATGTGACTGAATAGGATATCAGTTTGTGGTTCTAGCATCATGATTTTACAGTGGCACAGCACTATAACATCGCCATGAGTGCGCACTGTCACAAGTCGGAACCCATCCTGATATTACCTTGGATGTTGCCAGGACATAATATCCCAATAACCAACAAGCTAGCAGAAGGTAGATAGTGGCCACCCATCGCCGGTATTGGCTAGGCTACAGTAATTGGGTTTTGATATGCTCGTAACGATAATCATTGATGGGGTTGGGATCAATGCTCGTAATTATTGGAAATTTAAACCCCTTAATAATAATAATGGCCACTATGCTACTCAAGGCGTCATTGCCTGGGGTGGCTATCCGGATAGGGTAGGTGAATTTTAAAGGTTTTTTTTGTTTAGTTGGGCCAGCCAATTAGAGTTGGTTCCATCCAACCCAACCCAACCCAACCCAACCCAACTCAGCCTGGTCGAACCGTGAGTAGCTCATCGAAGGGATGGTCAATACGCCTCACATTAACTCGCAACGAGAGTAAATTATCCAGCAATAAAACGGCCCTTCTGCTCCATCACCAGCCCGCTCCCACCCAGCACCCACCCATCACCAACCCATCACCCACCCATCACCCACCCGCCACCAACCCAGCACCCACGCACACATTAACACTACAGCAACCCGCCCACACTGAAAACTGAACCCCTTTTTCTCTCCATCCCCTGCGCCTCCCCCTCTCCCAGTCCCCCCTCCCGCTCCTCCCTCCTCTCCCCCCCCCCCTAACCCTCCCCTCCCCTCCCTCCCCTCCCATCCCTCCCTTCCCTCCCTCCCCTTCCCTTCCCTCCCTCCCTCCCTTCCTTCCCCTCCCTTCCCTTCCCTCCCCTCCCTCCCCCTCCCCTCCCCTCCCTCCCTCCCCCGGCCCATGTCTACCTCCACCTCCGTCCCCTCCCTCCTTCTCCCCCTCCCTCCGTCTCCGCCCCCTTATTCCACCCCCCCGTCCCTCCCAGTCCCCCCTCCCCGTCCCTCCCCGTCCCTCCCCGTCCCTCCCCCTCGCTTCCCTCCTTCCTGTTATTTACTCTCCTCTCAACGTCGCTCATTCCCACTCCCTCTCCTCCCCCTTTCCCTTCCTTCCCCATCCCTCCGCTCCCTCCATCCTCCACCCGCTCACCCCCTCCCTCCCTTCCCCTCCCTCGCTTTCCCTCTCGATCTCTCTCCTTTTCCGATCGCACCGCCCCACCTCCCTCTTCACTCCTTTTCTGCCTCCCTGCCCGTATGTTATTTCAATACAGATTCAGGCGGACCGTGGCATGGGTATTATTGAGTGTATTCGGCGTGGCCAGGGGCCCCCTGCAAGAAACAAGCAAAGCAAGAAACCGAGCAAGCAAGCAAGCGAGTAGGCAAGCGGCGCCTTTTTCTGCTTGATCTATTATTACTCGCCCAGTTGGCCGCATAGGAGAGCAGCTCGTCGGTACTCGTCTAGAAAAAGTCACGAAGTGTCCCCCTGCTCGCCCACTGCACAGCACCTGATTGGCATTTTTATTGTAGTTTCTTCTTCTTCTTTTTCTTCTTCTCTGGGGCCTTGCAGTGTTAGTTAGGCGCGACTGTACATCCATCCCGCTTGACAAATCATCCCGCCTCTATTCCCGCAGCAGCAGTTCTTAACCGCCAACCTATAACAAAATTATTGGTAGATCGTGGGATTCGAACACACGGGTTCGACATCTAGTCGAGTCAAACCGATGACTTAAAAATGCATACTTATCACTTTCTAGTGAGGTGCTTGACATTATTAGGATAGGGTAATGTTTGGTTGGGGCAGTGGCAGGATAATGTGACTGCATGGGTTATCAGGTCATGGTGCTGGTGGCCTGGTCTCCCAGTGGTGCAAGTACACAGTACACCCTGGTGCATTGTGGCGCACCCATTACATTGCATCCTGGAACACCGTGACCCACCCCGGCGCATCACGGTGCACCCCGGCACATCACAGTGCACCCCGGCGCATAGCGGCCCAGCCCGGCGTGTGCACTGTAACAAGTTAGTACCCGTCCCAATATCAACTTAGGTGTTCCCAGGACGTAAAACGCCAACAACAAACAAAGTAACCAATTTAACAAAAGATTATTTTGGACACTATTAGTGTGTAAACACATTCACCTTTAAATGGCTGGAAGACTTCATTTTCACAGATAATATAACTGATTTAATAAGTCAATATTTCCTTTGGAGAAAATAATTGAAGCCCACCATTTCCGTTTGTCTGAACTGCCCCTATATATATATGAGAAGACCCTCCGCATCCTGGTAGACAGATCTCTTTTCTCACTCTTTCATTTTGATTTATGTTGCTAGGACCTTAAACAAGCATTTATTCATATTCACATAGTATATTGTATTATAAATGGATACAGACACATGCACATGTGCATGTCTATATAAATCTACAGCAGCATATTTCAGAATCGTTGCCAATTGACATATAGGTATGACTTGGCCCAAGAGCTCTAGTCTTTTAAATTCCTTGAATCAGTGCCCATGGATGGTTGGAGTCATCCCATGCACAACCCTAAATCTCCGATATGAATGCACCCCTGCCCTACGCCCTTCTCCGTCTCCCAGAAACGGGGCGGGCTGCCACCAGGTACCCTTGATCGTGCTTGCTATATGACCTCGAGCAGTGTTTATTCTCCCATCGGAACCTCTATTACCGGTCCCATCTCTTTCACGGGAATCGATGTGGGCGCCTGATGGAGTGCTGGCGAGCAGGTCGGCGAATTGGGTTGTGAGCAGCTCTTAAGCCTAAGGGACTGAGCAGGTGAAATATCGGCAGCGGGGCCCGGCGCCATGCCTCATTTCAATTGGAAACGGGAAGATAAGTACAACCAGGGTTAAGGCCTGGCGAGAAGCTGGGGCAGGGTGACAGCGACGGAGCTAGGGAGGGGGATGTGGCTGCTTAGAATAGCAATTGCTGAAGGAGGTACATTCATATCATTGCGCATATATACATACTATAATGATGATTGTCGTATATAGGCAGAATTGGGTATAATGACTAAGAGGGGATAATTTTCATTTTTATAATCGCATAAGTTCATTATAGTCTTACATTTGACAGCATGCTGCGCTAAATCGAGCCCAACGTGGCTTAGCAAAGAAATTAGTGCTTCGGCGCACACACAAGAAACTATTCAGCAGAATAAACATACTAGTGAAGGAAAAACCACATGCAGAAGGAGGAGAGGTGCATGCTGGTAGCCACTCCCAGCCCCGGGGGAGGGCGTGTAACCCACTCCAGATCTTCTTACATGTGGTAACAGGCTTATCACTATCCATATATATATATGTATATATATATATGTTTAACCATTTGGCTATTCCACCCCCGCTTAAGGTGAGCCTACGTGTTAATATATAATTGTTTCCATGTGAATTTCCGGGCCTGTCGCCGGGCCGCTGTCGCCTCTCGTCCCGCCGCTGGTTGACCGCCTTCACACTAACTTGACGCGGGCTAGAAAGGTGGCTACTATAGCCTCGGAGGTGGGAAGTTCGACTTCATACAGTCCGTGGGGTGGAAGGCCCTTAATTAAATACGTTTATAGAACAATCAAATACCAACATCAGGTTGACCATAGCGGTTAATAATATAAGACTGGAGAATAGTAAAGAATGCAGCTTTATTCTTACCCTAACGAGTAATGTAAGAGTTCTTTCAAAGATCAATTTCACTGAATAACAATTAACTACAATAAGCATATCCCCTCCCGTATTTGTTAAGTTAAATCAGTTTGGAATTTCGAAATAAAAGCCTAAATCTTGTCTAAAACATCAGAGCATGCAGAAACACATCTGATGGGTCGGAGCCCGAGCACTCGACCTTCCACCTTTGCTAGGAAAGTCACAATTGACATCTCCTAGCAACGCATTACAGCAGGGAACCTGGCCCCACAATTGGTGGCAAATGTGAGCCTGGTGAGTAGCCCACATTTCAGAATGCGAGCTAATCAGCTCAGCCTCCAATTTCCGCTGGTCATGTAGTCTCGCCCACTTCATATATATATATATATGGGACAGGGATAATCGCATAGATTATGATGGATAGACATCAATGGCTTAAAATTTGCTATCAATCAAATTAGGGTTGGTGATACCTTTCTTTTGTAACTGTATGGCAATTAACTGCTTCTTTCTTACTATTCAATATAATTAGTGACCCATGAGTCAAAGTAGATTTCAATATTATTTCACAGAGAAAGTCTATCAAACTCTGACCTACACCACTCTAACAGCTGAATATGATCATGTTGGATTGTCCTAAATTGGCCATAATGACCCTTAACCTTGACTATGCCCTAAATAACATACAGAGAAAAGGTTGCTTCTAGATATCCAATCTATGACTAGCCATATTCTCTCTTATAAATTTAAATATACAACATCGTGTTGATCATGTTACTTGGCCTTTAAGTCTTGACATCCACAAACTGACTAGTAGTATCCTGGGCCGCGTTCAGGGTCCGTCTCGGAGGCGCCTCGGCGACGTCTCGGCGATGCTTTTTGGCCTATTTGCGTTCAGGGTCTGTCTCGGCGACGTCTCGGCGACGCCTCCCTTTTCAAGTTGGAGACAAAAAGCGTCTCGAAAATGGCCGCCGGGCTCAGTGGTTTCATCCAATCAGAGCACAGCATTTCGATTGCAAATGGCCGCCGCCTATGGGGGCGGCCATTTTCGAGGCGACCAACTGCTATTGTTGTTCAGACTAGCCTGACGTCACGGGCGCCTCCGAGGCGCCTCCGAGACGGAGCCTGAACGCGGCCCTGGATACAGCCCTGTGTGAGCTGGAAGTCCAAACCGCTCCACCTGACCCCATACTGATCCACCTTCTGTATACACATCTGGGCATTAACGCCTTTTATGACCGACAATGCGCCCCATCGCGCCGTGTTCCACTAAGCGCCGTGACTAAACCGGCGCGCCGGTATGCGCCGGTATACGCCCCGATGCGCTGGAATGCGCCGGGCTGGGGCTCGATGCGCCCGGGTGCACCGTGATGTGCCGGGGTGGGCCATGGTGTTCCAGGATCCAATGTCATGGGTGCACCGCAATGCACCAGGGTGCGCTGTGGTGCGTCGTGGTGTTCCACGGTGTGCCGTGGAGTGCTGAGGTGCACTGGGTTGCTCTGCGGTGTTCCATGGCGCGCTGGGGTGCGGCGCAATGTGGCGCGATGCACCGCGATGCACCGGGATGATTCACCATGCGCTGCGATGCGCCCCGATGCGCCGGGGTGCGCCGCGAATCGCCAGAGTGTGCCGAGCCGTGCCTCGCAGCCAATCTCTCTAACGATGACAATTCCAGTATCGCCCCAGGCTACAATCTATTCAACTCCCCTATCAGCCTTCCCGGCGGAGAACCACTTTTCTCTTTAATTAGGCGCAGCCAGTGTTTCGATTGGCGCCGGACGCGGGCGCATGCGCGTCGACTCCTTTCCACCGGAAGGGAGCAGTGCCTGGTGACTTCGCACCAAAAGTCACTGGGAAGACTGTGTGAAGTCAGTGAAGTCTTTAAAATGGGAAGAGTATGCCTATATCTTGCTTCAGTGTATATAAGTATTAATCTGGGAATCTTACTATCTGACCACAACATCAACGCAACATCTTTTCGCCAATTGCTGTTGAATCCTTTTGATCACCAAAATCGTTTATTCGACAATCCCGTTAATGAATCATATTAAGATTGCATCTTGGGAAGAAACAATTAGGTAAACATACGTACATATATTATATATATATATATATATTTTACCTCGGTAAACAGCCTCAGGCTAGCCTCAGGCTAGGGAGAGGTAAGCACGTCCGGTACCAGCAATTAGCATATACAACTCACGACTGGATAACGTGTCGTTGGGTTGCTCCGGCAAAATTAGTCTACATACAAGCAAATACGCAGTAAGTATAATAAAAACTGTGGTTAGCTTAATTATGATGCATTAGAGCATCAATATGGAAAGTTTAGACTTTCGTTGGTCCAATTTGGACGAGTTATTTGGTTATAAACAACCAAGGATAGAACACTCGAGTGGGTTTCTCGAAGGAACCAAACCGGTCATTAGCGGTTCTGTCAACACCCGGGTCACCGTGTGACTATGGGTAGAGATGTGGGTTTCGCCCTATCTCATGTGGAAATTCTCTCGTACTCTAATAGAGAGTAATGTTGGAGATGCTCCTGGGTTTCTTTTATAGACTCCCCTAGACAAAACTTTTTCAGGCGTTTCTCCGAGTTTCGTAGCATTTTCTCCAACTTGTTGACGTAGTAGTCACAGGTGGGAGAAGTGTGCGGAACAGAGGGATGGGCGGGCCGATACACTGGTCCCGACCCCGCGTAAGGTTTGGGCTTGACCCACAACCCACGCACAAATTTAGCTTATTACGCCTGTGTTATAACGGTATAAACACGTTCTCTAACACCAATAGATGTCCAAATGAGTTTGAAACAACCATATTGTGACATATATATATATACCGGGACTGACCAAAAATCTTTGTTTCAGCTCCCGATGGCCACGAAGCGGGGTAAGCGCGGTGCAGCAGCAGCCGAGGGGCGTGTTCCGAGTGGAGTGGACGAGGAGTACGACTCCTCACCTGTGTTGTCGGCAGGGCCGTCGACACAGCCCCGGGCGCATATCCTCTCCGACCCGGATGAGGACGCAGTGCCTGATGTGTCTGCGCATGCATCACGAAATAATAACAAGTTACCCTGTTATGTTTCTTGGCATCCTGAACCGGATGCTTGGAAAGTAGATGCGTTTGCTATTACCTGGGAAAATAATTATTTTTATATTTTCCCACCATTTAGCATTATCAGCCGAGTAGTGAGAAAAATCGGCTTGGAAGGGACACATGCGATACTGGTGGTGCCCGATTGGGACACGCAACCTTGGCTGCCAGCAGTTTCACAACTGGCAAAAGATCGTATACGATTCCCAAGAAAACTCGGGAATCTGACGCACCACGGACCGCTAGTGGTTCACGGCGACGTGTCAACGACGCCCCTATTGGCATTCCTTTTCTAAGGAAGCAGCTACAGCAATTTGGATTGGACAGAATTACTGAGGATAGGATAGTATCGGATGCCTGGAGGCCAGGAACTGTCAAAATGTATACAACCTATTTAAAGAAATGGGGTGTACATTGTTTGTTAATGAAAGTTAAGCCAACAAATCCAAAGATTTCACAAGTAGCTCGGTTTCTTCGTTCTCTAGAGGATGAAGGACTTTCCTTTGGATCGATTAATGCGGCGAGGTGTGCGTTATCAATTATATTACCTAGAATTGATGGCGAAACAGTTGGAAAACATTATGTTATTTGTTATTTACTTCGTTCAATTTATCAAAGGAATCCTCCAAAACCAAAGTATAGTCGGTTTTGGGATGTTTCTATAGTATTTAAGTTGTTTCAGGCTTGGCCTCACAACTTTATCCTTAACTGGATTAGAAATAGACAAGCAACAAGCTACGTTTGATTTAGAAAAATTGCTTAAATCAAACACGTTAGGTGACCCTTTATCAACGGTTCACTTAGACTGTTTTCCGAATGATCGGAAATTATGTGTTGTGTCGGCCATACGGGCTTATATATACAAGACAAAGGATTTACGTGCATCACAACAACTATTAGTGAGCTTTATAAAGCCACATAAGGCGATTTCACGAGACACACTTGCCAGATGGACAATTACGGTGTTGAAATTGGCTGGAGTGGATACGAGTAAATACTCTTCCCACTCAACTAGAGGAGCCATGGTCTCCAAGGCACGGGTGCTTGGTATTTCTGTGAAAAGAATACTAGCGCATGCAGGCTGGAAGACGGCTAAGTCGTTTGCAAAACATTATAATAAACGACTAGAAAAGCCTACCGGCGTTGCAAAGCGTCTTCTCGCCAACTAACAAGAATAGGTGAGAACAAAAATTTAGAATGTTATAATAATAAGAAAGAATGATATTAAGGATAAAAATGAATTATGTAAAGGTCTCCCTAGCCTGAGGCTAGCCTGAGGCTGTTTACCGAGGTAAAATAGTATAGTTATACGAGTCTTACCTTGGTACAGATGATGGATAACTGTTGTTTTACCGAGGTATATGCCTCGGATAGATGTGGGCTAGGACCCTCCCGCCACACCCTGCCACATCTATTCCGTTGGTGTACCTTTTCGGTAAAAGTAATAGTATCCATTGTTTGAAAGTCATTTTTATCCTCAATAAGTAGGTTAAGATTGCTGGTACCGGACGTGCTTACCTCTCCCTAGCCCACATCTATCCGAGGCTTATACCTCGGTAAAACAACAGTTATCCATCATCTGTACCAAGGTAAGACTCGTATAACTATACTATATATATATATATATATATATAAATATATAAATTCCACTGCACGAGTGACACTATTCATTGCACTGGTAGGGGTTGGGGGGTGGTGCGCACCTGTCCCAATTCTGAAAAGGGGTCTGTCTCCCATAAAGTAGTACATTACATATGGGTGATCAATATAGGGAACCTTCCCTTCTGCAACTTTATGCACGCAAACGTCTTATACATCATATATATATACATATGTGTCTGTATTAACATTATTCTGATGCGAGCATATTACCCAAATATGCTAAATATGTATCATGTTTGCATCATTTATCAAGCAGGAGAAAGATAATGAACTAACTTTGGAAGACACATATGTATTCTTATTTGGCTCGCCGACATAAATGCCATCGTTAAATACAGAACATCTTTGTTTTGGGGATCAACAAGTAATCAAATGAGGTGGCTTGGAGGTGTTCTTTTGAAGGCGAACTCAAGGCAAGTAGGGCAATTATGGCCGCACCGTGGCGCCACCTAGAATAACCTCGAAGTAGGAGGTGGACAGTTAATGCGCAATAAGTCCTCCACGGTACCTCGTTGCCCCTCTATATGTTAGAACCTTCATATATAGGTTGCTGGAGAGATTGATTACAAATCACAGTCCCTCTCTCGGAATAGGGTTTGGCAGCAGTATTCACTGCGGGCCAAAGAGCGCAATTCGCTGGCTTCATTACCAATCATCATACATTATTACCACTCAGCTGATGCCGTTACCAATCCACCGTCATCATTACAACTCCTCCCTCCCCCCCCTGAACACCCCCCCCCCGCCCCCCCCCCCCCCCCCCCCCCCCCCCCCCCCCCCATCAGGGCCGACTTTTGACCGGCGTGCCGATTGCCAACCGAGGGAAACATTAACATATTTATTGATAACGGGATTTAATATTGCATAGCTCCATTCTTTCGCCTGGCCACTCAGTTCTTTGAACCATGAGAGTATGCATGACCGGCAATGTGGTTAGTTGGTTGTTAGTTTTACCTGCTGGCAACATCAGGGCCCAGCATCCTTGCGATTAGGATATCTCAGTTCCCTGATCTAATCCACCAATCCAGTCCTTGCCTGCGAGGTTAGTGCAGATTACTGTATATATACATATACATATATATATATAAGTAAGCGCAGACAACACACACAAATGAGTATGGTCGATACATAGCTATAGCCAGAATTATTCCTAGCATTGGGAATGGATATATACATGTCATCATCATCATCATGCTGTCAGTCGCGATGCGACAAAGACTGCTTTCATTACTTGACTGCCGCTCTCCATTTAGCTCTTTGCTGTGAGAGTGATGTGCATGAGTTGGTCTTAATATCTCTAAGACATTTCATTGAAGCTGCCTGCAAAAGTGTTGAAGTGCTGCTGGCTTTTGCAAGTTACCAGCGGCACTCTCTCGGGTAGCAAATAGAGGTTTCACACCGGCAAGAACATGGCCAGACATGCGCAAAACTATTTGTCCCTGCAGTGGCTGGTCGGGAGATGTTGGGAGTTCCATACATCAACCGCCCTTGATGCTGCCACAATGACACAGTTTTCTGTTCAGGGTTTGCTCCCTTAGCCTTCGGTTCTGTCAAGAACCTGTACCACAAGGAGAGTGGTTTACAACTCTGCAGGGCAGGGGCGTCAAACTCCCTGAGGTATTGCAATACATGCATACCCAATTATGGTTATTTGAATATACATGTATTCCTACAATAAAAGCTCTCTAAATCGACTGATCTTGGGACCATTCAGGGAGGTGATCGATATAGGGAGTTAGAATATGGTTAAAATGGTATTGTTGGGACCCAAGTAAAGCGATCTCTACAGGGGAGTGTTCGATCTGTGGGGGTGGTCTGCGAGTGAGGTTTTACTGTATATGCATATATATATATGTTTATATATATATATATGATTCGTACCATTGCGAATGGCTATATAATTAGTAACATTGATATTAGATGGTCAAATCTGGTAAGAATGATAGTAATTAGCCGTCTTTAAAGAAGCCAAAACATGAGGCAAATTAAACCCCCCAAAAAGGTGACGGATACCATTGTGGTTATCATGGAAACAGATCCCTCATCATTGTCGCCGACCTCGCGGTGTAAAAGCCACTGTGACGACACTGGTAGTAAAGTGGACTATTGATCGTTTAATAGCATACCACGCGCAGTGATTGTAAAACCCAGAACTGAACACCACAAGGCATGTAGATACACAACATGTTTGGTGCGAATGGCGTTTTGCAATTTAGGTTTACACATTTGGTCGTGGGATTCGAGCTGGTGGGTTCGAACCCTGGCTGAGTCAAATCAATGACTTAAAAATTGATACTTGTCACTACCTAGCCTGGGGTTCGGAATCACTGTGTTTGGTTGTTGCTGTTTTATGTCCTAGCAACATCTAAGGCCATATCAGGACGGGTACCGACTTGTGACATTCATGGCGACTTGAAAGTGGAAATCAGGCCGCCAGCACCATGACCTGATATCCCACTCAGTCAGATTATCCTGACACTGAGCAAACCAGTCCGTGCCCTATCCTAGTAATGCCGAGGGCCAGGCCAGGAGGTGACAAGTATCAAATTTTAAGTCATTCGTTTGACTCAACCAGGGTTCGAACCCACGATCTCATGGTTTCGGATCTCCCGATCTCCCAAAACAGGGGACGGACGCTCAACTCATTCGGCCACCCCGTCTGGTCTCGGCATTACTAGGATAGGGCAAGGAACAGTGGAATGAGCAAGACCAATTTCCCCTGCTTAATCAGCTAATGCACACATAACAAAAATCCTCGCATTACAATCTTGCCTATATATCCCTGCGATTGGTAGAGGGAAATATTATAATGCTAGGTACATACCTACCATATACGATTCGCACACTAAAACTCGCGACCCGACCCGACCTGCGTAAAACTGAAAACGGGCCGATTCATTTTTCTAATGGCAAATCGCAATCGTAAGGAAGCAGTTTTAGCCCTAAAACTCAGTTTTAAGTCGCGAATCTCAATCGGTAGGTGTGCTAGGGGAGCGCACACCTCACGACTTTTGGGCAGTTTTAGATCGTATACGGTAGGTGGGTGCGGAAAAACGGTAGGTGTGTACCTAGCATAAGTCAACTTGGTAGGAGTTGCTGAAATTGGGTTGCTTTCTCCAAGTTATTCTATTGAAGAGCTTGTCAACAGAGCAAAGCCAGTGACTGCGATGCGATGCACAACATTAACTATTCCTTCTGCCATTGACTCGACCCGGTGGCTGATTCGTGGTAGACTGCAGCTTTCCCGTGTGGAAGGTTGGGAGATCAAATCCCGGTCGAGTCAAACCGTTGACTTACAGAATTGCTACTTGTTGCTACTTAACCTATCTATATGTGTGTGTGTGGGTTGGTGTGGGTGCAGGTGGGTGGGTGTGGAATGACGCTGTTCGTGAGGTTGATGCAAGGTGATCCGGCCAGCAGCAACCGGGTGCGCTGGCATATTCGGTAGAGCGCGGGCCTCGCGTGCGGAAGGTCGGGAGTTCGGTTCCCGCTTTGTTTGTTTGTTGTTTTAGGTCCTAGCAACATCTAAGGTCATATCAGGACGGGTACCGACTTCTGACAGTACGCACACATGGCAAGTTTATAGTGCTGCCCCACTGGGAAATCAGTCTGCCAGCACCATAACCCGATATCCCACTCAGTCACATTATCCTGACACCAAGCTAACCAGTCCTTGCCCTATCCTAATAATGCCGAACAACAAGCTAGTAAGGGACAAGTATAAATTTTTAAGTGATTTGTTTGATTCGACCGGGAACCAAACTCGCTAACTCCCGATCTTCCCCACGGCGGAAGCATTAATAACGGTTCGATTTTAGGGTTAATTTGATTAAATTTCACTTATTGCGTATGTAAATCTGTCAAAGATGATCGCATTGAATAGATTTGGCTCTAATATATTGCCGCTGATACGGCGGTGGCGGCGGCCATGTTTACTTGACGTTCGACAGTATGGATATCGACGTCGATGCGGCGGCAGCGATTTGTTTACCTTACATTTGTCGATTCGACAATATGCATAATGCCGCCAATGCAGCATTATGCATTAATAACGGTTCGATTTTAGGGTTAATTTGATTAACCTTCACTTATTGCATATGTAAATCTGTTAAATATGATAGCATTGAATAGATTTGGCTCTAATATATCGGCGGCCGGCACACTAACCGACGTGGCTAGCTTAGCCTATGATACGGTCGGGGGCTAGTGCTGGCACAGGCATATGAATACAGATTTTCCACTGTTAGCCATGTGGGGCTACCATAGCTGCGGTTAAGGCCCTGGCACCAGCACATGAATACGGGCCTTGTGCTCTACCGATTCGGCCACCGCGCCCGGTCCAGGTCCCGGTCGAGTCAAACCAAGACTTTACAATTGATACTTGTTTCCTTCCTAGACCCCGTGTTGGTAGACCATGGGATCGTAGGGTCGAACCCTGGTCGAGTCAAACCATGACTTAATAATTGGTACTTGTCGCTTCCTAGCCAGGTGCTTGGCATTATTAGGATAGGGCAAGGACTGGTTGGCTCAGTCTTAGGATAATGTGACATAGTTGGATATCAGGTCATGGTGCTGGTGGCCTGGTCTCCCAGTGGGGCAGCACTATAAAAGTCGCCATGAGTGAGCACTGTCCCAAGTTGGTACCTGTCCTGATATCACCTTAGATGTTGCCAGGAAGTAAAACAACAAACACACGAACAAAACCTAGTTTGGAAGAGATGGTTAGCGAGGCAATACAAATAGGGTGGAGTGAGAGACCGAACTTCCAGCATGTATAAATTGTTACCGGTAAGCCTGTATTATGCTTAGCCATGACGCAAATAAAGTGTCCTACCCATCACCTCCTTGTCTCTCTCCTTTTCCGTAGCCCAACTTGATGTATACATATATATATATATATATATATATATATAAATAAAGTAATAATTATTAATTGTGTAATGCTAAGAGGATTAAGAAAGTGAAATAACAATGACTATGACGATGGATAAAAAATAACAATGCAAACAAATCCCGGGGATTACAAAAGGATTAAGCCCGGCAGCGTTTCCCAGTTATCCATTTATTGTGTTGTTGTTTTGTCCAGGCCTCCCTTTTGTTCGGGCATTTTCTCCGGTGATTTCAGCAACACACAAGGAGCATGCATGGTTGGGTAAGGGGGGGGGGGGGTAGGCTTCAATGGCTCTATGGGAAAAAAGCAATCAGATAAGAACAGAAAAAAGTAGACAGTCAAAACAATGTTATCGCATTTGCCTTATTAAGTTAGCGTTGTGCTTCCATGTATCAGGAATTGTAACTAGCCGGATCAGGGCGAGGCTCATGGTGCTGAAGGCTTCAATGGAGTCCATTTAGGAGGGTGAAAATGCAGCCTGGGGGCTGCGAAGTAATGTGTCTTAAGCCTAATCATCTAAAGCATCAACGACCAGTGACAACCACTTTGCAAACAGTCAGCGAATGAAAGTGCAAATAACTAAAAAAGGCTGAAGACTTAATGGAAGACTTTTAAGATTATATAAAATTGAAGAAGACAACAAGTAAGTGGCGTTCTGATGCAATGGTTTGCCATATTGGGTCTGATTTAAAAATAATTTTAAAAAAACACACCTGAAAAACACCCAACTAAAAACCCATACAAACAAAAAGACCAATTGATTTGCAATTTAAGTCGCAGTAGACAGAGGAAAATTAGGTGGAAGAGGTAGGGGGGTGGTAGATAAAAGATTCACCCGGTACTTGTAGTTCACGGGTGAATACCAACCCTATATAAAAACGGTCGAAAATAGCGTTAGCATGGAACAACAAGTACAATGCCTGGCACCAGTGTCAAATGGTTACTTATATCAGAACAGAGTTGGTGAATGAGAGAGAATGCAAAAAGACAAGATGGCTGCCGCAGAACACCGTCGATTTCACTTTTACATCTAATTAAACTAGATATTATATTATATTTTTCATCTCAAAGGTAGCGGGAAAGAATAAATGTTGCTTCTTAGATTGTGAAATTAGGCTCTGATTTCATTGACCCGTTTTTTCGACAGCTTTTACATAGGGTTGGTTTGCACCCCAACTGCAGCAGTACGGGGTGAATCTTGTATCTAGGTGGGTGCAAGATTGGCATCCAATGCTTTCAGAACATCTGCTAGACAAGGTAGGAGAAATTTGCTTGCGTGGCTAGAGGAAAGGAGCAAAGCCAGACATCTCACCACCACTATTGTGCAGGAAGGGTAGAAGGGAGGTGTGATAGAGGACGAGCCAGACTCTGGGATATGTGTTGATTATTGGCTCAACCACGTGACCCTTCCCTGTAGCCGCCGCTAGGAGGCGTGGTGTGATCGGTGTGGGACGCCAGCCTTTTCTTGCTTTTTTTTTCTCCGAGTTGGACGGACTAGGCGGCCAAGCACAATGGATTACTTCCCAACTCTCTCTTACCCCTCCCTTCGCACTCCCACCCCCCCACCCTCACACCCTTCCACCCTCCCACCCCGCCCCCAACTTGCCATGCTTGTCCGGCATTGGCGGCTGCCAGCGTGGGATATTCGGTAGCAGAAAGCAATAGGAGCGGATAAACGTGTTCCAATTGGCCGGGGGCAACCGCGTCCCAATCTCACCACACATACCATCCGCTAATATGAATCGGACAACATTAGTCTTGTCAGTCATGTGCACATATATAACATATACTCAATAACTAATCTATCTACACTGTGTACTAAATAACTAATCTATGATGTATACTATAATATATGGTATATTGTATATTATATATTATAAACACTATACAATGTGACGCAGTATAATGCATGGCATATGATATAATATGACATAATATATAATCTTTCAAGTAATACATACCATACTATATAACACAATATATCATAGTATATAGTATATAGTATATTATATAGTATTTTATATAATATATATTATAGTATATATTTTAGTATGTATTATATTATATAGTATATACTATAATGTATAATAATATATAATATGGTGTTCTATATAGTGTATCATATAAGCTAGTATATGCTACATAACATAATATATACTATGTTACATACTACCTATATTTGCGTCACTGTATGTATTAATACGGTGTATGAAATAGAATATAGAATACGGTGTTATATGCTACATCATATAATATATATATATATCCTACGTAATGTATTAGTTTAATTGATAACCCATGCAGAATATATAATATATTAAAGGGCGTCATCATGTATATAAATAATCTATTTATATAATATGTATGTAATGTATATAATAAGATAATGTAATACTACTAATACTAGTAATAGCATATGAATACCAGGCATCTCCCCGATCAACTGATCCCTATTGAAATAGCTGAAGACCAGTCGGGGGAAGAGTTCAGGCGCAAAACCCCGTAAACACCAATCCAAAAATGCCATTAAAATAAAACATTTTGTCTTCAAGGTCATTTTAATTATTACTAATTCCACTTTTCTTATGATGAAATGATAACGGAGCAATGAACAAAAATATTGGAATGTAAAAAAACTAATTGTGTCATGGTTTGATTCCAATGTTTATCTCGATTTTTGGATTGGTGTTTACATGGTTTTGCGCCTGAACTCTTCAATTATATCAGCCCTTGATAGTGATTGTTCAAATTAGATCTCTGTGTTCGTCTGTTTACCAGATTATTCCGGTAAACTGTTAGCAGAACTGGGCGCTGGAGTCCGCTATGGCTTCTGGCCTGCTTCGGTTTGTGGTTTTTGGCTCCCCACCGGAGCGTTACATCAACAAATTGGCGTCCACTTTGCTTAAATCTAAGCACGTAAAAAAATGTATGTGCAGGTGTCGTGGCGCCACCATCGGAGCTGGGGTTGGGGGAAGCTGAAGCAGTAGATTAGATGCCTAGGACAGATTCAATCAGTCCATAAAACCCGGTGAGTGCTTGGGGAAAGGAGGTGTATTCCGGATTATTATACAAGATACTTCTTATACAGCATATATATACATATCCACACGTTTTCTGGTATACCAGAATTACCTATATATACATATATATATATATATATGTAATATAACACATATATATATGTAAATCATATATATGTGTTATTCTTGACATTTGATGGCTGGGAGTTCCTACGTAGTTGTTAGTGAGACCGGATCCAAGATGGCCGCTGGCAATGGATGATGAAGGTCAGTGGAGATGGCGGTCAGGGAGTCGGTAAACAAGACTAGCGCTTCCTCGATCACTGAGGTCATCTGCATCTGTCCCGTGTGTATCCCCACTGAGACAAATGCTTACACTCGTCTACCAACTAGATTCCGAGCTAAAGTCCCGCCTCGGGATCAATGGCCGTGCTGGTCATGATACCCTTTTCTATGCTTAGAAGGACGAGTCGGGTAATCTAAATAATCTAAATAATCACCATGTACCTGCTACTGTGTGAGAAACAAACACATCTTATCACCTCCTACTGTGTGATAAGATTAAACCACCAGTACAACTGGCCAGCATTGAAAGCAAGCCAAAGACTCGAGCTTAAATGCTATGGACAGTATAAACACAGGATCAAACAAAACCTAAAATTATAAAATTAATAAATGTGAGCGAATCGCCTCGGTGGAGTCTTTGGGTGTGATAGTATGTGAACTTTGCGATTTAGATGTAACCTGGCCCAGAAAAGACGGCCAGAGGCCAGGCGTTGTTGCATGTGTGACCACTCACATTGATGTTGGAGTTAAGTAGCTTTTCTGGGCAAAATAAGTGGTGTGCATATTTATATTTCTTGCATATTATGCTCCAGTTTATACCAGACACTTATGACTAACTCTTCCGGTGACGGAAGATATTGCGAAGGCGGGAATAGGAAGAGATGGGAAGTAAACATCATCGAATTGACAGGCTTGGAGTTAGGCAACAAGTCTCAAAGGGCGTTGAAGAACAGGGAAAACTTTAAACAATAAAAGCAGGTGCAAATTCATTTGTGGAGCCGAAATGACACTAACTGTTAGGGGATTGATGATTGGTTGATTGGTTGTTGGGAATTGTGATAATGTTAGGTGTGGTACGGTAGTACGGAGGTGGTAATCCTGGCAATGGGAGCTTGTGGTTGTTTGGGTTTTATATCCTGTCATACCAGGATGGGTAGCGGTTTGTGAGAGTGTGCACTCATGATCACTTTATAGTGCTGCCCGACTGGGAAATCATGCCACCGGCATAATGACCTTAATTCCCACTAAGTCACATTATCCTGACACTGAGTTAACCAGTCCTTGCCCTATTCTATTAATGCCAAGCTCCAGGTTAGGAAGCAACAAGTATCAATGTTAACTCGGACGGTCTGATTTCCCAGTTGGGCAGAACTATAAAGTCGCCAAGAATGCACACTGTCCCAAGTAGGTACCTGTCCTGATATGTCCTGAGATGTTGCCAGGATGTAAAACTCCCAACAACCAACCACCTATCCACACAAATACGCCTACTACATACTCCACAGGCGACCCCGTCCACAAACCAACCCTCCCGCCCTCCCCTCACCCCCTGCACTAGATGATGAACAGCGACACAAAGACAAGACAACAAAACAACACCAGGACCCACCACGCAAAAGGGATATTTCATTTTCATCCTGCTGATGTTGTTGACATGGCTGTGTGCACCAGAGATAGTAGCATGCTCAGAGTGCACTCTGTCCACACGGTACTCCGCCCCGGTTAGGTCTGTGAACACAGCTGGACCTTATTGTTGGAGTTGCTCTGTCACTGAGATAAGTTCTTGACAGTCTCGGTGTGGCTGTGCGGTGAGGCTGCCTGGTGAGGTTGCGCGGTGCGGATGCACGGTGTGACTGCGCGGTGACGGTGCTCAGTGTGGCTGTAGTGTGCGGCTGCGGGGCGAGGCTGCTCGCTGCGTCTGCGGGGTGAGGCTGCGTGGTGCATCTGCGGGGTGAGGCTGCTGGGTGTGGCTGCGCGGTGTGGCTGCGTGGTGAGGCTGCGCGGTGAGGCTGCCTGCTGAGGCTGCATGGTGAGGCTGTGCGGTGAGGCTGCTCGGTGTGGGTGCGTGGTGAGGCTGCGCGGTGAGGATGCCTGCTGAGACTACACAGTGAGGCAGCGCGGTGCAGCTGCGCCGTGAGGCTGAGCGGTGCGGCTGCGTGGCACGGCTGAGTTGTGAGGCTGCATGGTGTGGCTGCACGGTGAAGCTGCACGGTGAGGCTGCCTGCTGAGGCTGCACAGTGAGGCTGTGTGGTGAGGCTAAGCGGTGTGGCTGCGCGGTGAGGCTGCCTGCTGAGGCTGCACGGTGAGGCTGCATGGTGAGGCTGTGCGGTGCAGCTGCACGGTGAGGCTGTGCGGTGCGGCTGCATGGCACAGCTGTGTGGTGAGGATGCGCGGCGAGCCTGCACTGTGCGGCCGCACTGTGCGGCCGCACGGTGCGCCTATGCAGTGTGGCTGTGCAGTGCAGCTGTGCGGTGAGGCTGCGTGTGAGGATGCATGGTGCGGCTGCGCGGTGTGGCTGTGCGGTGCGGCTGCATGGTGAGGATGCATGGTGCAGCTGTGGGGTGAGGCTGCACGGTGTGGCTGCGCGGTGAGGCTGCATGAACTCTCTTATCTGGCTCCGACATCAGAAGGACTGCGGTTGATGGAGTGTTGTAGGAGCCAGTCTATTATGGCACCCGCTGTGGGATCCGATATGATTCAGACACTTGTTAAATTCGTTAGAGCTATATACATATGTATATTTATATATTATTTATATATATCTACTATATTATGTAGATATAAAAAATGTAGCCCCTTAATGTTTCTCTCTAACCACCTTAACTGCCATGTTATTCACTGCTGAGTGGGAATTATCTCCTCCCCGCCTTCTCTACACCGTGAGCCAACTGTCAGTCTGCTCACTTTCAAAACTATTTATGTATGTATGAGATCAGGGCGCCGGCGCCATGCCCTGATATCCCACTCAGTCACATTATCCTGATACTGAGCTAACCAGTCCTTAGACCAGATGGGATGGCTGAATGAGTTGAGCATCCATATCCTGTTTTGGTAGCTCATGGGTTTCAAACCCTGGTCGAGTCAAACCAATGAATTAAAAATTGATAGTTGTCTCTTCCTAGCCAGGCACTCGGCATTATTAGGATAGGGCAAGGACTGGTTGGCTCAGTGTCAGGATAATGTGACTGAGTGTAACGGTCATCAGGTTATGGTGCTGGCAGCCTGGTACCCCAGTGGGGCAGCACTATAACTTGTGCAGTGTCACAAGTCGGGTTCCGTCATGATATGACCTGAGATATTGCTAGGACATGAAACTCCAACAACCAACCAATCAACCAACCAATCAGTCCTTGCCCTATCCTAGCGCCAGGCTACTTAGTGACAAATATCAAATTTGCAAGTCATTTTTTTTCTCTACCAGGATCCGAACTCCCAACCTTCCGCACGAGAAGTCTGTGCTTTAACGATTCGGCCAGAATGTCCAGAATATTGTATGCATGTATCCATGTGACGTCCACAATGTTGTATCTACGTATCCAGACCGCTCTGGCACCCCGCGCCCGCCCCGCCTTCACCAGGGACCTCACCCGCCCATAATAAAAGAAAGCAAAACAATACAATACCAATACAAACCAAATACAGAACCTTGTTAACCACCCACATATACAGAAAATATAACACACTCACTATCAACACAAATCTAACCAAAAAGAAAACAAGAACACCAAACAACCGCAAACTACAAACCCAACACACAGACATAATAAACCAAAAGAGCAGATTAGCAATGAGAAATGATTACAATATCAAGTATATAGTCAAGTAGTTGCCTAAGACTGACACAAATAGTGACTAATGCTGCACATAATGCAACATGAGTCACGGACACCCATTGTTCAAGGTGTCCTGTACTGTACAGAAGCAACACAGGATACTGTCCCAAACCATGTGTAAAATTCCAGAGTCCATGGAAAACGGCTGGAAGACCAGTGCTCCGCACTGATAATGTACTTGTTCTGATGAATAAACACTTGTGAAAAAAAATAGATATATATATATCTATATATGTGTGTATATTTAAATGCTTATACGAGATATTAGGACTTGGACAAATATATATAATGTATGATTCAATATCTGTTATTTATTCTCCCTGATTATTTAGCAAGTTGCCTCGGCGGTGCCATCATGACGTTCCCGCCATACTAACAGCCTACAATCTTTACCCCTTTCCAGATATTTTACTAATTTCTCAACCTACTTGCCGTATTTGTCATATTGTATCTCTTTGCTTCTTTGTTTGATGGCGCTTACTTTCTCTAATATCATATAATGTCATAGCATTATGGTTAGTACACGACCTTCAAAATGACAGCAGCGTGGGTTCAGGTCACACTCTAGGTGTGGTCAAACAAATCATACAAGAGTTGTGCTGTGGCCGGAACCCCTTACTATACATGAATTGTAAGTCAACTACCCGCATATTTAGAATTGTAAGGATGAGATTTAAAATCCAAGGGAGGTGAGCCTGCTCGGGTGAAATGCAATCAGCCTCCCCATTGCCTACCTGTGTATGTGGCGTCATGGACTCTAGATAGCCTAATGGTTAGAAGTCACGTCCCAGAATGGCATAGAGGTGGGTTCGAGTCTCGCTCTAGGCGTGCTCTTTCCTTTGGTTTGCAAAATCACTCCCCCCGACAGTAGGTTAGGCATGTTGTAGGCTTCTTTCTGAAATCAGGTATAACGCAATATTTACTATCTCTACTCAATGTGTACTAGAGGCGTCGTTAATTAAAACAGGGTTTACTTTTACTTTACCCTACTGAATACCTAAATAGCATTATCATATCATTAATGGTAACCGATCTGTTTCAGGTATCCCTATGAGAACTGTTCACGTATCCCTATGAGAACTGCCATCCTGCCACTGCTATGACTTTCTCCATTACTGGGAATGCAGTTGTCTCACATATCAATATGGTAACCTGCATAAGCAGATAGTATGTTGATCGTTACAATTGACAAAGTTTTGTCCTATATTGCTTAGCACCTTTTGAGACAGTCTCACATGCATACATACACGGATTGACCGGATAGTTCCGCTTACTGTAACGAAGCCCTGCATCATGAGGTATCAGCTTCTCACAATGTAGGTTAACTAAAAAAATCACCATCACATGAACAAAATATATGTTTTACGACTAGAAGAATCCCATAAGAGCTGACACACAGATACACTTGTACAACAACGGGCATAACTCCTGTGATACAAGCATCAGCATTTGAGATATATGCACTTCTTAGCCTTTGTCTTTCTGGCGCCACTATTAACAATAGAAAACTCCATTGTGACATTATGTAGGACGACTGTGAAGTTTCCATAGTTGTAAGCTAATTGCTATACCCTGTGTAATCTATATGTTGTCTATTGATTGTCTGTCCTCTGCCATGTTAAAGCTGTATAGTCTGATGAAATATCAAATTGTCAAAACCAAACCAAAGATTTGATTTTACATATCTAACTTAGATACTGATGCACTTACTAAGCATTTGTTTCTGCGTAGAAGGTAATACCAAGTCAATTAAACAGAACCTCCTGTTACTGCAGAAGTCTATGATGTCAGAGTTTTGACAAGCTTGCCAAAACATATTTTCCATGTTTGCACTCAAAATATCTCAACAGTTTACCATTTAAAATAAAGGTAACGTTGAACTAATGTACAGTAGATATGAGTGATCGATCTAATATATTTATCTCAGAAAAAATACAGAAATTCAAAAGCGTCGGACTATGCAACTTTAAGCTATTTCTAAATCCTAAGTTGCATTAATAATAAAGCGACTACTATTCTTGAAATGGCATGATGGATGCGTACACGAAGCTTACTTTGAACTGTGGATGTGTATTAAGGACAGTATCTTTCTAAGTGGGTAACTCAGCCGTGGACGCCTGGTCGGTAGAGCGCAGCCTTCCCTTGCGAAAGGTCGGGAGTTCGAATCCTAGCTGAGTCAAACCGATGCCTTATAAAATTGATACTTATCACTACCTATCTTGATACTCGGCATTAATGGGATAGGACGAGTACAGGTTAGCACATTATAAGGATAAGTAATGCCTTGCAGAAATGAAAATTACCTGATGAACCCATATTATAAAGTTTTCTCGGTTACTGTTTCATTGACTTTTCCACTATTTAAATGAGTGGTGTTCACTGTGGCGGAGTGGTTAGAGTGCCTGAATTTGTTCTACATCAGTCTCCTAATCTGAAGGTTGGTGGTTCAATTCCCCATGCCCCACCTCCACCAATCTGGATTTCCACCGCTGTGTATAAATTACAGCGTCATCAAAGGCCGGTTGCTCTCATACCATATCTATGTGGTCTGGGAGGTTAAAAATCATGTGGGTCGGTAAAAGTGTAGGCTTGGGCTTTCTATCAACAAACTGTCTAATGGTGTAAACAAGTCTAGCCAAACTTATCCATGATAGGCAGTATAAATCTTCAAGAAAAAAAAAGAAGAAAAAAAGAGTCATATTTAGAAACATTACCTTCTGAGCATGGATCCCAAAACAATGACGCCCACGTTATCTATTTCGATTTTCCTGCGACTTGATGGTGTCATAGTGCATTAACAACGGCTCTATATTCATAGACATGCATGCATATATATAACCACTGTAGCCTGGCACACTCCTCCAATTCTTCACATTCTTCATATTCTTTGCATTCTTGCTCCGGCCTACTGCATGATATCAATATCTAAGACAATAGCATTACAAGTTCTGTTGACGGGTTACTAATTGTAAATAGTGAGGCTGGTGGCTTTTTACTTGCTTACATCATGCGAAGCTGGCGGCGCCGTATCCCAAGAAGGTACCACTGCCAAAGTACTCACATTGTGTATTGGCGGAAGTCAGTGGCATTTATGATATCAGATCGCATGTTGCTTGGCTGGAGTATCTCAATAATTCAAGCAATCAGTTATTGCCAAATCCCAGATTGGCATGTACAAGCTTATACCATCAGGTAGTTCCCATTTATATAATAATTATTAAATGTTTTCTATTAATAATACATATAATATATTGCAAGTCCGATCGGACGGGGTGATCGAAGTAGTAAGAGCACAGGCTTTCCATGTGGAATGTCAAGAGTTTGAATCCCGGTTGGGTCAAACCAGTGACTTACAACATTGATACTTGTCACTAGCAGGCCTGGCGCTTGGCATTAATAGGACAGAACATTCATTTACTGGTTAGCTCAGTATCAGGATAATATGACTGTGTCGGATATTGGGTTATGGTGCCAGCGGCCTGGTTGCCCAGTGGGGCAGCACTGGAAAGTATCCATGACTACATACAATCACAAGTTGGTGGCCATCCTGATATGACCTTACATGTTGCTAGAACATAAACCCAAAACACACTGCACACTAGCACAGGTTGGTACCTATTCTGATATGACCTTAGATTTTGCCAGAACGTAAAACACAAACAATCAAGCAGCTGAAGTCTGGCAGTGCCATCCACCTAGATGGGCTGCACTTGGAAGGACCTCTACTCTGAAACCTTCTATCACTTATACTCTTTCATTTGTATAAGGTCTAGTTGCGCCTAATTGCCTTTGGCTGATCTTGCTTTGGCCTGCCCTTCACCGGCTGGCTGTTTGATGTTGCCGTTTGCCCATTGTTTGGTGGCCTTGTGACCTGTAGCTACTCTGTATCTGGCATTTGGCATCTGCTGAGTGCATAGGGTCACCGCCGCACATCGCGGCTGCGATAAAAGCCGCACTTTGAAGTAGAGTAAATTAGATTTAGAAGGAACAGAGCAGAATTGTGCCGCCCTCACGTAACTGCCATGTGAAATGCAGCAGATGTTCTTAGATTTTTATTTTTTAACAAAGATAAACCAAAAGACTAGTGGTAATAAATGTAAGATCTAAGGACTAGTTCACATACTTCCATCATGACTGTGGATGTATGGTTAGGGCTTCCACTTGCTTCATGGGAGTGATCCCAGGCCGAGTTGAACCAATGAATTTGATACTTATCGGTACCTTGTCTGGTCATCGGCATTACAAGGATATAACAATAATTTGTCAGCACGAATTTAGTGTAAGAGTTTGCTACTAACATACAATGTTTTTTCTAGTAAACCAGACCCTCTCCTACTTCATCATCATCAGCATGCTGTCGGTCGCGATGCAACAAAGACTGTTTTCATTACTTGAATGCTGCTCTCTATTTAGCTCTCTACTGTGAGAGTGATGTCCATGAGTCAGCTTTAATGTCTCTCAGTTTCAGGTTTCTCTTGGTGGTATCCTTGAACCGGAGACGAGGGCACCCTCTCTTTCTGTAACAAGAAGACAGTTGAGAATTGAGGATCTGCTTTGGTAGCCTGTCTTATCACATCCTCATGAGGTGTCCAGTCCACCGGAGATTCTTTTTGATCAGAAGATCTTCCATAGAGGGCAGCCCTATCCGTTCGAGTATTTCCTTATTTTTCACTTTGTCCTTCCAGGTTAGCCTCATGATTGAACGCAGATGTTGCATCATGAAGGCATGCAGCCTTTTCACCTATCATCTGTACACTGTCCAGGCCTCGGCTCGATATAGTAGGGTGGATAGCATGATTGCACAGTAGATCTTGCCTTTGACCCACATGGACACATGGTGGTTGTTCCAGAGTCTCTGGCGTAGTTGGCCAAAATATGTGCTAGCCTTGGCCATCCTCCTCTGTATTTCAGCATCAATGCGTCCATCGCTTGATATAGTGCTTCCGAGGTAGGTGAATTCCGGAACAGAGTTCAGCTTGTTTCTGTCAACCATGATATCCGCCTCTTGGGTTATTGTAGAGTTGGGTTGGTACAGCACCTCAGTCTTCTTGATGTTAATCTTCAGGCCAAACTTCTTTGATGCATCGGAGAAAGTGTCCACTATTTTCTGCATCTCTTCAGGAAAGTGGGCAACCAGTGCACTGTCATCTGTGAATAGCAGTTCTCTCACCAGTATCCAAGTAGTCTTGGTCTTCGCTCTGAAGTGTGCAACATTGAATAGGTCAGCGCTCTGTCTGGACTGTATATAGATGCCATCCCCCATGTCTCAGAAAGCCTCATAGAGCATTGCTGATCAGAAGATGGAGAAGAGCATGGGGGCCAGTACACAACCTTGCTTGACCCCATTGGTAACCCCGGATGATTCCAAGACTTCCCCTCCAACTTCTCTGGGCATCCATACTTCCTCAGTAGCTGCCATACCCTGGTCCTCCCGACTGTATCAAATGCCTTAGTAAAATCGACAAATGCCATGTACAGTGGTCTGTCCTGCTCAAAGCACTTTTCTTGTAGCTGTCGGAGACAAAATATCATATCCATGGTGCTCCGGTTACCTCTGAAGCCACACTGTGACTCCGGAACTAAATCAGGAGTTATGTGAATAGATAGTCTATGGAAAGAAGAGAGATTCCTCTATAGCTCCCACAGTCTGTTTGATCACCTTCCTTGTAGATGGTTACAATGCTGGCATTCTTCCATGCATGGGCTACAGAACCCTCCTCCCAGGCATTGGTGATTAGTTGGTGCAGGCTGTTGAACAGATTGTCTCCTCCGCGCTTCCATACTTCAGCAGGAATTCGATCAACCCCAGGTGCTTTGCCATCTTTCAGGCTGATGATTGCTCTAGCCATCTCATCCATGGTTGGAATCTCATCGAGGCATGTTTTGGTAATGCGCTGCTGGATGTTGACCAGAGCTTTGTGATCTATGTCACCAGGGACAATGAGTAGCTTCTGGAAGTGTTCACTCCATCTTGCCACAACTCTCTTGCTGTCAGAAAAGGTCTCCATTCCATCTGTTGAGTTCAGGTGAACAGGTCCCTTCTTCACAGGTCCCCACATTTCCTTCTGTCATGTCATGAAAGCTGCCTGCAAAAGTGTTGAAGTGCTGCTGGCTTTTGCAAGTTACCAGCGGCACTCTATCGGGGAGCAAATAGAGGTTTCATACCGATTATGCTATGCTTATTAAGACGGCCTTACAGCATGATTTAAATCAAAGTGCCCACTATTGCCTTATATAGTACTCCTTCTTTTACATAGTACAATCGGGTTTTTTCCTTTCTATTTCTCCTTTAGTTGAGTGGCGAATGATATTGTCATTGGGGTGCAGCAAACAAAGGGAACATCGTCCTTAGATCGGATTCGAACCCATATTTCTGCCATTCCGAGATGAGCATTTTACCCAATTTGTCTATCTAGACTCTCTGATGCAATCAGGATGCCTGTCTATATTGGTTGGTTGGTGGAGTTTTACGTCTTGGTAACATCTATGGTCATATCAGGACGGGTACCGACTTGTGAGAGTGGGCACTCATGGCGACTTTTACCGTGATGCCCCACTGGGAGACGGCCGCTAGCATCATGACCTGATATCACACTCAATCACACTGAGCCAACCCTATCCTAATAATGTGGAGTGCATGACTAGGATGTGACAAGTGTACATTTTTAAGTCATCGGTTTGACATGACCAGGGTTGGAACCCATGAGTTTGAATCGCATGATCTATCAAAACTGGAGACGGACGCTCAACTCATTGGTCCCCCCACTGTCTATGTGGCTCATTACCTGCGAGTTCAGTCCAGATAACGCCCACACCTAATGCTATAATTTTAAGCAGTTTTACTTAGTCATAAATGTAAGGCAATCTAAGTAAGCCCCACGTAGCAGCATATTTGTTCATGTCCCAGATCACAACATTTTAATTGATTTGACTTATTCACAATTACATCGTTGTGTTATTGCGAGGCACTGAAGCCAATACCCATTATTGCTTGTCACGATTATCCAAAGAATAAAATTTGATTTGACCATTACATATTGAAAGGGGGATTTGGCCAGTATCCCTGTAGAAGATGATTTTGATTGTTGTGCAATCTAATGAATATCTAGAAACCACCTGGGGATTAAAATTGCATATTCCGATGAAGCATCAAATTTTCAAAACCAAAAAAACTCACCTAGATTTAATTCTACATATCTAACTTAGATACTGAGGCACTTATTAAGCATTTATCGCCACACAGAGGCAATTTAATAGAACCCATTACTGCAGAAGGGTACGGTATCAGAGCTTAGACGTGCTTGCCAAAATTAATGTTGCATCGTTGCACTTCAAATATCTCAAAAGTTAGCCACTTAAAATAAAAGTTACTTCAAGCTAAAGTAACGTACATTATAACAATCAACCTAATGTAGTTATCTCAGAAAATGTCAGAACTCAAAATAATCGGACGATGCAACTTTAACGATAAGGCTGAACTAGCTAATAACTAGAAGGATTAAAACAATTTAAGAGCCTATCGAAGATCATAGGGATAACGAGCAAGTTCGAAATGTAAAGGGATTGTACAGGTTCATGGTTATTGGATATAATGTATTCATAAAGATAATCAAGGTGATGGACATTAAAGAGCTAAACAAATTGAAAGAAAAAAATTGATTTTACCTGAAGTAAATTTAAATACTCACTAATTCCACTTTTCTTGTGATGAAATGGTTATTGATCAATGAACAAA
Source organism: Branchipolynoe longqiensis (assembly GCA_030323885.1). Classification (NCBI taxonomy): domain Eukaryota; kingdom Metazoa; phylum Annelida; class Polychaeta; order Phyllodocida; family Polynoidae; genus Branchipolynoe; species Branchipolynoe longqiensis. Next base: position 20,880,977 of record CM059191.1, read on the forward strand.
ACAAAATGAATGTAAACAATTAACCCTTTCAATGTTTGAGTCTGATGCTTGTCTACATTTGTGGATCGGTCTTTACAGGATTTTGGGCCTGAACTCCTCATATGTAAATTACCACTGATTTTGTTTTGGGTAAATATTGTTTATTCATCTGAATACATATTTTGTCAGCACCGAGGCACTGGTCTTCCAGCCATTGAAGCGATCACATTTGATTGTTCAGAGGGATAGTGATAATGGTGTCCAGGGTTTACATACTACATGTATATATGTTTTCTATATTTGGGTTGTTCCCAGAAGTTGTGTACCAATAGTGTGACATCAGTACCACAAAATCAAAACACTGCCAAAGACCTATAAACAAATTTCCTCAATGTGTATGTCCTTTTGCATCTGAATAATTGAAAATAAACATATTCTGGCATTTTTAAGTAGGTCAAATGATGCTCACACCCAATAAATAACAGTATAGCATGGAAACCAATCAGACTCCAAAATCAAATATTTTCCACACAAAACTTGACATTTTTATGACATTTCACATGCCACTTGCTATATAAACAGTAGTAATAATAATTTGAAACCTCATTGCTATGGTTTTGTCTTATTTGTGAATATTAAAGAGAAAAGCAAAAAAATATTAGCAAGGTAACAGTCAAAGTGGAAACAACAATTTTACACAAATGTTTGGCTCAAATTTCAATGTTTAGGGGCAATTTCAGGATTTATCTTTTACTATACCATAACTGGGTCCATGCATAGAGTGTCAAATGGTGAAAATAGTTCCTGTACTGTACTCAGTGTTTGATACAGAGTTTCATAGTACTTGCAAGTGGAAACAAAATGTTACAATGTTAATGACTCCAGAAAAGGTTAACTATTTCATAATTTTGTTTTAGAAATAAATGTCTTCGACTTAATGAAGACATTGTATATGACCATTTGAAGTGAAATGAGCTGTTGTTCAGAGGTTTTCATTAAGTTTGTGACACTTTATTTTCAATGCTGTTGACAATGTCACAAATTAGTGATGTAATTGTCTATGTATTTAGCTACATCCATCCCAATAAGATACATAATACACAATATTAACATTTACTTTTGATCTAAAATATCTCCCACATTATTGGGCAAAATTATGAAATCTAAATATTGACACTCCAATAATGGGTTTCTTTGAAATATGCATTTCAAGTAGACTACCTCAAGTGGTACACAGTTTCTGAGAACGACCCATTTGGAAGTTTTGTATACAAGGAATGGTAGGCTTTTATATTTGACACAGCTTTCAGAATTGATTGCAATATTTTACATTTTCTGTGAAAGCGATGGTTAAATAATAATATGACAGAATGAAGTTTAAGCAGTTCTCGCCATTAACTGATTAATATGGCCTTTGGGGCTGACATTGCATAAAACCATCCACAATCAGTACATCAGTCTGGCATCTATGAATTAATAAATTTGAAGACAACTGGTCTGAGACACAAGAGGTGATTTCACGTGAAGTGATGTATTTCAAGTTATATCGTGAGGGGTGATGAAAATGGGAAATATTGCACCTGGGGCGGGACTCGAACCCACATCTCTTTGCATTCTTGGCCAGTGTGCTAACCATTACACCACCCAGGCTCCCTGATATTACCATACTACCCACCTCTACCTGTATACGCGGCTCCTTGCCTGAGAGGTCAGTGCAGACCACTGCACTTGTCCACCTGGAATTGTAAGTCTTTTACTGCTTACAATTACATACATACATGCAATACACTTACATATACATACACAGGGTAGGTTCAACAAATATACAGGGCATAGCTTGGACATGATCATGGTCATGGCAACCAGTGTCGTGGGGGTGATGAAAATGAGAAATATTGTGCCTAGGGTGGGACTCGAAGCCACATCTCTTTGCATTCTGGGCGAATTTGGTAACCATTAGACCACCTAGGCTCCCTGATATTACCATACTATCCATGCCTCCTGTCTTTGTGGCTCCTTGCCTGATAGGTCAGTGTAGACCACTACAGTTGTTTAATCCGATGAGGCTCTAACACTATCAAAAGCAAAGCTCAGATTGCATCCGCTATATCCAACATAGATACTGACGTACTTATTAAACATGTGTTGTTTGATGAAATAAGCATCGGCTATTGCGGGGTTAAACATGTGTTGGTGCAAGGAAGGAAGAGTAAGTCAATTTAGCAGAAGCGGTCAGTGCTGCAAGTCATGCAATCCTATGATATGTAGATTTCAATGTGCGGACCAAATGTCTTCCCTTTCAATATTTCCAAATTAGCCATTATTTTAAAAAAACATTAGTTTTAAGTATAGAAGTATATAATAAGTATATTATACCAATCAACTTAATATATTTATGTATGCACATATGACAGAAACTCCAAAGATTAGTTTATGAAGCAGGGGAGATTTCAATCGTGGATGATTGGTGTTCCTAATTCCACTGCTCCTTGCCCTATCCTAATAAAGCTAAGTGCCAGGCTAGGAACTGATCAGGATTCGAACCCACGATCTACCAAAACGGGAGACGGACGCTCAACTCATTCGGCCATCCCGTCATTTCAGATTATCCGACGTGAAATAAAGTTTGTTTGGTCAGGCAACATCTGAGGTCATATCAGGATAGTTACTGACTGATGACACTGCGCACCCATGGGGAATATATAGTGATATCCCACTGGGAGCCTAGGTGGCGACCACTATGACCCGATCCATGACAGTGCCATTATCCTTATACTGAGAAAACCAGTCCTTGCCCAATCCTATTAATGCTGAGCGCCATGCTAGGCCGTGTCAGGTGTGAATTTGAATAAGTCCTGATGGCATGGGCACACACAATGTGACTATAGGAGTTGGGATAAATATTAGTTTATTACCACGCATGAACAGTCACTTGAGCCCAGTGTCAGCTCATATGCTTGAAGCAGCTCTGACAGAGAAGGCTCCCCTTACATAGGCCTGAAGTAATGCCATTAATTAGGTACATGGGAAGACACGAACATACCAGACATCGTGAAGTAATACTGTGATAATCAGGACTCAATGAATGCCATGTTGCATAACCAGTAATTTACATAATCAATTGCAGAGGAGGAAATGTAACTGTGGGAGTGGTGGCCTATGATTGGCTCAGACCAGGTTAGGGTCTGGAGGGAATGTGTTCTGTGATTGGGTGAGGCTTTGAGGTGTTGGAAATGTGTTGTGTTAGGAGCAGGGTGGAGGACCCCTCATCCTCTCCTGCCCCATGACCAGCCCTCTCTCCTGCCACAGGACCCGCCCTCTCCTGCACCAGGACCCCCCCCCCCCCCCCATCCCCGGTGAGAGGGGTTTGGGGCGGAGTGTCCGGTTATGCACAACACCAGCAATGACAACCATTGCTCACACTGCTTTAACTCGGTCTGGCTTCGAACCCACGACCTCTCACATCGGAAGCCAGCCAACGCTCAGAGTCTTACCAACTGTGTCATCCCACCTGTCCTTTAAATAAAAGAATACAGTTTAAAAAAATTGAACTAATATGTAATATAGCGCCACGTTAAAAAAAAACCACACAGCCACAAAAATAACTTGATTTTAAAAGTAAACAAAAGATAGTTCCACATTAAAACTAAGCTGTTGTCTTTAACATAAATTGTTGCAGTCTGTGGCCGCCATATCTCTGAAGAGAACCCGGGTGGGAATAATGAATTCTCCCGCCAGTTTCCCACCCGGTGAGCCTTGCCCGTGCCGTGACAGGGCCACATTTTGCCGGCACCCTATTGTGTCCTTGCCCGTGAATGGGGCGAGCCTGTCCGCGCACTAATATCCCTCTTGGCGGAACCACTGTGGCAATTGACCCTGGATGACCCCATGCATGGCCACCACATTAGCCTGTTGCCGGCGGCTGGATTGGGTTGAAGTAGGGTGCTTTGGCGCGTCATGTAATACAGAGTACCTGCCGATGGTAGTAATACCAACAAAATAGCTGTGGCTGCAAAAGTGAGAAAACAAAGTTAAATATAAAAAAAGGACAAAAAGAGCAAATATAGGATAAATGACAAAAATGACAAAAATAGCAAAGATAGGATACATGACAAAACTGACAAAAACAGCGAAGATATGATAAATGACAAAACTGACAAAAATAGAAAACAGGACAAAAATAGCGAAAATGAAAGAAATAGCCACAAAATGACGAAATAGCAATATGACAAAAATAGCAAACATGACAAAAATAGGATAAATGAAGAAAATAGCAAATATGACCAAAAAAAGCAAATGTGACAAAAATAGCAAACTTGACAAAAATACCAAACATTACAAAAATACCAAACATTACAAAAATAGCAAACATGACAAAAAGTGCAAACATGACAAGAGAACAAACATGATACAAGTAGCAAGCATGACAAACTCACGCAATGACCAAAATGCCAATAACAGCAAGTAGAAATAACAACAATAATTATTTTAAGAACATTACATTAAAAGGAAAAAGGAGAGCGCATCATAAAAAAAGGGGATGAGACTGAGTCGCTAAGGGTACCACGTGGTGAGTCTAACTCTCGTTGCCAGCATTGACATGGTTCTCAGGTGGCAGGTGTCGCAAAACCGAAGCGCCACGCCAAACTTGTGATCGTGCCCATAACATTTCGCATAGTTGGGCGGCGAGCTGTTGGCAAACCGGCACGGTGGAAGGCGCGTGTCCTACCTGCCGTGACCCTGGTCGGGGAGGACAGGCGGGGCACAGCGCGTTCAAGCGACACTAATAACGCAATATAATGTCATTCCCTGGCTTTATGGCTTCACTGTTGAATCACCGAACATAGCATTAAAATTGATTCTCCTGTTGGATGCGATGACCGGACGCAGTGGTTGAATCAGTAGAGGCCAGGCCTCCCATGCGGGAGATCGGGGGTTCCATTCGCAGTCGAGTCAAACCTATGACTTACAAAAATGATATTTGTCATTTGCTAGCTTGTTGCTTGGCATTTAAGTTGCATAGTCCGATGGTTTTGAGTTTCTGAAATTTTCTGAGATAAATACATTAGGTTGTTCATTATAATCTATGTTACTCTAGCTAGAAGGACCTTTTATTTTAAGTGGCTAACTTAATTTTGGCAAGCACGCCAAAACTCTGACCCCATAGGCTTCAGTGGTAGTAGGTTCTATTCAATTGCCTCGGTATCCCCTTCTGTGTGGTGGCAAATGTTTAATATGTGCACCAGTATCTAATTTAGATATGTATAATTACATTTAGATAATTGTTTTGGTTTTGAAAATTTAATATTTTCATCAGACTAAGCATCTTTAATAGGATTGTGCAAGGACTGGTTGGTTCAGTGTTAGGATGATGTGATTGAGTCAGATGTCGGGTCATGGTGCTGGTGGCCTGATTTCCCAGTGGGACAGCACTATAAAATCGCCATGAGTACGCACTGTTACAAGTGGGTACCAATGCTGATATGACCTTAGATGTTGCTAGGAAATAAAACTCCAAGAAACTGACAAGCAATTTGTCTATGGCAGTTAGCTGTCCTCCAGGAAACCCTTGGCATGTAGGCCATGCGTGGTATATTGTAAACGTCGAGACAATCCAATAAAAATATTAAAAAAACAATTTGTACATTGCAATTTCTTTTTCTGCATTTTGGGATTTTGGCATCATCTGTGGTCAAACAAATACATGTGTTCCATACACGCATATATATACATTTTGTAGACGTATATATTCTCTAGTTAAAGATCTCATGTCAAATTTGTCTGCCACTTTTTGGTCAAATATTGTTGGGGTGTCCATATCCATTGTGGGAAAGTGGACCATAGGATTTCCTGGATTACAGGTGAACTTTTGTGGGCCAAGAAATAACACTGTTACAAAATTGTCATTAATTTAGAACAAATTTATGTCAGTAAAATTGTGTTATTTCAAATTGTAAACCAGGTAGGTCTGGGGATAGAGTTAAAATGTGTGGCTACCTTACTGGAACCTGGTCTATAGCTGGAATGCTCGATGCATATAATAAAATACCATAAAATGCAAGGCATGAATTTGATCCCTTTCAAAACAGAACTTCAGTAAGGGTCGACTCCCAAATCCAGCTTCAAGAAAAGTCTCAACATATTCGGCTGTTATACGAGGGTGTATATAAGGTGTGTAATGAATTGTAATTTTTCATCAAGGAATTCCTATAATTCACTACCAAATTAAACGTAAATAATGACCAGCAGGTGCGCAGTATGCGTCCTCTGTTTGTAGTTGTCTGAATTTTGCTTTACCTATTTTGTCAATATAGTGCTGCGATTTGTTACTGACATCCATATGGCATGTGTGCAGGTGTACAGCCACTAATGCTGCAAGTTTGTGAATGCTACTAGGTGGGTGAGAGCGGATCGTAGCTCAGGCAGTAGAGTGACCACCTGTGAAGGTGTGGGTTATCTGATCAATCCTGCTCAGTGGATCCATTTGCAGTTTGGGTTATTTTCCATTCCAACCAGTGATCCATTACTGGTTCATCAACGGCTGTGGTATGTGCTCTCCTGTCTGTGGGAAAGTGCATATAAAAGACCCCTTGCTGCTTATCGGAAAGAGTAGCCTCTGTGGTGGCAACGGGTTTCCTCCAGAGAAATATGTCAGAATGACAATATGTTTGACGCCCAATAGACGATGATAAAAATCAATGCGCTATATAGGCGTCATTAAATAAAACAAGCTTTCCTTTTCCTTTTGCTACTAGATGGGTTGAGACATTGCGTCCCCTAACGCAGATCTGTCAGCGTTTCACATGTATTTAATAATACCCAACAGTTTCACCTATAGCCATTAACCTTGTAAGAAGCTTCACATTACCCTATGAAGCACGGTCATAAATGTGCCCGTGTAAGTGCTGCCATATTGGACCATTGTAGAATGAGGAGGCATATCGATTTGTTGCGTTATTCCCCATGAGAGTATCGTATCATTTTAGGATTTTCTTTGAGGCTAGTCTGAAGACCCGATCCCTATATGCCATCACGTGAAAGGTGACACAAGGCGGAAGGGCATCAGCTGCCTCAATTAATTAAAAGACTATCCGTCATATATTTATATATGGTATTTATCATAGACATTATATGAAAGTCTATCATAGTATTTCATGAATTATACTTAGGGGGAAACATTTGTGGACGAAGAAATAACACTATCACAAAATTGGCAAATTTATATCAATACAATGAACAGTGTAGCGTCCCGGTTAGGATTGTACCGGTGGCGACACCACCGGACACATGGTTGGAGGGGGGGGGGGTGTCATAGTAAGCTAGCCATCAATAATAAAGTAGTAAATAAACATATAATTCCCTTCCGTGCCTTTGTACTCGCATAATGCTTATACATCACATATATATTATATATAATCTATTATATACATATAAACGCTCGGAGAATTATTTATTATTTATTAGTGTCGATTCTACTCGACTGAATATTGGCCAATCGCCGTCGTCCGCTGTCCCCTGCTGCGTTGCTGTGGCGCTCGACGCGGCCCGATCTGGTTTGAATCGTCACTTGCCTCCCGTTTTTTGCTTTTTGTATTAGGTAGGGCATTTATCGCTCAGCCTGGATTCTCTGGCAAGAGGTAAGTGCCCTCTGCCGATAAACAAAAATTGTTCAGCGAGTGGTACAGGCGAGGCATGACAGCTGAATAGGCCAGGTGGCAGCACCAGGCAAGGAGGGGAGCCTGCCCAGTCCGCTTGAGTTGTTAAGTGTTAGTAGTTGAGAAGTGTCAGAACATGGTGCAATCAGTGACTTAGAGGATAATCAGTTTACGGATAATTATACTTGTATACTGCTTATATTGCATATATGTATGTGCTCTATAATCCATTATGGGAATATAAACAAGGACACTACCGATCTTCAGTTCCCTATGTAATAGTTAGCACTTATCCTATCTAGCTGACCCTGTTATTATGACATAGACCACTGTGGTGCCCCCTGTGAGCGGCCCTGTGCACAGTATGCCAGCTGCGCCTGGCCTTAACTCCTTCAATTTTAACTTCCCGATCCAGCTCGCCTTGTATCTGGAATCATGCTAGCTTGACACTCATCTGTGCGATACGGTATGTCTGAGGGTTTCTGCAACCCGTGTGGTAAAATTCATTCTGGACCAAGGTGCATTACTGACATGAAACGGGAGGACGCCGCAGGCAACCACATACGCATAATGCGCAAATTCTCGGCAGTCAAAATGGTGACGGCAGGGGAAGCCTCCGATGAGCGAGTGATGGAGGATATCACAAAAGACGTACGGAGTATGTGCATTGATGAAGAGGAGCGATGCGTGAGGGAGGAAATAAGGCAGCTGGAAAGGGACAAGCGCATGTTTGACTTGGAAGAACGACGGACCATGTTAGTAAAGGAAAAGGCGGCCAGGGACACAGTGAAGCCACCACCAGCCGAGCAGGGTGGAGCAGCCCATATGGAAAGAGGTCACTCAAGTTACGGGGAGGTATCGTGCAAGAGCCGGACACGGCGGCGCAGATCGCACTCTCGTAGTGACTCCAGTTCACGTAGCAGGACAAGGAGCACGTCCCGGAGACGGAAAAGTAAGTGGTCTTTGAAAAACTATACTGAGGATAAGAAGGATGTGCGCAAACTATCAGTGGCCGAGTTACAGGAGGCATCATGCCTGTGGTTCCTGAGCCTAGACGGTGTGACGTTAAAAGATGGCCAAGCCCTATTCAGCCACCTTGCTTACATTGCATCGAAGGCTAAGCATGAGCTGTTCAAAGACACTGCCCATGTTCGATATGACACGGCCGTGCGTAAGCTGGCGGAACGGGAGGGTTTCGCTGCATTCACGGCAGGGAATGCGGCGGCGAGTCTGATCCACTACGGGCATGAGGCCATGCGGGCCAAAACTAAGAGTGCGACCACCGGGAATCCAAAGGGGCTCAAGACCTATGAAAAGGGAGGCAAGCGGGCCTGCTTCCCCTGGAACAAGGAAGTGGGTTGTGACAGTAAGGAGGGGGACTGTAGCTTCGGGCATTGGTGCAGCAAGTGCGGGAGCCGCAGCCACAAACGCATTAAGTGCACCCGGGACTGACGGTGCACCGGGACGCGCCACACCGGGGACGCGGAGCATGACCCAGATTCGGCCATACCGCGGGAAAACGAGTGGGGCGCAGCGAGCGCTCAAGCAGCCACACAACCCGGCGGTGGACGCGGCCGGGGCAGGGACGGTAGCGGTACTGGGGTTTGGGACACCCAGGCAGACACACAACCCGGCGGTGGACGCAGCTGGGACAGGGACGGTACCGGTCTCCGAGGTACTGGGTGTGAGGCATTACTTGACGGCGCCGGTGGGCGTGGTATGGATGTTTACAGTGGCGCATGTGGGTCAGTGAAGATGCCCGAGCCGCAGGGCTGGCTTCCCGCACGTGGGGAGGTCCCGGATGTAAACAACAACAACACTGTGGTCGCGGCACGCGGGGAGGCCCCGCCCCTGGGTGGGACTGACAACACGGGAGCCCCAGGGGGGCGGGAGGCTGCCATGGTGGCGTTACGGAGGGTTGCAGTGGAGCACGGGGGTCAGTGGAGACACCCGTGCCACGGGAGGCCCCGGATGTAAACAACAATAACAACACGCGGGACGGGGTGGACACCCTGATGGCGGCGGCGGGCACCCTGGGGGGGATCCCCGGTGACCAACAAGTGGGGGAGACACCCCACAGAGGCACCCCTGTATGGACGAGCAGGGGGATGGCCTGGACCCGGGGTGGCTCCACGTCGAGGACGGCACAGGAGATGAGCATGTATTCGACATCACCGTCAGGGAGACGGTTACCGACTGTGTGACCGACTTCCGACTCTGGAGGAGCTGCATGACAGGTTTGTGCAGCTGCACGCACAGCATTGATGGTGTCGTGTCCCAGATGAAGCCATGTAGGGTCTTCACAGAGCTGTTCATGAGGGGTGATACTGACCCCGATGCCGAATATATCATGAAAGGCATCTGCTTCGGCTTCATGGTAATAAACCGACTTTGCGACGCTTGCTATGAGTGCCATCAGGGCGCCGGGGGAGACCGTGAGGACAGAGAGGTCATGTCTGGCAAACTCAGGAAGGAGATCGAGGCAGGGGCTTTGACCAGGGCGGCGGACCGGCCGCTATGTGTGCATAGGCTCTTCTGCATCCCCAAGGATGGAGGGGGGGTGAGGGGCATCGTGGATTGCAGCAGACCAGAGGGGGAGTCAGTCAACAACTACACGGATAGCGTGACGGCCAAAGTCTCCTACAATAGTGTCGACGATGTGGCCGCCCTGATGCAAGCCGGAGACTATCTCGCGACCGTGGACATCCGTGATGCTTACCGGGCAGTGAGCATCCACCCACGAGACCGGGACCGCCAGGGCATATTCTGGGACTTCGGGAATGACCCCGTCTTTTTAAGAGATAACAGGCTATGCATGGGGCTGGCCTCCAGCCCTTATGTCTTCAGCAAGCTGTCTGATTTTGTTGTCCGCTGTGCAGTGCGTGAGGGCGTGGGGGAGGTGGTAAATTACCTCGACGACTTCTGTATCGTAGCTCGGGACTTCGACGCGGGCTGTACGGCCCAGGCCACCCTAATGGGGATCCTCCGGAGATTGGTCTTCTACATAAGCTTCCCAAAAGTTACCTCCCCGTCCACCAAAACAAGGTTCCTGGGTATCGACATCGACACCATCGCCCTGGAGATGTCGCTGCCGGAGGACAAGCTGACCAGGATGACCATGGCGCTTCTGGCCCTGGAGGGCCGGAAGAAGGCTAGGAGGATCCAGCTGGAGCGGCTGGCTGGCTTGCTGGCGCACTGTGCGAAGGTGGTCCCGGGAGGCCGCACTTTCTGCAGACGCATGTACGACACGATCAACACAGTGGAAAAACCCCACTTCAAGGTCCGCCTCTCGGGGGGTTTCCATGAGGATAGACGATGGTGGCTGGACTTCTCCAGACGGTTCAATGGGAAGGCAAAAATAATCGGCCGCCATACCCCATACGTCTCGACTTACAGCGACGCCTCCGGGGAGGGGTTCGGGACGATCCATGCCGGCGATTGGAGGATTGGAGCCTTCGGGGAGGGACCAGACGGGAGGATCAGGGATGAGGTGGGCCACCACCATGCCACACCCGATGGGACTTGTAGGGGGGCCCACATAAACGTGCTGGAGATGTGGGCAGCCTTCTGTGCGGCCCAGACCTGGGGCCACCTGTGGAAGGACAGCATGGTGGTCATGGTCACGGACAATGAGACGGTCCGAGCGGCCTTGACCTCGGGTCGGTCCAAATCAAAGGGGGTCATGCACTTCGTGCGCAGGCTGTTCTGGATAGCGGCACAGTACAATTTTGATGTTCAGTCTGTTTATGTAAAGAGTGCTGACAACACGATCTGCGACGCCCTGAGCCGTTGGAGCGCCAGTGAGAGTAAGGACCGAATCCGGGTCGCAGACGGAGCACGCAGGCTTTGTTGCAACCACATATTCACCAACTCCCCTGACCCTTCTATTTCCAGTTGTGGAGCTGCGGAGGGAGAAGCTGGCCGTGCAACGCAAGTACTATGCCCCAAACTCCATCACAACACGGGTGGTCCAGGTGAGACGATACCTGGAGTTCATTGAGGAGTTCGGGGGCCACTTTCCCACCACACCGTGCCCTCCGGAACAGACAGCACTGTATGCAGTCTGGCTGGCCAGGACTCTCAAATACACATCGGTGTGCAACTATCTCAGTGGCCTGAACTTCTTCCTGAAGACGGAGGGCGCGGAGCCGATCGACTACAAAAACTTTGAGCTGGCATCCACGTTGAAGGGCATCAAGCGGGAGCGGGGTTGCCATCCCAGGCAGGCGGCCCCCTTACTGCCTGACATGCTTAGGCGAATATTCGCTGCCCTGATCACCTCGGCGGGGCACACCGCCTGGCGGGCGGCCATACTGTGCAGCTTTAGGGCACTACTGAGGAAGTGCCAGGTGACAGCCTCGGACTCGTCACTACTCAGGGGAGACTTTTCCTTTCTCCCATGGGGAATGTTGGTGCGAGTTCGTCGCTCCAAGACGATACAATTCGCGGAGCGGATGCTCGAAATACCTGTGGCTAGGTGCCCGGACCTCTCCCTGTGTGCAGTTTATTGGACTGAGAGACACTTGAGGGAGGTCCCAGCTGGGCCTGATGCAATGGCGTTCCGGATCCCCACGCCAGCGGGCGCCACGATGGAACTGCGATACTCGACATACCAAGGGATGCTGAAGCACTTCTGTGGGGTCGCGGGATTGGACGCTGGGGACTACTCATCCCACTCCTTGAGGAGGGGGGCTGTACCTTCCTATCATTGTGTGGCGCCACCCTGGAAGAGCTCAGGGTGCGCGGTGATTGGGCGAGCGATACCATCTTCGCCTACCTGCAGACGCCATTGAGCGTCCGCATAATGAACGACATTAGGGTTTCCACGGCACTGGCCGGTGTGACTGAGCCGGTATACTGAGACTGTGGGGTTGGGGGGACCATGGGTCTCTTGGCATTTAATATATCTCCGCCAGAGAATATATATCTTCTTCTCAACCACATCAGTCTTATCTTGTTCTGTTTATTGGGGCCAACTGTTTATGTGCTCTATAATCCATTATGGGAATATAAACAAGGACACTACCGATCTTCAGTTCCCTATGTAATAGTTAGCACTTATCCTATCTAGCTGACCCTGTTATTATGACATATACCACGGTGGCGCCCCCTATGAGCGGCCCTGTGCACTGTATGCCAGCTGCGCCTGGCCTTAACGCATTCAATTTTTAACTTTAGGTGGGCATTTAATATATCTCCGCCAGAGAATATATATCTTCTTCTCAACCACATCAGTCTTATCTTGTTCTGTTTATTGGGGCCAACTGTTTATATATATATATATATATATATATATATATATTTGATCTATAAGCATTATGCGAGTATGAAGTCACGTGTTGGAATTATTATTATTAATCGTTCTATGCATTCGTTGGTATTCTACCAACCACAATTCTCGATATATTCACTTCTTATCCTACATCCTAGTTCTGGTGGCGCCACCATCGGAACCAGCCCTAACTACGGGCGCTACCATTGTCATTCGAGGCCGAGAATCTTGCCGTTATATATATATATATATATATTGTGTATGACGTCATCAGAATTTTCTGATAAATATATACATTATGAGCCTTTAAGCTGAGATGAATTAAAATCGTTGGGGTTTAAAAATGTCCTGAACCGATCAGGCTTGTCAGATGCCAGCGGACTTGTCTTACCTAGAACTAGCATGCATGTTTATATCACTAATATAGCTTGATACTATCCTACATCTTATGACTCGACTGTTGTGCATTGTTGGGGAATGATCCCAACATTTGATTTAACCGTGACAGCTTCTGAGATCTCATTATTTCTGGACTAGAATTGGTGTAAGTATTAATGTCCTTCTGCGAGAGTAGCGCCCTGGTTGCTACAGGAAGGAGACATACTGGCATAGTGGCTAGAGCGTCCGCTTCTATATCATGGGATCGATTCTAGTTGAGCCAAACTAAAGACTTCCATAGTTGATATGTGTCACCATTGTACTTTGTGTCTCCACATTCCTAGGATAGTCTAATGGTTGGTTGATTGGCTGTCAGGATAATGTGCATTATGGGAAGCAAGTGGTGTATGATCTCCGGGTACCAGTGTCAAAGTACCCACATTGTGTATTGGCAGAACTCGGTAGCATTTCTGATATCAGCTCGCATGTTACTAGGCTGAATAATATCAATAGTTCAATGAATCACTTAACACCAAATTGTAAACTGGCATGCACAATCATATAGCGTTAGACGCTTGCTATATATTCTTTATCTATTATTTATATATATATATATATATATATTTATAATCTCTATTATATATTATATATTATATATATATATATATATATATAAAATATTATATAGTATATCGTATATGTTATATGTCATATGTTATATGTTATATATTATATATTATATATATATACATATTAATCAGTAATAACGTTCAATATATTATTGTGCATATTATATATTATTTATATTATTACATGTACTCCTGTTTTGACACAATTTTGCATTTTCTATGGCAGGCCGACACTACGGAATAGGTTGCCGTAGGAGGTAAGAAAACTATGACCTTTTGACAATCACATATTCAGTAATAGTGTGATTATATGCATGATTTGACCTAAGATGTATGGGATTCTTTAAATCCAATATCCAAAGCAGAACTACACAGCTTCCTGAATATACTCCCACACCCTCCTGTACAAGCAGCTAGCCACAGTCCCCCCTCACCCCCCCCCCCCCTATCCCCACTTCCACTCACCTATCACCCCCGACGCACAGACCAACTCACACAGGCCACGTCCCATCCAACCTCAATAACAATACCACCCGGCGACTATGGTCGACTGTTATCCCCCGTAAATCTCGTCCATCACGATGTCCCCCACCCTCCCCCACCACCCTCCCAGTCCCCCCTCCCCCCCCCCCTCCTCCTCTTCTCCCCTCCCCTCCTCCCCCCCTCCTCCTCTTCTCCCCTCCCCTCCTCCCCCCCCCCCCCTCCTCCCCCCCCCCCCCCCCCCCCCCCACTCCTCCTCCCCCTCCCCCTCCCTTCCCCTCCCCCCCTCCTCCCCCCTTCCCCCCTCCTCCCCCTCCTCCCCCTACCCTCCCCCTACCCCCCCCCCCCTCCTCCCTCCTCCCCACCCCCCCCTTCATATCCCCATCCCCCCCTCCTCCTGACTTCCCTCACCCACACCCCGGCTGTACACCCCGGCTATTGTAAATGGAAGCGTGTCCAGTAAGGCAGGGCAAGGCCAGGCCATACTGGGCGGTGATGCATGGTAATTGGGGCAATGATACATTTGTATCCCCCAGCTATCTGTGCAGAAGTATGCCGGCGCGTACTGTACGTCACTTCCGGTCGGGGCTGGTGATAACGATAGGCGCTTCCTGTAGGCATCAGTCACCGGAGACAGATAGCAGACCCGGGTAGTAAACTAGTTCAACCGCGCGCCGCTTACTGGGTGGGGGGTCGCCAGCAAGTAGTATGATATTGCACTACTGATCGCCTTGCCTCCTCATCCGCTTCCCTCGCCTCCTCCTCCGCCTCCTCCTCCTCCGCCGCCTCCTTCTCCACATTATCTGCCTTCTCCGCCTCCTTGTCCACCTTCTCTGCCTTCTCCGCCTCCTCTGCCCCCTCCTCCTCCTCCGCCTCGTCCTCCGCCTCCTCCTCCGCCCCCTACTCCCCCTCCTCCTCCGCCGCCTCATCAGCCTCCTCCTCCGCCTCCGCCTCCGCCTCCTCCGCCTCCGCCTCCGCCTCCGCCTTGTCCCCCTTTGCCCCCTCCTCCACCTTGTCCCCCTCCGCCCCCTCCTCCCCCCCCTCCTCCGCCGCCTCCTGAGCCTCCTCCACCTCCTCCGCTTCCTCCGTCTCCTTGGCCTCCCTTTCCCTCTCTGCCCCTTCGCCTCCTCCGCCCCTCCACCTGCTTTGCCTCCTCCTCTGCATCCTCTGCCTCCTCCCCCTTCTCCCCCTCATCCGCCTGCTCCGCCTCCTCAGCCTCCTCCACCTCCTCCGCTTCCTCTACAGCGTCCGCTTCGACCGGCCTCCCAGCCTGCCCCGCCGCCTCCGTCTCCACCTCCACTTCTTCTCAAATTAATAAAGTATTTAACGTACATTTCTTTGAAAGTCAATATATAAAAAAACAAGATAAATTCAGGTTACAAAATTCCTCGACAATTGAATATTGCCGTTGATTTAATGAAGTTAAAACAGAAAACAAATCAGGTGTGTGAATGTGGAGCATAGACAAGTATTGTATATACACAAGTTTGATGTTTACTGAGATTAAAATTAAAGCCAAAGAAAACTCTGATTTACTTGGCCTCAGTCAGTAGATAATTGTCATATTTACGTATCCCAAATATAACAGATTTCTAAAAGTATATTATTACATAAAATATGACTATATTTGAATGATAACAATTAACAAGGTTAAACTCTTGTAAAGCGTCATCAAAGACCGGTTGCTCTCACACCATGTCTATGTGGTGTGGGAGGTTAAAAATCCCTTGGGTCAGTAAAAGTGTAGGCTCGGGCTTTCTATTAATAAACTAGTTTGGAGCAAACTTTAGATTTAAATAATGAAAATAAAACCACAAGTTGGGTTTGCAAATGCTTATGCGACCGATGATGTCTGATTACAAATCAATATGTATAAATATATAATTTGAGCCAATGCTCATCTATATGTTTATGCATTTATATATAATGGTCTTTGCAATGTATATTCTTCTGGATAAATTATTATTCTACAAACTGATGAATATATAAGATATAATCTACACATATGAAAGGTAGCAAGTATAATGTACAATTCCGTTTCAAACTAACTACACTTTTCGTCATATCGTACACCAAAATGCTTAGAAGCTTTCTCTATTCGCATTGATTGGAGTGCGGGAACAGCCTGCTCCGACAGTTTTCCATTCACTTCTGTCATCACATGTGTAGAATCTCTAGCTCATATTCACATTCAAGTCAAGAAAAAAAAAACACGTCCAAACACAAAAAAGACAAACATCGCCACCCGCATTAGGTACGCAAACAGGATGCTCCGATACCTGCATCCTTGTCTTCTCCAAGGATAATATATTCAGAAGTTGCCCCTAGCTATCAAAGACCCTATACTACTAAGATGGCTCCCATGGTAATGTACATTTTGCATTGCCACCTTGTGGTGGGTTTGATCAGCCCGGCTGCTGATTGGTGTTTCACATGTAAACACATACAATTACATTATACATGAGATAGGTAAGTATGGATATACATCAATATGAAATTGTTATGAACAAATACACATCATCATCAGCATCATCATCATCATCCCCATCATCACACATCTTTCACATTCATATATACATTTATACATATAATATAGCAACTGTTTAACCAAGAGAACAGCCACGCACCAAGTGGTGGGTTTGATCATTTTGATTACACAGTACAGGCTGAGTGAGCCGTCTTAGTATTATAAGGGCTTTGTAGCTATATAGGATATTCATCATTAATTATAACAGGAAGGACAAGAAAATACATAGCAACACAAAAAAACCTGCCATCCTCGTCAGTATTACATTGGCGGTAGATGGCTGGTTCTGCCAGCGCTCATGAATAGGCACAATGATGCCTCCGATATACTTCTCATTATTTGATGAGAGCTGGATGAGTGTGTGAGGTGGTGCTGGCTGGGTCTGTCACCTGGCTCGCCATGCAATATGTATGCGATGTGCCGCCCGGTGAACAATATGCGCGCTGATGGATAAGGTGAGGAGGGAGTGTTGTGTGAGTGTGTGGGGGAGGGGGGGTTAAGGTGAGGAGGGAGTGTGTATGTGGGGGGTAGGGGTAAGGTGAGGAGGGAGTGTGTATGTGTGTGGGGGAGGGGAGGAGGCAGGATGGGGGAAATATGTGTGTATTGGCGGGAATGGGGAGGTGAGTGTGGAGGGATTGTGTCAGTGTATGGGGGGAGGGCGGGGGGGTGGAGGTGACAGTGGTTGTCGGCATTAGTGTGTGCCGAGGTGGAGAATGTTTGCGAGGACGTATGTGTGTGTTGGGGGGGCGGGTGGTTGAGTGTGGAGGGGAGGAGGCAGGCTGGGGAAAATGTGTGTATTGGCGGGGGGGGGGGGGTGAGTGTGGAAGGAAGGAGCCAGGGTTGGGATGTGTGTATTGGCGGATATGTGGGAGGGGGCGGGGTTGTGAGTGTAGACGAGGCAGGCAGGCTGTGGGTATTGGCAGTTTGGATGTGTTGGCGAGGAGGAAGGTTAAGGATATCTGTATTGAGGGTGGCGAGTGTGTCAGTGTGGAGGTGAGCAGGTGACCAACAGACTCGTCCTCATGAAGAGGATCTCCGGCTTCTCCTGGGGCGCACCGGACGGTGTACTCACCCTGTTTTACCGCCAGGCAGTCTGCTCCCTCTTTGACTATGCCGCGCCCACACTCGCTCTCACAGCCCTCGGGCTTGACATCCCCCAAACTCCACTACCCAAAACCAAGATCTTCCTGAACGAGTTCTGGAAACTTGAGAACACCCAACACCAGGCTGCCAGGCTTGTCCTCTGTGTTCCCAGCACCACCAGGATCGAGATCCTCCTCCTTGAATCAGGCCTCCCTCCCCTCCACCTCTGAGCCAAACAACTACTCACCACCCACAAGAACCCTCTCCTCAGGCCTTTCACCAACAATCCGCGGAGCCGGGGCCTACCTCCGAGATGGGACCCGTGGTCACCCTCAAATCTCCTACCGCCTCAAGGACGCCATCACCACCCTCAAGGACTCCCATGGACTCAAGATTGCAGACTCCGCCCTGAGCCCTCACAAGCCACTATGGGTTTCCATCCCAGGGGAAACCTGAACCACCAACCTAGTTTCTGCCAAGGTGGCTTACGCCACCCCAGAACTCCACTCCCTGGCTCTCGAGGCCATAACTCAGGTGAAGGTGGACTTTCCCCTTGCAAAGACGGTCTACACCGATGGCTCCCTTACCCCAACATCAGGTAGAGCTGGAGCCGGAATCTTCATCCCCTTCTCCAACACAAACAACACCACCAGGGTGTCAGACTTTGCTTCCACTCTTGATACCGAGCTCGCTGCCATTCACTTGGCCCTCGAAGACCTCCACAACTCAAGTGCCATCATCATTACCGACCCTCTGAATGCCAGCAAAGAGATTGCCCACCCAAATGCCCGACACTCCCTTGCCAACGCAATTCAGATTATAATCTTGACCAGACATCAGCCACACCTCAACACAATCCTGCTATGGGTCCCCTCACACATAGGACTGTATGGTAATGACCAGGCCGACTGCCTCTCTAGCCGGTGCCAACTGAGTAGACGTGGGGACAGCCATCCTTCCATCCATCACCAAACTGACCGCCACCACTTCTCGAGCCACCACGAAACTCTGGAAACGAGCCACACAGAAGGAACAAGTACGGAACCATTATTCAATAAGCTGGCTCTGGTACACCCTGGTCAGAACAAACATCCCTCATCCAGTCGGCCTTCCTGCTTCTACCCAAGTCGCCATCAACCGCTTCAGGACTGGCTACCACCTTTGGATTGATGTGCCCAACCTCCAGCGCTGTCCCTGCAGCACTAAGATCTTCAATGTGGCCCACATACTCGCCTCATGTGGCGCCGTTGACAGATCTGCAATTTGTGACTTCATGGAGGATGCTGACCGCTAACTCAGTGACAATAGGGCTGCTCTGGCTATCCTCTCCAGGATTTCCAAGTCATCTTGGAATGCACTTGTTCACTTCTACCGCCAGAATGCAGACATCATCAACACTGTCGGTCGCCCAGACCATGACACCGAGGACTAGCAGGCCGCACCTCATCGCCATAGCTGACTTGACACCACTACCAACTAACCACTAATTTTCAGTAACAACTAACAGGTAACCCCACCCACTGCCTAACTAATCCCATCCTCACTTCACTTCTTCCTCTGGCCGTGGCCAGACTTACTGTGCATACCAGTGAATCTGGAGGGACTGAAGTTTGGATCCTGGTTGAGTCAAACCAATGACTTATAAAATAGGTACCTGTTGCTCGGCGCACAGTGTCAGGATAATGTGAATGTGTGGGACATCAGGTCATGGTGCCGGCAGCCTGATTTCTCAGTAAGGCAGCACTATAAAGTCACCATGAGTGCTCGTTGTCACAAGTCGGTGCACATCCTGGTATGGCCTAGGGTCTTACTGTGGCATAAAACTACACCAACCACCCAGCCTCCCCCGGCCCTCTCAGAGGACTGTGGTTGGGCTCCTTAGGCTGCCTTTTTCCTTCCTTCCCTGCTCCCCCCTACCCCTCCCCCCCCCCCCCCCCAATTCCTCTCATCACTACCCATCGGAAGCCAACTCCCGACCACATGGGACTGCTTTCAGCGGTGCCCATTCAGTGCTGCAGATTTGCAACCTTCAGCGCACCAATGCGACTGACAACTCCCCAAAAACAAAAAACAACAGCTGGGGAGACTGGCTGGGGAGACTGTGTGTGTATTGACGGGGCACAGGCTTGTGAGTGTGGAGGGGGGGGGGCAGTTTGGGGAGAATGTGTGTATTGGCGGATGGTGGGGAGGAAGTTTATTGAGTGTGGAGGAGAGGAGGCAGTTTGGGGAGAATTTGTGTATGGTGGGGTGAGGAGGAGGGTTGGTGAGAGTGGAGGGGGGGCGGCAGGCTAGGAATGAGAGGGTGGTGGGGGGGGCAATGAGTGGACAGACACCATGACTGGACTCCGATGTGGTTTATGCCAGAGGTGACGATTAGATCACGTAACGGAAGCCAGCTGGGAGATGCGCAAGGGACAGTCCGCAGGTCACCAGGTCAGGGACGCATGCGCTGTGACTCTCCCCTACGTCATACCCCCCTTGACAAATGTTCCGCAATGAAGGGCTGCCACGCCCTACCTAATTCCACCAATGCACCTCTATGTACAGCCGGTGTCCGGGTCACATGACCACGAGTTTCAGTTATTCGTCACGTGACCAGTTCACCCCTTACTACTGCTGGTTCCCCGGTCACCTAACCAGCAAGTTGTTCAGGTATATGTCTGACAACATGATCAGAACACTCCTTAAGATTGCTGATTCTTTGGTCACATGACCAAGCGTACTCAACTATTCATCACATGAGGAGGGACAATCTTAGCGCTGCACCGGGCGTGCCTCGAGTGCGTAAGGTGGGGAGATCGGTTCCAGGTCGAGTCAAACCAATGACTTTAAAATCGATACTTGTCGCTTCCTAACCCGTTGCTCTGCATTAATAGGATAGGGCAAGGACTGGTCAACTCAGTGTCAGGATAATGTGACTGAGTGGGATATCAAATCATGGTGCCAATGGCCTGCTGTCCCGGTGTGGCAGCACTATAACGTCACCATGATTGTGCAGTGTAACAAGCCGATACCAGTCCTGATATGACCTTAGATGTTTCTAGGACGTAGAACAACAATAAACAAAATACTAAATCTTAGTGCTGCTGGTTCTCCAGTCACATTATGCATTCTCAATTATTCATCACGTGACCGGTGCACCTGCGGTGCTCTGATCAGATTGTCATGGCTTCGTAAATCTTTGTCACCAGAAATATGGGATGGCTGCTGTTACAAACGAGAGTGTACTAGATATATTAGTACTTCTGTACAGAACAAATGGTGCACAGTAATAACTCCTGTTGCATACATTTGATCATCATGGTGATGGCATTTCTCTCAGATAAAACAACTATATGAACTGTGTTCACAATTCACTAAACGAATTAATGAACAGAATACCGTGTTATAATGCTATACAGTATATATCTACATATATAATTATACATATATATAATATATATATAAGTACATACATAGAGCAAACGTAATCATTTATTTAGCTCCACTAAGTTAGGTCTTTCTTCGATAATACTCCCTGGACCTTTATATCCAGATCTGTTTCCGATGAACCTGTTAACTTAGCCGATGTGCTATGAGTTCAGAGCTTGGCTCATAATTATATACACTATCTTGAGCCCTGCAGTCTCTGGCAACCCTTCATTTGGAAGACTCTCTGAGTCAAGAAGAGTTACCTGCAGTGGGGTTTCTTCTTATTTTACATAGCTTGTATGGCTGACCTCGAGTTACAACAATACTGACCCACTCCATTGGAGTGTAGAACAAATGGTTGCGTGTGAATTCCTAGTAGAAACCCTACGTTTACTAAGGTAGATTTATATGTATGTGTATATATATATATCTTTGTCATATAAAGCCATATACATTTCACACACTCCAGTGCCTTCTTCCTCTCCATCCGCCCATTAAGGAGTACCCGGGGGCAATGTTGCGCCCCCTGGGGAAGAATTGGGAAGTCACTACCTGGTCTTCGACATCACTCACCGGACGCGGTGGTCGAATCGGTAGAGCGCAGGCTTCCCGTGTGGAAGGTCGGGGGTTCGAATTTCAGCCGAGTCAAACCAATGCCTTATAAAATTGATACTTGTCAGTTTGAATAGGATATGACAAGCACCGGTTAGCCCAGTATCCGGATACTATGATTGGGAAGGATATGAGGTCATGCTGGTGGCTCCTTATATGACTTTAGGTATTGTATGGATATAATAACCCAAACAAGTAAACATACCTATTCTTATAACGTGGTGGCGCGAGTGCGCTTTCAAACACAAAATGGAGTTCCCAAGTGATTAGCTGATAAAGAAACAATAAAAGTACATACAATTGGGCGAGATTGCTTCACGGTAAAACCTGCGTTCAACGGACAACTCCCTATCCAAACCAATATGTTTACGACCTGGCAGGTGTCCTGCCATCGGGGGTACAGGATCCTATCTTCACACGTAACAAAAATACTCTTCCACTCCAAATACTTTACAAGACTTTTGATATATCACCTAGGTTATCAAAGTAAACCAATTCCAGCAGGTTTAATTTCTGTTGCAATTAGTTGTGGGTTTTGTGAGAATTTAGCTAATTTGACTGGAATAAAATGGGAACACATAGAGTGTGTGCATTGAAAATGTGCCTGCATATGGGAATAGTCCGCTGACTGGGCGCGCTGCTGGTGAAAGGTACCACTGTAGTTGTTATTGCGTCATTTGTCTGATTCACACCAGGAAAGTAATGGTTGTGTCAGCGAGGAGCCATAACAGCATGTTTAAACAGTAATTGGCGATCAAAGTGCTCTCACTGGAACAATGTGGTGGATACTCTCTGGTGACATGGAATGCAGGGCAAGATGTTTGTTTCTATTTGTGTTGTTTTACGCCCTAGTAACATCTAAGGTCATTTCAGGACGGGTACTAACTTGTGGCAGTGCACACTCATCATAGTGCTGCCCAAATGGGAAATCAGGCTGCCAGCAGCATGACCCGATGTCCTACTCAGTAACATTAGCCTGACACTGAACCAGCAAGTCCTTGCGCTATTGTATTGATGCCGAGAGCCAGGCTAGGAAGCAACAAGTATCAATTTTCAAGTCATTGGTTTGACTCGACTAGGGAACCGCAGACCAGACCTTCCGCACGCGAGGCCCGCGCTCTACCGATTATGCCACGGCGGTATAGAGATCTGCCATTCTGTGTACACAGGAAACTGAACCCAGATTAACCCTCTCGGTACGATGAGCCTCACCACGGCCTCGGCATGCTAGTAAGCTCTGGGAATGGTCCCGTGTGCAGCGCCGAGTGGGTTAATCAAGACATATTAGGCCCTTTCAGCCTGATGGACCCAGATAAGCTCAGCATTGGCTGAAATTGAAGCGCGGCATCAAAGAGCCTTTCATATATATTTCTTTTTTTATATTTTACAAATCTCCCCCTCCCCTTTTCATTCGCCGGACAGAATGGAGCGCAACTCGATTTAACACCGTGATGAGGTTAACCCACGGCAAACCCGCCACCCCCGCGCCACCTCCTCCCCCCACTCCCCCAACCCGCCCCCCACTCCACCACACCCCGCCAAAACACCCCCACCACGCCACAACCACCCACTCCAATCACGCCCCCCCCCCCACAACACTACCATATCCCCGCCACCACCCCCTGCCAATGGATCGCCCGACCTATCTGCCGTGCACCTATACGAGAAGCAATAGCTGCTGTCGTCAATCCCAGTTAGCAAATTGCCCAAGCTCTTCTTTATCCACCTGCACAAAGACCGAATCTCTCTTCTTTCCCCCAGATATATTTATATAAATATATATATATATATATGGGTAGTATGGTGATATCAGGGAGCCTAGCTGGTGGAATGGCTGGCACACTGGCCTGGAATGCAAAGAGATGTGGGTTCGACTCCCGCTCTAGGCACAGTATTTCCCATTGTCATCACCTCCATGACACTGGTTGCCGTGACCATGATCCTGTACAAGCTACGCGCTGTATAGTTTTTGAACCTACCCTGTGTATGTATATCTAAGTGCATTGCCTGTATGTATGTAATTGTAAGCATTAAAAGACTTACAATTCCAGGGGGACAAGTGTCGTGGTCTGCACTGACCTCTCAGGCAAGGAGCTGCATAGACAGGTACGCATGGGTAGTATGGTGATATCAGGGAGCATAGGTGGTGTAATGGTTAGCACACTGGCCTGGAATGCAAAGATATGTGGGTTCGAGTCCCACTCTAGGCACAATATTTCCCATTTTCATCACCCCCATGACATATATATATATATATGTATATATATATATTCATATATCGCATGTATAAACAACCAGACACCAACGCGCAGCAATCTGACAAGTTGGGCTAAGGGCTGATGGTGTAGGGCAGGCCGGGGATCAGGTGTTCAGCAATGGGGGTTGGTTGTAACTGTATAGGAGTAACTCAGCAATTCTCCCCCTAGCGGCAGATTCAACAATTAACAACCCCCCACAGTTGGCCATGAACAGTTCACCTACATTTTGCGCCAGGTCTCCGACCCCGAACAACAGAAGTAACCAACCCTCCTCATATGTGATCCGTTTGTCTTGAGCGAAACCTTCTTTTTCCTTTGCTAATAAAACTGTCCCTCTTATACCCCCACTACACCCCCGCCCCACTTCCCGTAATCCCTCTTATGTATGCGTGTGTCACCGGGTAGTTTTTGTTATTGTTGGTTTTTTTTGGGGGGGGAGGGGGAGAGGGGGTGTTTTTGTAAGTTCTCAATGTGAATTCATCTTACTATCAACATCTAGGCGCTATATATATATATATATATATGCCCGTCGATGTGCGGGCAGCATGGGCCCCGGGTTCGTCACTTGAGCTGCTCGGAGCTTCTCGGCAGTTGCTTGGAGCTTCCTGGAGCTGCTCGGGAGCTGCTCGGAGCTGCTCGGGACCTGCTCGGACCTGCTCAGAGCTGCTGGTGAATGGGCGTGTTTAATGCGTTGGTGATAAACGGCTTTGTCGGGCGACCTATCTCTGCGAGCAGCCGCGGCTCCTAATAGTATCATCCCGACCTTTCATTGCCCCCCCCCCCGCCCCCCCCCCACTCCGCCCCAGGGTGTATAGATCCGCGGGTATGCGCGTTGGGATGACTTCTCTTTATGACCACTTGAAAGCTGACATTCCCCACGATGTGATATGATTACGCATATCTTTCCCACTCCCCCTATCTCCCCCCCCCCGACCCACACACGCAATTTCCCCATGCCCTACTCTCCTCTTCCCTCGAGAATCCCCACTCCCCCCCCCCCAACCCACCCACCCATTTCCACCCATGTAATATCCCAACCTCTTCCGTTCACCACTTCCCTCTTCCGCACACTCCCTACCCGGCGCGTTGGCCGAATCGGTAGAGCGCAGACCTCCCCTACGGGAGATCGGGAGTTCAATTCCTGGTCGAGTCAAACCAATGACTTACAAAATTGATACTTGTCATTTCCTAGCTTGGCACTCGGCATTAATAGGATAGGGCCGGGACTGGTTTAGGTCAGTGTCAGGATAATGTGATGGGGTCATGGTGCTGGTGGCCTGATTTCCCAGTGCCATGAGTGCACACAATCGCATGTCGGTACCAGTCCTGATATGACCTTAGATGTTGTCAGGATGTAAAACTCAAACAACCAACCAACCAACCAATCCCCACCCACCCCCAATCCCCGCCCACCGCCTATCTCCCGCTGCTCCCCAATCTTTCTTCCCCACCCACCCCCACCTGCCATCTCATATCCCCCATAGCAGGCCTACTCCCGCCCTCTGGTGGCTATTAGCTGCGGGAGGGTTATAGACGCGGCGCGGTGGGCTATCGACTGTGGATCGAGGGTTGAGGGTGGCGAGGACTTGCTGGGAAGGGGGGGGGGGTGCGGTTAGAGTTGAGGGAGGGAGGGGCAGTGAGGACCCCACCATTACCACCGCGGGCATCCTCATCAAGGCTGTGGTTAATATCTAAGCCAGCCGCCTCCCCTACGTCAGATCATGTGACAGAACTGATCTAATGGGAGGGCGTAGTGCAGTGCGACTCTTTGCAGTTTCACAGTTGTATGGCCTGATGGTTGTGTGTGTCTGTCTGCCATATTATTTAAACCAAATTAATTTTTTGTATCGCTGTACTCTTTTCTACTCGCCGTCCTGATATGACCATATGATGTTGCTCGGACATAAAACCCCCAAAGACAAACACAGTTCTTTACTCTAAGTTGGAGTGACTTTCATTGTAACTTGATATCATTTAATATATATTAAGTCGAGATATATTAAATAAATAATTGTAGTATAATAATAATATTTGTTTAATACACTGGACAGCATAGGCTTGACATATTTTATTTATCAAAGACAAGTTCTATTTGAATATTCTTTTGAGCAATAAATGTCTAATAAGTGCGCCAACATCTAAGTTGGATATCAAGGTTCAAATCTGGGGAATTGCTTTGGCTTCTTACAATTTTATAATTTCAGCCGATTATGCAACTTTAACGGGTTTTCCCGCGTTAGTCCCGCCGCGACTGAACACAGCAAACCGCCGAACTTGGCTTTCAGAAGGGACTTCCCGCCTGTTATTACTCAACCCCATTATGGCCCGGTCTACCCACCAATTCTCATAGGCTGGCTCTTTTGTTGTGTTTTATTTGGTAGGATATTTTGTTTATTTTGTTAATCATCTTTTTTATTAATTCTTTTAATGAGAAAATTGTTTTACATTAAGGAACCATTGCGTTGAAGAAGTGGGTCGGCGTTGCGGTAAATCTGGGTGAATGGGGTGGCTTTGCTTAATGAATAGGATTTCGGTCTGCAGGGGCAGGCCTGCCAAGGTCAATGGCATGGCCATGTGTTTTGGGAGGTGTACTCGTGGGTGCCGAATACATCGTGAACTGTCCAGGGACCAAATTTCAAAAACCCTGCATAGAATCTGAACCCACGGATAATTTAAACTGCGACACCGGCTAAGCGTGTTGTTTCCTACTTGCCTATGGAGAAGCAACTGAGATAGTAGGTTTGATAGAAAGCTTGCTTCAGAAGTGGGAAATCGCCGGTTCAATACCCGGCTGAGTCAAATCACAGACTTACTAAATTTGTATGTGTCGCTATGTTTTCTAAGGGCGCTCGGCATTATTAGGATGGGGCACCGAATGGTTGGCTCAGTTTCAGGATAATGTGAGTGGGATATCAGCTCATGGTGCTGGCCTCCCTGTGGGGTAGCACTATAAAGTTGCTGTGAGTGGACACTTGCACAAGTCAGTACCCGTCCGGATATGACCTTAGATGTTGCCAGGACGGAAAACGCCAATCACAAACAAACCAACCACCGTGCTTAGGTAGAAAGAAATAATATGGCCGGTTTGATAGAAAGGTCGGTTCAGAAGTGCCAAAGCACAGGTTCAATTCCCAGCTGAGTCCAATCACAGACTTACCAAATTTATACTTGTCGCTACTTTCTCGGATGCTCGGCATTACTCGGATAATGAATTGACTGGTTTGCTCTGTATCAGCGACTGTAGAGTGACTGAGTGGGATATCTAGTCATGGTGCTGCCCAAAATGGTCTCCCTGCTGGGGACCAATACTGGAAACTCATCCTGTGTACACTATATATAACAAGTCAGTATGCATCTTAAAACGACTTTAGATATTGCTAGGAAGTAAAACCTCAATAAACTAAACCGAGCAAAGCCCTTGACTCTGGAAAGAAGGAAGGTTTCACCTCCAAGTGTACCCGAAATAGGTGATTTTGGTGTTTTCTTCGATAGGGGGTGACATTTAAATTAAAGCAATAGCTCATGAATCGAGATGGAAATATCAATTAGAAATATATAACCCGATAGATCTTTTCATGTTGGAAATAATAGGAAAGTTTGGTTTATTTAATGACACCTCTAGTGTTCCATCAATTTCACTGTGCTGTACACTCCCCATTTCTCTCTCATGTCATGTTGGAAAAACAGAAACATAGAAAAGTGTGCAGAAAGAGCCAGTGTCATGTCATATATCAATGTTAACAATGCCAGTTAACTCGGCTGCACAGACACAACACGGCGACAAAAGCAGTTTCCTTTTCAGGTTAGAAGCAATATGCCACTATATATGTCAGACATTAAAACCTCTGACGTATGAGGCAGCATTGCATGGTTGTTATATGTCATATTTTCACAGCCTTACAGCAGCATTAATCTTTCCCTGCAATCAATGCATGACGGTCGTTCAGGCAGCTCCTGACGCGGGAGGTATTCAACATGAACACATAGTCTAAATTGAATGGAGCACTTTATTTTAAAGCACTGTAAACTGTGGCATATTTATAATTTGGCTAAAATATGTTAAGGACGTCCATTTTTGTAGGCCATAATGACCACTGGCCTTTCTCCTTTAAAAGTCCACAGTTGATGGAATACATGGACAGTTATATAAGCTTCTTTTTTGGGGATGGGGGGCTAAATTATAATTTTCTTCAGTGAATAAAGGTATTTTTTTCAGCGCCGAGGCACTGGTCTTCTGCGCATGTCATGTTACATTCATTCACATATATAATAGTCTAAAATCAACAAGAATTTTATACAAATAAAAGTTAATAGAAAAAGAAGAATCAATTCAATTCTTTTATTTTAACTCTCTGTAAGGTATGTTTACAATAAACTGAGGTGATACAATAAATGCATACAAATTCCTTACAGACAGAAAGGATCCCAGAAAAGCGATGCTTATCTAGCTGGTCTCCATGATGTGAAAGAACAAGTGATGACAATACCAGATGATTAAACTGAAGCTACATTTTTAACTAATGATTATGATGAGATACTGATGCATCTCTTCACAGGTAGTAAAAACCTAAGTAACGATAGGAATATTATATGTATATTGTTTCATGGATTCATGTACGTACATGCAGTATCAGTAGTTATTTTGCATATATGTTAATAGGGGGAAAACTTTATGTTCTTTGCAATAGCCACTTGATATTCTAAATTATGTGACTAGTTAATGACAACTGAAAAAGAGAAGATTGTGCACATATTATGAGATATTTATAGGATGTTTGTAATATTAATACAGCTTTTAATTATGTTAACATTTTAACATGTTAAACCCAAAGTTGTCTACATCATATAACACGGACAGTAAATCATCCAACATATCAGATTAATCCTAATCAACATTGAAATGAGACATGGCGAGAAAACCTCTGGATTAAATCTCACAACACATGTTAATCCATCCAAGTCAGTCCTCCCCAAGAAGAAAATTATTCAGATGGGCTACCTTGAAGCGGGTAATAAAGAATGTTTTTCAGGGCATCCTCCATAAGTTGCCTTCTCTATCCAGATCGCTGCTTCCTTGCTGTTTGTGCCTTGGGTCGCGAGAGTCTGCCTTGTCTCTTCAGTGTGGTGCTGTCTGCATGCCCATCGCTTATGCAGAGCAAACACCAGTGTTCCATCAACTTCACTGTGCTCTACACCCACTATTTCTCTCCCACCCCTTTACACAAAACGATCAAATGCATCGACATAGATCCAGTTTTCGGGACATTACCTCTGTACCGATAAATCTTGGTGGAAATCAATCATTTGTAGGGCTATACTGTAAATTTGTGTATTTATCCACTCTGATTGGAGAGAAGGCGTATGGTGAATTTGCATTCCTGGCATTGCTTTAAGGTATTCATTCAACCTCTGGTCGTGGACTCGATTTGTATACAAGTTAAAGCAAACACTTGCAAACTTGATGTTTGTCTAAAACCTGCATGATTATGATCATTACGTAGATCGGGCGGGGGTTGGTTAGCTCAACTCGGAATAACGTGACTGAGTGGGATATCATGTCATGGCTGTCCGGTGTACGGTACCTCAATGGGGCAGTGTTATCAATTCCACATTAACACAGACTATCACAAGCGATATGAGCATGCATATGCATTGTGATATGATCTCAGATGCTGATAGGCCATAAACCCTAGTTAATCACTTATTTAGATTTGGTAGACCTCAGTCAAACTGACGCGCTAGGGCAGATGGAATGATGAGACAAGTCGATTTTCTTCATTAGACTGAAGGGCGAAGGGTGGTGATGCTATTGAAGCGCTCAATATACCTTTATCATAGAGCATGCAGCCACAATATTCCTTCTTGCTAATATCATCTGAGGGCAGGTTAGTAATGGAAATCCTCTATAATACCATTTTCACAGAGCATACTGCACAGTGAGTTGCTCCCGGCAGACCAGATGCGATGGCCGAATCGGTAGAGCGCAGGCTTCCCATGCAGAATGTTGGAAAAAGGAGCTATAAGACATGTGGGGGGGGGGGGGGGGCAATGAGCTGAGGTGATCCTGTATGAACCCTGAGGGATGGAAGAAGGAAGGATGTGGTGAACATGTTTAATATTTACCTATACCTCCTGTGTACATGGATAGGGTGTCTCACTAATAAGGTGCCATCTCCTTTACGCCACTCGATCATCATTAATACGCTACCACCCACGTGTCCTGTCATCCTACTTTATGCACGTGCTTCCCAGATATGGCTATCACAAGCAATGGGTGCGTGGCCAGGGTCCTTATGCGCGCGTTCAAGGTCATTGGCAATGTCAAGTGTTCAAGGGCACGCAAGCGCCATATGCGACCCAGACCTTGGTGCTGTCAAGTGATACGTCCGGCTGACCACGTGACCGCTTCCGTAACCGGAGACAGTCGCCTGCGCAGCGTCCCTGCCCCCTCCGCCCACTCCCCCCACTCCCCCGACCCCAGCCCCGCCATCTGGTGGTTTCATATGTTGATTTGTGGGGGAGGGGGGTGGGGGTGACTGGGAGGGGGTGTTCTATGAGTAAGGCACCACTCGGCATGGACTCTTTATCTTGAGACAACACTGCCCGCCTGCGAGGCTATTCATGGTCACGTGGTGGCAAAAGGTCACACGGGACCTAGCCCCTTCAATTCATGAGTGGGGGTCGATAGTGTTGTTTACATTTGCCACCATAGTCCTGCCTAATGTGCATTAAGGAGGCTCTAGTGTAGCTAACTCCCGCTAGGGTTCATGCCCTGAAACAGTGACTGTGGATCTGCCTCATTCTGATGTAGAATCCTGGCCGCACTCTTGGGTAAGCAGCCCGATAATTACCTGACATTACCTGAAAATGAAGCTAAACCCTCATGGTGGGTTGCGTCAATGTATGGTATATCGATCCGGGATCTAAGCAGGGCTCTCCTGTTTGTTGTATGAAGGGAAGCTTTGGAACGCTTAGGGGCAAGTTCTTTGTGGTTCAATTCATAGCTCAACTAGGATAGGTTTCGACTCCTGGCAATCGGTATTCACCATTCCACTGCCCCTTCCCTTATCCTAGTAGGGACAAGTATTAGTTTTCAAGTCATTTCTTTGACTCAGCCGGTGTTTAAATCCGCGTCGCATCACACAGGAAGAGAGGCTCGATTGATGTTGCTATCCAGGCCAATCTGCTACCGTTGCATTTTGTTGAGTGTTTTAAAGACAAGAATGGATGGATCGGATTTTACTTCTTATGAACAGGGGTACCGACTGCTAACAGGGTATTGCTCTTGCCTCACTGGCATAAAACCACAATGAATGAAAGAGTATTTGATCACACTGAACAAAGACTAAGTAGAGGTATTAGTATCTACTGAATTTGAAATCCTAAGCCAACAACCAAAACCTCTTATGTAAATGTAAAATGCTTTAATGTACCTCATACTCATTACTTATCGCATTGTGTACACTTTAATTTCAGAATCTATTTCACACTTAAATTCACCATATAAACCATGTAAACAAATAAAGTTGTGTAAATACCTAGATACCTCTAACACTTATGGTCGGAATACCAGTGCTATGGCACTGACAAAAGATACACATGAATACAATTAATTTACCAAAAATAAAATAAACTAACAAGCCAGTGTCACCATGCAACAACTTCCGGCGAAGTCACCTTATTTTGAGATTCGGACCTTGATCCCCCCCCCCTGTTCTAATAATGATCAGTCCCATGCCATTTGGCAACAGGGACCAAGTTGGTAAGATTTCTTTTTTGGCAGGTCATGGGATTAAGTTCCTAAACTTGTGCACCCCACACCCAGCCCCATTCATCCACCCACACTCATGTACTAGTCGACCACCTCACCTCTTCAACAACTCACCTCTTCAACAACCAATGTAAACTGACGCAACTATCAATTGGACTCTGATTACTTAATCCACGATGGCAATGTACATTGTCTTATTGTATATGAATCTAGTAGAAGTTGGGGGTGATGTTGGCTCCCTCGCCCTGGGATCACCAGTTTCGTATACTCTCAACTTGTGAGGAATTTCTGAACTAAGCAGCAACCAGTCCTATCTTTAAAGCAACATACTCCGATGAAAGCATCATATTTTGGAAACCAAGAAAACTTATCTAGATTTGATTCTACATATCTAACTATGTAGGCCTACTGCTGCACATTTGCATAAATGGGATAATACAAAGGCAATTGAATAGAATCGTTTAATTCTGAAGCTTATGATGAAAGCATTTATATGTGCTTGCCAAAATTAATGTTGCAAGTTTCACCTCAAACATCTCCAAATTTGCTACTTAAAATAAAAGTATCTTCAAATTAAAGACGGAAATTAGGATAATCAATATAAGATATAGATCTATTTTTGTTTTAAACTCCAGATGCTCAAAGCCATCGAAGTATGCAGCTTTAATATGCCTTCTCCGTGGAACATGCGCATCCATCCTGCGATATTAGTGCTTCCCACTGCCGTCAGATGGCGGGTTGGTTGGTGTTGCACTACACGCAGAATTGCTAGCTGCAACATCGGTTCTTCGACTGCTGTCACGGGGCTGTTTGGTGGGACCAATCCCCTCCATATATTACCTTTTCCATAAAGTACCAACCACGAGTTGCTACCCACAAGATTGGTTCTCACCCAATACTACTTAAAGTACTCATTAAACTAAATTCTCTTTCAATAGCAAAATTTGACATTGACCTATGTTGGGTGCCTAGTCATGTGGGTATCCCAGGAAATGAGAGAGCAGATCAAGCAGCCACTCGAGCCCTGAGTGCTCCTTTCGAACACTGTCATATTCCCCACTCTGATCTGAAGCCTACCATTCAAAAATACGTTTGGAACCTATGGCAGATCGAATGGGATAAACACCCAGACAACAAACTCCATAGAATTACCCCCTCCGTGAACGGACTGCTGCAGAGTCGCCTGGAAGGGCGACGCGACCAGGTTGTTTTAACAAGATGCCATATTAGCCACTTGTGGCTAACACACGTTTTTCTGCTCTAGGGGGAGCCTCCCCCTGAATGTATTGGATGTCAGTCCCCACTGACATTAAAACACATTTTATTAAACTGTGTGGATTTCATGGCCCTGCGCCAACAATTTTACACTGCAAACAACATGCATGATCATTTTACTAAAGTAAAACAAGAAAACATTTTAGCCTTTTTGAGGGCAGCTGGTTTGTACCAACTCATATAGGTTTTTTTAACAAATTTTGTCAGTGAATAATACTATCATTTAGACTTTTATTTAGCTATATGATTGTGAGTTTACCAAATTCATGAGTGTCCATTGACACAAAATTGCTTGTATGCTTTTACATGTAAAAGCGATGGTTTGAACAAAAACAAACATTTCTCGCCGTGAATATGGCCTATGCTTCCGACACGGCATAAAGCAACCACCAATCAAATCAAAATTAGATTGGTTCTTCCACTGACATCATGGCAGCTTGGTGGTGAAAATCGTCTATTGCATGTACATTGTTGAATAAGATTCACTGTTTCTAAATGATGCAATAGGAAAACAGAGTACCTGATGGGTATTATTATTTTCCTATCCCAATCTGTCGATATAAAATTAGGCTCCCCAGATAATTTAAAACCCGATCTCTACAACAACAATGAGAATAATCTTATATTCGAGAAAACTGCATATGAAAGAAACCACGCGAAGCTTCAATAGTTGGTTGGTTATTTGAGTTTTATATCCTGGATACAGCTAAGTTCATATCAGGACAGGTACGAACGTGTGACAATGCGCACTCATGATGACTTTATAGTGCCGCCCCACTGGGAAGCCAGGCCGACAGCACCATGACCAGATATACCACTTACTCACATTGTCTTGACACTGAGCTAATCAGTCTTTGCCTTATCCTAATAATGCCGAGCTCCAGGGTAGGACGTGACAAGTATCAATTTTATAAGTCTTTGGTTTGACTCGACCGGGTTCCGAACTTCCGATCTCGCGCTCTACCGATTCGGTCACCGCGCCCGGTTGCTTCAATAGTGTAGTCCAGCAGGGTTAGGCTGTACAACTCAGAGTCATTACACGACTGTGAATGGTCCTAACCCTGCCGGTAGTAATTTCACAGGATTGCACTGGGGGCAATTAAGTAATTGCCCCCAGTGCAATCCGGTTATCATGCGCAACGTCTCATTCGGACTTAATGTCCGTACAAATAATACACGTGACGATGTGGGCATCACTCCATTAATGGGGACACCACTGAGCGCTGCCGAAGAAAAGATATGATAATGCAGGAGGTCGGGTAGAATAGGCGGACAGTTTTTCACCTCTACTCCCCCAAATTACAATCACCTCACCTCCCCCAAAATTACAATCACCTCACCAAATTACAATCACCTCACCACGCCCAAAATGACAATCACTTCACCTCCCCCAAATTACAATCACCTCACCTCCCCCAAAATTACAATCACCTCACCAAATTAATATCACCTCCCCCAAAATTACAATCACCTCAACTCCCCGAAATTACAATCACCTCACCTCCCCAAATTACAATCACCTCACCAAATTACAATCACCTCACCTCGCCCACAATTAAAATCACCTCGCCTCCCCAAAATTACAATAACCTCACCTCCCCCAAAATTACAATCACCTCACCAAATTAATATCACCTCCCCCAAATTACAATCACCTCACCAAATTACAATCACCTCACCTCGCCCACAATTAAAATCACCTCGCCTCCCCGAAATTACAATAACCTCACCTCCCCCAAATTACAATCACCTCACCAAATTATAATCACCTCACCTCGCCCAAAATTAAAGTCACCTCGCCTCCCCGAAATTACAATAACCTCACCTCCCCCAAATTACAGTCACCTCCCAACTCTGGATGTGGATACTCAACTTGGGATCTTTCATTTTGTTGTCCCACCCTCCCGTCTAGTAATATCGGCTCCACATCCTAAAGATCCAATCCCCTAAGGTGCATAGTTATGGTTCAAGGGACTGAGCTCCCGTCCACCCCTGCCACACCCTCATAATCGTATAGGACTGGAGTGCCTGTAGTGGCTATGGGTTTGTTTACTGTGTCGTTAAAGAATAGCGCACATAATAAAGTCTAGAAGTACGGAGGAAGGAAGTCCATGCGTGACATTCACACGGACTTCCGGTCTGTTTGACCTAGAGGGCGTCTCTAGAAACGGGGGTGAGTTGGGTCCATGACAACCTGGAAAGTCCTGGAATTTGATAATCAGGAAAAACACGAAGACAGCAAGTATAATTATGGTAACTTTAATCAAGGTAAGGTTGAAACGTCCGGTTACACAATGTCAGCTCACAAATGCTTATAAACGAGGCTAGAGATGCTATGGCCCTACCAATATCATACGTGGGGTGGGTGGGAGGCCAATTTAAAGTCTGGTCAAAGTCTCCTGGCTCCTCCGGTCGTAATGACAGAACCCACTGCTGCGTCGCCTTATATAGCTAATTTGTACCCACAAAGCAGCGCGTCGACAGTTTAAGCACACTGCCTGCTACGTCATCAGAACCTGAGATCCACGGCGGCGAGGCTAAAGAACAAACCGCTAGCCGGCGACTGAGTTAAATACGTAGTTCTGAAGAATACCGCTAGTCGGCGCAAAGACGTCCTGGCTACTGGCCCGCCTTGTACTGTCTCCGTGATCCTGATTACCCGCAATGCCAAAGCATTATGCATAATTCGGCATTCCAGTCCTGGAAAGTCCTGGCATTTGTCTAAAGATCCTTGAAAATCTGAGAAAATAGAAAATCTGTATTACCTTTTATTTAAAGCACATACGTGTCTATGTGGATCCTTGCCTAAGAGCTCAGAGTAGAGTACAACGTTATTCTCTCTCCAATGATTAACTCCCTCAAGATTGTTTGTTTGTTGTTGTTTTACCTCCTAGCAACATCACGCCATCTCACGATGGTAGTTGTGACAGTGCACATTCATGGTGAGTTTATAGTGCTGCCCCACTGGCAGACCAGGACACTGCCACCATGACCCAATATCCCACACAGTCACATTATCCTGATAACAAGCTAACACATCCTTGTCCTATCCTATTAATGCTGAGCACCAAGCTATGTAACAACAATTATCAATTTCATAAGTCTCGGCTGGGATTCAAAGTCCTGGTCTTGCACACGGGACGTCTGCGCTCTACCGATCAGGCCACTGCGTCCAGTACTACGACAAGAAGACCGGAAGTGGCTGGGAACGTCACACAGCTAAAGGCATAAACATTTATATCGCTATACTTGCGTGACGGGGGAACCGGTTTATGCGTATGAAAGCCCTTAAGCAATGGCCCTAACAGCAACTATCTACGTGCACACCCTATCAGCACACGCGCATGCGCACTTCGAACACGTTAATGGCTAGGTGGCTGCCGCGAGCTCCAGTGTGCATTCTGTTATTACATCTTTCAGAAGGGTTTCCAACTTGATCAAGTTCCATTGAGGTATAACCTTGGAAATGATATAAAATAAAAGGCGCGTCTTACATTTAGTATCGACCAGTGGTGGACTGTTGATAGCGGTCCGACTGGCAAGAATCATCATGGTTATGGTACGTAAGCTTCGGCTTAGGTTTTCTCTTGTTGGGAATTGGTAAGCTTGGAAACCAGTGGTCCACAACTGGTTCAACAAAGGGTTTGGTATCTGCTGTCCTGTCTGTGGGAGAGTGCATATAAAAGACCACTCGCTGCTTATCGGAAATAGTAGCCTATGTGGTGGCAGTGGGTTTCCTCTAAAGAAATGTGTTAGAATGATCAAATGTTTTACGTACAATAGCTGAGGAAAACAATCAATGTGCTCTAGAGGCATCGTTAAATAAAACAAGCTTTTGGCAAGCTTGGCAAGATTCATAACTAAGCATCTATTTTTTAATTAAGTAAAGAACCATTCTAGAGAGAGAGAGAGCAATCAGATCCTCTCGTGCTGTATATTTACTACTGTGGATTAGTAAAGTGACGAGCAGTCCAAAGAGAGAGATCGAGGAGATAGCTCTTTTCATATCCAAGTTTATATATATATTTATGTCCATATATATATAGATGTGAAGTATCTGTGGCAGAGTGGTTAGAGTGTCTGACTTTTTTCTATGTCAGACTCCTAATCTGAAAGTCAGTGGTTCGATTCCCCATGCCCCCACCTGCCAACTTGGATTTCCCCCGGCTGTGTATAACTTACAGCTTCATCAAAAGCCAGTTGCTCTCATACCATGTCTATGTGGTGCAGGAGGTTAAAAATCCCTTGGGTCGATAAAAGTGTAGGATCAGGCTTTCTATCGACAAACTGTCTAATCATGAAAAGAAGTCTATTCAGATTTATCCATGATAGGCAGTATAAATCTTCAAGAAAAAAAATTGGGTTTAAGAAGTGTCAGACTGGATAGTGAGAACCATTCTTTTGTAGCTAAATTGCTATATATATATATGCTCTATACTCTATTATGGGAATATAAACAAGGACACTATCTATCTTCAGTTCCCTCTGTAATAGTATATTCCCTGTAACCTATCTAACTGACCCTGTGTAGGACAGTATTGGCCACACTGGCGCCACCTGTCAGGGGCTCTAAGCACTGTATGCCAGCTGCGGCTGGCCATTATCGCCTATTGGCCTCGTTGGGATGGTCAAATTTTAACTTGCTCTCATTATTGAGGTGGATTATATGGAGGTGACGTAGTCCAAATTGAAATAGTGATCCATGGTCTTGTGGCTAACTTATATATATATATATATTCAGCTGAGGAACACCTCAAAGAGAGGGAGATCTGTATTTCTGTAGCTAAGTTTATACAAACTTCCGAGCAAGTGGAGTGTCAAGCCCCGCGCAGGAGGTGGAGCGGTGCATGCCGGTGCCCCCCACCCCGACTCAGTGGGGGGGGGGGGAGATAGGAGAGGAAGCCCTACAGAGGTTATTACAGGCGATACGGGGCTTATCACTATCCATATACATATGCATATTAGTTACCTAAATAAATAAAGGAACGACAAAGACATAATAGTGGGTGTGAGTTATTTTCTCTGGCTAGAGGAACTAACACATCTGGCCTACCCTTTTTTTTTTTTTAAATCCAGCGGTACAGTTAGTGTGGTTAAGGTTCCTTGATGTCTGAGCGGATAGGTGGCGCCACTGGCGGATCTGGGATTGTGGTAGGTTAAACCAGTAAATGATTTAGTTCAGGCTTCTCCAGCCGATCACTGATGAGAGAGGAGTGTCCGAGGAGCAGATGGAAGCCCCTGGTCTTATTATACTCGTATAATGTCTTATACAGCATATATATGGATAATATTGAGCTGATGAGCAAACCAAATAGGGAGATATAGCCATGCTTCCGTAGCTAAGATTATATAAGCAAAAAACTGGAGGCAAGTGACGATTTGACCGTCTCGTGAGCAAGCGCCGGGGCCAAAGGACGCAGCCAGAGGCCGGACGACGGCGATTGGATAATATGTAACCCGAGCCAAATCGAATAAATAAATAATAAATAATTCTCCGAACGTTTATATGTATATAGTAGATTATATATAATATATATATATGCACATATGTATGCATATATATAATGTACGCTTCTGTGAATTACATTGCACTATATAAAAAAAACAGTTGAAATCAGGAAATAGATCCATTCTTTTATAGCCAAGTGTAATTTAGTTATTTTAGATGATTGCCTAGAGACACTATACTGGAGGCAGCAGATGTACAGCACCTATAGAGGTGATGTGGGACCTAGCAAGTTAGGGGGTGTGTCACTTGACTGTTGGCACCGCGGAGAGCGGATAGGTTTAGCAATAAACCAGTTGAAGCGTACTGTCTCTGAATCTTGGCGTTCTTCCGTGTGTGCGTAAGGAAGAGTCCAAGACCGTGGAAAGCTTCCTTTTATGTATGATGGAGATGGTACCGTCATAATCAAGAGAAGGGACTACAGATAGGATTAGCATTGCGTACTCTCTCAGTTTCAAAATAAATATTGCAGCGATACAGTTCTAAAAGCATGGCGATGAAATCTAGCCCAACTGTGCCTTGCGAACTGCCAGGCCAGATGGAGAAGATAACAACAATGACACAATTGAAACAAAAATATGTTAAATGGCACGCCTAGGCAGTGTAAAGCTATCATGAATGAACCATCCTTATCTGGGATTCTTAATAGGTCCTCTTCTTAAGCAGCATTAGTGAGACTTCTCCCTCGACGCCGTCGTTGTGCAATGCTTTCCTGTTGAAGCTTGTATTCCTGATTGTTCTTAAATTATAGACAACACAGCAGTAATTATAGATAACTGTCTCATTTCTCTTAAAGCTATTCTTTTCTCCACCCCCTCCACGCCCCATGTGTTGATTTCCACCGGGCCGTTTCATATAGACCTTTCCTCCGGAGCATGTTGCTTGCTTCCCACAACATTAGTCTTTGCCACTGGCATCAGAGGGCGGGTTTGTCGTGGACATCGTCTATTAAGTATTATGGTCATTTTAGGTTCGTTCCAAAAACCAAATTTCTTTTCTGTTGGAATGGCATATGAGCTTCTTACCACAACATTATTTCTTGTCACTGCCATCATAGGGCAGCTTGGTGGTGTAAATCGTCTATAATGGTCATTTTAGCTCAGTTCAAATAGTTATTTCTATTGCAAGCACATTAGGCCTTTTCTATGATACATTAATAATGAGCTTCTGTCTACATCCTTGGTTCTTGCCACTTCCATCATAAGGGGATTAGTGGAGGAAATTGTCTATTCTGGTAATTTCAAGTCAGTCCCGAATAGGTATTTGTTCTACTAATCCACTGAACATGCACAGTGAGCTGCGAACCATTACATTAGTGTGTTTGTTTGTTGTTGTTTTACCTCCTAGGAACATCTAAGGTCATATCAGAACGGGTACTGACTTGTGACAGTGCACACTCATGGTGACTTTATAGTGCTGCCCCAGTGGCAGACCAGGCCGCCAGCACCATGAACTGATATCCCACTCAGTCACATTATCCTGACACTGAGCCAACCACTCCTTGCCCTATCCTAATAATGTCGAGCGCTCCATTACATTAGTTCTTACCATTGCCTTCAAAGAGTGGAGTGGTCGTGGAATTTCCATGCAAGACATTTCCCCACCGAGTATGCTACACAGTAAGCTGCTGCCGACAAAATTAATTGGGTCGCTGCCATCAGCACTGTACATAAATGTTAGAAATTGTCTATCCTGTCAGTTCTCGGTTGAATATTGCTTATTGAATACTGCTTATTGAATACTGCTTATTGAATACTGCTTATTGAATACTGTTTATTACAATACTGCTTATTGAATACTGCTTATTGAATACTGCAAGTGAGGTTTGAGAGGAGACTTGAATAAAGTGTTTGTTGGGGTGCAGGTGTAAGGGGTGTTGGTTTATTTGTGTGTGTGTGGGGGGATGGGTGGAGTGGGGGTTGGCGTAGGGGGGTGCGGTGTCGGTGGGAATGGGAGTGGAGTTGGGGGTGGGGAGGGGAGGGGTGGGGAGGGGTGGGGGTGGGGGGAGCGCGTTGCCTGTGGACTGAGCTCCTCGGGTTGTGCATGCAATGAGAGGTTAACTAGCAAGAGTTCCTCGCTAGGCAAAGGCAGAGTGGATAAGGCAGCCCTGGTAGCAAATCAGGCATGCACAGGCGCCTTATTCACAACGATAAGATTGCAGCAGATGTACAGCAGATAAGCTGATAGAGAACGGCAGCGAAGCCTGAGTTAATCCGTGATGTATCCTCAGTTAAACTCAACCATGCCTTCCCCACCTCGTCCTCAGGGCGAGCATCTCAGGAGGCAGTGTTGCCGTCTCCAATAGCGTGCTGGAGATGTTGGTTTTAATTAAATCTACCTAACAGTGACAGGTGCAAGGAGGGAGTTGAACCATCATCCATCCTCATTCCTTATTCCCATTTCCATCCGCATCTCCATTCCAATCCCCATGCGCATTCGCATCCGCACACTCATCCTCATCGCTTATCTCTCATCCCTATCCTTTTGGTCATCCCTCATCCCTATCCCCGTACCCATCCTATACCCACATCCCCACAATTGATCCACAATCCCCATGCCAATCCCATCCTCATCCCGTATCCAAGTCCCTATCCTTATCCCCATCCCCGTGCACATCAGACACCCACCATCCCCATCCCCATCCTCGATCCGCATCTCTATCCCCATTCCCCCACCCCCTACCTATTCCATCCTCATTCCTCATCACCATCCCTATCCCAATCCTTATCCCCATACCCATACACATCCACCAACCCCTTTCTCATCCTCCATCCCCATCCTCATTCATCAGCCCAACCCCCATACCCATCCTCCAGTCCTGTCCTCATTGTCATCCTCCATCCCTATCCTCATCCCTCATCCCTATCCCCATTCACATCCGTCATCCCCGATCCCTCATCCCCCATCCCCCATTCGCTCTTAAACAAAAAGACTTCAAGCATAAATAATTTAATTTCAATTTCAAAATGGCCTAAGGAGATCCGCCTGTCGAGTTCATACACTTTCTATCGTTATTCAGGACAGAATTAGGTGGGTGATTTTTGTTGATGTGTCCGGTCTTTTATCGCGTAATTGGACTTGGGTCTTTTGGGAGTGGGGCCTACAGCGGGCAACGGCGCTGAGTAGTGTGTTTTGAGAGTTTGTGATATTGATTTTTGATATTGCCATCCGGGCCTGCTGAGATGTCCGACAATGATGGTTTACTTTCGCTGAACAACGGCTTTGTAATTGGCTACCGCAAGTGTCGTTTCATAGATGGTTGGTTGTTGGAGTTTTCCATCCTAGCAACATGTAAGGTCATATCAGGACGGCTAATTCCTTGTGACAGTGCATACTTATGGTGATTTTATAGTGCTGCCCCACTGGGAGACCAGGCGACCAGCACCATGACTTGATATCCCACTTAGTCACATTATCCCGACACTGAGCTAACCAGTCCTTGTTCTATCCTACCAATGCTGAGTACCAAGCTGGGAAGCTACAAGTATACATTTTGAGGTCATTGGGTTGACTCGACTAGGATTCATACCCCTGAGTTCGAATCCCACCATCTATCAACACGGGAGACGGACGCTCAACTCATTCGGCCATTCCGTCTGGTCGATTTTTCATAGAAGAGCACATGCGGATGGGGCTTTAGCTAACATAAGCATATAATGTAAAGATATTTATTTATACATGTATACATATATATATATTATCCCTTTTCTCCCGACTAGACGTTATGGCCGAATCAGTAGAGGCTGGCAGGATTCCCAAGCAAAATTGACACATTCAACTACTTGTTGCTGATACGGCAATGATTGGTCAGCTCAGCGTCGGGATATTGTGACTGAGTAGCACATCAGGCCATGGTGCCAGTGGCCTGGTTTCCCAGTGGTGCAGCGCTATAAAGTAACATTGAGTGCCCACTATCACAAGTCACTACCCATCCCGATATGACCTTCCATGTTGCCAGAATTGCTACCTCTAACAAACATACTTTTTCTTCTATTTCAATTGTTGGTAGATGCATTCTTCTATAAGGAAGTAATGTCAGCACCGAAACACTATTTTTGCAGTATTTGTTACCCCTCAAACTTAACATTAGTGCATGGGGGACAATAGATAAGCTCTGCAATTGAGGGCGTTAAATGAGGGGTTTTACATGTGTTCTCAAAAGCAAGAATGTCACTGTAGAAATAAATAACACCAAAAGAATATGCGAATAAAGAAGTAGTCAAGCCATGTACTTCTCTCACTGGCAGACCGTGTTAAGATGCTGCTAGCAATTCAAGATATAATATATTTAAAGCACACTTTTGTGTCTGGGTGCTCATTTAGAAAATATGTGTATTTCAGGAACTTTCTGAGATACAGATTGATTAAAATCCCAATCTGTCTCAAAATCATCACAAGAAGATAATGATGACTGTCATGCCTTGTTTTGGTTCTCATTCCTTCTTATTTAAAATGCGCAAAATGTTTATGTGTATTCCTTTAGACCTGTCCGACCGGCAAACATCACAGAAGCTGCGTGCGTGTCTGCTGCTGATGGGAGAGGGGAGGAGGGGAGGGA
This sequence comes from Branchipolynoe longqiensis, assembly GCA_030323885.1. NCBI lineage: Eukaryota > Metazoa > Annelida > Polychaeta > Phyllodocida > Polynoidae > Branchipolynoe > Branchipolynoe longqiensis. The sequence continues at coordinate 20,924,371 of CM059191.1, forward strand.
GTGTCGGGAGAGGTGAGAGAGGGCATGGAGGGGAGGGAGTGGAGGGAGAAGTGAGAGAGGGGATGGAGGGAAGAGGGGGATGGGGAAGGTGAAACGAGAGGAAGGGGAAGGGCGGGGGGGCAGGGGGAGGGATGGGGAAAGTGAGAGAAGGGCGAGGAGAGGGAGGGGAAGGAGGGGAGGGAGAGTGAGAGAAGGGGGAGGTAGGGGAAGGAGGGGAGGGAGTGGAGAGAGAGGTGAGAGACGGGATGGAGGGGAAAGACGGATGGGGAAGGTGAGAGGAGGGGAAGGGAAGGGAGGGATGGGGAAGGTGGGAGAATGGGGAGGGGATTGAGGGGAGGGAGAGGTGAGAGAAGGGGGAGGGAGGGGAAGGAGGGAAAGGAGGGGAGGGAGGGGTGAGAGAAAGGGGAGGGGAGTGGTGGCGTGTCGGAGGTTAGGGGCAGGCCGGCCGGTGATCATATTGCGGCAGTTTTCGTCGCCCCCGGCCCAGCGACAGTCGGCAGGGAGACGGTGTTACCCGGGGCGCCGACATCCGAGGCTAGCCGGTTTAGATCCTACTCGTGCCGGCAGGTGAATGGGCATCGCCGGGCGGGGTGGGGTGGGGCGGGGCATGGGCCATGGTGAGGTGAGGTGAGGTGGGGGGGGGGGGGGGTATGGGGGCTCATGTTCCAGTATTCCACCCGACCACACGCTCAGGTGTTGTGAGGTGATGATCAAAAACACGTGCCCCTGCATGTGCATGTGTGTCCGTATGTGTGTGCGTACAGGTGTGGATGCGCGTTTATGATTGATGTTTATTGGGGTTTTACGTCCTAGTAACATTTAAGCCCGTGTCATGACGACAGTGGATTTTGAAGTGCCTGTCAACCTTGTTGTGATCTCCTGCTGCTACGGGAATGGCGCTGACTACATGACCTGGTGATATCCCACTCACATTATCCTGACACTGAGCTAACCAGAACTTGGCCGATCCGAATAATGATGAGCGCTATGCTCGGTTGCAACTGGTCTCAAATGGGAAGCAATTGTTTATCAATCGCAATTTTCAATCGTTCCTAGAGAAAGAGTTTCTATCTAATGGGAGTTTTGGAAATAGGTAGCAACGGTTTGTATATTGAAATCATGGAGTAGTTAGTTACAAGAATTAGATAATTACATTCGCCTAACATATTGCATTGTGACTGATATATAACTTTCTGGTAATGACTTAATTAACTAAGATGGAGAAGGTGATCGCTGGCTTCATTCCTTCGCCTGATAAAGGTAGATCGCGATAAGCCAGAATTCTTAATGAAAATGTGACATCAGTTTCTATTGTTTACATTTACATTCATTGATTAAGGAGGGGATATTTCAATCACAGACAATTGATCTTCCTCATTACGTTTCTCCTTGACGTAGCCTACTAAAATTATGCGCAGGGCTAGGCAAGTCATTTCTTTGACTCAGCCGAGGATCGGACCCATGACCTTTCCACATGGCAACCAGGTGCTCAACTAATATTGCCACCCGGTTCATTGGCAATTCCGGGGGCTCCGCTGGCCAATGAGCCTGTGGCAGAAAACATAGATCTATACTGGGTCTCTGGCGGCTCTTTTAAGTTGTATTCGTGTCGGGACAGTAAAACCTTTAGATCTCTGTCCATCGACTAATTGGTACGTGCCCTTGCTGGCATCCGAGACGGGTGGGCATGGCTTCAAACCTCGGCTGAGTTAAACCAATGACCTACAATATGTCTACCAACACCATATAACCATATCCCACTCAGACACATTATCCTGATATTGAGTTAACCTATCCTTGCTCTATCCTGCCCCAGGCTAGGTAGCGACACGTATCAATTTTAGAAGTAATTGATTTGACTCGGCCAGGATTCTAACTCCCGACCTTCCGCACGGGAAGCTTACGATTTACTGATTCGGCCACCGTGTCCGGTTAGCCTGGCATTTGGTATCACTGGCATAGGACAAGGATCGCTTTGTTCAGTATCAGAATAATATAACTGAGTGAGATATCAGGTAGGCCATGGTGGTGGTGCTCCAATTTCCCACGAGGGCAGCTCTATAAAGTCACCCTGCTTCCATGCTATCACAAGTCGATACCCATCCTGATATGACCCAAGATTTTGCTAGGATTTAACAGAAAACTGACAACAAAGATGCATCTATCTCTCTACGCCCTGGGTTGGAGACAGGTTTAATTCCCCGGGTGTTTTGTAGATCTTCTTGGGCACACTTTCCCTCGGAATCAGCCGGCAATAGCTGACAAGAAGGGCTAAGTACCCGTACTGGTGTCGTCCACAAAGACACAAGCACGCACACCAACACACATAAAAACACACAAACACAAACACATATGAACCTACACACCCACCAAACCGCACACCCACACACCAACAAACCCACAAACCTACAACCCCACAAACACACAAAACTACAAGCACACAACCACACAAAACCACAGACACACAAACATAGAAACCACTCACATGCAAACACACACATATACAAACCCACAAACACACTCACCCACCCACAAACCAACACATCCACAAAAACACACAACCACCCACAAACACACAACCACACAACCACACAAACAGACACATCCACAAACACACACATTCACAAACACACAACCCCCCCACATTCACACACAAACCCACAAACCCGCATACCCGATACCCGATGCTCCGACGCCTGCTGTTGAAGAATGTGTGCTGAAAGCCACCTATCTTTGCCCGCTGCCTGATCCGGGCCCATTAGCAGTGTGAACATGTGGATAGGTTCCTCCCACTTGTCACTCATCCTTTCTAACCAATCACAGCTCTGGCTTCACATCTATGAGAGCAGCTCGCCCAAGCTGTCAGGCACTAGCCATCCATCCTACACTCGTTTCGCGCTCTCTTTGCACGGCCTCCAGTACACGTTAAATAACCCCATTTACATAAGGCCTCAAGAATCACGTGCCTGGAGGAGTTACCGACAAGATTTCCACCTTGTGTCAGCAATGGTTTATTTCCCAACGAATCCTATCACATTTCAACAATTTAAAAACACCAAAATCTCCCATCCTCCTTCCTCCCTCCTCCTGCCTCCTTCCTCCCCCACCTTCTCTTCATTGTATTATGTTCTAAAGACTTTTCCCGTGAAATTGACCAAAAAAAAGCGACCCCGGCAATAACATGTGGGTGTGTATTCCCAAGGTGAAGTACTAAACCCACACAAACAAAATCAAGGTAATAGCGGGGGCAGGGGAGGGGGGGAGTTGAAGTGTGGATGAGGGTGGGGTCAATACCAAGGTAATAGCGGGGGTGTGGGCCAGTTGAAGTGGGGATGAGGGTGGGGTAAATATCAAGGTAATAGCAGGGATGGGGGGAGTTGAAGTGGGGATGAGGGTGGGGTCAATATCAATTAATAGCAGGGGTGTGGGCCAGTTGAAGTGGGGATGAGGGTGGGGTAAATATCAAGGTAAAGCGGGGGTGTGGGCTAGTTGAAGTGGGGAGGAGGGTGGAGTAAATATCAAGGAAATAGTGGGTGTGGGGGGGAGTTGAAGTGGGGAGGAGGGTGGGGTCAATATCAGGTAATACGGGGATGGGGGGGGGAGTTGAAGTAAGTGGGGATGAGGGTGGGGTCAATATCAAGATAATAGAGGGATGAGGGGAGTTGAAGTGGGGATGAGGGTGGGATCAATATCAAGATAATAGTGCAGGTGGGGGGGGGGGAATTAAAGTGGGGATGAGGGGGTCAATATCAAGGTAATAGCGAGGTGGGGGGCAGTTGAATTGGGGATGAGGGTGGGGTCAATATCAAGATAATAGTTGGGGCGGAGGGGCAGTTGAAGTGGGGATGAGGGTGGTGTCAATATCAAGGTTAATAGCGGGGGGTGCATGGACATTGAAGTGGGGATGAGGGTGGGGTCAATATCAAGATAATAGTGGGGGCGGGGGTTAGTTGAAGTGGGGCCAATATCAAGGTAATAGTTTGGGCGGGGGGGGCAGTTGAAGTGGGGATGAGGGTGGGGTCAATATCAAGGTAATATCGGAGGCAGGTTAAAGTGGGGATGACGGGGGGGGGGGGTGCAATATCAAGGTAATAACTGGGGGGGGGGTTGAAGCGGTAATGAGAGGGGGGGGTATTTGTGTCAGAGGCACCTTCTGGAGTCTGAGGTTAACTGAAAATAATTCTGAAATCGGAGAAGGTGCTCTGAAACCGCCGCAGCCTTACGATGCAAAAGGAACAGCGGATGCCAGTAAGAGCGATGGACACACCATATTATGACTGAAAAAGAGTGAGAGAAAAAAGCCACAAACTGGGCTCCTTACGGACTGACCCCTCTGAACCTCTCCCCGAACCATTTCCGGTAACGATGCTTCTCGGCAGCCTTCACTAAGGCCAGCCTCTAAGTCTTCAACTACAAATCATTTCCACCTGGAGTGGCATCGGTCGGCATGAATGGCCGCTAAAGGCTGGGCTTTGCCTGGTGTAATGTCTGCCTATAGTGCATATAGGTGATCGGTTGATGTTAATAGCCGCAGAATTCCTAATTCGTGAGCCGGCAACAGAACAGGTCAGTCAGTCTCAGTCCTAAGCACTCATTCACTCTAACCATCACATCCACATACATACAGTTTATTAAACCAATTTCTTAAATTAATAATAATAATAATACAACCTATTACTTTTATCTAGACTTTTATTTACCTTGGCCACAAATTATATGATTGTGAGCTTTTTCAATTCATGAGTGTCTATTGACACATAGTTGATTGTATGCTTTTGGATTATATGTAAAAGCGATCGTTGAATAACAAACTAACAATTCTCATTGTGAATATGGTTTGTGCTGCTAAAGGCCCTGTCACACTGTGACGTAACGATGTCAGCGTAGGCACAACGTGAAAATAATTATATTACGTCGAAGTTCTCGGCGTAGTTTGAAAATTGCGGCAGAAGTTGGACATCGATGCAGCGCAGTTGACGTGAGTCGAATGTGACCGTAACGTCGGCCTAGCATAGTGATAACGTGCTTCAATGCGAGAGGACAACATAATTACGTTCACGGCACGTTATATACATTATTCGATCGGCAGAACTACGTGCCTACATGTTAGATACATCATGACACGGTGGCGCAATGCTAAATGTACGTTCGACTAGGTTAGGCGCATGTTAGCCATATGCCGTCACTACGTTCGCGCTGCCTTTGAAGTAGGTCAATGTAGTGCAAAGTAGTGAGCAGCATTCGACTAACGTACATCTAACGTCATCGACGTTCGCCTAAAGCCTGTATAACTTACAGCATCATCAAAGGCCAGTTGCTCTCATACCATGTCTATGTGGTGTGGGAGGTTAAAAATCCCTTGGGTCGGTAACAGTGTAGGCTCGGGCTTTCTATCGACAAACTGTCTAATGGTGAAAACAAGCCTATTCAGGCTTATCCATGATAGGCAGTATAAATCTTCAACAACAACAAAAATAACGTGAGCGTGACATGACCCAAACGTCAGAGCATCACATTGAGCTATGTCGAAAGTTTTCAACATGTTGAAAACCTCGACGTAGCTCGAGGTAACTCAACGTATCTCGACGTAAATCGACGTCTGCCCAACGTAACCATGACATAACTCAATGTTCCTCAATGTAATGATGAAAAGTCACCTATGGCAGGCTTACGTTGGCTGTTACGTTGTAGTGTGACAGCCCTTTAACACAGCATAAAGAAACCACCGATCAATCAATCAATCCACCTACGCCACTACCCCCACCCTCATTCCTAACCCCATCCTCGCTCCCCACACCCACACCCACACCCACCCATTACTCCCACCCTCCTTCTCACACTAATGACTACATGGCACACCACAACCCCTAATGTTGCATAGCTGCCATGGTTTTGAATTTCATCCATATATTTTAGATCAATATTTTAGGTCGATCATCATAATCCACCTTGCTTTGGTTTGAAGTAACCTTGATTACAAATAACTAACGTTGTGACTACATCTGATAGGAACTTCCTCTACCATCCATTACTTCCATTACCAGAAAAATAAAACAAAGCAGGTAAGAAATAGGAAATGTGGCACTTTGAGAGTGGAACATTGCATCACATGGTGGGTATCTGCGTCATCGCAGTGAATTTTATCAGTGCAGTTCTAACTCAACCATTTCACGCTCTGACGTCATCAGTGGCCTTGCTATCTTGACGGCCATTCCTCTTTCTGACAGTCCACATTAAATTTATCCGCTGATGTTTCGAGTAGAGCTGAATAAGCCGATGAAAACATCAAATTAATAAAAATAAAAACACTCACTTAGATCTGACCCTACATGTCCAACTTAGATACTGGTGCATTACATTTATTTATACAACTATGCCGCGCTGCTTGAAAATATCTGGCATTTTGGTGCACACCAAAATGAATGTATTTTCATCTCAAATACCTCCAAGGGTAACTCGTTCAATTAAAGGCTAATTCAAACTCAAAGTAAAGTTGACTATAAGGATCAATCTAATATCTTTATCTAATGAGTATGTTAGAATCACAAAGCTATCGGATCAGGCAACTTTAGGTAACTGAATGCGAATGGTATTTAAAATGCACGGTGACCATGGTGATATTTTATTACTGATCTTGATTATTTCGCTCTTAGAGGCAAGTGGACCTAATAAGTTGGTTGGTTGTTGGAGATTTACCTCGTAGCAGCATCTCCGGTTATATCAGACCTAACAATTAGTGTCATATTTTCCACTGACCTCTCAGACAATGAGCCCCATAGATAGGTAGGCGTGTATACAGTGACTGCACCAGGGAGCCGAGATTGCCTAATGCTTAGAACACTAAGCTGGGGATGACAAAGACGCTGGGTTCAATTCCTACTGTAGGAGCAATATTTCCCATTTGCATTACTCCACCGACACTAGCGTTGAACGTTCTAACCATGTGCTTGGCTGTACAGGCCTTATTCTATAACTCTAAGGGCTGAAGGTATAAAGGGACTAATATATATCAATGTGCCGTGCATAGTCTTCCTGTAGGTTATAGCGCCATAGATTATGTCGTGGGGATAATAAGCTTAGGGTGGCAAATGCGGATGAATATTCCATCTCGTAGTGTTCAGCGAAACCTTGGGCCTTCAATGATGCATACCAGCTGCACTAGTGCCTCGATATATAGACCGTTTTCTGTGCGGAATAATGACGCGTACCAATATCCATGTAAATATGCGCTGACACACTCATTTAGATGCCATCAGCTGGCTATCTCACTACGCCAGTACAGGCGTACACTTGTCAGATGATTGGTGAATAAAATATGCCTAAGCCAATATATTCTTCCAGCTGTGTTGCAGTGCAATATAAGCTTCTTGGTGGAATCCTCATTAGAATTGAATGGTTTGATGCTGTTAAGCTTCTGCCGGAATTTTGAGATAAATATATCTGGTTGGTCATTATGATATATTTTACTTTAGTTTGAAGTAACATATATTTTATTAGGTTACCTTTGGATGTCTGTGATGGGAAGCAAGCACAATTACTGTTGGTACCGCAACGAAATAATTGATCCATAGATGGGATGGCAGAATGGGTTGAGCGTCCGCTCCTCGTGTGGCATGTCGTGGGACTCGAACGTGTGGGGTTCAATCCCTGGCTTAATCAAACCGATGACTTAAAATGTGATACTTGTCGATACGTAGCCTGTCGTTCGGCATTACTGCGCTAGGGCAATGAACAGTTGAATGAGAGAGACCAAGGATTGTCTGTGATTGAAATCTCCCCTGCTCTGTTAATGAATGCAATAACACAAATTCAGTAGCTTTAGCAGTGTTATGTTCTAATGAATTGATTGGGTATAATTGATATGCATCAATATATGTTTAAACACTTTACCAGTACATAGATTGCCTGAATATATTTAATAAATTTAGCTAAATGTTCATATTTCGAAAGGGTTGGTTGGTGGTTGGAGTTTTACGTCCTGGCAACAGCTAAGGTCATATAAGGGTCATGGGTTTTACATCGGGTTTTTCAGTCTCAAGTAAATATGCACACATAAAGGCATTAGTCCAGTGCATCCGTTACGGGTATTGGGGCCGACTCCTGTTCGGTGTGGCCTTTATGGATGATGCACAGTTTATTGTTATGAGGTTTTTATTCCACAGCTATTAAGTAGGTTCAGTGTGACTGTTTAATGAGACCCTTCCTGGAGCACAGTAGCCATCGTCCATTCAGCAGAAGACCATGCCAATTATGCAGTGATCCAAAATCCTACTCAGTCACATTATGCTGATGTGAGCAATGCGATCCTCAACATATCCTGTTCGCCCTTAGAGGCAAGTGGACCTAATAAATTGGTTGGTTGTTGGAGTTTTACCTCCTAGCAACATCTTATAAATGTTGCTAGGAGGTAAAACCCCAACCCAGGCGTGTTACTCAGGATAATGTGAGTAAGTAAGATATCAGGGCATGGCTTAGGCAGCCTGCAGCATTATAAAGTTCCCATGAATAGGAAATGTCACACCTGTCTATACCTGCTGACATGGCATTATCTGTTGCTAGGCCATAACCACGCTAACAAATAAACAGCTAGCACAGATTGCGTATAAATTAGTCCTAAGCTGAACTCCCCAATTAACGACATGGTTCAATGGTAGTTGATATGGCGCCCATCTGATTTCTACCTTGGTTTGGTCGCGCTAGACTTATGCCTTATCAGATATCAACTCCAGGGTTTGTATCAGCCACATGGCTTATCAATTACCACACATATTATGGCATCAATAACAGCGGCAACTTCAGCTGGTAACCCCCAACAACCAGACAAATATCGCTAATTAATTTAGCAAGGGCAATGTCCATGTAGACCCTACTCTGTTGCCCTCCAGAGTAAAATGGTGTCTCACTTTAATAATCAATTATATAGAATCTGAGGACACTTGTAGATTCCTGACTATTATTTACATTATTATCCATATGCAGAAGAAATGCTGCTGCCTTATGACCTCCACTCCATGCATGTGTGCCATATTGGGGGCATTCAGCTGGTGACCAAGTCGCTTATGGCAAATTACGCAAACCAGCTACTGCGAGCTAACGAAGTATCACCAATATTTCTAAAAATGTTATGTATGTTTATGAATAGTATTAGTAATAGGAAAGCAGCGGATAATTGGGATATTTCGAGTTCTGCTGGTCCATCAGGGAGGACTGAAATTGTGACGCATCTTGCCGGGAAGGTGGGGAAAGTGGTGAATATACATTCACAACGTTGTATTTTATTTAATACAAAGTCTTTGCTAGGGTAATTACAAAGAACTGTGTGGCAAAGTTCCTATCAAGTTTGATCTTCAGAAATTAGGTTATTTTTCTAGTTTAAAGTATTGAGATAGGTACCAAGTAAAACTTCAGTTCCGTAAGTTTAACCTGACAATTGGACGGTTAGGGCATAGCTTCATTATATCGTGAGGAAATAAAGAAAGTCGGAATACCCGTAGTGTGAACATGGTGATTAGGTATGCAGGTATTGCAGGTATAGCAATACCTCAGGGAGTTTAACTTCCCTGCCCTGCAGAGTTGTAAACCACTGCCTTGTGGTACAGGTTCTTGACTGAACCGAAGGCTAAGGGAGCAAACCCTAAACAGAAAACCATGTCACTGTGGCAGCATTATGGGCGGTTGATGTAGGGAACTCCCAACATCTCCCGACCAGCCACTGCAGGGACAAATAGTTTTGCGCCTGTCTTGACATGTTCTTGCCAGTGTGAAACCTCTATTTGCTCCCCGAAAGAGTGACACTGGTAACTTGCAAAAGCCAGCAGCACTTCAACACTTTTGCAGGCAGCTTTCATGAAATGCCACACCTGAACCTGAGAGACATTAAGACCGACTCAGGGCCACAACTCTCACAGCAGAGAGGTAAATGGAGAACGGCAGTCAAGTAAGGAAAGCAGTCTTTGTCGCATCGCGACTGATAGCATGATGATGATGATGAACAGGGTGAAAGTGTGCATTGTAGTTTCAGGCAATTCCAAATGGAATATACAGGTCTTCTATTTTTGTAAAAATATAATCCTTCTGATTTTATGCTTTCCTAGATCCTGAACAAACGTGCGCACACACAAAATGTCAGCTATATCGAACACTTGCGGGCAATAACTATTCATAGTCATGTCAATGTTGATAAGAATATGACAGGCATGACAGCCTCACCAGCACTTTTGGTCAGTGTGTGGGCGAGGTGTTTCACCACCCTCAAACTACCACTACCACCCTCACCACCCTTATACCACCACCCTCATACCACCACCCTCATACCACCACCCTCATACAACCACCACCCTCATATCACCACCACCCTCATACCACCACAACCTTCATACCACCACCACCCTTGTACCACCACCCTCATACCACCACGCTCATACCACCACGCTCATACCACCACCACCATTCTACCACCACCTCCCTCATACCGCCACCACCCTTTAACACCACCACTCTTATACCAAACTAACCACCATTATTACACGTCACCACCACACATCTCACCATCAATCATACAAAATCACTATTCTCATCCAACCGCCTTCATAGCACCACAACCATCATACCACCAGTATCACCATTATGCCATAACTAACACCATCCTGATACCAGCACTGCCGCCATTCTTATATCACCAGCACCACCACCCTCATCCAACCACCACAACTCTCAGATTCGCAGCAAACCACAACACTCCTACAACCACCACCATCATCCAACCACCACAACACTCAGCCTAGAGGACACACATACCACCACACTCCTACAACGAAACCACCAGCATACAAACACCACAACTCTCAGACTAACAGAAAACACATACCACCACACTCCTACATCCACCACCAGCATACAACCACCACAACTCTCAGACTAGCAGCAAACACATACCACCACACTCTTACAACCACCACCATCGTACAACCACCACAACTACAGAATAACAGTAAACACATACCCGCACACTCCTACAACCACCACCATCATACAACCACCACAACTCTCAAACTAGCAGCAACCACATACCACCACACTCATACAACCACCACCATCATCCAACCACCACAACACTCAGCCTAGCAGGACACACATACCACCACACTCCTACAAGGAAACCACCAGCATACAAACACCACCACTCTCAGACTAACAGAAAACACATACCACCACACTCCTACATCCACCACCAGCATACAACCACCACAACTCTCAGACTAGCCACAAACACATACCACCACACTCATACAACCACCACCATCGTACAGCCACCACAACTACAGAATAGCAGTAAACACATACCCGCACACTCCTACAACCACCACCATCATACAACCAGCACAACTCTCAGACTAGCAGCAAATACATACCACCACACTCATACAACCACCACCATCGTACCACCACCACAACTACATACTAGTAGCAAACACATACCACACTCATAACGCAACCTTCCTCATACAACCACCCCCTCATACAACCACCTCGTACAACCATTACCCACATTCAACAATCACACTCATACCACCAGATGTATGCCTTTTCCAATGCCACCTTTCACCCCGCGCACTCACCAAGCAACCCGACCACACACTCACCAAGCATCCCACCGACACACTCACCAAGCACCCCACCGACACACTAACCAAGCAACCCGACCACACACTCACCAAGCACCCCACCCACACACTCACCAAGCACCCCGCCCACACACTCACCAAGCTTCCCACCGACACACTCACCAATCACTCCGCCCACACACTCACCAAGCAACCCGACCACACACTCACCAAGCACCCCACCCACACACTCACCAAGCACCCCGCCCACACACTCACCAAGCTTCCCACCGACAGACTCACCAATCACTCCGCCCACACACTCACCAAGCACCCTGCCCACACACTCACCAATCACCCCACCCACACACTCACCAAGCAACCCGACCACACACTCATCAAGCACCCTGAGCACAGACTCACCAAGCACCCCGACCACACACTCACCAAGCACCCCGACCACACACTCACCAAGCACCCCGCCCACACACTTACCAAGCACCCCGACCACACACTCACCAACCAGACGGGATGGCCGAATGAGTTAGAGCGTCCGTCTCCCGTGCTGGTAGATCGTGGGGTCGTGGGTTCGAGTCCCGGTCGAGTCAAACCAAGCACTTTAAAATTGATACTTGTCGCTTCCTAGCCAGGTGCTCGGCATTATTAGGATAGGGCAAGGACTGGTGTGCTCAGTGTCAGGTTAATGTGACTGAGTGGGATACCAGATCATGGTGCCGGCGGCCTGGTTTCCCAGTGGGACAGCACTATAAATTCGCCATGAGTGCGCACTGTTACAAGTCGGTACCCTTCCTGATATGACCTTAGATGTTGCTAGGACGTAAAACAACAACAAACAAACAAACAAACAAACACACTCACCAAGCACCCCGACCACTAGATACAAATTTCACCCTGTACTTGTAGTACACGTGTGAACGACAACGTAGTCTAAATACGGGAGAAAATAGCTTTAGTATGGAACAGGAAGTAGAATGCCTGGTTCTAACATAAAATGACTACTTATATCGGCAGAGATTTGGTGAAATGGGAGAGAATCCCCACAAAATATGGCAGCAATAGAACGCCATTGATTTCACTTTTAAATTCTATTAAACTAGATGTTTTATTATATTTTTCAACTCAAAGGTAGAGGGAAATATTAAGACATATATAACGAATAAGATTTGCTCTTTACATTGGGGATTTAGGCTTTCATTTCATTTCCCCGCTTTTTCGACAACTTTTATATAGTGCTGGTATTATCCGAGTACAGGGTGAATCCTTTATCTATCCGACCACACACTCACCAAGCACAGCGCCGAAACACTCACCAAGCACCCCGCTCACACACTCACCAAGCACTCCGCCTAAAGACTCACCAAGCAACGCGCCCACACAGTCACCAAGCACCCCAACCACACACTCACGAAACACCCTGCCCACACACTCACCAAGGATCCTGCCCACACAGTCACCAAGCAACCCACCCACACAGTCACCAAGCACCACGACCACACACTCACGAAACACCCTCCCCACACACTCACCAAGCATCCCGCCCACACAGTCACCAAGCAACCCACCCACACAGTCACAAATCACCCCGGTCATTGTGTTTGTGTACGTGGTGAGACATCATCTCGATGTGTGAGTGGGAGGTGCTATAACGATCCGGACAGTGTTCACATGTATCCCCACCGGAGCAATAACCACTGTCTGCCGCTTGTGTGTGTGTCTATAGGGTGTGCCTCTGGTCAGTATTACTAATATATCAACCGCCATTTCCTGCCATGCTAGACAAAACTACAGTTCCTCATTATCGCGCCGTGATTCACATCACAGGGTCGGATAGAGCACTTGTGTTGTTTTAGTGGAAGAAAACTACTTTCAATAAAGGATTACGCAATTTAATGTGTGATTTGTTTTCCTTTTTAAAATTTAACTTGGTGCTATTTTTGGGCAATTTTAGGTGGGTGTTCCTTTTTCTTCTTAATAATCGATGGCGGGATTGTGGCACTACATCAGCTGTAAGCTTCCCGTTGTGTCCCGTACACAAGATTTGGGCTCATTCTTCCGGATATCCCTGCTCCCCTCCTCCCCTCCTCCCCTCCTTCCTTCCGCCCCCCTCCCCTGCTCCCCTGCTCCCCTGCTCCCCTGCTCCCCCCTTCCCTCCTTACCTCCTCCCTTGCTCCCCTGCTCCCCTGCTCCGCTCCTTCCCTCCTCACCTCCTCCTCCTCCCTTCCTCCCTCCCTCCTCCCTCCCTTCCTCCTTCTCCTCCCTCCCTCACCTCCATATCTCCCCTCCATCTTTAACTCCCTTCCTCCCCTCCTCCCCTCATTCCATCCTCTCCTTCCGCTTCCCCCCTCCACGCCTCCATTTTCCCGTCCTCCCCTCTTCCCTTGTCCCGTTCTCCCCTCCTTTCCTTTTCAGCATCTCCCACTTTCCTGCTCCCTTTTTCGCCCCATCTTATCCCTCTGCACCTTCCACTACCCCGCTCCCCCGCATCCACTCCTGTTCTACCGCTTTCCCATCTCGCCTCCGCCCTCCTTTTCGTCCACAGCCTCCGTCCGCCCCTCCGCCCCTTCTTCAACCTGCTTCTTCAAGTCGGCGCGCGTTATTGGTCGCTGAGTGTTTTCAACCTGTCAAAAACAAGCCAACGACGGCCAGCGCGCGCAAATATATGGGTAAGGACATGAGGCGCGCGTCGCGCTGCGTTGGACGCGCCGGAATAACGTTATGGGAACGCTAGGAAGACGGCGCGTGCGCGGGAGGGTCGTTGCTCACACGTTGCGGCAAACTGGGCCGTTTTTGTTTTACGACCTAGCAACATTTAAGGTTAAATGAAGACGTCGCGCCAAACTTCTTTTTTTCCCCCCCTAGCGCGTTGACACACGTTGGCCGCGCGCGCATAACGCGCCGCGCTGACGCCGATCTTTTCCCCCAATCCGCCGAAAAGTTTGACGTTTCTCGACGCGCAACATAGTCCTTTCAACGCTGACGGGTCGCCGGGACACACGTCGTAGTGTGACAGCCCCATTAGATTTGGTTGGGGTGTGAGTTAGTGGGTGTGTGGGGGTTGGAGGGTGTGTGGGTTGGTTGGTGGGTGTGTGGGTTGGTTTGTGTGCGAGTTGGTTAGTGTGTGGGTTGGTTGGTGTGTGGGGTGGTCGGTTTATGGGCTGTTTGGTGTAAGGGTGTGGGTTGGTGTGTGGGTTGGTTGGTGGGTGTGGGTTGGTTGGGGTGTGGGTTGGTCAGTGTGTGTGTGGGTTGATTTGTGTGCTGGTTGCTAGGTGTGCGGGTTGGTTAGTGTGGGGATTGTTGTGTGGGTTGGTGGGTGTGTGGGTTGGTTTGTGTGCGAGTTAGTTGGTGTGTGGTGTGGTCGGTGTATGGGGTGTTTGATGTACGGGTGTGGGTTGGTGTGTGGGTGGGTTGCTGTGTGAATTCGTTGGTGTGTGGGTTGGTCAGTGTCTAGAATGGTTGGTTTGTGGGTTGGTTATTTTCTCCATTGGTTATTTTCTGGAGTTGTGGGGTGTATGTCGCTTAGTGTGGATATTCCTTAGTATGAGTTGATATGGGTGAAAATCTGGATAGTTGAGTATGTGGGGGTCGGTGGGTATGTGCTGCTATTGTGGTATGAGTGTTTGCGTCTATGAGTGTGAGTTCATATGGGAGGGTATCTGGGTGGTTGAGAATGTAGGGGTCGGTGAGTATGTGCTGCTATTGTGGTCTGAGTGTTTGCGTCTATGAGTGTGAGATCATATGGGTGGGTATCTGGGTGATTGAGAATGTAGGGGTCGGTGAGTATGTGCTGGTATTGTGGTATGAGTGTTTGCGCTATGAGTGTGAGTTCATACTGGTGGGTATGTGGGTGGTTGAGTATGTAGCGGTCCGCGGGTATTTGCTGGTAATGTGGTATGGGTGCTGGCGTCTATGAGTGTGAGTTCATACTGGTGGGTATGTGGGTGGTTGAGTATGTAGTGGTCCATGGGTATGTGCTCATAATGTGGTATGGGTGTTTGCGTCTATGAGTGTGAGTTCATATGGGTGGGTATCTGGGTGGTTGAGTATGTAGTTGTCGGTGAGTATGTGCTGATATTGTGGTATGAGTGTTTGCGTCTATGAGTGCGAGTTCATCTGGGTGGGTATCTGGGTGGTTGAGTATGTGGGGTTTAGATCCGGTGTGTGTGAATAGACACGGGTTGGTGTGAATGTGAGCTTGGTGTGTGAACGATGGTGGTTGTAGGTTTGTGTGTATGGGTCGGAATGCGGGTATGTTAAGCCTCAGTCACACTACAGCTTGCGACCACTTTAGACCAAATAACCCACCGTCACCAGTGATGCCCAGATGTCAGCAACCGTTGTTTTGATCACCATGTAAAAATATACGGATTTTCGGTTAAGAATTATATATTGGCAGAGAGCATTATTAGTCTTGGGCGACGGAGTGGGGACGATGTTATATAAACTAAAAGTAATAATATCCCACTCCCATTATGACATGATATAAGCTGTGTGAAATATATGTTCATATATTATGCCTGAGATTAATGAAGAGATGTTCCTATATAAGAGGCAGTACATGATTGTTGAAATATTTCTCTATGCATCCATAAAGAGTGCAATTGGAGAAAAGACCATTTTAACAGAGATCTATTGTAACTGTATAACTACCCCCCCCCCCCCTGCCTTGACCACTGGGCTGGTCCACCAGCCTAATTTGCATATACACACAGGGCACCACCTGCAGCTGGGTTGAGTGACAGCTACCCCTACTGGGGGAGGGTGCCACCCACCCTGACTGTGGAGGTGCCTGATTGGCTGGCTGTGGACTGCCCAGTCACCTGCATCCCATTGGCCCTCTGACCACACTAGCCTCAAACCAAGATCTTAATGCTAGACTCTGCTTCAGACCCCCTGGAGAGAGATCACTCTACTCCTGGCTCTGGAGTGAGGCACACCTACTCTTGAGCAGGAACCCCAGACACTCTAAATTCAGCTATTCTAATTGAGTGTGTACACCGCCATAGGACTCCTGTCCCATGGGCTGTAGGCACTGCTTTCTATACAGGCTAAAGTAGTAATGAGATATTGTGTGGCTAGAAGGCAAGGGGTGTGGATGATAGGTCACTGGTAGGTGGTCAGGAGTTGGTGTTAGTAAAGCACAACTTCTCCACTGTTTATCTGTGTCTTGACTTCATTCTTCCTTAGCATTGGTTAATGAGTTGATAGACAAGTGATATGAAGGGGAGAGTTTCTGTAGTATTCTCTGGTGTCCCAAACGTGGCCGGGCATCCAGTAATATTATAACCAGGATGTCACTGGTGAGTGTTGCTTCTTCGCAAGCTGTAGTGTGACTGCGATATCATGTGTATGGTGTCGATGTGGGTTTGGTGTGTGAGGCTGTGGGGTTGGGGTTGGCGGAATGAGGGTGCTTGGGACACTAAACAGCGAGCGTATACGGTGTTGCATAGGCCCCGTCACGCAGTACATCATAGTGCTGAGTGTAATGGCCTTTGCCAAAGAAAGAGACAACATCCATGTATACAGATATTGATTCACAAAAGGAAGCACTGAGGAATATCCTCAAAATAACACACCCTCCTTTAATTGATATACTCTGTCTAGCCTAAATGCACCAGGGATGTGAATTATTTATTTAAATTATCCTTTTCGACGGAAATGTTATGTGGCCTAAACAGAATCAAGACAGGGATGACTAGCTGCTTTGAACAAATATGCAATTCATTTGTAAAAGGTCCCAGAAACAAAATATGCAATTCGCAAGTTCTGAGAGTGTTATATTTGGAGTACACACCCTCATTTGCTTTTACTATTTTCTAACGCAAATAATACTTCCTGATACATATATCATATTCTTATTTACACTTATTAATGATCCACTCCACTTCCAATCTTGAAGATGTATGTTGGGTGTCGGGAAATAATTCTAATTAGAGATGTAGTTTGTTGCATGACGTAGAGAGGCGCAGTCGGAAAGGCGTCCAGTATTTATTTCAATGTATTGATTTCCGTGTCGGTAAAGGTTATGAGAGAAGTGTGGGCAGCTTCAGACAAGTCAGTCATCCCAAATTGCCACTCTCTGAACTGTTTACTCAAAGAGTTTCTCAGGCGCCCGATTCAATCGATACGGCCGCCGTACTGGTTGCGTAATGTTCCTTTAAATAGCCCAATTGTATAGATCACCTTCCGGACAGCACCCGCAGTGTCAGTCATGCGTGAAGCTTGTAAACACACACGCACTTACATACATGTAAACATATATATGTATATGTACACACAAACTATGCAACACATCTATATGTAAATACACATACATGCATTTACACATATATATATCCATGTATGTATATAGAAACTTTACATTTATAATAGTATGCCACAGATACTTACATCAATTTAAACAGATATATACATACACACATACTATTCAATATTTAAACACGCATACATACTGGCAAATACACATACATCTATCCATGCACTTATATACTTACATTTATAATACTATGCCACACATACTTACATAAATGTAAACACACATATACATACATACATACATACATACATACACACATACTATTCAACATGTAAACACGCATACATACAGGCAAATACACATACATCTATCCATGCACATATATTATTATATTTATAATAGTATATCACACATACTTACATACATGTAAACACATATAGCATATAGCATACGGACCAGACGGGATGGCCGAATGAGTTAGAGCGTCCGTCTCCCGTGCTTGTAGATCATGGGGTTGTGGGTTCGAGTTCCGGTCGAGTCAAACCAATGACTTTAAAATTGATACTTGTTGCTTCCTAGCCAGGTGCTCGGCATTATTAGGATAGGGCAAGGACTGGTGTGCTTAGTGTCAGGATAATGTGACTGAGTGGGATACCAGGTCATGGTGCCGGTGGCCTGGTTTCCCAGTGGGACATCACTATAAAGTCACCATGAGTGCCCACTGTCACAAGTCGGTACCCATCCTGATATGACCTTAGATGGTGCTAGGATGTAAAACAACAACACACAAACATATAGCATACCGTCTGACGCACATACTATGCCACATATACCTATATGTAAACACACATACATACATGCAAATGCACATACACCCATGCACATTACATACTTACATGTATAATACTATGTCACGCATACTTACATAAATATAAACGCACATATAGGTACATGCCGACATGCATAGTATATATATACCACACACACATATATGTAAACATGAATACAAAGATGCAAATACATATACATCCACGCAAACACATGTATGTCCACACATGCACACATCTAGCTACACCATGCCTCACATAATCCCATCCATATATGTATGCATACGTGCATAGATGCATATATATCCATATACATACAACATCCATAATACTATGCCATAAATATCCACATATACACACATGCACACATAGCGCCATACATATTATGTCCCACACATACATACATACATATACATACCTGGATACTTGCAGACATACATTAACACATACCTACATATATACTAGTATGCATACGTGCATACACCCAAACATACACACATATATCAACGTACACTCATACGTACATACATACATACATATATGAATATACACATACATACACACATCGATACATAACACAGGTATACATCCATATGTGCATACATGCATACATACACAAACACATATATACATAACACATATATACATACCTGCATGCATACATACACCCATAACATGTACTATTACCCATAATAGCAACACAGGTTTTGCAGTGACCCATCATCTTAGCCCATGGTACTGAACTTGTTATTGCTAACTCAGTAACCTTCATAATCTACTAATGTGCCCTACCGAAGTACCCACTGAACTCCATATTTACAATGTAATATAAACGGCCAGAAGACCAGAGCCTCGGCACTGACAAGATGTATGTTCTGATGACGAAACTGTTTTACCAAAAAAATACTCCACAATATATACATACATACCTGTATTCATGTATGCATACATACATAGATGCGTACATGCACACATGTATACGCACTGTGCCAGACATAGCTGATTTGCCTGACACTAATCACCATTTCTCTTCACCACTTTGCAGTACGAACCGGATGGAGTGAACGCAACGGAGCGGAACGGCACTTCCGCCGACTTTGTTCCTGCACACACGCCTCTCACATGACTGCACTGCAGAAGGTAGGTCAATTTGATCTTTTCACCTAAATCTAACCTATAAGGGAATTTGCATACATAATATGTGTGTCTATTTTGTTATTCAATTCAATATCGACGCCATTGATCAGGTTGTTTTTCCGACTGGGTGTGAGGCGTGAGTTGTGTTGGTTGAGGATGTATCTGTGGAAGTCACCCATGCATGGTTTATTGCTCTGAGAGGATGAGAGGGGAGTGTGTGTAAGAAGTGGAACAGTGGAACGCTGCCTCCTGCTGGTGCCAGATCAGGCGGACATGGTTCAACGCGTCAATATTTTGCAGTGTGAACAAGTAAATGAAGGCAGCTCCTTACTTTGACAGGCTTTTCCATGGAATCAATGCCAATGAGTGGCTATTATTCGGAGATCTACAGACTTCATTTCCTTGACTTTTTCACAGAGTTTCCCAAAGTTGGCCCGTCGCGCTACAATGGCGCTTTAAGAGCCGATGTGTGTACTTGTAATGAAAGGGTGGGGTATGCAGCCAATCAGCTGCCGCTGCACTAAACCAGATGTAACTTTAGTGCCCTATGGATCCATGTAATTAAGCCTATATTTTGCGCCGCTCCATCTCGCCCTTGCCTCTTCCCCTTTGGGACTATTTAACAGGTACACAAACTTCACTTCTGAGGTCCTTTCCTCCAGAGAACAAACACCCTCCTCCATCTATATGGCCCGGTTCTCCGTGCATCCAGACCGATCGGCAATCTGGGGTGGGGGGTGGTGCGGGGTGGAGGGTGGGAGGGTTTACGGAAGGGGGTGCCGGGCACCAGAGCCCCCCCCCCCCCCCCCCCCCCCCCGACCCGGGAGGCGCGTGACCCGGGTCCGCCAAGATACCGGACACTTGTCCCTGGCATCGGGAGACCAGGGGGGGGGGGTCAGTTAGCAGGTGATCTATAGGACGATGGGATGACCACTCAGCGCCCGAGCTGCTCCACGCGACCTGCTCGTCCATCCCTCATCTGCTCGGGCCTGATAGGGCAGGGCGCCCCGGCAGTCACCCAGCCCACCCACATACATATATATCTATACCTGCCCCTGCGTGCAACTACCACGACAAAGGAGTTGCAACAACAGACCTGAGTGGCCAAAGTGAAAGTTTGTAATGAGAGAGTATTATCTATATAGAGAAAAGAGTATGCATAATAAAACTCTATTATCTGTATATACACAGATATTTGCATATATATGTGTGGATAAATAGACATAGTCACGTATGTGCAAATATATATATATATATATATATATATATATAGATATATATATATGTAAAGTTTTGAAAGGAGTGTGGAGGCTCTGGCTGCCAGGGACAGACTGACCCAATATCAACAACATGTGTAGGGAGGCTCCTGCCTCACCTGGTGGTTGTGGATGGCACTATCCTGTGAGACCCTGGGGGCAGCACCGTGCAACTCGGTTACATCCGTATATACGTTGTATATACGTGGGTATATATATATATATATATATATATATATATATATATCTATATATGCAGGGAGAGCAGGGATGGGGATGTGCATATATATATATATATATATATATATATATATACATGTGCTCTATAATCTATGATGGGAATATAAACAATGACCCAACTCTCTTCAGTTTGCTGTATTATTATATACAATTCATCTAGGCTCTACTGCATGATGCATGTAGTTCCAGATTCTGCCACACCAGAGCCACTAGTCATAGGCTTTGACACTTGTATGCCAGCTGTCCCTGGTCGTTATTGCCTCCAGACCCACTCGGACGGTCAGTTTTAACATAAAAGTATATTGCATTTCTTTTTTTTTTTTGTTGGTCCATTATTTGTTTAAGCAGGGGAAATTTCAGTCATAGACGACTGGTCTTCCTCATTCCACTGCTGGTCGATAGAAAGCCCGACCCTAGACTTTTACCGACCCAAGGGATTTTTAACCTCCCACACCACATAGACATGGTATGAGAGCAACCAGCCTTTGATGACACTGTAAGTTATACACAGCGGTGGAAATCCAAATTGGCAGAGCTGGGGGCATGGGGAATCGAACCGCCGACCCTCAGATTAGGAGTCTGACCTAGAAAAAAGAGAACGCCACCCATTTACTTCCCATACAGGGCAACCCTTCCCTATCTTATCAAACATCTGAACAGAAAGCCCCATTTCCCAATGTCTAATCTTCTCTAACAGAAAATAGAGTGGACAATGCGGTGTATTAAGGTCATATTACTATTATTAGGATCGTTACTGACTTGTTACAGTGCACACTCATGGCAGTTTTATAATTATAGTTTTGCCCCACCGGGAGACCAGGAAACTCACACCATAACCCAATATACCACAATTCCTATTACCCTGATACTGAGCAAACCACTCATTGTCCTATCCTATTAATGCCGAGTGCCAGACTAGGTATCGACAAGTATCAAGTTTATGAATGTGCAACAAATATGTATACATAACGATGCATGCATATATATACTTGGATAGCGGTCGACAGCTGATGGCTTGCACATGAAGAGTGAGCGCCATGGGACAAGGCGATTATGGTAAGCTATAGCTTTGGTTCAGGGACAGAGACACTGTCACACAGCAGTGATGCATCATAGGTACGCGGTCTGCTGACACATCCGCCCACAATGCCATGCCCGTTAGTTCAGCCAATGGGACCGGCCGCGCCCCTTACAATTGGCAATCCGCTAACTCAATTCTCATAGCTATACATAGCAATGTGTTGGTATTAGTCAGGGGTTGTTGTTGTGCTCAGCAGAATGATGCCATGTGAAGTCAGTGAAACATAGTTGTATGGCAAATACGGGAATAACGCTGGACATATACTTGTTTTGTTTATTGGAGTTTTATGCCTAGCAATATCTACGGATACCAGACGGGATGGCTGAATGAGTTAGATCGTCCGTCACCCTAGATAAAGGATTCACCCGGTACTCGCAGTACACGGGTGAATCTTTTATCTACCGTCTCCCGTACTGGTAGATCGTGGGATCGTGGGTTCGAACCCTGGTCGAGTCAAACCAATGACATACAAATGTCTACTTCTCACTTCCTAGCCAGGCGCTCAGCATTATTAGGATAGGGCAAGGACTGTTGTGCTCAGTGTCAGGATAAGGTGACTGAGTGGGATACCAGGTCATGGTGCCGGCGGCCTGGTTTCCCAGTGGGACAGCACTATAAAGTCGCCATGAGTGCGCACTGTCACAAGTCGCTACCCGTCCTGATATGACCTTAGATGTTGCTAGGACGTAAAACAACAACAAACAAACAATATCTATGGCCGTATCATGATGAGTACTGACTTTTGATAGTGCACACTCATGGACATATACTTGGTTTGTTTATTATGTCCTGGCAACATCTATGGTCATATCATGATGGGTACTGACTTGTGATAGTACACACTCATGACAACTTTATGTTGCTTCCCCATCAGGAGACCAGGCCGCTGGCACCATGACCCTATATCCTGCGCTGTCACATTAAGTATCCTGTCAACGAGCAACCCAGTCCTTGCCCTATCCTAATAATGTCGAATGTGGAAATGTGCAATAAAGAAGAGAGCACCTGGCTCTACATACTTCTGGGCATCACATTATGGTCAGTCATCTTGACTAAGTTGTGAACCTAAGTGTTTGACGCCAAGTCAGTTGAAATAATTCCCATCATGCAATCGGAAAATTAAATATGTGTGCGCCTTCTCGTTCTATTCATGGACATATTGTAAATGTATTCTGAAGTGCATATTTCGATAATTTTGAATTTCTATCATTTTTTTAGATACATATATTAGTTTAATCTACTTTACTTTAGTTTGAAGTCATTTTTATTTTAAATCAATAAATGGCGACAGATAGTTTAAATTATGTAAAATACTAGGTTTGTGAATTCACGACCTCCGGAAGCTTCCAACCTATAAGCTAAATCCGCGACCTGGCATGCTGGGTCGGAGGTTCAGTCCTTCCCCAGGGACCGAGTGGACTCTGAGCATGACTGACGCCGTCCGACAATAGTAACCAACGAGATGAGAGCCACAGCCCTAGCTGATCCTAGTCTGGTTGCCATGCAACAATGCATCGCGTGGGCTCATCCGGGGATGGCTAATTATGAACTGGGTGTGAAGGGTGTATGTGTGTGTGGGGGCGGGGACGGGGGAGAGCTTGAGGGAAATCCACCCGCGATCCACACCCTCCCTAAACCAGCGCACACACATACATAACCCCTTGATGCAACATTCACACACCCTCTGTCGGA
Source organism: Branchipolynoe longqiensis (assembly GCA_030323885.1). Lineage (NCBI taxonomy): Eukaryota > Metazoa > Annelida > Polychaeta > Phyllodocida > Polynoidae > Branchipolynoe > Branchipolynoe longqiensis. The sequence goes on from CM059191.1 coordinate 20,948,481, forward strand.
AATTAACCCGCGGTGAACCCTTGTGTGTGGGGAGTGTGTGTGAGGACGGGGATGTGTGTGGGCGTGGGAGCGCTGCGAGGGGTGGAGGCTGGAGGGGCTGATGCGTGTGTGTGAAGGGGGGGGGGCGGCGGAGTGTGGGGAAGGGTGCGGGGGATGAGGCTGGAGGGGAGAAGTTGTGTGTGTCTGAGAGCGGGTAATGTGGGCGTGGGGCTGCGAGGGGGCGGAGACTGGATGGGAGGAGGTGTGTGTGCCGGGTAGAGGGGAGTCGCGGGTTGGGAAGGGGTCGGCCCGGCTGTGGGGGGCTGGTGAGGGGTCGGTCCACGCCTGCTGTTGGGCTTGTGGCCGGTGCTGATCGGGCTAGTGAAAGCGTAGCGGCTACACAGCCAACCTCGCTTTCATCCCATTTATGTGATTGTGATAGACCTGGCATCGACTTGCAAGGCGCCCCCCCCCCACCCCTCTCCCCCCTCCCCGTCTTTCTTTCCCACTCTCACACCCTTAGCCCGCCCAACTGTCTGATCCTCATCATCTTATCGGCCCAAAGATCAAACTTCTTTTTCTGATCCCTTATCTAGATTAGTACGGGGCATGCGTGGCTGTTGACTCTTGTCTCCCCCCTCCCCTCCCGCTTCCTACTACACCCGTCTCTTTCTCACGCTCCTTTCGTCGCCCACTTCTCTCTGCCCGTTCGTACCCCCTTTTGCTATTCCACTCCTGCTCTCCATCTCCTCTGCTCCTCCCATTTCCTCCCATTATTGTCCCCTCTTACCCCGTTCCATCCATCTTCCCATCCCTTTCTCTCCCGCTCCTCGGTCTTCTCCCCTCCTGCCCATCTTCCCTTTACTCCATCTATTTCCTTCTTCCCTTCCCGTTCCCATTCTCCTTCTCCCCGCCTCCGCTCCTGCTTCCTTCTTCCCTATCCTCAGTCTATCCCCCCTCTCCCCCTCCCCTCTTCCCCTTCTCCTCCTATCCCTCTCCCCCTCTCCTCATCTCCCTCTCCCTTACTCCTCATCCCCTCCTCTCCTGTTCCCCGTCCCCCCTCTCCCCACTCGCCAGCTCCCCCTCCCTCTCCCTCACCCCGCTCCTCCCCTCCCTGCTCCCCCTCGTGCCCTGGCTGCCATCTCCCTCTCCCCCCTCTTCCCGTTTCCCCCTCCCGTCCCCCCCCCCCCTCGCCCTCCACTCGGCCCAATCCCCAGCTCCTCCCTCCACGCTCGCTCCCTCCCCGGTCCCTGCGCCCCGCTCCCGCCCCTGGCTCCCATCTTCCTATCACCTCCCCCCCCCCCCTCCCCCCATCCTCCCCCCCCTCCTCCACCTCCCCCCACTCCCCCATCACCCCCTCCTCGTATTATAGTACCCTCACGCCCAACCGGCTGAGGATTGGGGTGAATCCCAGGGTTATGGTGATGATGGCCATAGGCATTCCTGTGTGATGAGATATTGGAGAGATTGTGCATTGTAGCCCTAAGTCGATCCATATTGCCCTGTGCACTATCGACTCGGCGCATAATTTGAATTAAGCTGTCAGTCGTCCTTATCGTACTTGGCCACCGTTTTGAGTGGGTGAGTGAATGATGGGTGTTTTGTGCCGTGTCGGCAACACATGATAAATTTGCGCTGAACAGTTTATCGTACTTCATCACCGTTTTGAGTGGATGAGTGAATGATTGTTGTTTTGTGCAGTGTCGGAAACACATGCTATAGTTGTGCTGAATGGTTTATCATACTTCATCACCGTTTTGAGTGGGTCAGTGAATGATGGTTGTTTTGCGCAGTGTTGGCAACACATGCCATATTTCCGTCGAACAGTTTATCGTACTTCATCACCGTTTTGAGTGGGTGAGTGAATGATGGTTGTTTTGCGTAGTGACGGCAACACATGCTATATTTCCGTCGAACAGTTTATCGTACTTCATCACCGTTTTGAGTGGGTGGGCGAATTATGGTTGTTTTGTGCAGTGTCGGCAACACATGCTATCTTCGCGTTGATAAGTGAAGAGTTGGTTGTTGGAGGTTTTCCCTCGGTACTAAGCCTTGGCTACTCGAGGCCGAGGGAGAAGGTAGCAACATCCGGTACAGCAATTAGCATATTCCACTCGTGAACGGTGGACATTTGCGATTAAGCAGCAGTCTTTTTTATGCAATAAGTGCAGAATTCGCAGTAGGTTTATGGATATTTTTTCCACATTTCATTGTGAACATATGAAGATTAGTTTGTATGAATTTGTTGATTATGGCAACTGTATTTAAAGAAATATAAGGGTAGAACCGACTTGTGTGCCGGTATGCTACTATACATATAACAGCGCCATTTTGTTTACTTCTGGTCGGATTTCCGACTCGATAGTCGCTATTTTGTTAGCGGTTAGGCCTATTCTGATGAGTTTAAACCCAAGAATACAGGAGGATACGTATTTCTTGTGGAGAACAATATTCTCTATGAATATTAGAATATTGGCGAATATATTAAACAATTTATTGGCTTTAAACCAATTCGGGAGCCGGTACAGTAGATTGACTTCACCGTGATTGTTTACTTCTGGCCGGTTGCTCGACCTGATTGTCGCCGATTCGGTGCCGGTACGGTAGAGTTGACATCGCCGTGTGTGTTTACTACTGGTCGGATTTCCGACTCGATATTCGCTATTGTTTCGTAGAGCTTTTATGTTTTTAAATCCAATTATCCAATTGGATAAGTATTTGTACGAATTTGTCGATTATAGTGAATGTATTTAAAGAAATATAAGCGTAGAACTGACTTCGGTGCCGGTACGCCTAGGCTGACAGTGTCAGTGACACTATGACACTGTCATAAACCATGGTCACACAGGCGCTGTAAATCGACTTGTATAGTTTGGTTTACATTTTGCGTGTGAACGGGCGTCTGAGGCAGATTAGGGCTGAATCGATTCCTGTGATCCTGATACTGGAAACCACTTGTGGAGATGGATTACGCGAGTAGATTTCTGTGAGTCGATTTATTTTTCCCGTGTGGACTCTCTGAGGCGGATTAAGGACGTCACACGCATGCGCAGTCGAGACCTTAGTTTGTTGACTTTCCGGTCGATCAAAAGTGCATATTATATAATTTGGTCTATGAAACCGCTAGCTGTGCACAAATATTTTGTTTATCATTTATTTGTAGGGTTTCAGTGCCCAGCAGAAGTTTTGACCGTTCCAAACCAATACGATTCATTAAATACATATCTAGGTCGAATCCACTCTCTCGTGGTGGTGCTGGTCAGACTTGACTTGCTCATGCACGGATATCGACTTCTGGCCCAAGTAGTGCTTGTGTGAACGGGCGGCTAATTCGACTCACCTGATTCGATTTGTCTGATTCGCTTCACATTTTGCCCGTGTGACCACGGCTTTATATAGTCTATGATTGATAGACTATGTTATATGACAGCTTGTCGGATTTTCCGACTCGAAGCATTTTTATTACTTTAAACCCAAGAATACTGGAGGAAACGTGTACAACAATATTCTCTACGAATATTAGAATATTGGTGAAAATATTGAAGAATTTATTGGCGAAAAACCGATTCGGATGCCAGTACGGTAGAGTTGACATCGCCGTGTTTGTTTACTCCTGGTCCATTGCTCGACCTGATTGTCGCTATTGCGTTAGCGGCTATTCTCATGAGTTTAAACCCAAGAATACAGGAGGATACATATTTCTTATGTAGATAGGTTGAACATCTAGTGTGTTTTTCGAGTTTTATGGAATTATTTTATAATTAAAATTGTGTATGTAGATGTTGGTGGTTGCCACATCACAGGTAACATTTTTGGTTCAACAAGCCACCCGTTACCGAACGGAGAGCGATGTTGGCTGGAGCCTCATCATGTTCGGATTTTTCCTCGGTTTCTTTTAGGGATTCACGTTGGAAATTAATCCTGGGCTTCTTTTATGGATTCCCCACCTTTTTTAAGGCGTACCTCCGAGTTTCGTAGCATTTTCTCCAACTTGCTGGCGCAGTAGCCGCAGGAGGGAGAAGTGTAGGGAACAGAGAGTGTGGGAGGGTACTGATATACTGGTCCCTACCCCTCGTTTGGTTTCGGCTTCCATACCGTTACCCTACGACATGACACATTAGCTTACACGCCTGTGTTGGAACGGTGTAAATACGTTCTCCAACACCAATAGTTGCCGCCCGTGGTGTTGCCACCCGTGGCCAAATGGAGAGCGATGTTGGCGGAAGCCACATCACGATTAATCCGCCGTTGTACAACGGAGAGCGATGATGGCATCACAGGTATGCCGCCATTGGCTAATGGAGAGCCATGTTGGGGAGCCTCATCAATATTTTACCCACCTGTGGCCGAGCGGTAAGCGATGGTGGCTGTAGCCACATCTTGTAGTGTCGCCCGTTCCAGAACGGAGAGCTATGTTGGCTGAAGCCACATTACGCTTATGCCTCCCGTTGCCTAGAGCGATGAAGGTTGTGACCCCATCAGGTTAGGTCATCTGTTATCAAACGGAAAGTGATGTTGGCTGAAGCTACATCCCGTTTAGGCCATCTGTTACCAAATGGAGAGTGATGTTGGCTGAAGCCACATCCCATTTTGGCCGCCTGCTACCAAACGGAGAGCGATGTTGGCTGAAGCCACATCCTGTTTAGGCTGTCCCTTACTATTTGGAGGGTGATGTTGGATGATGCCTCATCACGGTAGCCCGCCTATGATCGAGCGGAGAGTGATGATGTTTGTGAATACATCATGTTTGTAGCCCGTTAAAAACGGGGAGTGGTGTGGGTGGAAGTTACATCCCGTTTAGGCCGCCCATTACCAAGCGGAGGGTGATGTTGGCTGAAGCCACATCCCGGTTAGGCTGTTTGTTACCAAACGGTGAATGGTGTTGGCTGAAGCTACATCACGTTTAGGCTGTCCGTTACCAAACGGAGGGTGATGTTGGCTGAAGCCACATCACGTTTAAGCCAAGCGGAGAGCAATGTTGGCTGAAGCCACATCACGTTATGCCGCTCGTTGACAAACGGAGAGCATTGTTGGCTGAAGCCACATTACGTTTAACCCGCTCGTGGCCGAGCGGGGACAGATGTTGGCTGAAGCCACATCATGTCCGTCCTGATATGAGCTTAAATGTTCTAGGATGTAAATAAAAACAATTAGTTGGTTGGCCACACTCAAACTTTCAGTTGATGGTTACAGGGTGTCTGGCTTGAGAGGTACTTTGGCCAATATTAACCATGGGTATGTACTGTTACAAACGGTACCTGTCTGGATATGATTATAGATTTTCTAGGACGAAAACAACAAACAAATAGTTGGTTGAGTTTTCTAAATTTCATTTGATCATTACAGATCTTGGATTTAAGGGTTAGTTGCCTATGAAGGGCAGTAAGACCGAGGCTCCCATTTCTGATGATAATTACTCATCACCGGGGGTGAGGGTTTAAGCCTCCCTGGTACCCACAGTGCTAGGGGAGGAAAGCAGGCCAGATTCCGGCTCTGCTGGGCTAGAAAAGTGGCTCATGAAGCTGTAGCAAATGTCCTCAGCTAAATCTCAGAAGAGAACAAGTAGAGGTTGCAAGGCAAACTCAGATGGCCACGGAAACAGTTTTTCCCAGGAGGTAAAAATAACTGTATTGTTTCCATACATTGATAATTCATTCATTATGGCCCAGTCACAGTCGAGCTGCTCACAGGCAGTTACCGACCAATTTATGAAACAAACCAAACATTTGTAAGGTTTGTTGGAATGAACAACTATATGAATTTACCTGTTTACCAAATGATTTAGCATAAGATGGAACTAAAGGAAAACTTTTGAAGGCCGATGGCTTGATGAAGAAGTTTAGATCATATTAATTTCTAGAGTTGAGAGCGGTGTAGTTAGGGTTATGTAGTGTAGTCTGCATGCCCAAAGGCTATGTCAAAATGTTGACAGATAGTACTACACCAATGGCTTGCATTCGCAACATGGGAGGGACAGTGTCCAACCCATATAATAAGTGAGTGAAATTAATTTGGAATTGGGAAAGCCACATATAATTTTGTTGGCATCATGAATTAATAACATATTATAAAATTGTTTCATGGCATCCACAGCCTATAATTTAGGCAAGTGGATGTTTTCTCTTTGATTGGGGAAATTAAATTTGTATTACATTTTCCTAAATATTCAGCCTAATCGGCAGAGTAGCAAGAAGGGCTTTGATAGTCCCTGATGGGGACACGCAGCCATGGTTGGAAGTATTAGGCTTAGGAGCCAAGGATTTTATACTTTTCCTACACGCAGGCGGATAATTTTAAAGCATTGATGATTCGCGGAGATGTGTTTAAAAACACTCCTTCTGGCATTTCTTTTCGGAACATATATTTATGACAGTTTGGATTAGATGAAGTTACTCAGCACGATTATTTGTACTGATCATTAAATGATGATATTGGTTCAACAAATTGATTTGTTTGAATCAAGAAAGAATAACAAGTTACATAAATAATTTTTATTCCATCCACAAATGGGCCATTTTTCGTCTAATACATAAAGTTAAGCCAATGGAACTTTCCATTTCCAAGTTACTCTGCCTCTTACGAATGATGCAGGATGATGGATTAGGTTATGGTGCCATTAATGCAGCTCGATGAGCTCTATCGGTCATCTTACCAAGGATTGACAGAGAAATAATTGGGAAACACAAAGTTTGTCAGTGTTTCATGAGATTAGTATATGAAAGAAACCCCCCCTAGTTATAGACTTTTATCGATTAAACAGCTAGGCTACAAATTAGCTGTATTGGTACTTTTGGTAGCCGATCATAGGGCACAAGTAGGTGTTGCCCCTTTTTCCTTACTGGCCTAGACATTTGATGACAAGGAGGCCACGTTTGATTTGAACAACTTATTAAAATCAAACAGTACAGGAGATCCCCTCTCCTCGATTCATTTAAATAGTTTCCACATGATAGGAAAATGTGGGTAGTATCAGCGATTAGGGCTTATATATCCAAGACAAAAGGAATACGTAATTCCAGACTCCAGAGACACGCTCGCCAGATGGACGATTAATGTGCTAAAGGCAGCTGGCATCGATACTCGAACGCTATGCTTCACACTCTACGCGAGGGGATTTGGCCTCGAAGGCAAGACATTTGGGGATCTCAGTAAAGAGGATCCTATCACATGCCGGCTGGAAGACGGCGAAGTCGTTTGCAAAACATTACAACAAACGACTAGAGAAGACAAGCGGGGTTGCCACCCGACTACTCACCAACTAAGAAGGTCCCGTGAGTGTGAACAGTTTAAGTTATGTTTTCTAACTGATACATTATTATGTTGTTAGATGATTGACGATAAAAATGAGGCTACATGAATCTCTCCCTCGGCCTCGAGTAGCCGAGGCTTAGTACCGAGGTAAAATAGTATAGTTAGATGAATCTTACCTTGGTACAGATGATGGATAACTCTTGTTTTCCTGAGGTACAAGCCTCGGGTAGTCGTGGACTAGGGCCCGCCCACCCCACCCTGTCAGGAATATTACGTTTGCTTGTGCCAAAAAGAAAACATGAGGAATTCCAATCAGTAAACTCATTTTTATCCTGAATAATTAGGTGAAGATTGCTGTACCGGATGTTGCTATCTTCTCCCTAGGCCACGACTACCCGAGGCTTGTACCTCGGGAAAACAAGAGTTATCCATCATCTGTACCAAGGTAAGATTCGTCTAACTATACTATATATGTCCTGGCCACATCTAAGATAATATCAGGAAGAATGAGCAACGTTTACTTTTCCTTGTTCTCTTCTGATAAATTAAAAGAAATATCCATTAATATGTCTGTATTTCAATTTAATTCCAATGAGATATATATAAGATTATATATATTTTTTGTTTGTTGTTAATTTACGTCCCAGCAACATAAAAGGTCATATCAGGACGGAAATTATATATATGCAGAGTATATATATATATTTATGTATATATCTATGTATATATATATACATATATATCAACGGATGTAGAAGATTTAGGCAGATATGAAGAGGTCTGGCCATACATGGAGACAGCTGGAGAAGATGGCCCAGGACCAGAATAACTGGAGAGCCCTTGTTTGTGGCCTATGCCCAAAGTTGGGGGGTAGGCGTAAGTAAGTAAGCAACCAATGTCCAGCTGGATTTATATAATTCATGTGCTATATATAAGACTTAGTACAGCCCATTTTTTGCTAACTGTTTTCCATCTTTATTACTTCACTGATCACGAATTTCAGCGCGTCGTCCTTGACAAAGTGTATATTCTGCTGATTATAAGTATTTACCATGTATATATATATATATATTTACCATATATATATATACATATATTTACCATGTATACACATTATTTATATTCTGAGAGCTGATATATATACATATATATATGATGTATAGCGTATTATGCGAGTATAAAGATTTGCAAGGTAATATTACTTATTATTATTATTCTGGTTATCCTCCGTAAGATACAACACTGAACTGGTGGCGCCATCTCGCCCACCTCACCTCCCCCGGATGTTGACCAGTGTGCCAGTTGCACTGAGAGCTTCCAGTATCGGATATACACATGAAGAGTTCAGGGGGGAAAAACTGAAAAAGTCCATTTGAGTTGTTTAATGTAAAGTATAATTTATTGTTGTTCTTTCCAGTTAAAGTCTATCAATTTCATATTGAATAGGGCATTATATAGGAGATGTGGCAGCTTTAGGCAACAAATTAATTTGAGTATTGGAATGATGGCAGCTTCACCTCAAACATGGTACTCTTAATTTCATTTCGGCCCAGACGTCGTTTGTCGGTTGTTGCGCCTGAACTCTTCAATTGTCCATGATGTGTGCAACGTGGGTAATTGAATGAACGAGACTGTGAATCTCAGTAGGTTAGGGCACCATGGCGCCGACTATATTCTATTCTTAGAACTAATAACTTTGGCCGCTGATCGACACGCCATCTACATGATACTTCTTGAACTACGCAGCTAGATTAAAATCAGACTGTGGACATCTATATTCGCTTTTAGAACTAAAATGGCCGCCGATTGACGCGCCACCTATAGTGATTTCCAGTCAAAGCCGATGACGTGGCACGGAGATATTCACTTCACCAGACTTTTCAAACCGAGAGGACGTACTTCTTCCGCCCAGATTTGCCGTCCCACCCACCCAACTAATATGATGTATCGATAGGGTTAAGTGCCTGTAATCCTTGAAATATCTAAGGTCATCTCATCATGAAAGAGTAATGTAACAAGCTAAGATAGAAAGAATTAAAATTGCCACTTTATACTACTGTCTCGTTCTGTTTTCAAGTACATATACATGCATGTATATATATATCTATTATAAGCGCGTACTACATTTTGGTACATCGTGGGATTCGAACCCCCTGGGTTCGAAACCTGGTCGAATCAGACCAATAACTTACACATTCATACTTGTCATTTCCGAGCCAGGCACTCAGCATTATTAGGATAGTACGAACATTGGTTGGTTTGGTGCCAGGATAATGTGACAGATCATGGGATATCAGGTCATGGTAACAGTGGTCTGGTCTCCCAGAGCGGCAGCACTAAAAAGTCGCCATGAGTGCGTACTGTCACAAGTCAGTACCCCTCCTGATATGACCTTAGATACTGCCAGGACGTAAAACTCCAACAACCAACCCAATTATGCTATGAATTGAAACCACTCTTATAAGGACTTAATAAGATAACCGAGGCTAATAATCAAACATATTGATATCATTGGCATCATATACCACAATCTGCACCCCACACACACTACACCACACCAACACCCACCACACAACACACACCACACACATCACAGCCAGTGGTGTATAGATAATAATAAGAATGAGCAAGACCCAGGCCTGCGAGCCAGTTTCCGACTGAGACTTCTTCAACCTCCACAGTCCCAGGCGGGCGTCTTTGCTCCCAGAAAGTAATCAGCCAGGTATGAGCCGGCCACGTGTGGGGCACATGGAGGCCCTAATAACCCCATTCACTTCACAGGGGTGGTGCAATTTCGGTCCATTTTCTCTCGCAGCCTCCGCGCAAATATGAAGTCCCGCCGGCCCCGGATGCCCTGGACTCCATCCCCGGCTGCACTCCGCCAATTGGCCGTGGTGCAGGTAGCATGCACGGCGTTGCCATCGCTGATTACCGGAAGCGCCACAGACGGGAGAGGGACGGAAATTGTAGGATATTCTACAAAGAAGTGGTGTACTGTTAGTTGCTGGCACTGTCAGTAGGAGCAGCACAATGCTGTATTGAGGTTTGGCATGTGACTTAATAGATTTTGTGGGGGCTTTGATGTTGTTGTTATTAAAATAGTAAAGCTTGTTTTATTTAAGGACACATCTAGAGCGCATTGATTTTTATCATCGGCTATTGGACGTCAAGCATATGGTCATTGTGACATATTTCCCTGGAGGAAACCCACTGCCGCCATCTAGGCTAATCTTTCTGATAAGCAGCAAGGGTTCTTATATTTGATTTATTTTGTTTGTTTGTTTAATGACCCCACATTACAAAAAGTAGACATCAGCTATTTGGGGTCAAGGGGTCTTTTATATGCACTTTCCCACATACAGGACAGTACATATCACAACCTTCACGGAAACATTTGTGGACCACTGGTCGTTTGCTCGTTGTTGTTATTGTGGGGTTGTTTGGCTTAAATCTACATATTCCTATGAAAACATCACATTGCCAAAAATCAAAGCAATTATCTAGACTCCAACAACCACCCAACCACCACCACACTCACCTCCCTTTCCCCTCCCCATCGTTCTCGTTCATATTGAGAGGCCATGCACGCTTGGTTCCCACGTCTATCTGATACCCTTATCATCGCCCACACCCGCTGATACCAGTCTGTCTACGGGCCTGACCTCCGATGGATAACGATTCGACCAAAGGTCAAGGTCGGGGCGGGGGGAGGGACTGACCAGTTCCCCGGATGAAGATATTACCCATGACGCCATGCTTCTCACCCACACACCACCCACCCTGCAGCGCCGCCCCACCTCCACTCCCCCCCCCCCCCCCCCCCACACACGGAATCAGGCCCCCCACAACCCGGACTCAACCCCCCCCCTACAACTCTCCCCACCGCACACACGCACCAACACCCATTCACCAACACCCCCTCACACCACCTTCATTGCAAACGCAGGGATATTGGATGTCGGCTTTGTTCCCCGCAATTTTGCGTAGAACAAAGCATCAGTAGTTCCGGATTTTGTTAGTGTTAGTGCCAGTCCAATATTAATATCATATCATGGTACAACAAAAAAGTATGCCTTTAGGCAAAAGGATATTATAGGGTGCAGAATGAATTATTTAGAAACCATCACTTTGAATGCTGACACTCAAACACATTTGACTAAGTTGTGTTGATTTGTTGGCCCTGCGCCAGCAGTTCTACACTGCAAACAGTATGCATGACCTTTTTACTAAGGTAAAACAGGAAAATATTTAAGCCTTTTTGAGGGCAGCTGGACTGTACCACCTCATATAGTTCACTAAATAGATTCTATCAATTACTAATACAACTTTTCTTTTTCTATGGGAACTTGTTTCCCTTGACCACAAATATATGATCGTGAGCTTTCTAATTTAATGAGTGTCTATTGGCACATAAGTGATTGTCTGCTTTTACATGTAAAAGTGATGGTTTGAACAAAAAAGAAACATTTCCCACCGGGAATTTGGCCTATGCTGCCGACACGGTGTAAAGCAACCACCAATCAATCAATCAACTTGAATGGTGTTAATTTTGTAATAGTCTGACTTGGTTGAATTGTGAGGGGTTTTAAATATTAAATTGTACGATGCAACTGATTTATTAAGTATCAAATACCAGATGCATGAGGTGATCAGTTGCATAAACCCATGATTCTGAGTTTCTGCAGTTATTTTCTTTGTTTGAAATAATTTTGATCTTATTGGAATACTTTTCGATATCTTTTAATTGAGGACCCCTACAAATAATGTTGACATGGTCAGCAAAATGGTGGATATGATCAGATTTAGCCATCCCATGTCATATCAAACTGACATTGGCTTCATTCCGTGCACAAATAGTGCAACAATCATTAAGTAGGATCCTAGTTGGACAACTCTTTTGCTTTCGAAAATGTCATGCATTTAACAGAATGTGCTAGTTTTGTAATAATCTGAGCAGCTAGAGCTAGATCCGTGTTTGTGTTATGCTAGGTACACACCTACCATTTTTCCGCACCCACCTACCGTATTCGATCTAAAATTGCCCAAAAGTCTTGAGGTGTGCACTCCCCTAGCACACCTACCGATTGCGATTCGCGACTTAAAACTCAATTTTAGGGCTAAAAGTGCTTCCTTACGATTGCGATTCGCGATTCGAAAAATGAATCGGCCCGTTTTCAGTTTTAAGCGGGTCGGGTCGGGTCACGAGTTTTAGTGCGCGAGTCATAAACGGTAGGTGTGTACCTAGCATTAGTAAGGTCACGGTGGTGATTTACTGGTATGTGTATTTACTGCAATGTAGTATTGTTGTGAATGTGAATATACCACCTTAAATATCCAGTCTGTGAAGAAGAGAACAGGAGCTATCATGAGTTGGGTCAGTGGTGGATATGGATGAGGAGTAATATTGACTATGAATACGGGTATTTCGAGATATTGTCCAGTAGGGCTTCGAGAGAGACTGAAGAGGCGAGCCTGTGTTTACAACTTTTGACCTGCTGCCACTTCTTATCCTATATATCCAACATTTAAGACTATTGTTCACCTGTACTTGGCTCCTGCTAAGCAAACTTTGTTTGGTTGGTTGTTGGAGTTGTACATCCTGACAATATCTAAGGTATTATCAGGACGTGTATCGACTTCTGACAATGCACACTCATGGGAACTTTATAGTGCTGCCCCACTGGAAGACCAGATCACCAGCACCATGACCTGATATCCCAGTCGGTCACATTATACAATGTCACTGAGCTAACCAGTCCTTGTCCTATCCTAATAATGCCGAGCGCCTGGCTAGGTCGCTACAATTCTTAAGTCATTCCTTTGACTCGACCAGGATTCGAACCCGTGGGTTGGAATCCCACGATCTACCAAAGCGGGCGCCAGACGCTCAACTCATTGGTTCGGCCATCCAGTCTGATTGTAAGCAAACTTATTAGGGTACATGTAATACATATGGTTCTAAGTCAGCTTACACTGGAATTGGCCTACCAACTATTTTACAGTAGATACATCACCACTTCCTGTATCTCTGACTAATAGATGGCTCACTGTCTGACAACCCAGCTGTTACGCGCTCACTCTATCATCCACACCCTGACCTAATTAGCAACTACAGTAATCCCCTGACATACCACCGTGTGCAGGTAACCGGGTCCATTGCAATCCAATAACAGACAAACATTGACCACTTTGTGTGTTACGTAAAAACTCTGCGCTTATTCGATTACTCAACTTGGGTCACCCGAGCTACTTTTTGGCTCATGCGCACATCCTGCAGTGTCAGGTTGAATAAACAAATACGCTTCTCCATGCTCGAGGTGGAAACAATGGTGGCTTAATCCAAAACTTTTTTTTTTTAAATAACATAATATAACAACAGCAAAATAGGATTTAAAGTATTTTGTGATTGCACAGTTTAGTTTTATTTCCATTTCATTAATCAGATTTATTATTTTTGTAAACACATTAAAAAAACACAGGACTTGTACTGCGACAGGATGGTACCAGAACAAATGTGACGTGATTGCTCCTAGCCAACCCCGGCCAAGAGGTGGGTTACTGGGGTCGGGACTTTTTGCACATTGCACATGTATTTGTCGACTCCACTCGCAGTGTTCGATTTGAAATTCTAGCAACTCAGGTGACTCGAGTTGCCCGGGGTCGTGTTAATTGTAGACCCTCTCTGTGTCTGGTATAAATGGTTTCTATCCATACGCTGTAAAATACCAAATTACTTAACAAGTATACATGCACAATTTTGATTGAGTAATTGTAATTAACAATGCCTTTCACCTATAACCATTATGCAGATTGATAGGAAAGTAGGCTTCGCCACTCCGCAGCTTTGTCTAGTTTCAAATCACTCTGTGCCAGGTCTCTCATCTAACAATAACCATGGAGTATCATCATCATCATGCTGTTGGCCGCGATGCAACAAAGACTGCTTTCATTCCTTGACTGCCGCTCTCCATTTAGCTCTCTGCTGTGAGAGTGATGTCCATGAGTCGGTCTTAATGTTTCTCTTGATGGTATCCTTGAACCGGAGACGAGGGCGCCCTCTCTTTCTGTAAACAGAAGACAGTTGAGAATACAGGATCTGTTTTGGTAGCCTGACATTTCATGAAAGCTGCCTGCAAAAGTGTTGAAGTGTTGCTGGCTTTTGGAAGTTACCAGTGGCACTCTCTCGGGGAGCAAATAGAGGGTTCACACCAGCAAAACATGTCAAGACAGGTGCAAAACTATTTGTCCCTGCGGTGGCTGGTCGGGAGATGTTGGGAGTTCCATACATGAACCGCCCTTAATGCTGCCACAGTGACATGGTTTTCTGTTTAGGGCTTGCTCCCTTAGCCTTTGTTTCTGTCAAGAACCTGTACCACAAAGCAGTGGTTTACAACTCTGCAGTGCAGGGGCGTCAAACTCCCTGAGGTATTGCAATACCTGCAATACCTGCATACCGGTGGAGCATACCATGCGTAATACCTTGTCCCATGGCATTGGCAACGCTACCCATATTATCTGCGAGTGAATGCTAGTTATTTCATCTCAATGTTTTGCAAGGTTCAGGGAACAAGCCTTACTTAGTATAACTGAAGTGAACATGCATGCGAAAGCACCTTTCCACTTTTTATTTTCTCCTGCATGGTCCATTCATATTGTTCTAATTATTGGTTATGACGGATGGAAAACAACGGCTTCAGGGCAATGTCATGCATTATTTCCATGACATGTTTTATTGTAATATGTATTTATTGTTATGGTAGTAATTACACTTCCCTCCACTCCCACCCACCATGTGTGTAATTGGTTGTTTTTTGTTTTGTTTTCTTGCTTTTGAACTTAGAATTCATGACTCTGAATGCGACAGGTGTGGGATAGGAACCATTGTCCCTGGAGCAGATTTCGAAACCACGCTCCTTGCCCTGCCAGGGCAAGTGTTCTAACCATTATGCTATCTGGGACCCTTGACACAATCATCCCGCCCATGCCTACCTGTATATATGGCTTGTTGCCTAGAGGTCAACGCATATAACTACACCCACAATTGATAAATGGTTTCTATCCATACGCTGTATAGTGCTTACAATTGTTTCTCTTTTTATATATATATATATATATATATATATATATATTCTATATTCTATTCTGGGAATATAAAAAAGGTCACTATATCTTCACCTGCCTATATACCCTTTTCAATGTTTATAAACATTGTGTATGCGTGTGCACCTTGGCTGCAGAACGATGGTACACTGCCATTGAGTTTGCCGATATGTGCAGTGCAACACATCGATTCTATTCAAAATTAATGGAAATGCAGAATGCTAACCTTAGCAATTTAATACAATCTTTTTGTTGAATATGTGTGCCAAGTGGTTTGTGTCTATGTGGTGTAGTTTGAGAGATATTTCACTTTTGCTGTATACAGATTGCTCACGGCCATTGATAATGCATTGAGCTTGCCGATACGCACAGTGCAACATGTCAATTTTATTCAAAATTAATAGAAATACAAAACCCTAACCGTATACATTTGATATACCCTTTCCGGTGAATATGGTGTATGTATGTGTTCCCAGCAGTTTGTTTCTAGGTGGTGTGGTTTTCGGGATATTTCACCTTTTCTCTATGAAGATTGCTCAGGGCCATTGACAATGCATTGAGTGTGCCGATAAGCGCAATGCAACACATCTATTTTATTCAAAATTAATAGAAATATAGAACCCTAACCTTATCAATTTAATATAATCTTTTCGTTGAATATGTTTTCTGTATGTGTGGAATCGGTTTGTTTCTAGGTGGCATATTTTGTTATAGATATTTCACCTTTTCTCTATGAAGATTGCTCATAGCCATTGAGTTTGCAGTGTGACAGTGTGTCGTCCTGCAGCCAAGCACCATGCGCACTGAACTAAATACCGATGCTGACGTCATATGAAATAGGTGTATAGAATAGCCTTGTGGAGTAGAGTATTGGCGATACTGGCGCCACCTGTGAGAGGTTCTAAGCACTTACACCAGCTGTGTCTGCCCATACAGTTACATATAAAACAGTGTAAGTTCAGCACCGACCTATTCAAGGATGCTGGTTATTGTTTCAGTGTTGGTCGGGCTGTTTTTGCAAATGGGAAGCATTGTGCATAGAACAGGATTCAAACCTATACTTCTTGCCATTCCTACTTAGTATTCGTAGTATTTGACTATTTAAGCCCCCTGAGTCAAGTACTCCATCCAAGCTTACCTGTATCTATGGCTCCTTCTCTGACCAGTAAGTGCAGACTCATGATCATCATGCTGTCGGTCATGATGTGACAAAGACTGCTTTCGTTACTTGACTGCCACTCTCCATTTAGCTCTCTGCTGTGAGAGTTGCATCCATGAGTCGGTCTTAAGGTCTCTCAACTTCAGGTTTCTCTTGATGGTATCCTTGAACCGGAGACGAGGGCGCCCTCTCTTTCTGTAGCCAGAAGACAGTTGAGAATAGAGGATCTGCTTTGGTAGCCTGTCTGATGACATTCTCATGAGGTGTGCAGTCCACTGGAGATTCTTTTTGATCAGAAGATCTCCCATATAGGGCAGCCCCGTTCGTTCCAGTATTTCCTTATTTGTCACTTTGTCCTTCCAGGTTAGCCTCATGATAGAATGCAGATGTTGCATCATGAAGGCATGCAGCTTTTTCACCTGTCATCTGTACACTGTGCAGACTACTACATTAGACTACTGTACTACAGTCCAAAGAACCCACACTGACCCATGCCGCCCATGCTACCAAAACAATGGTTGCCAATGTCTGGGCGTCACTGGTGAGTGTGGGATCTTTGGTCTAAGGTGGTCACAAAGTGATCGCAAGCTGTAGAGTGACTGGGGTATAACTTGAGTAGTGCTGCTTGCTTAAGTAGGATTCCAGCCAGTGGGTTAGACTGCTTCTTGCTTGAACAACTGCTAGGGGTATGATTGTATTCCAAATACTCCCGGAAGGGTGTATTGCTTGATTGGGGTTTTAGCTCCAGCTGTATATATGGCTATATTAGAATGGGCGCCGTTGTGCGACAATGCACACTGATGTCAGCTTTATTGTGTTGCCCCACTGGAATACAATGTTACCGGTACAAGAACCATTCAACGTATCCTACTCAGTCACGTTACCGTGAATCTGGCTGGACTCGTTTGTGTCCGGTTCTCATAATGCTCACTGTCGGAGAATTAAAACGTAAAATGGAAACTGCCAGCAACAGCAGATTTTCTTCCACTTCACCATTGTTTCCGTTTTATTTGTTCATTCTTGTTTGTTATGTGCTTTTTGTGGGTTTTTTTTTTAGTTTCTTCTGCCTCGTCATATTTCAATCAACTTTACATTGATGACTTTTTCTTGGTGAGGCTTCTCTATTCCCGAAAGCCCACAAAAGGATGGGACTGTCACGCATATTACATTCAGACTGATTGGTCAAAATGAATTGAGCGCCCGCTTCCCATGTGCAAGTTTGTGGGTTCCAAATCCGAGATTTCAACCCTCATATCATCAAATAAATTAAATTAAAATGTATACTTCTCACTCTGGCGCCTGGGTTTCGATATTCCTAGATATGGCAAAGCAAAGACCCTATAATACTAAGACAGCTCACTCCCTATCTCTCCCAGGATAATCTAAATTTTGCAGTGCCACCTTGTGGTGGGTTTAATCAGCCCAGCTGCTGGTTGGTGTTTCACATGTAAACACGTACAATTATATTATACATGAGATAGGTAAGTATGAATATACGTCAATATGAAATTGCTATGAACAAATACACATCATCATCAGCATCATCATCAGCATTGCCATCATCACATATCTTTTACATTCATATATACATTTATACATATAATATAGCACCTGTTTAACTGAGAGAACAACCAGCGCATCAAGTGGTGGGTTTGATCATTTTGATTACACAGTACAGGCTGAGTGAGCCATCTTAGTATTAGAGGGTCTTTGGGCAAAGGTAACTGGAATGAGAAAAAACAAATAGGGATGATCGAAATGTCCAGTGATTTTGTGTTGGATACTTGTGTGGTTTTAAGGATATATGCCTTATTTTAGACAAATGTATTAAGTTGGTCGTTATAATCTACCTTAATTTACTTTGTAAAGTGTGTATTTTATATCGATAATTTTGGAGATATTACCCTGTCCTTGTAATTTTAAGGCTGAGAGCCAGATTAGGTATCGATAGGTATAGTTGTTTTTTGTTTGACTCATCCAGGTATAATATCACTGGACGCTCGGCCGCATGAACACCAGATAATACCATAAACCTCTTCCCCTTCATATCACCTGTGATGCTGTTATTCAAATACCGACTATCAACCCCTTAACCAATACTAAGGAAGAATGAAGACAAGTCACCCAGATAAACAGTGGAGTACAGTTTCACCATTCCCATTTTTAGCTGTCCTATTTGCGTGACAAATTAATCTAATGAATCTAATTTTGCAATAAAATGAATCTAATTTTGCAATAAAAAATTAACCAACAATTCTTTTCTCACTGGATGGCTGTCATTGCTTCTTTGGGTTATAATGAAAGGAATTTTCTTCATTTGGTATGAAAAGGAGAATTAATTTAAAAGAAAACAGTTACAATGTGAGGGACCAACCAATTAGGACCAGCACTGAAGAAGAACCCAAATACCAGATCAACAACAACAACAACAAATATATATATACACATAGAAGTATGATCTCTCGCCATTTAGGGGGTTTATGTCCTAGCCACATGTTAGCTCATATCAGGACGGGTGCCCACTTGTGGCAGTGTGCAGGCATTGTAGCTGTTATAGTGCGTTCTCACTGGGAGATCAGACTGCCGGTTAGCTAGCCATGCATTTTTTTTATAAACATGAAAGAGTTTGAAGTAACTCGATTCCTATCGATGTGTATGTCCCTCTAATTTGGATATAAGATTTATGGGGATCAGGGACTGATACTGACAATGGTTATGTACTACATCTTTATTCCTACCTGGACAATCTCTAGTGATTTGGTTATGTCCTCAATAATGTATAGAATCTGTCCAATGTCCCCTATGTTAACGCTGCATAGTCCGACAAAAGCATAACATTTTCTAAAACAAAGCAATTATCTAGATTGTATTCTGCATATCTAACTTAGATACTGATGCACTTAGTACGCCTATATTGCCACATAGGAGGGCATACTGAGTCAATTTAATAGAAGATGATATTGCAGAAGCCTATGGTGTCAGAGTTTTGGCATGCTTGCCAAAATCAATTTTCTATGTTTGCACTAGACATATCGCAAAAGATTGTCATTGAAAATAAACGTTACTTCAAACTAAAGTAAGGTAGGTTATAACTATCAATCTGACAAGCTAACCTTAGAAAATTACAGTAACTCAAAACCATGCAACTTTAGTCAACCCATCTCTTTTCAATATCTCGCCAGGAAGCGTTGTCCTTGAGCTCCAAAGATTAGTATCCTCATAAATTGGAACCTGTGCCTGGCACGAGGAAATTTTGCTCTTGTTATGCATTCCGCCACAAATTTGTTGGAAGCGTGTCGTTGGTTGGTTGGATATTGGGGTTTTACTTCATGGCAACATCTAAGGTCATATGAGGACTTGTGACGGTGCACATTCATGGCAACTTTATTGTACTGCCCCATTGGGAGAGAAGACCACCAGTACTATGGCCTGATATCCCCCGCAGTCATATTATCCTGACACTGAGCCAACCAGTCCTCACCCTATCCTAATAATGCCAAGCGCCTGGCTAGGAAATGACAAGTATAAATTCGATAAATCCTTGGTTGGACTCGTCCGGGAATTGAACTCCCGACCTTCCGCACGGGCGTCCTGCGCTCTACCGACTCGGCCACCCCGTCCGATGCAGTGTGACGTGTTAGTGAACCCACCCCTCGTGAGGAGCTCAGCAGCTGGTCACAACCTGACTGATTGTCGCCTGCCCAGTAGAGGGCGCCAACCCCTGCGGCCAGAGGGGGTTACAGAACCGGAAGTTACTCCGGAAGTGTCGTGGGCGTCCCTCGCATCCGGCATTCTCTGGGATTGCGTGTTTCTGCGCGAGGCATTGCGCGGTTGCTCGGGCTTCCGAGGTGGGTGGGGGGGGGGGGGGATGTTGGTCTGGGTGTGGGATGTTTGTGGGTGTGGGGAGGGGCGGGGGCAGGGGAAGGCGCTGCGGTGTGGAGAGAAAAGGGCCCCCCCCCACCCCCTTGTCGCATGACAGAAAGTCCATCAACAAAGGCGTTGAATGGTTGCTTGTTTGTTTGTTGTTGTTTTGCATCCTAGTAACACCTAATGTCACATCAGGAAGAGGACTGACCTGTGATAGCGCGCGCTCATGCTGACTTTATAGTGCTGCCCCACTGAGACACTATTCCGCCAGGATTATTGACCCATATCCCACACAGTCACATTATCCTGATACAGCGCTAACCAGTCCTTGTCCTATCCTATTAATGCCGATCGCGATTTCTGCCAAAAGACAGCAAACACGATCGCACATGCAATTTTGAAGTGATTAAATATATCTCAAATGACACACAATTTAACTCCAGAAATAGAACTAAAATTAGATAAGGCAATATAGTACAATTGTTCTTAAGAATTCTTAAAGTTATTTCTTAATTGCATTGGTTAGGAAGTTTCTCATGTTACTTACATGGAGACATTGTTGGTGCTAGACCATCAAATCCAGACACTTGAGAATAGAGTATCCGTGTGCCAATGGACACTGATAATAGCCAATGCATTTTAAGGGTTGCTTCTCCTTTGAGTAAAAATAAATATGTATCAACTATGCACCAACATTCTTCTGACTTCAGATGGTACTAGTGCCATTTACCAGAGCTGAAAGCGCCCTTCCATTAAAAGTACCATTCGTGCATCAACAGTGGCGATGCTATGTGGCAGGGAGAATGTTAGGTGAGAGCACTGCTTGAGACATTATATTCACCGCCTTTCAAATGACTGTACGGACCAGGCAGGATGGCCAAATGAGCTGAGCGTGCCTCCCGCTTTGGTAGATCGTGGGATTCGAACCCATGTGATACTGCCTCCTCCCGGGGTCTTTATTGGGATAAAGAGCCACCTGAATCACCATGCAGTATCCGACTCAGTCACATTATCATGATATTGCTGTAACAAAATTGTGCCCGTAACCTCTAACCAGGCGCTCGGCAGAATTCGGATAGAGCAAGGACCGGTTGGCTCAGTGCCAGGAAAATGTGACTGCATTGGATATCAGATAATGGTGCTGGCTGCCTAGTGTCCCTCGGTGGGGCAGCACTATAACAGAGGGGCAACCCTATAACATTGCCATGACTGTACACTGTCACACGTCGGTAGCCATCCTGATATGCCTTAGATGTTGCCAGGACATACAACTCCAACAACTAGCCAATCATGACTGTACGCATCAATTCCGATTAGGCTGCGTTAGGCCTGGCTGAATGATTCCGGCGTAGGACTCAAGTCCAGCCCAAGACGGTCTTTCTGTAAATACTTGCCCGCGAGCTGGCCATTGAATGGATTACTGTTCACTGAATGGTTGTTTGGTTGTTGGAGTTAGTGTTACGTCCAGTTGTACGCCCTGGCAACATCTAAGGTCATATCAGGATCCCTTTCTTGAATCTGTCAGCCATTCTAGTATGCAGAACTACCCGGTCTCATTGAAATATGTATGACTTTCCTGTTTTGGTTTCACTGTATATCAGTGCTTGCAATGTATTGTTGTATTAAGGCCCAGTCAGACCTTACCTGACTGAATACCGGACACCACCTAACAAAGAATTGTCTAGTCCGGTGGTGTTCAGTGTTGAACTGTTCAAATGGCCACTGGACGAAGCGGATGCTAAATGGACAAGAAACGTACACTAACAAATAGCCAACGGATGAGAACCAGACAAGAACTGGATGGCAACTGTATGTCAAATGGACGGACCGGACCGGACACCAACCGGACAACAACCGGACACCTACCGGACTGTTCATGGATGCGCCAAAAAATGACAGACCAAATTCCCGCAGTATCATCAACAGACTCTTCAGGATACAAACGGGACACCTAATGGATGAGTAACGGACATGAAATGGACAAAACTGACTTAAAACGGACACCAACCATACACACCAGTCTGGCGGTGTCTGGTACAAGTTTTGTGCATGTTCAAAACTTGTACCGGACACCATTGGACACCACTGGAGATAGAACGGACATGCCAGATGAGTACCGTATATAAACCATACATTGCCGTATTTCACCGGACAGTGTCCGTGTTCTGTCCACTTCCTCAATCCGGTGAGGTCTGACTGGGGCTTTAAGGATGAGTATTATATCGGTATCATCTAGCATGGGCTTAGATGATGGTTCAAATAGTGTATTGGGGGGTTTGATTTCGAACACCACTTCAGGTAATAACAGCAGGAGTACTGACTTGTGATAATGCCTCCTCCTGGGGTGTTTATTGGGATAAAGAACCACCTGAATCATCATGCAGTATCCGACTCAGTCACATTATCATGATATTGCTGTGACAAAATTGTGCCCCGATCCTAATATTGTCAAATGCTAGGCAAATATTCGATTTCACAAATTGTTATTTTGTCTCGGCCAAGAAGTGATCGCATGAGCCCTCACACGGGATGCAGAAAACATATGCGTTCAGGGACCCCCCCCCCCCCCCCCATCACGCTGCGTCACATGAATACCAAGTCCTTTGGATTGGTTTAGATCGAGGATAGGTTTGGTCAAGGCCTCCGATTTACCCCGCTTGACTCATTCCGGAAACCAATGACTGAGTGTTTCCGGATGAGGAGTACCAAATTGTAGCAAATTCCAGGACACACAGGCTGCCTCCTCACCCCATCCCCTCAGCCCCCCAAACCCTTGTAAAAGATAAGGCTAGAATATGTGGCTGTGTAGGCAGGCTATGGTGAAATAAATACAGACAAAGACAAAGGAAGAGTCTAAAGTGTAAAGAAAAAGGGTGAGTCAAGCCCTCTAGTTTATTATTTATATGGTTACATGGGTTCATTGTAGAGTATCACCCAATGGAAAAGAAGCTTTCTTGGCCCTACCAATAGGGATCCAGCATTCCTGATCCCCATGGATACCATTGGTCTGCCCACCACTACCAAGCTGTATGTCCCCATGGCCATCACCAACCTTGATCTTGGAGTGAGTGTTGTGATCCCTATCCCAGCAGAGGGGGGTAGGCTCTGAGTGGACTCACACCCAGACCTGCCAGCACCACTAGGTCTATTTACATCCCACTCAGGCACCACCATCCCATATATATATGTATATATATATATATACATATATATATATATATATATATATATATATATGTAATCATACATTCGCCTGGTCATGTACACCGATCAGTAATAGAACATTCGCATTCCCCCTATGCTGTATATCGGAATATTTTACCCCCTCACCCCTCACTCCCTCCCTCCCCTCACCCCCTCACTCCACATCCCCCACCCTTACCGTCCAGCCAGCTTCCAGCTTCCAGCTTCCAGTTGGCTGATCAGTGGCAATTATGCCATCGACAAAGAGATGTTTTCTAATGCGTATACGATGGAAGTGTCCTGTTTAGCATTCACAAAAGGCAGCACCAAATCGTAAAAGTGTCCGATGGGCTGTTGGAGTTCGTCCGTTATTTGCATTACTGGAGATAGCAAATGTATGTTAATATAATGTATACACCTACATATATTATCAATTTTATATATATATAATATATATATTTAATTTTCAAACTGTTGACACAGGCTGCCTCCTGCAAGCTTTAAAGAAAAATCAACAAGCAGGATCCGCATATTACAGACGGAACAATGTAACGAGAGCAAAAAACAAAAATACAATTCCTAGGAAAGAAAGCCCTGCATATGTTTATATATATATGTATATATCATCATCATCATCATCATGCTGTCAGTCGTGATGCGACAAAGACTGCTTTCATTACTTGACTGCCACTCTCCATTTAGCTCTGTGCTGTGAGAGTGATGTCCATGAGTCGGTCTTAATGTCTCTCAGCTTCAGGTTTCTCTTGATGGTATCCTTGAACCAGAGACGAGGGCGCCCTCTCTTTCTGTAACCAGAAGACAGTTGAGAATAGAGGATCTGCCTTGGTAGCCTGTCTGATGACATCCTCATGAGGTGTCCAGTCCACCGGAGATTCTTTTTGATCAGAAAATCTTCCATAGAGTGCAGCCCCGTCCATTCGAGTATTTCCTTATTTGTCATATATACACATATATATAGCCCATGTCTAGGCATATCTCGATATGCATGTATATATCTATATATATTTATCTAGATATATATAGAGATAAATATGTGTGTGTATAAGAATCGGGGTTCATCTGTTAGTTTCGGTCCTAGAGGTAGACCCCGTGGGGAACCAGGGTAGAATAGTTCCCTTGCACCCCCTTGATCGTAAAAGGCGACAAATGGGGCGACTCGTTTGCCGTGAGTCGCGGCTCGTGTCGGTGGAGGAAGGGATCCTGGTGCATGAGGTCTTCAGGGAGCTGCGGCTTCCTGTCGACCAATATTGCACTTTGTCCCGACTTCAACTAGACGAGGGGTTGGACTGGCCCGGTCCAATCAATCGGCTGGTCACGCCAAGCCCTAGGAGTAGTACTATGAAAAATGTATTTATCAACAAACTTATATTTATATTTATTTATACATATATTTATATATATACATAGATTATTTTCATTTTTCACTACTCCTAGAAGGCGGTGGCTAGGGTCAATCTGGTAATGATCTTCCATTTTGATAGATCATTGCTTGAGTATATCACCCTTGTATCCTTGGTGTGTAACTGCCGGGTATCCGCAGCTCTGCACAACCCCCATGTGGGGCTCCGTGGTGGGTGAGGAGCAAGGGTGATGAATAAAAAAACAAACTAAATATAGATACTAAACCCCCCCCCCCCTCAAACTGGAAAGAAAAGAAGAGCTGACTCGGATTCCGATTCGGAAATCCAAACTCAACAAACTCAACAATGGCCTAGATTCATAATAATTGAGTTTAGTGTACCTGACCAACCCATTACGAAGCTATCCCCTTTTGCCATACAAAAAGGCATCATGGGGATTGCTGGCACGGTCAAGGATCTAAAAAAACTGCGCTCTCGCCATATTCTTGTGGAATGTGCGAGGAAGGCTCATGCCGACAATCTGCTACGTGCAAGCACGCTAGCAGGCATCGCCATCAAAGCCTCTCCTCATTGCACGCTCAACTCTAGTAAGGGAGTGATCCATACTAGAGATCTGGACGATTGTGATGAGGATGAAATCGCACAGGAACTTAAAACCCAAGGTGTATTAAACGTTCGACGGATAGTGATTAAGAAGGATAAAAAGTCCATAAAAACAGGGACGTACATCCTCACGTTTGATACACCGTTTCCGCCCAAGAATTTGAAAGTCGGATACCTCAGCGTTGCAGTGGATTTGTTCATACCAAATCCGCTCCGCTGTTTCCGATGCCAGAAATTTGGTCATGGTAAGGATTCATGTCGTAACGAAACGACATGTTTCCGGTGCGGTCAGAAGGGTCACGATGGCACTGAGTGCCATGACCAGGCAAAATGTGTCAATTGCCTGGGTGACCATATGGCCGCATCCAAAGACTGTCCTGTTTGGATCAAAGAAAAAACAATTCAACGTGTAAAAACAGAGAATGGGCTGAGCTATCCGGCGGCTCGGAGGATGGTTGAAGGTAATACACCTTCACCAACCAACAGGAGCTATGCCGCGATAGTGAAGCCTTCAAACAGGTCAGTCGACTGCCAGACCGAGTTAACGTGGTTGACTGGGGAGAAGCCCAAGGTTGTACCCCCAGTCCATCACTTGACCGAGCCGACAAAGAAAACAACGTCGGTGCAAATGCCAGGGATTCCGAGTCAGAGTCGGAGTCCGCATAAGGAAAAAAAACAACCATCAGTCGAACCGAGCCCTATTAAAAAGGCTACGGTTTTGAAACGTAAACCTAAAGTTGTTTCGGACAGAGTCCCGAAAGGGTCTCTGTCCCTAACTAAAAACAGATTCGAGGCGCTGGAAGAAGTAGAGATGGCTAAGGGGAGGGGGAGAACACCTGTCACTGCCCCAAAATGACAGTGAGAGGTGGTTCTCTGCTTCAGTGGAATTGTAGAGGTTTCAAGGGCAGCATTGAAGAGTTATCTCTTCTGTGCTGCAACCTCAACCCTCTTGCCAATGCTTACAAGAAACTCACTTGAGAGCTTCTGAGAGTTGTAGTCTTAAAGGCTACATCAATTTTGACAAATCTGCACCGGATGGAGACCAGACCGCTGGCGGCTCCTCCATCCTGGTTAGACGTGATATTGTATGTACGCCAGTGGCGTTAGACACAACACTACAGGCTGTAGCTGTTCGTCTGACGCTACATACATTTACTTATGGGTGACTTTAACGGCCAAAACCCACTGTGGGGAGGGACCACTAGGAACCCAAAGGGCAAGAGAATTGAGGAGCTTGTGGACGGTCATGCACTGTGTGTATTGAACGATGGTTCATGCACATATCTGCATCCCGCCTACGGAACATACTCTGCCATCGACCTTAGCATTGTTGAACCAGAGCTGGCGCTGGACTTTTCGTGGAGGGTCTGGAACGACCTCTGCGGGAGCGACCACTTCCCAATTATTCTTAATTGTGAAGGGGCATCTCCCGTAGAGCGAGAGAGGAGCTGGCGGCTGCGTCAAGCCGACTGGCCCTCCTTCCGGACCCTATGCCGCGAGGAGTTCACTCCAGACATCAGTGACATTGATTCCTTCACTGAAATGCCTAGGTGGATCGCAAATAAAACTGCAACTCCCAAGCATCTCACGCCTCCATGGTTGGATGACAGCTGTAGGGGGGCTATTAAGGAACGGAAAAAAGCTCAGCGTAGATTCCACAGGAGACCGACTGCTGAAAATCTGGCGCTCTTTAGAATTCTGTGGGCTCGCACTCGCAAAACAATCAAAGAAGCGCGGAGGCAGTGCTGGAGACGATTCGTTTCTGGCATTAACACGGGCACGCCATTGGGCAAAGTCTGGACGACGATCAGAAGAATCAAGCGAAGGGGAGATGATTCTTCTGTAGTCCAGCACTTAAAGCACAATGGCACCATTCTCACATCACTCAATGACATAAGCAAAGAATTGGCTCGCGCCTTTGCCGGAAATTCGTGTTTGGCAAGCTGCCTCCCGGGCTTTCTGGCCGTCAAGGAACGCCAAGAGCGTAAGCTTTTGGACTTTTCCTCTGACGACAGGGAGCACTACAACTCCCCATTCAGTATGGGTGAGTTGAGGTGTTCTCTAGAAAGCTTGCATGATACAGCAGTTGGACCTGATGGAATCCATTATCAATTCCTTAAGCATCTCCCTAAATCTGCGCTGAGACTGTTGCTTCAACTCTTTAACAACATCTGGGAGTCGGGTGTCGTCCCCGCCTCTTGGACAGTAATACCGATTCCCAAACCTGGGAAAGACAAGAGTGAAGCTAACAACTATCGTCCTATAGCCCTCACAAGCTGCATCTGTAAAACCATGGAGCGTATGGTAAACAAACCCCTCGTCTGGCTACTGGAGTCAGGGCACCATTTGTCTGACCTCCAATGTGGCTTCAGACGAGGCCGCAGCACCCTCGACCATTTGGTTCGCATAGAGACCTTCATAAGAGATGGCTTCCTTAAGAAGGAGCACGTTGTGGCTGTCTTTTTAGATCTCGAAAAAGCCTATGACACAATGTGGCAGCATGGCATTATGGAGGATCTCCATGCGATCGGCCTTCGTGGTCACCTGCCAAATTTTATCAAGAATTTTCTGGCGCTCAGGTCAATGGTATTGCTGCCGCTGTTAAAAGGGGGGTCTCCTGTAGTCTTTTCGTGGACGATTTTGTTTTATACTATAGAGGTACTGGTATGAATGTCATTGAGAGACAGCTTCAATTGTGTATGATGGTCAGTTCTGAATGGATTCAGATTTTCCAAGGCCAAGACAGTCTGCAGGCACTTCTGGCAGTTGCGCAGAGTGCATGCAGAGCCAGAGCTGACCCTCGAAGGGGATCCCATAAAAGTTGTCAAAGAAACCAAATTTTTGGGTCTCACTTTTGACACGAGGCTGTCTTTCGTGCCTCATATCAAGTACCTCAAAACGCGATGCCTGAAAGCGCTAGACGTTCTGAGGGTGTTGTCCAGTTCAGAGTGGGGAGCGGACAGAGATGTTCTGCTCGCCGTGTACCGAACCCTAGTTTGGTCACGGCTAGATTACGGCAGCATAGTATACGGCTCTGCAAGGAAGTCGTATATTGGGCTGCTGGACACGGTGCATCACCAGGGGCTGCGTCTGGCCATTGGCGCCTTTCGCACCTCTCCAGTTCAGAGCCTATATGTCGAAGCCAACGAACCATCACTTGACACTAGGAGAACCAAACTGGCCATGCAATATGTTGTCAAATTAAAAACAAATGCATTAAATCCTGCATACAGTTGTGTTTTTGAGACGCAAAACGACTCCAAGTATGAAGCCAAGCCAAATTTCATTCGACCCCTGGGGCTCTGGATGAAACCTCATTTGGAGGCTTTGTACCCGGATCTGGATGTAATACAGGATACCCAGGTCCCAGAATATCCCCCGTGGTCGTTGAGGAAGCCATCGGTCATCCTCCGACTCACGGAACTGAGGAAGTCTGGGACACATCCACTTGAGTATCAACGACTGTACGCAGAGATTCAAGGCCAGTTTGAAGACCACTTCTCCATGTATACCGATGGTTCCAAAGACCTAAGCCGGGCAGCTGCTGCTGGAGTTTGCCAGGGCAAGAAATTTGGCGTTCGCATGCCCGATCAGAGCTCGATTTTTACGGCGGAAGCCCGAGCACTCCTTCTCGCATTGGAAGTCATTGAACTATCCAACTACACTAAATATGTAATATACAGCGATTCGTTTTCCTGCCTGCAAGCTGTTGCTGGGCTAAAAACGGACCACCCTTTCGTGGCAAAGGTCATTTACAAAATGAACCAGCTAGCAACAGATGGATATGACATCCACTTGTGTTGGGTGCCTGGCCATGCCGGCATCCAGGGAAACGAACGAGCTGATCGGGCTGCGAAGGAGGCTCTGAACTATGATGTTGAGCCGTGTCTGATACCCCACTCTGATCTGAAACCACTAATAGCCACCCACATCAAATCCAAATGGCAACATGAGTGGGATGAAAACATAAATAAACTTAAAGAAATTGAACCATCTGTGGGAAAACCACCACATTCTCATGTGGGAGGTCGGCGGGACCAAGTGGTCCTTAGCCGCTGCCGTATTGGCCACTGGTGGCTAAGACATGTTTTCCTGCTCAAAGGGGACCCTCCCCCTGAATGTACTGGATGTCAGTCCCCACCGACAGTCAAGCAGATTTTATTAAACTGTGTTGATTTTATGGCACTGCGCCAAAGCTTTTACACTGCAAACAGCATGCATGACCTTTTTACCAAAGTTAAACAAGAAGACATTTTAGCTTTTTTGAGGGCAGCTGGCCTGTACCACCTCATATCGTTCATTAAAACAATTTTTATTAATTAATTCTTTCATCTATTTTATTTAATTATATGATTTTGGGCTTTTAAGAATTAATAAGTGTCTATTGACACATAACTGATTGTATGCTTTTGCATTATATGTAAAGGCGATGGTTGAATAAAAAACAAACAATTCTCGCCGTAAATATGGCCTATGCTGCCGACACGGCATAAAGAAACCACCAATCAATCAATCAAACCTAGAGGTAGCACATATATAATATGTATAATATATATGTAATATATTGTACAGAAAGAGAGGGCGCCCCCGTCTCCAGTTCAAAGATACCATCAAGAGAAACCTGAAGCTGAGATACATTAAGACCGACTCATGGATGCAACTCTCACAGCAGAGAGCTAAATGGAGAGCAGCAGTCAAGTAATGAAAGCAGTCTTTGTCGCATCGCGACCGACAGCATGATGATATTGTATATCCACAAAGTAACACACATATATACTCAATGTTTGTGTATATATATATATATGTTTATATAGATATGCATGCATGTGTTGATTGCTATGGAAAGGACCCTTGGCTTTATTCCAAGTGGGATTTACATTCTCACATATATGCACGCTACAAACTGTGGCTGTGTCTATAATGAAATTCGATTCACTCGGAATTAGGACACAAGAGAGGTTATGGAAATTATATTTATTTTGACAAACAAAACAAATGTCAAATAATCATATCGTGGCCATGAGGCTGAGTGAGGCTGAGTGAGGCTGGCTCGGCAGTACACATTTGTAGTTGCTCCGACTAGAGCGTAGTGTCAAGTGATCGGAAAGTGGGTGGGCAGGTCACGTGTGCTGGCGTGTCGACTAGCCTCGTTTTCGAATTAACCATGTTTGCGGGTCAACATGCGTACTGACACAACATCAACAAAAAACAAACAGTGAATCACTGTTGCGCCGCCGTTCGGTATCACCTATTGATATCATTGAGCGCTATTAATCGTCAATACATTATCTGGTCAATTAAACAGCAACTATGAGTCTACATTAGGTTTAGCATAATGACCACTGACTTTATATTTATCTGGACTTTTAAAAATTCATCTTCCATTCCACACTGACAAAAGACTTATTCAGCAGAATAAACATATTTACCACACAACACAAATAGCAGGGCTTTCTGCTCTCGTCACATTAACTTATAGATTAACATAAGTATCCTCTTCTGGCTGATTGAGGCCCTATTGAGCCTCTACTCCCAGCGTGTTATGTTAAAATAAAATCTATTTTGTTCACACATATGGAGGCGGATGGAGCGTTGAAGTCATATAATTCTGGGTGTCCTCTCCAATGTCTATCCAACCTTCTCTCATGTCCATTTTTCCGTCTGTAAAGATAGGAAGACACTGCATAATGATCTTTTCAATGAACTTTGAGCAAGAAAAAGTCAAGGGGGACACACGTTTCAGATGCCCGACGGAATTAAGCCTAGTACTAAAGCCAATATACATTTAATAAATGACAATAGCTTACAATAGCTTTCAAGTTTGAGTTATTTTGATGAGGAGAAATTGAAATGAAAGGATCGATGATTCAAAGAGTGGTTTCAAACAGGGCAGGGTAATAGTTACATAAAAGATCCACCCGGTACTTGTAGTACACGGGTGAAGACCAGCCTTATATGAAAACAGTAAAAAAATTGGTCTAATGAAAGTCTTTATGAGAGCCTAATTTCACAATATAAGAAGCAACATTTATTCTTTGTATATGTCTTCATGTTTACCCGCTACTTTTGAGTTGAAAAATATAATAAAACATATACTTTAATGCAATTTAAAAGTGAAATCGATGGTGTTCTCTGGCTGCCATCTTGTCCTTTTGCATTCTCTCCCATTTCACCAACTCTGTGCTGATATAACTAACCATTTGACACTGGTGCCAGGCATTCTACTTCTTGTTCCATACTAACGCTATTTTCGTCCGTATTTAGACTACGTTGTCGTTCACCCCTGTACTGGAAGTATGGGGTGAATCTTTTATCTAGGTAATCGTAGTCTTAGAGGACCTGGTAGGATGTGGGGCATCGTAATGGTTACATCTACCATCCGTACTATTGGTGACTTTTAATAGATACCAATATGACTTCCATCATTGCCAATATCAAGTTGAAAGCGCTGCTTCTTATCCAATGGTTTACGTTAAGCAGTGTTGGACATTGTTACTACATGAAGTGATAACCGTCCAATCATAGAAGATGCCATACGACATCCTGATACAAGCCTACGTAGTACAGTACAACACCGTTAAACCAAGCTCGGTTAAACCAAACGATCGGTGGATCCAACTTTTGTCGCCGGCCTGGCAAAATACTACCATTTATCATATAAAAAAGTTGGTTAAACAAAAGTTGGTTACTCCAAAGTATCGGTTAATCCAAATAGAATTGTCGGCCCCAGGCAACTACATGTACAGTTAAACCAAACGTTCATGTGGTTTTAAGGTCATCTGAGACTTTTTTATAGGATAAATGGTAGTATTTTGACGGGTCACCGAAAAAAGTTTGGATTAACCGATTGTTTGATTTACCTGAGCTTGGCTTAATGGGGTTAAACTGTATATGCATAACAAACAATACTCACATATATTGTATATTACATTCATAATGCACCAAAGGTTTTGTCAAAGCCAATTCAAAGTCGAAGTCAAAGCTCGGTTAAACCAATGATCGGTTAATCCAAAAACATGTCTAGGGTCCCTTCAAGTTTGCTTTAACGGGGTTATACTGAAGATGGTTTCCAGGCGAGATCAGATCCTCTGTATAAACCATCCCAATACAACCTTACAGGGCACTTTGTTCGCAGACGATATGTGAATACAAGGTTTTATGAAATATCCTAATACAGCCGTAAATGATAGTTGTTGTACAGGCCCTATTCACAATACAAGGTGTCATGAAACATCGTGATACACGCCGACTTGTTACTTATTATGCAGACCCTATTCACAATACAAGGTGTCCTAAGACATCCTAATACAGTCCTACTTGATATTTAGTAACCAGACGGGATGGCCGAATGAGTTGACCGTCCGTCTACTATTTTGGGAGATCGGGAGATCCCGAACCCGTGGGTTTGAACCCTTGTCGAGTCAAACCAATTACTTACAAATTTATACTTGTCACTTCCTAGCCAGGCGCTCGTTATTATTAGGATAGGGCAAGGACTTGTTGGCTCAGTGTCAGGACAATGTGGCTGAGTGGGATATCAGGTAAAAGTGCTGGCGGCTTGATCTCCCAGTAGGGCCCAAACAAATCGCCATGAGTGCCCAATGTCACTGTCCCAAGTCGGTTCCCGTTCTGATATGACCTTAGATGTTGCTATGATCTAAAATAACAACAAACAATGATCCTTAGGGTGCAGACCTTAATGACGATACAAGGTGCCAAGAGACATCCTAATACAGGCCTACGTGATACTTAGTTTGCAGGCCTTAATCACAATACAAGGTGCCAAGAGAGATCCTAATACAGGCCTACGTGATACTTAGTTTGCAGGCCCTAATCACAATACAAGGTGCCAAGAGAGATCCTAATACAGGCCTACGTGATACTTAGTTTGCAGGCCCTAATCACAATACAAGGTGCCAAGAGACATCTCCATACAGGCCTACTTGATACTTAGTGTGCCTACCCTACTCACAATACAAGGTGACATGATCCATCCTAATACAAGCATACACACTATTAGTATACAGACCCTACATACAATACAATATGCTATGAGAAATCATGATACAGGCTGTTCGGAACATAGTTTGCATCCAGCTCTGAAAACAAAGTGCCATTATGCATCCTGATACAGGCTTACAATAGTAGATATGTATAGACATTACCGATATGGCGTTCCTTTACCATCAAGAGAGCTAGCTGTGATGTTGTTTCATTTAAAAATAAAAACAACCCAGCTTTGTTTTCTCAAAATGAGAAGTATCCATTCGCAACGAATGGACTTGGCGCAGTGTGAGCTTGCTCAGATGAATCTGATCCAATCAGGCCGGGTTCCTGCCCGAAGCTGCGTGATACCTCTCCGTGAGATGGGTGTGTTTTAGGGCCCATTAGCTCCACGCGTTGACAAATGCCCCATTACCAGCACCGCCCCCTCTCGGGGGGTTTTAAACCTAGCCTAGACCTGCACCTACATCAGCGCTGCAATACATTCAAGGTACAGCCTGATTGCAGACTGGGATGTGGCGAAGGAATTGTATAGATTCGCGCTCTCTCTCTCTCGCCTCAGAGGGTTTGAGTAATTGTAGGATTGCCTGGCACAGCGGAATGGGGCAATATCGTTGGTGGCAGTCACCTCTGGTAGCGTACAGTTCGCATGCAAGTCAATTCCCAGCCTAACTCTCAATTCCCTGCCTAACTGAGCAATCGACC
Source organism: Branchipolynoe longqiensis (assembly GCA_030323885.1). Lineage (NCBI taxonomy): Eukaryota > Metazoa > Annelida > Polychaeta > Phyllodocida > Polynoidae > Branchipolynoe > Branchipolynoe longqiensis. Next base: position 20,982,714 of record CM059191.1, read on the forward strand.
CCATTGCCGTGTTGACAGGATGGGAGCCAAGTTCCGAAGGAGAGAGCATTGCCTGCAGCGGAAGTGGCGCTCGATCTCCTTGACGCCGTGTATATATATATATATATATATATAAATATATATATGTATGTATGAATAGATATGTACATATGTGTATGTATATATGAAGAGTTCAGGCGTAAAACCCCATAAACACCAATCTAAACATTGAGATAAATATATATATATATAAATTTGCATACATTCAAACAAAGGAAGAAAGCATAGCAGTGATAGGATGGACAACTCTTTATTGCTGTCTGGGCTAGGAATTATATGCCTACTGGTTACAAAGTTTGAAATCTGGGCCAACAATGAACAAATATGGTGGACCGGCAGCCAAACCCACCATTTTGGCGCCACCTAAGGCAGGGCCGGCCATAGATTGGACAATATCGAGATATCCCTATCGAGCCCCAATGCCCCCTAATAAATTATTAATTATTGCTAATAAATTAATAATTTGAACCATTTAATTCCAGCATTTATATAGATATAATATATTATACTCCTTATATGTTTTTCTTATTGGTACATTAGTTGTTTAAGCAAGGGAAATTTCAATTGCAGACGATTGGTCTTCCTCATTCCACTGCTCCTTGTCCTATCCTAATAATGCTGAGCGCCTGGCTAGGAAGCAGCAAGTATCAATTTTTAAGTCATTGGTTTCACTTGACCAGGGTTCGAAGCCACGACCCCACCATCTACCAACATGGAAGATGGACACTGTAACTCATTCGGCCATCCAATATTGGAATCAAACCTTCAAAAAGTGATTTTTTTAATAATTCTATTTGTTTTTGTTCCTTGCTCCATCATGATTACATCACAAAAAAGTAGAATCAGTGAGAATTCAAATTACCTTCAGGTAACAATCTTTTATTTTAATTACAATTTTGGATTGGCGTTTACATAGTTGTGTGCCTGAAATCTTCATATCTGTATATATATGTATTCTTATATATATGGTTGGTTTGGTTTTTCTTGGTGGAAATTACACCCCACAAACATTTGAGGACATGACAGGACGAATACCAACTTGGGACCATGCGCACTGATGGCGACTTCATAGTGTTGCCCCTCAGGCAAACCCTGCCACTATCTCATGTTATCCACTCACCGATTGTCCTGGGGCTGAGAAAACTAGTCCTTTTGGTATCCCAGTACTGCTGGATAGATAGTGGCAAACTATCAATCCTGTGAGCATTTGAACCCACGACCTTCAGTCGGGGGAGCTAGCGTAATTTCCCATTTCTAATTCCTGTCCGATGCTCATCATCATGCTGTCGGTCACGATGTGACAAAGACTGCTTTCATTACTTGACTGCCACTCTCCATTTAGCTCTCTGCTTTGAGAGTAATGTCCATGAGTCGGTCTTAATGTCTCTCAGCTTCAGGTTTCTCTTGATGGTATCCTTGAACTGGAGACGAGGGTGCCCTCTCTTTCTGTAACCAGAAGACAGTTGAGAATAGAGGATCTGCTTTGGTAGCCTGTCTGATGACATCCTCATGAGGTGTCCAGTCCACCAGAGATTCTTTTTGATCAGAAGATCTTCCATAGAGGGCAGCCCTGTCGGTTCGAATATTTCCTTATTTGTCACTTTGTCCTTCCAGGTTAGCCTCATGATTGAATGCATATGTCACATCATGAAGGCATCCAGCTTCTTGACCTGTCACCTGTACACTATCCAGGCCTCAGCTCCGTATAGTAGGGTGGATAGCATGATTGCACGGTAGATCTTGCCTTTGACCCCCATGGACACATGCTGGTTGTTCCAGAGTCTCTGGCAGTTCCAGAGCCTCAGTTGGCCAAAAGATGCGCTAGCCTTGGCCATCCTCCTCTGTATGGACCTGATTGTTTTCTTTGAAGAGATTATCAAATATTTCAGGGAGGAGGCCATTCTTTTGCTTGTAAACAAATTTTGCAATGTATATTTTATAAATGTCAGTTACCATAAGTAAGTCCCTGAATTTATGAAGTGATTTAGTTGGGGCAAGATAGTCTTTGCTATACAGTATTTTCAAGGGTCTGTTTTGTTGTGTCTGTACCTTGTTTAGGGTTGATAACTTGGCTCTCCCATACACCTCTATAGCATACTAAATCTTGGAGTAAACATATGCATAGTATAGTATTTTTTTATTTCCTCAGGTACCTGTCATCTGATTATTTTAAATGAGTTAGCTGTTTTAATGATTTAATTATTTAAGTTATCAATATGTTCATCCCAGTTGAGGTTTTCATCTAGAATTATACCTAGGTATTTCACAGATGGGAATCTGTTTATTGTGTTATTGTTTATCTTTATGTTGTTTAGGTAATCGGGAATGGTTGTACTTCTGCTTTTAAATATTGTGTAGCATGTTTTGTTCAGGTTTACTGTTAATTTGTTATTGTTGCACCATGTAAATATATCTGAAAGGAATGGTTTAATTGAAAGTTTTAGTTGCTTGGGTGAATTTAATGTTGTAAAGACATCCCCAGCTTCTGCAACCATCCCTACTGAAGATTAATCTTCAACCAAAGATTAGACCAATTTATCGGGGCCTTTCTATATTGCTGCAATTCTGCAGCCGGTAACCGTTGTAAGGTTATGAACAACCCCAAAAGCAAGGAACTACTGTCACAATTCAATATATCTCCTGATATAGGAAAGCTTGCAGTGACATGCCCAAAATGTGACCAGTGTAATTAAACTGGTTGTCATTAGTAAGTTGATATACTACAGCTAGGACATTGACACAGGAAAGCATGCAGCGACATACCTAATTTGTGGCTAGTATAATTAAACTGGTTGTCATTTGTAACTTGATATACTACCGCTAAGACACTGACACAGGAAAGCTTGCACCAACATGCCCAAATTGTGAACAGTGTAATTAAACTGGTTGTCAATAGTAAGTCAATATACTACAGCTAGGACACTGAGATAGGAAAGCTTGACTAATTGCAAAATGTTGGTCAGTGCAGTTAATTGGTCGCCATTAATGGATATAATACCACCACTACACACGTGTAGGAAGGACAGCAGTGGCAAGCCCAACTTGTGGGACTAAGCCAATCCTAATGACCTTGAACTTGATGACCCCTCTCCAGGACCACTTCCTATTTTTAACGCAGATGATCAATTATTATGAAAGCGCAATTTTCTAGTAGGAACTTCAAGCAGGAACAGAGTTTCTCTCATAATGAAGTCCCGCCTCGAGTAGCCATTGTTCAGACGGGGCCAGCTTTGCAATAAAATGCCTCCGTCTCCTCTTAAGAGAACAAGAGTAATTCATTAACACTGGTTGAATGCAAAGAGGTTGGAGGACCACCATTTCCCCGTGTCCTTGAAAGAAGGGATCATAATTGAAGGAATGTCCAGCTGGTAGTTTAGTTTGTAAATTTGGAATTGAGTAATGGTTGAGGAGCTGCAAGCCCAGCATTGCACCGAACACCCAGTGACGGGAAATATGAAACATCAATAAAATGTAGACAATTGAGGTTCCTTGATCTAATTAATCAAGTCGGGGCAATATAAAACGCTGAGAGTAAGCTTTCCTGAATACTCAAGTATTCATCTCGCATAAGACAACTGCCTCGCAATTTGCAATTTAACGCAATCAAGGTGCATTTCTTATTGTTTTGTTTTCTTGGTATTTTTCTGTTATTGAATTAACTTTAATTGAATTCTGAATCAATGTGTCAGACTGCCACATTTAGACGCACTCATCAGTACTCCAGAAATGCCCAGCAAACTTTCGTGCGAATAACTCTTGATCTGGAAACTTATCGCGTCTGAATATTCAATAGGTTACAGTAGTAATGGATGTCCGATACCAATTTACAACTTATTAGCTGAATACGATTATCACTATGAGGCTGATGTGATATACATGTAATGTTTTCCAAGGCCTAATATATTGTTTGCCACCCTAATGAACTGATAAGAACCAATGCATTACAAGGTTTGTTTGTTAGGAGAATTTATGTCCTGACAAGGTAATATGTTCGTAGGAGGATGGGTAATGATTTGCGTCAGTGCACACCAATGAAACTTTGTAATACTGCCCCAATCAGATCCACAATACCCAACTCAGTCACATTATCATGATATTGAACAAACCGGTCCTCATCCTTTCCTAGTTATGCCAGGTGTCAGACTAGGTAGTTAAAAGTATCACTTTTGTAAGGCAACGGATTGACTTGTTTGGTTTTCGAACCCACGACCCCCCACGTGGAAATTTAGGCAGCATTATTCCCTATTCGGCCATCCCACCCAGTTGCATTATCAAGGCCCGTATGCATGGGGCGGTGTTAGCGAGGCAAAACTGGTTTTGGACGGGATTTCTAGTTTAGCGGCGAAAAGTCCTTATGCATGGTGCGGTGTTACGGAAACACTGCTAGTTTAAAGTCTGGTAAGCTAACACCACTCCATAGCCGGTTTAAGGGCGGTGTTAGGTACCGATTATGCCCAATTGGCGGCGATACTGAATATGTACCGATTGGCGGCGATAAATTAGGCCAAAATCTATTCAATGCTATCATATTTAACAGAATAACATAATCAAAAAGTGAAATTTTGTACACAAATATTCCATGTGTTTTAATGAAAGATCACACTAATAATGGGATATTTGAACTCGAACCCTGTTTGTTTATTGGGTTTTCATCCTGGCAACACCGAAAGTCATATCAGGATGGGTACCAACTTTTGACAGTGCAGACACATGATGACTTTACAGTGTTGTTCCACTGGGAGACCAAACTGATGGCACCATGACCCAAGTATGCTCTGTCACATTATCTTGACACTGAGCTAACCAGTCCTTGCGCTATCCTAGTAATGCCAAACACCTGGCTAGGTAGTGAAAAGTATCAATATTGAAATTCGTTGCTTTGATTTGGTTGGGATTTGAACTCCTACATTAAGTAATATGACACACTATTTTCGAAGCATGTAAGTATTCAATAGCCTATGTCACTGTGGACAGTCATTAAGACCGAAATGACACTAATAGTCACCGCTTGGCCAGAGAGACCGCCTCTCAGACCCTCATTTGACCTGCAATAACTCCCTGAAAATAAGTGGTTTCAAGATATACATAATATTAATAGCCATATTGCATGATGATAGTTGTGAATAAGTCAAGTTGTTTGGATCATGTTACAGGCTCTTTAAGACGGGAACAAGATGTGAGCTATTTTCTAGTGACGTCAGTGAAGTCGGTGGCAATACCGCAGCAGAAGCCGCTCCGTTACCATGACATTCGTTCAGCATGTATGAATGTCGCTCCACCACTAGGTAGCTTCCAAGAATGGACGTGACCTACTTTCCACACATTGCACATGAGGCTTTTGGTTGGTTATTGCAGTCTTATGTCCTGGCACCATCTAAGGTCATATCAGGATGGGTAGTGAATTGTCATAGTGCACACTCATGGTGATTTTATAGTTCTGCCTCACTGGGAAATCAGGCCACCAGCACCATCACCTGATATCCCACTTAGTCACATTATCCTGACACTGAGCTAGCCAGTCCCTGCCCTATCCTATTAATGATGACCGCCAAACTAGGAGGCGAAAAGTATAAATTTTATAAGTCATTGTTTGTGATGTCCGCAACACGGGTAATTGGACACTCAGACACAGCCATAGCCTTAAGGTTAACCAGCCTGATGCTGCCACCTATCCTCAAACGCGAACACTGCTTCTTTGTATTGGACACTAGCACCGTCTATGATTACCTTGAGACATTAACCTCAGTGCTAAAACTAATGATACTGACCTGACATCTATGTTGCTTTTTGGAACTAATCCAGTCTCTGCCTATATAAGGCCGGGTTTGGCGGCTGCCAGCTCACTACGGGACGAGCAAAGGAGGACGCGACTAAGCCTTAGAATTGGGCTGACACACACCGACATGCCGCCTACAAAGCGAACACCGAAGCGAAGTGCCAACGCCACCCATAAGAAAACCGACGCAGTTACGAAAAAGACGAAAGCAAAAAATAAGCGCCCGGCGGACGATGTCTCTACGACCGTCAACATTGAGGACAAAACACGTTCCAGCCGACCCGCGGAACGGCGCGTGTCGCCCGTCAACAACACCGGCCCCCGGGCCAATGATGAACCGACGGGAGGCGAGGTCCCTAACATGGCTGCCTTGATCGAAGGGCTACAGCAGCAGATTACCAACATGGCCGACAACGTGAACGACCGTATTGACGGAATAATGATCAGGGCAAAGCAAACGACGACCCGACGATCGACATCGCCCCGGAGTCCCATGCGCGGCGAATCTGCGACGAGAGCTGACACTTATGGCAGCCCGCCGTGACACTCCCCTGGACGGCATCAGGGTGCCATGCGGTACCGATCGACATCATCAAGCCGATCCCCGCGCCGCGGGGAGTCGAGCCGAAGCTATCGACTTCACTCGAGGAGGACAGATGAGCAGACACGAGACACTCCGAGGTGCTATTGTTACAGCTGTGACGAAAGCAATCGACACCACAGCCGTCGGTCAAACTACGAAGGCCCAATAACTCTAGACAACCGTGACGATGGGAGGACGGATGCCGTAAACGAGCTCCTAGAGGCGGCAGGATCATCGATACTGAAAAAGAAAGGTAATTCAGTCCTAGCGCCCCACCAATATGTGATCCGTGGGAACAAAAACGAGAAAATAGCTATGGAGGAGGCCACATGGGCCGAGTATTTCGCTGCTCTCTGTAGAATGGCAAAAGACAAGAAGCTTCCGACAGCGTGGAAAGAGAATCTACTGGAACATCTACACCAACTAGCGACAATCGCCTGCACGTGGGACTGGTACACGTGCAGGCAGTGGTCGGAGACGGTCTTCACCATGATATTGGACGGTCGACTGCCGGCAGGATGGACGGACAAATATGCGATTAAAGACATACAACGGGATGTATGCTTGGTGAGCTCGCGACTGGAGAAAACAAAGCAGGCATTCAGGGCTGGTAAGCGTATCGACCACCAAACGGCATCCACAGCAGTACAAGACCAAAAGAGCGCTGGTGAATACGCCAAAATTGAGTACGACAGGGACAATGATGGGAGGCCGTGCAAGGAGTACAACTGGGGGCAGTGTACGTTTACAACATCTCATGGCATACAACCGGACAGGAGGTGCCACCTTTGCGCTTGGTGCGCACAGAAGACAAAAAAGGCAAATGTACACCCAGAAAAACTGTGTATGAACAAAAAACGTGCGCAAGAAAGAGCCACCGCTGCCCGAGAAAGTAAACCGGATGTTTAACTAGCGACCACGAAGGAGAACAAACCGTGGAACGTTAACACATCACTGGAATTGAAACGGTTAATGACGACAGGCACGATAAAAGCGAAAAGGGGACTGATAACGCTAATTGCATGAGCGATAGCGAGGCTGATACAAGTCAGGAATCGGACCAAGACGTAGATACCCCTCAAAGCAGAGATAACGAACAACAAGGAGTCACAGCATGTACTGATGCTGACGGAAATGAGCCAGAAATCTTTGACGCTGATAGCGTTCTAGAAACGAGCCCGGTGATAGCACAATCACCCAGAACGAGACCAGCCAAGCTGGGAAAATTCATATACAGGCCGGACCCGCCGGGCACAGAAGGACACATAACAGAAAGCCGGCACGCTCCCACGCACCGTGGGAAAGATGCACTACACACCGAGGCCTATGGGACCGAGGCTGATAATGACATCTCAAACATAATGAGTGATGACGACATGATAGCAATGGACGAGGGTATTGGAGACCGTTGTGAGGCTGTTGCAATGATCGAAGGACTGAGCCCGACCCAGTGCCCAGCCATGGTATTGCATGGGCAAAGTGGTAATGGCCGAAATGACAATCAGATTGACCATACAGATGTACAACGCCCTGTATCGGAAGACTACGTAAAAATGGATCGAGGTGGTGGAGACTCGGGCGACGGCAGTCTGGCCATGCTTGGATCGCGTAAAAGGAAACTGACTGCTTCTGCCCATGGCGATGAGAGAGACCCAGGGCAGGAAGGAAACGACCGAGGCAGGTGTGACACAACGACCTTTCTTAGACCTAATGCCGCTGGGCCCAGGAGACTAAGACGGGATGCCCCCTGCTTGATGACGTCTGAACATCACGATCTGGACGACATCGAACAAATAGTGGAGGTTATCGATGAGACTGAGATGGTGGCGTATGACACGCATGCTACGCCCCAGCGATATAGATCCACTCTCGAATCGTTCTGGCCCCACACGGAAAGGAAGCTCTGGAAGGACAGTATACATTACCTTAAAATCTATGACATTGTAAGGTCTCGGCAATCCCTAACTTTCTAGGAGTACGGCTACGGGTGCCGTCAGGACTTAACATAGCAGCGTGGAAAAGGATGCTAGTTGGATATCACGACAGGCAACTCATTTATTTTCTCGAGTACGGCTGGCCGGTGGACTTTACGGCAGATGGGCCGCCGACCCCGGCAACGGCCAACCACCATAATGACCCAGTGAGCGTCCGATGCATACAGGACTACGTGGAGACGGAACTAACATATGGAGCTATGCTGGGCCCATTTGAGAGCCCTCCATTCGTACCATGGACCCAGGTAAGCCCTCTCATGACCCGCCCAAAGCATGGATCGGATGAGAGAAGAGTAATTGTCGATCTAAGCTACCCACCCGGGAAAAGTGTAAATGCGGGCATCAGGAAGGGCCAGTACTTGGGACAGCCGACGTCATACACCTTACCTGGGATTATGGACCTTGCTGATGAGGTAGTAAGGGCAGAAAGGGGAGCCATGATATGGTGTGTGGATCTGGCGAGGGCTTACCGACAACTCCGTGCCTGTCCATTATCCATCCCGCTGCTTGGCATTAATGTGAACAAACGTATATACATAGACATAGCTCCCCCATTTGGATGTAGGACATCATCAATGGCGTGTGTTCACACCACAAACGCTGTAGTATATCTTATGAGGCAAAAGGGGCATTATGCGCTGTACTATCTCGACGATTTTGTGGGCGTGGCAGCTACAGCCCAGGAGGCCAGCAGAGCCTATGATGATGTCATCAGGATTACCGATGAACTTGGCTTGGTTCTGGCGAGATCGAAATGCTCCCCTCCCTCGACAGAGGTAGACTGGTTGGGATTCAGCATCTTGACAACTGAAATGACCATCAAAATTCCGCCAGGGAAGCTGCTCGATGTGACTAACGAAAGTAAACTCTGGAGGGGACGGAAGGTCGCGTCACGCAAAGACCTGCAGCACCTGGTGGGAAGACTTCAACATGTGGCTAAGTGTGTGAGACCGGCCAGAAGGTTCATGACACAAATTCTCGAGGCGCTGCGCGCATCACCGTTCAGGGGTAAACACCCGATCCCGAGCACCATGCACCTGGACTTGGATTGGTTTGTTGGATTCGCCCAATCATCAAATGGAGTGGTTCTGCTTCCAGACAGCCACAAAATCGGGTGGACAATCGAGTGTGATTCATCGCTCCAAGGGGGCGGGGCCCACTCCCCAACCCACTACTATGCGTCAGCTTACTTTCACAAAATTGTAAGTAGAAACTACAACATCGCACAGCTCGAGGCTCTTAACCTGGTAGCTGCCGTCAAGAGCCTTGCTCCTGAAAATCTACACATCTTCACACTATACATCAACACTGACAATGCAGCCTCCCAACAGGCCCTCACCTCAGGGGCAGGGAAAGATGTTGTTATCACGGCATGTGCGAGAGAGATTTGGCTCTATGCGGCGCTTGCTAGCACTGAGGTCATTATAAGACACAAACACGGCAAAGACATACCGTTCGTGGACGCGCTGAGCAGGATGTCATTTGATCACGATGCCAGACGGGTGGCTGTCCGCCACATTGTTCAGCGCGGCCTCGATTGCATTGTGGTATCACACGATGACGTCCTCACAGCCGACCTATAACCTGGCAGGTTACGGTGACGATCACCACAGGCGGATAATCACGATGATTGAGGACGGGCTTGCAGATGGAACCTGGGAAAATAAAAAGAACCAGGCATTTAGATACATCCGATATATGAAGACCCATCATGTGGACCCGTCATCCCCATCTGAGTCTGATGTCCTGTCTTATCTCCTGCACCTCTCAGACGTCCTGGACTCCCCTGGTGCTATTATGAACTATATAAGTGGGGCGAGGGGTTGTGTGTTGGCAATTGGTGGACAAATAGCGGGCTTTGACTCATACGCGGTGTTGTTGGCGAAGAGAGGTATACGCAGAGGTTCTAATCATATGACAATACAGGCCATGCCGCTGTAGCCGCATGACATCATCAGTGTGGTCGACTTCTTCGAAAGGGCAGGAGGAAACGGTCCTGTACTAACTGCTGCTACCTTGTTGGGGTACTTTACCTTGATCCGCCAAAGACACCTCCTGACTACGCGAGCTGAGCTCGGATCGCGCCACACGCTGAAGGCGGCGGACATATCAGTGACAAATGAAGGCCTAATCGTTACCATAGGCTCATAAAAAACTAAGGCATGTACGGAGCCTCCACTGGAGATTCTCGTCCCCGCCATACCTAACTCAAGATACTGCCCGGTGAATGCTTGGAAGCGATACTTCCGAGCGAGCCAGCCTGCCATGAGTGGGCCGGCGTTTGTGACACTGGATGGCTCACCTCTGCGCCCTAAGTCGCTAACGGACACCTTGCGGCTGGCCCTGTTGGCAGTGGGCCACCCGGCGCCTGGTGCCATCACACTACACAGTCTGAGGAGGGGCGGCGCCCAGGCATGTGCTCGCTTGGGCGTCCCTCTGGAGGATATCAAAGAACTTGGTTCCTGGTCTTCCGATTCGGTGTGCAGATATGTCCCTCGGACATTGGTCAGTTCGGCCACTACTAAGCTTTCATCTGTATTTGGTTTAAAAGCTTACTGACCTCACTATGTTCCACATGTTCCTATTGCATTTGACTTTATGTGATCAACCTGTACTCTTGACTCACTGATTAAAAATGCCAACTATATACTACTTGCTGTGTTTGTGTCCAATTGTTTGTGATGTCCGCAACACGGGTAATTGGACACTCAGACACAGCCATAGCCTTAAGGTTAACCAGCCTGATGCTGCCACCTATCCTCAAACGCGAACACTGCTTCTTTGCATTGGACACTAGCGCCGTCAATGATTACCTTGAGACATTAACCTCAGTGCTAAAACTAATGATACTGACCTGACATCTATGTTGCTTTTTGGAACTAATCCAGTCTCTGCCTATATAAGGCCGGGTTTGGCGGCTGCCAGCTCACTTCGGGACGAGCACAGGAGGACGCGACTAAGCCTTAGAATTGCCGCCCACCCACCCCAACGTTTAGTATCGGGATAGAGTTTAAAAGCTTACTGACCTCACTATGTTCTACATGTTCCTATTGCATTTGACTTTATGTGATCAACCTGTACTCTTGACTCAATGATTAAAAATGCCAACTATATACTACTTGCTGTGTTTGTGTCCAATTGGTTTGAATCGACCAGGAACCAAACTCTCGATCTCCCGCACATGAGGCCCGCGATCTACCGATTCGGCCACCGCCCTTGGTGCACATGAGGTTGTTCCCGTCTATGCCTCCTTCACATCTCTCCTGTTACAATATGGGCAGATCCTTATGTAACCAGATCAAGAGCATGAGCAGTTATCTAATTAGCCAGTGTCATTATGGCAGTTTCAAATCGCTATGTTTTCAATTGATACACATTGCACTGATCTACCTCTCTAGCATCTCTGGTGTCTCTTGTGTCTCTCATGTCTATCATGTCTCTTTCACCAAGACTCTCCATTTCTCTCTATCAGACAGGGTTAAAGACCCGTCCAATACACGATATTCACATGCGAGTTAGAGCTAGCTTTGAGGTTGCGTGTCGACATTCTGAAAGCCTCGCAGAAACGTATCATGTTTCCATAGCGAGTGAAAGAAACCTACATAGTTAAGAGACTTGCAGACACAATTCAAATACAAGATAGCTGTACAACACCATGTATTTCTGTTAAAATACATCAAACGCTTTAATTTAATATATAGATGGACTTTATACGCCTAGCAGAAGCAAATTTATTACAGTTTATGTATCAGAAATACAGGCTACTTTTCTCACAGTTACTCTATTGGTTTTCAGTTGCAGATTGTTGACCTGAGTAAAATAATAAATAAACAACACAAGTTATTAATGAAAAGTCCCAAAGTCATATAGAAAAACTGCCTTCTAGATGTATGTGCACTATCTATGATAAATAACTGACAATTATTAGTTATAAATACATAAAACAACAAAATCACATGGCCTGCATCATGTAAATGTTAACAATAGCACATTAGAAACCAATCAGAATGCTGGATTTTGGTCAGGTGATCAGTAGATCACTTTACACCTCAGACAAATTCAAATATCTCGAAAATCGCACCAGATAGAATAAAATCGCCTGGACAAAAAGAGACAACATGTTTACCAATCTGAAGGTGCTAATTTTATATGGGGGGCCATTTGCCATTCATCAGGGAAGAGCATGCTCTTACCGTTTTGTACAGTAAGCAAATACAGCTGTGGTCTAGCCGCAAACAATGGCCCACAACCGTGGTTTCATTCGAGGCCACTAGGCATCGGACGTGTTGTGAATACCGTGTAAAGAGAACGGGTGTTGGGTGGAAAGAGGGGTGGAAGGAAGGGTGTGTGGGTGGTGGCCAGTGGATGGGAAGTACAGCTGTAACACTGCAGTTTGCAAGTGGGGATGGGAGACAAGTGAGGGTGGGAGGTAATGCTGCGGAAGACGAGTAGGTGTAAACAGCTAGCGAAGAGGGGGCAAATCAGTAGTGATGGGAGACTCAAGGCTGCGAGGGTGTCAAGTTGATGGTGGGTGACAAGTGGGTGAGAGAAAAGTGGGTGGGAGTACAGGTAGCACCTGAGTGCTGTGGGAGAGAGGTGGTGGTTCAGGAGGTGAGTGTGTGTGGAGATACCCTCTCAATCATCACAGATATATACATATTTATCTGGACTGACTTCTTAGGCAAGGAACTACATAGACAGGTAGTGGTGGATAGGGTGATGAGATATTCAGATAATGTAGCCTAGATGGTGAAATGGTTAGCACTCTAGCCCAGAATGCAAGGGGTGTGGGTTGTACTCCTGCGTAAGGCGCAATATTTCCCATTTTCATCGCTCCCCATGACATATATATATATATATATATAACACTAGCGCGAAGGACTGGCATAGCTTGGGTTGTTGATTGTTGGAGTTTTATGTCCTGGCAACATCTAAGGTCATATCAGGATGGGTCAAACTCCCGAGTTCCCACACAGGAGGGTGGCGCTCTACCGATTCGGCCACCGCGCCCGGTGACTACCATAGCAACATTGTATAAGGTACTATATTGTAAAATAAATATATGTACGAATATATACATATATATGTGTAATAAAAGATATATCTTACAGAATGACTTCTGAGAATATAATCACTCCACGTCATGTTATACGTTCCCATGGATTAAGACGATGCAAGCGATAGGTAGCAATTAGTTTCTTGAGCGAGACGCGCTCTATGGTAATTAAACTACTTTTTCGGTGTGCTGTCGGATAGGGTGAAATGCTTGCCATACTCGAGCATTATTAAAACTGAAAGTGAGTTAATTACTCTATGAAAATTATAATCCGCCATGAGGGGCATTCTGTTTGCATTATCTGCATCCCTTTGACTGCGGTTAGTTCTTGGGATGTAGCTCAGGCGGTAGATTGTCCACCTGTGAGGGTGTGGGTCATCCATCCGATCCTGCTCAGTTGACCCATTTGCAGTTGGGCTATTTTCTGTTCCAACCAGTGGTCCACGACTGGTTCCTCAAAGGCTGTGGTATGTGCAGTCTTGGCTGTGGGAAACTGCCTTTGAAGGAAACCTTTCTGCTTATCGGAAAGAGTAGCCTATGTGGCGGCAGCAGGTTTCCTCAAAAGAAATCCTGACAGTCAGAATGACCATATGTTTGATGGCCAATAGCCAATGATAAAAATCAATATGCTCTTGAGGTGGCATTACATGAAACAAGCATTACATAAAACAAGCTTTCATTTTTGCGGTTAGTTTTTTTATCGGCTAATGGCTGTGCATTCGCTTTAGGTGGCCACTTGCCTTATTAGTTTTTCCTCGCTCTCTGATTATACTAGCCAGTAACTCTGTAATAGGATGTTTCCTTTTAGCGTGTCAAATTGTATCAGTCTACTCTATATTAAATGGGCTATAACATGACTAAAATAAATTCACTTATTTACAATTGTATAAGATCAAATATGACATTTCAGAATGTGTATAACGTGGACTATTCTATACTCTGGAAGATATTTAGGCTTTGCCATGGTCTGAGGGTCTCAGTGGTCAAAGTGTCCCTATTAGGGCCATTCCCCACAAATTACTTTTCTCGGTAATTACAGAGTTGGAAAATAGACAAACCTTAGTATCACTTCAGGTAAATTTGAAGGATTTTGATTATGCCTTTTATTTGGGTTACATTATATATTTAGGTGAGTAATAACTAATAGATGAGCTCTCCGCTGTGTCAAATTTGTTTAGGAACGCACAGCGATTGCTACGCTCTGTGAAAATTCACACCTAATTACACTAATCCACGTAGCGTCATTAAAACAGAGACGTAATTCAATAGTGTATCCATTAGAACTATAGTATACATGGATACTAACATGCCCCAGAAAACTGTCCTATTGCAATTATCGTGATCAATTCGGACTAGTCATATAATGTATGTGATGTATAAAAGTTATATGAGTATAAATGCGCATAAGGGACGATTCCCTATATTGGTCACCCATGTGTTGTGTACTACTTTATGGGTGACCCCCTTTTTATGGTGGGACAGGTGGCTCCAGCACCCCCCCCCCCCCACTACCAGTGCCGCGAATACTGTCACTCGTGCACTGGCATTTTTTTTCGACAATACTCACAACAATAATATATTCTCTCATTAAAGGTCTTTCGGGGCCGCCTACTTATTGTTCAATGGTATATGTGCTCAAACTGAGGCTAGTAGGCTCATACTGTCCTACTGATCCTCCTCAGCTGTGGGAGCGATCCAAGGCAGGGAAGAGTTGCATAGTTGGATAGCTCTTCCCTATTAAATAGAACTGGGATCTGAATATATAATGAGTTAGTGACCGGGAGGTTTTACTCCATGTCGGTAGCTATGGCAATATTCATGGTGAGCCTCATTATATAACGTGGCACTCATTATACTATTTATAGCCAAGGGTTTTAAACGAGTAGTTCAGTGCAATAACATTCCCAGAAGATACTAGTAACACACTTAGTAATAATGAATTAAACAATCCGACTCTACCTTATGACCTATGAAATTTGACATTTGCCTTTCCTGTTTTATATCACAGAGTGATTGAGAACAGACACGATGCAGTCCGTCTGATAGTGTGAGACATATCAAGCGCTTCTGACTAGTTTCCAGTTCAACAAACCCCATTCTAAGTGCAATGTCATTGATCTTGCTAGAATGGAAAGAAAAAAATCAATACGTTATATCGATTTCATGTAAGGAATACATGGTTGGATGGTTGTTGGAGTTTCAAATCCTGGCAAAATCTAAGGGCATATCAGGGTGGGTAACGACTTGTGGATAGTGCGGAGTCATAGCGACTTTATAGTGCTGCCCGACTAGGAAATCAGGCCGCCAGCACTATGACCCAATACCCCCCTCAGGCACATTATCCTGATCTATTCCAGTATTGCTCTATCATATTGTCATGGGGGTGATGAAAATGGGAAATATTGCGCCTAGAGCGGGACTCGAACCCACATCTCTTTGCATTCCGGGCCAGTGTGCTAACCATTACACTAGCTAGGCTCCCTGATATCAACACACTACCCATGCCTACCTGTCTATGTGGTTACTTACCTGAGAGGTCAGTGCCGACTACTACACTCGTCCCCCTGGAATTGTAAGTCTTTTAAATTGTCATTTAATGCTTACAATTACATACATACAGGCAATGCACTAATACATACACAGGGTAGGTTCAACAACCATACAGCGCATAGCTTGTATAGGATCATGGTCATGGCAACCAGTGTCATGGGGGTGATGAAAATGGGAAATATAGCACCTAGAGCAGGACTCAAACCCACATCGCTTTGCATTCCGGGCCAGTGTGCTAACCATTACACCACCTAGCCTCCCTGATATCAAAACAATACCCATGCCTGCCTCTCTATGTGGTTACTTGCCTGAGAGGTCAGTGCCGACTACTACAATATTAAGGCTAAGCACCAGACTAGGAGGTGACAAATATCAATGTTGTAAGTCATTGGTTTCACGCGACCGAGAATCAAACTCTCGACATACCACACGGGAAGGAATACATGGTAAAATCACGTGATTAGATATTTACAGTACATGAGTATGCATCTCTGCTCATGCTATGACATCCGTTCTCCCCCTCAACCTATTGTCCTTGTAGCTGTACAGACATTATATTCTATTCTATTCCAGCATGTCATTCGCTTATCCTATTCCTAATAGCCGGGTGCGTCAATTATGTAACAATGGACAGTAATTATCATGGCTGCAGCAATAGCAGCCTGATAGCACGGATTGCAGCCTGATGTACTAACGCAGTAATTAGTGGATTAGTAAGCAAGTCCTTCATCAATCTGAACCCGGTCCCGGTAACTTGATGATATTCCCACCGTGCACAGCCGGATCTATTGTGCCTATCTATAGGCATTTAATGTTTGCATCGACAGTCCTATGTGTCATGGTTAGTGATTGCCCTTGTGGATAAGTCCCACCACCATCCCACCTTCCACCCACCCTCTCACCCGCTAACCCTCCCACCCTTCCTCTCCCACCCTTCTCCCTCCCTCACAAATAGATTCTATCAATTATTAATAAAACTTTTCTTTTTCTATGGGAATGTGTTTCCCTTGACCACAAATATATGATTGTGAGCTTTCTAATTAAATGAGTGTCTATTGGCACATACTTGATTGTCTGCTTGTACATGTAAAAGCGATGGTTTGAACAAAAAACAAACATTTTTCGCCGTGCGTATGGCCTATGCTGCCGACACGGCGTAAAGCAACCACCAATCAATCAATCAATCAATCAAACCCTCCCTCACACCCTCCCCCCCCTCTGACCATCCAACGTCCCCCCCCCCTTTCCCCTTCCATCTCCGCTCTCACATTCAGTCCCTTCACCCACCCACCACACATCGTCAGCCCCTCTCTCACCATCCAAGTCCCTGTTCCCTAGTGCCCACCGTCCCCCCTCTCCAGCCCTTTCTCCCCTTTCCCCCCTTTCCCATTCCATCCCCGCTCTCCCATTCAGCCCCTTCACCCCCCCCCCCACCCCCCCACCCACCCACCACACACCTCAGCCTCTCTCTCACCATCAAGTCCCGTTCCCTAGTGCCCACCGTCCCCCCTCTCAGCCCTTTCTCCCCTTCCCATTCCATCCCCGCTCTCACATTCAGCCCCTTCACCCACCCACCACACATCTTAGCCCCCGCTCTCACCAGCCAATTCCCTCCTCCCTCCTTCCCCCCCCCACCTCCCCCCTTCCCCGCACCCTCCCGCTGTCCACTCACTCCTTTCACCCCACCCACCACCACATCCCCCCCCCCCTTTGTGTGAATGCCGCGGAGGAATAAGTCACATTACTACGTAATTCATCAAGAGTCGACGACAATGCACGGCCCTCACCGGGATCCAAATCCATCAAGTGAAGACTGTTTTTTTTTTTTTTTTTTTTTATTGAGGCTGTATTTATACTGTCCATAGCATATAAGCCTGGGTATTCAGGCTTGTTTTCAATGCTGGCCAGCTGTAGTGTTGGTGTTGTCTTATCACACAGTAGCTGCTGATAAGGTATTTGATTGCCTGTATTTCAGTAGCAGATAGATAGTTGGTTGGTCTGGTTAGTACTATAGTAGTCTATGTTAATTTTTTTGGATTTTCTTGGCATATATGTGCTTTATTTTTTCTACTCTTATTTCTAGACTAGCCTACTCCTATTTACATATCATAGGCTTGTACGCAGCTGTGAGGTGTGTTATCTGGGTGCTTTTGGTATGGTTACCTTCCATTGGGCGTCTCGCTGGTGGGCCGTGACATGTATCACCTGCCCCTTTGCGGTGCAGCTTAGTTGGGGGTTCCTAGCCTTATTTTGCACAGATATTTTTTGTATGTTTTTAGGTCAGGAATTTGTCGTTCCTTTACTGTTTGGGCATTCCACACCTTGGCAGCCATTTCTAGCGTGCTTCTCTCGTGAGCTTTTATTTGGCTTCTGGTCTGCTTTAGTAGTGGCGCATTATTTGCTCTAGTTGCCCTTTGTGGTTTTGTTAGGAGTTTATTGTCTTGACTATAGCTGTATGCTAATGTTTTCAGATGAATTATTCTCCTATTTTCTAGCAATTTTACTTTGGTTCTTTTGTGTATGTCATAGGTGGGGTGCAGCTTGTCTACTCTGAGGCAGATTTTCAGGGCTCTGTTCTGTAGTGTTTGCAGTTTTTTTAGAAGTTCTTTCTTTGCACCCATGTAGTTTACATCTCCATAGTCAAAATAGGGTAGCACCATGCCCTTGAAGATTTTTATTGACATTTCTTGTGTCATGTAGTCTCTTAGCTTTGCAAATAGCCACAGTTTGTGGTTTACCTTTTGGACAATTTTGTTTATACATAGGTTGTAGTTTAGTTGGCTGTCCAACTCAAGGCCTAGGTATTTGTAATGGTCTACATTTTCTAGTGTTTGGCTTCCTAGCTTACAGTGTAGTTTTCTTTCTGGCATTTGTTTATGCGAGAAGAGAACTGTTTTTGACTTGCTTGTGTTGATGGTTATTTTGTTGGACTCACACCACTCATCCAGTTTTAGTAGGAGCTTGTTTAGTTTAGTTATTACCTCCTCTTCTGTGGTGCCGTTTGCATATATGACTGTGTCATCTGCATATAGTTGGAGGCATTCGGTTTGTAACCATTTTTCAAGATCGTTTATGTAGATTATAAAGAGCAGTGGCCCTAGCACTGACCCTTGGGGTACACCACATGTGACAGGTTGGTTGTCTGATAGTGTATTGTTTATTTTTGTTCTCTGTTGCCTGTCTTTCAGGTAGCATTTTATCCAGTCCATAGTGTTGGATTTTATGCCCATGGATTCTAGTTTTTCCAATAGTATGTTATGGTCTACTGTATCGAATGCTTTGCTGAAGTCAATGAAGGCTGCTCCAACTAATTGTTTTTGGTTCATTGACGCCAATATGTCATTTGTTAGGTTAGCTATTGTTTTAGATGTGGAGTGCAGTTTCCTGAAACCTCCTTGTCTTTCGTTTAGTATATTGTTTTTTTCCAGGTGTTCATTTATGTGTCTATGTAGCACTTTTTCAATGAGCTTGCCTGGGGTTTGAAGAATCGATATTGGCCTGTAGTTTCCCATGTTTTGTTTGTCTCCACTTTTGTGGATAGGGGTAATGGTTGCCATTTTCCAGGCTGAGATAAAATGCCCCTGTTCAAAGGAGATGTTGAATAGGTCGACTATAGTGGCTGGGATGGCTTGGAGTGCCTCTTTCAGCATTTTGGTTGGTATTTCGTCTATTCCACTTGGTTTATTTGTGTCTATGTCATTTATTAGTTTTTTTACTTCTATTATATCTGTTTTGCAGGTGGGGATTTCATTCTGCACAGTTCCTGATCTATTTTCCCACCTTTTTTTAAATTTTCCTGACAGCGTTTGTCCTATTGTGGCAAAGTGCGTGTTCAGTTTGTTTGCAG
>CM059191.1:21003055-21304904 GCA_030323885.1 Branchipolynoe longqiensis
CCTCGGTAAAACAACAGTTATCCATCATCTGTACCAAGGTAAGACTCGTATAACTATACTATTTTACCTCGGTAAACAGCCTCAGGCTAGCCTCAGGCTAGGGAGACCTTTACATAATTCATTTTTATCCTTAATATCATTCTTTCTTATTATTATAACATTCTAAATTTTTGTTCTCACCTATTCTTGTTAGTTGGCGAGAAGACGCTTTGCAACGCCGGTAGGCTTTTCTAGTCGTTTATTATAATGTTTTGCAAACGACTTAGCCGTCTTCCAGCCTGCATGCGCTAGTATTCTTTTCACAGAAATACCAAGCACCCGTGCCTTGGAGACCATGGCTCCTCTAGTTGAGTGGGAAGAGTATTTACTCGTATCCACTCCAGCCAATTTCAACACCGTAATTGTCCATCTGGCAAGTGTGTCTCGTGAAATCGCCTTATGTGGCTTTATAAAGCTCACTAATAGTTGTTGTGATGCACGTAAATCCTTTGTCTTGTATATATAAGCCCGTATGGCCGACACAACACATAATTTCCGATCATTCGGAAAACAGTCTAAGTGAACCGTTGATAAAGGGTCACCTAACGTGTTCGATTTAAGCAATTTTTCTAAATCAAACGTAGCTTGTTGCTTGTCTATTTCTAATCCAGTTAAGGATAAAGCAACAATCGTCTGTCCTCTGTGTCCGGTTACTAACAATAACAGGACCGCGACCTTAAAACCTAACTGTTTTATATCTAACCACGAGTTGTGAGGCCAAGCCTGAAACAACTTAAATACTATAGAAACATCCCAAAACCGACTATACTTTGGTTTTGGAGGATTCCTTTGATAAATTGAACGAAGTAAATAACAAATAACATGATGTTTTCCAACTGTTTCGCCATCAATTCTAGGTAATATAATTGATAACGCACACCTCGCCGCATTAATCGATCCAAAGGAAAGTCCTTCATCCTCTAGAGAACGAAGAAACCGAGCTACTTGTGAAATCTTTGGATTTGTTGGCTTAACTTTCATTAACAAACAATGTACACCCCATTTCTTTAAATAGGTTGTATACATTTTGACAGTTCCTGGCCTCCAGGCATCCGATACTATCCTATCCTCAGTAATTCTGTCCAATCCAAATTGCTGTAGCTGCTTCCTTAGAAAAGGAATGCCAATAGGGGCGTCGTTGACACGTCGCCGTGAACCACTAGCGGTCCGTGGTGCGTCAGATTCCCGAGTTTTCTTGGGAATCGTATACGATCTTTTGCCAGTTGTGAAACTGCTGGCAGCCAAGGTTGCGTGTCCCAATCGGGCACCACCAGTATCGCATGTGTCCCTTCCAAGCCGATTTTTCTCACTACTCGGCTGATAATGCTAAATGGTGGGAAAATATAAAAATAATTATTTTCCCAGGTAATAGCAAACGCATCTACTTTCCAAGCATCCGGTTCAGGATGCCAAGAAACATAACAGGGTAACTTGTTATTATTTCGTGATGCAAATAGGTCAACTTCAGGTGTACCCCATTTTTCACAAACGAAGTTAAACAAATGTGTAGAGAGAGACCACTCTAAATGGTCATGGAAATTTCTACTTTTATAATCTGCAAGTGTATTTTGTGACCCTGGAATATGCGCTACAGTCAGCCAGACTTGTTGAGCCTGTGCCCAGTTCCAAATCAGTTTAGATAACTGATTGCAAGACTTTGATTTGGTTCCACCCATGTTACGAATATATGCCATGGCAGTAGTATTATCAGTTAGTATTCTAACCTGTGATTTATTTATCTTTACTAAACTACGTAAGCCCAGATAAATAGCACGCAATTCTAGTGCATTAATATAGTCTGATTTTTCATCATCAAGCCATCTACCTCCTGTTGTGACCCCATCTCGATGAGCTCCCCAACCTTCTAACGAAGCATCAGTAGTAATTACTGTATTAGGTTCCGCCATGCGGATTGGATTTGGTGAACTTGCTATATGTTGCATCCACCATCCAATATCCTGTAACCCTTCTTGCGAAATAAACATCTTTCGCTCAAAATTGCCTTTAGTTCGTGTTAACGCTAAATTTTTATCTATTTCTAGCGACTTAATATGGGCCTTCCCATATAACACAGCAGGTGCATATGATGTCATTATGCCAATAAGAACAGCAACCTGTCTAATTTTTGGCTTTGATAACTTAATAAGCTGAGTCGCTGTAGTCATAAACTTAATTAGTTTTTGTTCTGTTATCGACACTGTAAGGGACTGTGTATCCAGAATAAACCCTAAACATTTGAGTTGTTTTGTTGGTTTAAACACTGACTTTTGTTGATGTACATAAAACCCCAATTTAGTGAGTAATGCACATAAATCCAAAACTGCATTCACACAACCAATTTGTGTTGATGCTATAATAAAAGAATCATCTATGTATGGAAACATTATGTGACCCTTCCTCGCCATTACCGAGAAAACAGGTTTAAGCAATTTAGTAAATAAACGTGGCGCACAAGCTAAGCCATTCGGCATGCAGGTAAACTCATAGAGTTGGTTATCCCAAATAAATCGAAGAAATTTTCGGTATTGTTCCATTATGGGAAGCGTATAATATGCATCCTGTAAATCAACACTAGCCATCCACGCATCTGGTGTAATCAGATCTCGTGCCGTATCTAGAGAGAACATTTTAAAATGTCGATATTCCACCCTTTTATTAAGGATTGTTAAATCCAGGATCATTCGAACATCACCATTAGGCTTCGGTCTCGAGAAAATGTTTGAAATAAACTGTCCTGAACAGTGTGTCACTTTTTGTATAATTCCTTTCTCAAAGAATTTATGTACCTGTTTAGTTAGTGCGTCTCGTTCAACTGGTTGAATGTTATATGGAAAAGGTATTATACTTTGTACAGGAATTTGTGTAAAAGGAATTTGAACACCCCTAACTATTTCTATAATTTCTTGGTCACTAGTAATTTTGTGCCACTCAGAAATATGATTACTAATATTACCAGCCACAAAGTTGCTTACAGTTTGTGTGTTTTTAGAGGCTGCAGGGACTTGTAAAGTTTGTGTTTGGACCTCTACTTGGACCCGCCCCTGGGGAAAGGTCTCGACGAGTTGAACCCTCGACCTATTGGCCGTGCGGTGTTGTCGGTCCAGCCTGGGCGAGCGCCCCGGCCCCGAAACCCTTGACCGAAGTTTGAACTCGGTCTGGTTCCTCTGGTGAACCGTCGTGGACGAAAATCCCCTCGTGACTTTTTGAAACGAGGAACTTCCTGTTTCTTCTTGCCATCCATGTTTTTGCCACTCTTGGCTGCAGTCTCTACCTCTTTATAGAGGTATTGTAGTTGACCGCCAAACATCTTGGTATTATCTAAAGGTTTCCCTTTAATCGGCTCTGGAGCAAGATAGAGCGTAAACTCCTTCCCCTCATTATCGGTAACCTTCTTAGAGCGAGCCACTTCTTTGCCAGCATCTGTGCAAACTGACTTGAAGACATTTTCATATCTTCGAAACGACAGGTAATTACCTGCCGCCGCTAGTACTGCAATGCCTTTGTCCATTGTCTTAGCCAAAGACGAGAACTTATTTTCACTCTGCATCCTATTAGCCACAGGAACAATAGCTGTTAGGGTAGCCAACACTGCCTTATGCACTGTGTGCAACACATCCTCAAACTTCTTACGGTCATCCGTCATATTGACATCCCGATCCATCTCTTTAATGATGGAGTTGGGAACACCCTTTATGCCTGTTAACTCATCTCCTAACTTGGAGATAACCTCCGCCGGTTTGAACGTGCGAAAATGACCATTCACGGTCTCGCGCATAAGCGTAGTGGTTTTAACCCGCTTAGCCTTTGGCTTCTCCACCTTCTTAGCCACTTTAGTGCCAATGTCCGCATAGACCCCTTCATATACGGTGTCTGAGTCTGATTCCGTAGAAGTAGACTCAGTGGACGACTCAGAAGAAGAATATTTCCTCTTCCTCTTCTTCTTTTTGGACTTAGTCTTCCGCTTTTTGCGCAAACCAGACTCTGCCCGCTCCTTGGTGAATTCATCACCCGAAGAAATCACCTGTTTCTTCTTCTTCCTCCGTTTAGGAGAAGGAGGAGGAGGAGCCTTAAGCTCCACCGCCGAGTCTGTGTCCAAGAAATCCTCAAATGAATCCTCTTGGACACTCGGCCTACGCCGCTTCCGAGACACAGGCGATTTGGCAGTCAAGATGTGGCTTTCCAATCTTGCAAAGCGAGCCTCCCAATCTGGAGGCGCAGGCACATCAGGCACTGCGTCCTCGTCCGGGTCGGAGAGGATATGCGCCCGGGGCTGTGTCGACGGCCCTGCCGACAACACGGGTGAGGAGTCGTACTCCTCGTCCACTCCACTCGGAACACGCCCCTCGGCTGCTGCTGCACCGCGCTTACTCCGCTTCGTGGCCATCGGGAACTGAAACAAACATTTTTGGTCAGTCCCGGTATATATATATGTCACAATATGGTTGTTTCAAACTCATTTGGACATCTATTGGTGTTAAAGAACGTGTTTATACCGTTATAACACAGGCGTAATAAGCTAAATTTGTGCGTGGGTTGTGGGTCAAGCCCAAACCTTACGCGGGGTCGGGACCAGTGTATCGGCCCGCCCATCCCTCTGTTCCGCACACTTCTCCCACCTGTGACTACTACGTCAACAAGTTGGAGAAAATGCTACGAAACTCGGAGAAACGCCTGAAAAAGTTTTGTCTAGGGGAGTCTATAAATAGGTATCCCAAGTGCCTTGCCAATCCACCAATAATCTGTGTGTGGAGGCTTAAAATTCATCATTTTCAATCTGTTGGTGTGTTCTAAGTTTTTCACCAATTGAAATAAAACCTAAAGCAAAATAAAGCTTCATATTTCTTCTTTCTACTAGTACCATCTACATTAGCATATGCCTTTGATCAGCTACAGAAAATCAATGCTTTGTCAAGTCCATTTATGTAGAAAATCACCTTTTGTTTCAACTAACTTATGCATGAAATTTTACACTGCTTCTTCAAACCTCTGATGCCCATTCACCAGAGCTAGCATCATCATGCCAATGATATCATTTTGTTGCCAATACTACAGGCCATATAGTCATATTTTGTCCTTGAATAAATTCTTTTCCATCTATTTTAAATTTTAATTTAAAATGTTCAATTAACCACCATTTCGGAACCGAATAATGGATAACTTCGGGTTTTACATGAAAATAAAGATCCTTTTTTTCTTAAAATAAAGAAGTTACTCATGATTCTTAGCAATGCACGGTGTGAAGGTGTAAATTTGAGACAAAATAAATGTTGGCTCTACTTAAGAATTGAATGCTAAAGTTGTTATGCAATGTGCCAGTTGTTATGCAATGTGCCATAAACACACTGCCCACACACACACAGGGTTTGAAAACTTTAAAAAAAAAACCATTCATATCTATCAAATTGTATTGTATGTAACGTAAACAGAAAGAGCATGTTGAAGGTAGTACAGTGTGAAAATTTCATGCAATTATCTTGTACGGGTGCTTTTCTGTACCAAATAAGCCTGTTCAAAGTTGGGCATTTCCTTTTACCGGATTTTATCACTTGTCAAATTGAGCTCTGGACCATTTTAAACCTATTTTTTTAAGCTTTTCCCAAGCATATGTAGTCCTGAAAAAAAATAGCAATGACCAGACTCATCAGTAGGTTAGGGATAAATCAGAATAATTTAATATGGGTGCCAATTTTTTCCACAACCAAGCACCCAAAAGTGGTCCAAAGCAAAATTTGGAAATTGGTGAAATTGAGGAAATTGTGATTTCACGCATTTTTGAAGATGTATATCTTGAAATGTAACCACATCAGTCCCCTGGATCTTTGTATTCTCATTGTATAGGCCATGGATTTGAAGGAAAAAATACAGAAAGTCTGATAGGGTGGTTACTTTTAATTCTTGGGGCCATCAAAAATGCTATCTTTTTAGTTTTGGGTGACCCAATTAAGTAACAACCTAAAAAAGTCCATATCTTCTTTAATATTAGAGCGATTTTCACGAATGAAGTGTCATTTTATTTCAAATTAAATATACTAACAGGTGAAATCCATTAAATCAAACTCCAAACTATTTTTGAAAATCACTTGGGATACCTACTATAAAAGAAACCCAGGAGCATCTCCAACATTACCCTCTATTAGAGTACGAGAGAATTTCCACATGAGATAGGGCGAAACCCACATCTCTACCCATAGTCACACGGTGACCCGGGTGTTGACATAACCGCTAATGACCGGTTTGGTTCCTTCGCGAAACCCACTCGAGTGTTCTATCCTTGGTTGTTTATAACCAAATAACTCGTCCAAATTGGACCAACGAAAGTCTAAACTTTCCATATTGATGCTCTAATGCATCATAATTAAGCTAACCACAGTTTTTATTATACTTACTGCGTATTTGCTTGTATGTAGACTAATTTTGCCGGAGCAACCCAACGACACGTTATCCAGTCGTGAGTTGTATATGCTAATTGCTGGTACCGGACGTGCTTACCTCTCCCTAGCCTGAGGCTAGCCTGAGGCTGTTTACTGAGGTAAAATATATATATATATATATAAATATATATACGTAAGTGATGCATAACGAATTATGCGAGTATAAATATACGTAAGGGAATTATTATCATTATTTTTATACTCCGTAAGATCCAAAACTGTACTGGTGGCGCCACCTACATCCTCCCATTTTGTATACATATGTATTTGTATACATATGTGTATAGAAAATGTTACTCTGCATATATTCAGACTAGACCATATAGATCTCAGGGCATACAAGCGAGCTTGCCTTTAATATTAGATTAATTATATTAGATTAATTAGTCAAACTGAAATAGAATTTCCGTCTTTACGACAACATCGCAGTAATCTACGCGTGCTGCATTAACCCCTTTCCCTCATACTCCACCCCCCCCCCCTTCCACCCGCCTGCCTGTGTATCGAATTACCCTAATTGACCTCACCCTTGGGTACAACCTATAACGGAAGATGTACTCTGAGCTGTGTCTACATGCGCAGATCTCGTCAGCGTGTGTCGCAGTTAACGGTGGGCCTTGTCATTTTATGGCACTTTTTTGTTGCTGTTGGCGCTGACTGCGGAATCTACCCAAGTCCGTCTGCATTCCAAAGAATTACCATAAACATATAAGAAGAGGCCATGTCTATTAATTCGCGGGGGGGGGGGGTCTATGTGATATACAGTGTCTAGACACCAGATCGATGACCCCTCTAACTCTTTCTCCCCCCTCCCTCCCGTTACGCATTCTTATATCTGGTGTAGCTTTCTAGTGTTTAGCATTTGATTCCCATGTATTTACCATTTAAATATTGACTCTGTGTAACACCCTAATGGGATGGCCGAATGAGTTAGAGCTTGGTCTCCCGTGCTGGTAGATCGTGGGGTCGTGGGTTCGAATCCTTGCCGAGTCAAATCAGTGACTTAAAAATTGATACTTGTTGCTTCCTAGCCTGGCGCTCGGCATTATTAGGATAGGGCAAGGACTGGTTGGCTCAGTGTCAGGATAATGTGACTGAGTGGGATTTCGGGTTATGGTGCCAGCGGCCTGGTTTCCCAGTGGGACAGCACTATAAAGTTGCCATGAGTGTGCACTGTCACAAGTTGGTACCCGTCCTGATATGACCTCAGATGTTGCTAGGATGTAAAACAACAAACAAACCCTAATAACCCTTTCAAAACCAAAGAAACAGAGAGCATACAACAAACCACCAAGGACGACGGGATAAGCCAACCCTATATTATTATCTGGTCCAATCTGAATATTTAAATCCGGTGGAGTGTGAGTATGTAACGATGACTGTAGTCTATGGTCATCACGAGGAAGGCGAGAAAAGCAGTTCGACACAGGCAAACCATCGGCAAATCATGCCATTAGTGGAGTGGAAGCGGAGTGATTGAAGTGTCTGACTTTTTTCTAGGTCGGACTCCTAATCTGCAGGTCAGTGGTTCAATTCCCCATGCCCCCACCTCTGCCAATTTGGATTTCCACCGCTGTGTATAACTTACCATGTCATCAAAGGCCAGTTCCTCTCATACCATGTCTATGTGGTGTGGGAGGTTAAAAATCACTTGGGTCGGTATAAATGCAGGCTCTGGCTTTCTATCGACAAACTGTCTAATGGTGAAAACAAGTCTATTCAGACTTATCCATGATAGGCAGTATATATCTTTAAGGGAAAAAAAGGGTTACAGTTGTGTCTATTGACAGTAACATTTAACTTACAAACCCAAACTGAAATTACAGGAGACTATATATGATTCAGGTGGCCTTAGGAGCTTTAAGTTTAAGATTTGTTTGTGCTTTACATTTGTAATATAAAGAGATCCTGTAAAGTATATTATATATCATCTACTTTATGGCCCTGTCACACTACGACGTGACTACGTCAGCGTAACCACAATGTGAAAATAATGATATCACGTCGAAGTTATCGGCGTAATATGCAAATTGTGGACGTGAATGCAACGTAGTTGACGTGAGCGTAACGTGAAAGTAACGTGGGTGTACGTCGTGACGTTAGCTGTAACGTGACAACGTTAGAGGGGAGGGGTAATTGGCGACATGACCGGGCGTTAGTGTAACGTGAGCGTAACGTCGCCGTAACGGGTGTGACGTGAACGTAACGTGACCGTAACTTGACCGTAGCGTGACCGTAACGTGACCGTAACGTGACCGTAACGTGACCGTAACGTGACCGTAACCGTGACCGTAAAGTGACTGTAACGTGACCGTAACGTGACCATAACGTGACCGTAACGTGCAAAACGCTGCCCACACGTTGCTCCCACCCGGGCCGTCGGTCTGACGTGACATAACGTGACTCTAACGTCATTTACGCTGCTATAACGATCGCGGAACGTCAACCTAACGTCATTGTCACGTCATCCCAACGTAACGGCTTCACGTTGAGATACGTTGAAAGTTTTGAACAGGTTCAAAACCTCGACGTAACACGACGTAACATGACGTAGCTCGACGTCACTCTAACGTCATTATGACGTCATCATAACGTGACCCAACGTACGGCAACGTAATGACGAAAAATCATCACGTTAGGCTCACGTTGGCTCGTTACGTCGTAGTGTGACAGGGGTATTAATAGAATTAATTATATTAGCATCAGTTTTGATTATTAAAATTTCCAGGTAAACCATTGGATGACTGGGAATAGAGCGCTTAGTGCATATATATAATCAATAATGGGTCTTTGCGATGGGGAAGTACATGGCATTCCTACAATGGTATAAAACGTGCATAGCATAGACACATATGTCGGCTGTATCAAAGTCATGAAGACAGAACAAAGAGAATGGGCAGATGAAACACATTCGTCTCTCAGCTAGTTGCTTTCCTTTGTGTTTGAATGAGTGATTGGGTGATTTACGTCCTATCAACATCCGAGGTCGCATCTGAATGAGTAGTAAGTTATGTGAGTGCGCACTCACAGTAGCTTACTAACAGTGTTGTACCATTGTAGTCTTACTGGCACCCTGAACCAATATCCAACTCAGTCGCAATATCCTATCACTCAACCAAATTTAGTTGGACTTTCAGATGACTCGGCTGGGACTTGAACCCACAATCTGCGATACCGATACAAGAATATCCGCTCTATCCAGTTCTTAATTCACAAACTTCCAGCCAATAGGAGCCAACGGGAGGGATGGTCGAATGTGGTCAGCATCTGTCTCCCGTGTTGCTAGATCGTGGGATTCGAAACCATATGTTCGAACCCTGGTCGACAAGACAAACCACTGACTTTAAACATTGATAGATGTCACTTCCTAGTCAGGCACTCGACATTATTACGATAGGGCAAGGACTGGTTGGCTTAGTGTCAGGATAATGTGACCTTGTCTCCCAGTGGGGCAGCACTATAAAGTCACCATGAGTGTGCACTGTCACAAGACAGTACCCCTCCTGATATGACCTTAGAAGTTACCAGCACATACAATTCCAACAACCAACCAATCTAGTCAATATGAGGAATAGTCGGTAAAATGTCGTGCCCTGCCAATTAGATGCCTTAATTAGTCATGTTACCACCGATACTACTAAAGGAACACAAGCTCTCATTATATTCCAGAATCTGAAAAATCTCAAAGGATGATCTCCGCAGTTGGCAACGTATGTCGACATTAAAATATTGAAGTAAGGTGAGGAAGCTGGGTGTCCTCAAGGCAAGACTTCCTTCAGGTCTGAAGGCTGTCACTAGTTTCGAAGTAGTAAAACTTGTTTTATTTATTTAACAACGCCTCTAGAGCACATTGATTTTCATATCATCCGCCATTGGACGTCAAACATATGCTCATTCTGACATTTCTTTGGGAAGAAAACCTGCTGCCGCCACATAGAATATTCTTTCCGATAAGCAGCAAGGATTCTTTCATATGCACTTTCCCACAGACATGACAGAACATACCAAAGCCTTTGATGAACCACTGGTTGGAACAGAAAATAACCCAAACTGCCAATGGGTCCACTGAGCAGGATCGATAGGATGACCAACACCATCACATGTGGACACGCTACTGCCTGACCTACATTCCGCCCCTCCCTCACTTGTCTAAGCCATCCAAGTCCAACCCTGCGCATACAAAAGGGCACATATCTAATTAGCTCTTTGTAAAACTTGAGTCCTTTGAACCCCCACCCAGCTGAAGGTCTGACCAACATGCGGCATGTTGATTACACGGTGTTAAGTGATGGGGTGGTCGGAGGAGTGGGTGGTCCAAAGCATTGTAGAACTCACCTCCTTTTGCCTTCAAAAGCATATATTTTTAAGACAATACAGCTGAGATGGAAAACTACAGCTAAATTCAGTCTTGCTCCCCTTCCGCACATCGGATTTCATAGCGTCAACATAGCACTTTCTGGGGGTGTTATAGTTGTGTATTTGTTGGGGGAGGGTGTGTACGTCCTCGCAACATTTAAGATGATATCAGGAGGAGACTCGGTCTTATATTTAAATTTAAATTTGTAAACATGGGCTGATTAAGCAGGGGGGCATGTATACTTCGGACAACTGGTGTTCAGGATTGAGATCTTTCCTTTCTTGTTGATCCAGGACTTACAAAATCGATACTTCTCACTATCCGCAATACTAGGATAACGCAAGGACTGCTTAGCACAGTATCCGAATAGTTTGGCTGAGTGTGATATCGAGCTATAGTGCTGACTGCTATGGTCTTCCATTGGGGTAGCACTATAAAGCTGTCATGACTGCGTGATGGTATCATATCAGAGAGAATATGCAACGACTGGTGGACATCACGCAGTTATGGTAGCTTTATAGCGCTACCCCAATGGAAGACCAATCCAGTCGGCACCATGGCTCGATATCCCAATCAGCTACCTTCCATGTCACGCCCCACCTCCCGGCTCTCGCCTCTCACCTCCCACCTCCCGCCTCCCGGCTCTTGCCTCCCGCCTCTCACCTCCCATCTCCCGCCTCCAACCTCCCACCTCCTGCCTCTCGCCTCCAACCTTCACCTCCGACCGCCGGCCTCCTGCCTCTCGCCACCCGCCTCCCACCCCCTACCCCCCGGCTCCGGGCTCCCGGCTCCCGCCTCCTGGATCTCGTCTCCACAATAATGCACACATGGTCAGTTCAGGGAAAGAACGGTGGACCTGTAAATCGTTGGACCGAAGTAACACTAACAGCATTCACGGGCACTATGTAAAAAGAATGCAGTTGTTTATCTGACTTAGATATCCTTTTGTTTTCGATGTTAGATCATGCATATACATATATATATTATATATATACATATGAGTGTGTATAGCTTGCATTGTTATCATCATCATCATGCTGTCGGTCGCGATGCGACAAAGACTGCTTTCATTACTTCACTGCCGCTCTCATTTCATGAAAGCTGCCTGCAAAAGTGTTGAAGTGCTGCTGGCTTTTGCAAGTTTCCAGTGGCACTCTCTCGGGGAGCAAATAGAGGTTTCACATCAGCAAGAACATGTCCAGACAGGCGCATAACTATTTGTCCCTGCAGTTGGCATTGTTATCCCCGCATTTATATGGTCATACACTCATGTTCTATATATAGCTAGAAATACATAAATATATATAAAAATATACCTGTAATTAAATTACTCAGAACATGCGCATCGACAATCACTCATGAATTCTGCTCATGGTCCATTGTGCTAAAAGCAAAAACAATTCAAAGACAACTGGGATCGTACAACACTGTGATATATTTATCACTCTGCGAGAACAGATGTAGAATATATACATATATATGTGTATACATATATATGTACATATGTACACATCAATATATGTATTTATATTGGTATATACATGTATACATATGTATATAAATGGAGATCTATATATGAATATATATATACACACATATATGCATTGATATATATATATATATATATATATATATAAAGGCGAGCCCCACAATGAATGAGCTGGGAAGGGAATTGCTCACCGACTGTTAGTAGAAGTGCACACCACACACCTGCCTTTCGGCTTCATTGTGTTGACTATCCCATTTTGTTAAAGCTTGTTGTTGGTTCAAACCCCACAAACAAAGCACACACACACTGGGCGTCAGACACCGGCCATTCAACACAAACGCGCCTCCCGTCATGCAACGACCACGTGACCTTTAGGGGCCGCTTGCAGTCGGCGATTTGTTAGTGCGTTGGGGTGGCCGAGTGAGTGGTACGCGGCTTGCGCCTGGTAGACAGAACCATCAATCGGCATCCCATGTGATCATCAGTTAGCGGGGTTCACTGCACTCGATCAATGGAGTTACACGTGTTAGTGGGAGCCGGGCAGTTGGTGACCACTGGGGTTGGGGGGTGGGGTGGGTGGGAGCAGGCGGGCGGGGGAAATTAGGTTGGGGGGGGGGGGGGGGGGGGGGCCGGTTGGACAGTCACAGTACGCGATGTGTCAAACCCAAGCCTCACTTTGGGAGTACCTATGTAGGTCGGTTAGAAGGCAGGCAGGCAGGCAGGCTGACAGGCAGGCTGACAGGCAGGCACACACTATGGAACTCTTTTTTTCTCTACCCGTTACCTTTTGTACAGCACGTAGGGAGGCAGCCTATTCACCTTGAAAGAATGAAAGGAGAAATTAAAGTCTAGAAGACATTTGCATTTGAAGCAGCTCCTTTAAAAAAAAGAATCGCACCTCACTTCCGCCTCCGCTCGGAAACCGGAAGTGCCAGCGTCCCATTTGTGAACATGCTAAACAAATTCGCTTAACAATTGAAGAAAAGGATTTAAACCCCAAAAAAGAATAACTCAATAAATAAATAAACGCAGGGCGTGAACTCATTGAAATAAATGGAAAAAAAGAGAGATACAATTTTAAATAAATAAATAAATAGCCAGGTGTGACGTCATTGGGATAAATGCACATCGTCCCAAAGACATCACTAGGCGAACTATCGGGATGCCTTAAAGTTGCATAGTCCGATGGTTTTGTATTTCTGTATTTTTTCTGAGATAAATATATTAGATCGATCACTAGTATCTACTTTACATTAGTTGAAAGTTACTTTTATTTTAAACGGTAAACTATTAAGATATTTTGAGTGCAAACATATAAAATTAGTTTTGGCAAGCTTGCCAAAATTCTGAGACCATAGACTTCTGTAGTAACAGGTTCTGTTAAATGGACTCCGTATTGCCTTCGACGCAGAAACAAATGCTTAATAAGTGCATCAGTATCTAAGTTAGATATGCAAAATCAAATCTAGATAATTGGTTTGGTTTTGAAAATTTGATATTTCATCGGACTATGCAGCTTTAAGTTCATACATATTCTCGTTTTGTTTGATAACGCTAATACTGAAACAAATATTTGCCCCAAACAAAACCCCACACTGATGAATGCTTGCGTTTTGTGTGTGGGCACCATTTATATCGGACAGTGTATAATGGTAACAACATCCGCAGGTCACCGTGTCACCACCACCCACATTAGAACCACATAGCTGCCAACATTTGAAAGGGGGAAAGCGTAATTTTTTTTTTTGTACATTAGTTGTTTAAGCAGGGGAAATTTCAGTCGCAGGCGATTGGTCTTCCTCATTCCACTGCTCCTTGCCCTATCGTAATAATGCCGAGGCCTGGCTAGGAAGTGACAAGTATCAATTTTTAAGTCATTGGTTTGACTCGACCAAGACTCGAACCCACGATCTACCATACGGGAGACGGACGCTCTAACTCATTTGGCCATCCCGTCTGGGATGGCCAAATGCACACGAATTGTGACATATTTGACATTTCCACTTGGGATTTGTGGCCTAAATAGCCTAATGGTTAGAACCCTAGGCCCCGAATGGAAGAAGCGTTGGTTTGCGGCCTGCAGCACTCCTCAAGTATCTGTCTTTTTTTTAAACACCCTCAACCACATGTATTAAGCATTTAGTCACTCGCATATTTATATGTGTATCTATACACACATATATATTACACACATATGTGTATACATACATATATATATGCAAAGACCCTATAATACTAAGACGACTCACTCCCTATCTCTCCCATAGTAATGTAAATTTTGCAGTGCCACATTGTGGTGGGTTTGATCAGCCTGGCTGCTGGTTGGTGTTTCACATGTAAACACATACAATTATATTATACATGAGATAGGGAAGCATGAATACACATCAATATGAAATTGCTATGAACAAATACACATCATCATCAGCATCATCATCACCATCACCATCATTACACATCTTTCACATTCATATATACATTTATAGATATAATATAGAACCTGTTTAACCAAGAGAACAACCAGTGCACCAAGTGGTGGGTTTGATCATTTTGATTACACCGTACAGGCTGAGTGAGCCGTCTTAGTATTATAGCGTCTTTGATATATATATACAGATATATATACATATATATATAAGTGTGGTAAAATAGGGATTTTCTGTAATGTTTCAGAGTACGGACGTAATGGCATAATGAAATGGAGAAAATCGTAATGATTCCGCAGAAATCGTAATGGTTGGCACCACTTGAACTAATGTACCGACAAGAAGCTTCTCTCCCCACTGCCTTTCCCAGTCACGACCCCCCCCCCCACCCGCTCCCCACAGTCAACGCCCATAGTCTCCCACCCACCGGTCCTCATCCAGCAGCCCTACAACAAATTGTTGAACATGCTATTTTGCACGAACATGCCATTTTGAGTCACTATTTGATTCACATTCTATGCTGTTATATTACTGCTCTTGTAATGTACGGCCACAGTGTCGTGGGGGAGATGAAAATGGGAAATATTGTGCCTAGAGCGGGACTCGAACCCACATCTCTTCGCATTCCGGGCCAGTGTGCTAACCATTACACCACCTAGGCTCCCTGATAACCACACAGTACCCAAGTCTTTTAATGCTTACAATTACATACATACAGCCAATGCAACACAGTTACCTACACAAGGTAGGTTCAACAACTATACAGCGCATAGCTTGTACAGGATCATGTTCATGGCAACCAGTGTTGTGGGGGAGATGAAAATGGGAAATATTGCGCCTAGAGCGGGACTCGAACCCACATCTCTTTGCATTCCGGGCCGGTGTGTTAACCGCATGGTAGTAGGGCTCATGTACAAACTACTACACTATCATAATACCCTGTGAGGGTCGACAGAGTAAAAATAAAAATCATTGTCACTGTCAATCGTTGTCAAATTCATTGTCAGCCAAAGATTCCACTCAAGCTCCCACCCATCCCCCAAATAAGGCCGGCAGGTATCAAAATGATCGTTTGTTTTGTTTGTTTGTTCTTGGTTTACATCATAACAACATCTAAGGTCATAGCAGGACGGGTACCAACTTGTGACAGTGACCAACTGCTGATTGGGGTGTTTGCGGTTCCACTTGCGGGGTGGCCGCTGGTTCAAACATTCTGCAACATTAGGAGGTGACAGTGCACACTCATGACAACCTAATATTGCTGCCCCACTGGGAGACCGGGCCACCGGCAGCATGACCCATTATCCTGATACTGAGCTAACCAGTATTTGTACTATCGTATTAATGCCAATCACCAGGCTTGGTAGCGATGAGTATCAATTTTATAAGTCATTGATTTGACTCGGCTGGGATTCGAACTGCAGACCTTCCGCAGGGGAAACTTGAGGTATTACCGATTAGGCCACCACGTCCGGTAGGTATCCTAATGAATACAACGAAGAGCATTCGTGAAAATAACAGCAGTTCCCTACTCAACACAAACAGAAAATAAAGCTTTACAAAAAATGTTTGACATTTTATTCCAGTTGAATAATATGTCCCCCCCCCCCCTCCCCCAGAACTGAGTTGGTGGGATTCTAAGGTTCCCTGTTTTGGTGCATTTGAACTATTTATAGATTGAGATGAGACGGTATCAACAATGTAAACAATAAGAGGTAACTGTGATATATGTGATATCTCATGTTGATACAGCATAGACCCATGAGAAGACGCATTAACCCTCCCTCTCCCTCCCTTTCTCTCTCACTCCCCATCTCTCTTACTGCAAGAGGTGAGAAATATCTATCCAGCGCCGAGCGGCACATACATTGGAGACAGCCCAATGATCCAATTAGCATAATTCAATAATGTAAATGTGAATTCTATTATTTCAAACTAAACTGACCTAGAATCCTGTCACTGAGACTACATCTTTCTATGCTGACGCTATAATATGGGTAATACTCAGAAACTGTGTACCACTTTTGTGACATGGAAATGAAAAGTGAAAACATCCCAAATAATAACAGAAAACAATTCACATAATATTAATAGCAGAATCAATATTGATATCAAGGTTTATTTATGTTGTGCATATGTCAGAGTTGATTTCTAAAATGTTCACCTGTTGATTTTGATCTCATACAAACTGAGAAAGCCCTTACAATTAGCCGTTTAACATGTATCCATAGGCTCATTTTAACACACATCCATAACATCATTTTAGCACCCACACAACAAATTCATACAATATTTGATTGATCACAGTTAAGCCAAAAGAATTGTTTCATTCAAGAAAAAGTTGGAAAAAATGTTTTGGTAGATATATGTGCATGGTGTTGATTAGATAAAAGATTCACCCGGTACTTGTAGTACACAGGTGAATGACAACGTAGTCTAAATACGGGCGAAAATAGCTTTAGTATGGAACATGACCTAGAAACTGTGGCTCCAGTATCAAATGGCTACCCATATAGGCACAGAGTTGGTGAAATGGGAGAGAATGCAAAAAGACAAGATGGCGGCCGCAGAACGCCGTCGATTTCACTTTTAAATTGCATTAAACTAGATATTATATTATATTTTTCAACTCAAAGGTAGCGGGCTATCAATAAGACATATGTAAAGAATAAATGTTGCTTCTTAGATTGTGAAATTAGGCTCTCAATTCATTGACCCGTTTTTTCGACAGCTTTTACATAGGGTTGGTTTGCACCCCTACTGCAGCAGTATGGGGTGAATCTTGTATCTAGGTGTTGATATGTAAATTTTCATATTTTCACTTTAGCAGAAAACCATATAAGCATATGTTTGATACATTTGGAGGGATATATTAAATACATCTTGCATTGTTAACAATAGTAACATACTCAAAACGCAGAGTCAACAATAACTATTTGACTTACTACCCCCCCCCCCCAAATAGGCTAAATTATTAATAATATAATGTCAAAACCAGAAATGTGGTGGGAATGACCTATATCTGAGATGAAAGCAGAACTAGACTGGTGTTAGCCTTCTATTTGGCAGATCTTACCGGGCTGTATTTACTCGCCCCGAGCCCGAACACAATGCCCAGTCAGCCCGTGAGCGTTGCACGGTCAATAGGTCACATTCGATGGCTTATCCGGTGCAAATGGAGCAGGCTACCCACGCCCGCCACGCCCCCTAGTGTACACCTCGCGAAGTGTACGATCTAATGGCACGTGACAGCTCCCAATACGACGCGCCGCTTCGGCGTGCGCCGGTCACGTGGTCTGCTAATATGACTGTCATAACAATTCTGACTTGGGACACTCAGCGTCAGATCAATGCCCAACTGTCTCCGGCCGGAAACAAGCCACGATCAGTCTGTGACCAGCGGAGTGCCGCATATATCCTGGGCCGTAATCGATTAACACGACCGGGGCGACTCGGGTCACCCGAGTCGTCAGAATTTCAAATCGAACACCGCGAGTGGAGTCGAGATATACACGTGCCGTGTGCAAAAAGATCCGACCCCAGTAATACCCCTGTCACACTACGACGTAATGAGTCAACGTAAGCCTGACGTGGTGATTTTTCGTCATTACGTTGACGTATGTTGGATTATGTTATGATGACGTCAGAATGACGTTAGACTGACGTCAAGCTACATCACGATACGTCGTGTTACGTCGAGTTATGTCGAGGTTTTGGACATGTTCAAAACTTTCGACGTACCTCAAACGTAAGGGTTTACGTTCGCTGTACGTTCTATAGACGTTCGGCGAACATCAATGATGTTAAACAAACGTTATTAAAATGTTGGTCACTACATTCAACTACATTGCATTACATTGCACTATGTTGACCCGCATTAATCCCAGGGGGAACGTGCAGTCTACGTAGTGAAAACGTCGGGGTAACAGACGCCTAACGGACATCCAATGTAGGTTTACCGTTTTGCCACTGTTTCCTGATGTAAGTAACGTAAGGTAACGTAAAGCAAAGTAGTTCTGGCAATGGAATAACATACATAACGTTTCCTGAGCGTAATTATGTTGTCCTCTCTCTTTGAATGACGCTATCACTACGCTTTACCGCCGTTACTCTCTCGTCCACTACGCTGCATCCACGTTCAACTTGTGCCCAAATTTGCATACCACGCCGAGAAGTTCAACGTTCTTCACGTTCTCCCTACGCCGACGTCGTTACGTCGTAGTGTGACAGGGCCATAACCCTCCTCTTGGCTGGGGTTTAGCAGGAGCGATGACGTCACATCTGTGCTGGTACCTGTAGTATAACACCTACCAGTACAACTCCTCCGTGTTGTTTTAATACTTTTTTTTAATAACACAGATTTTCAGCTTCTGCAATCATAAAATACTTTAAATCCTATTTTGCTGTATTTCTATCGGTTATTGAAAAATAATATTAAGTTTCAGATTAAGCCAAAGTTTTGTCCACCCCAAGCTTATTCGTTTATTCAACCCGAGTCTGTAGGATGTGCGCATGCGCCAAAAAGTGGCTCGGGTGACCCGAGTTGATTAATCGATTACGCCCCTATAGACGCAAGTGGATCCGTTGGCCAAATCAGTAAGAATGCAGCTTTCCCGTGCCGAAGGTCGCGAGTTTGAAAACCCGGCCGGCCGAGTCAAACCAACGACTTACATATTTGATATTTGTCTCCATGTAGCCTGGTGCACGGCATAGAGTAGGACAGGGTAATGACTGGTTAGCTCAGTATTAGGATAATGTGACTGAGTGGGATATCTGGACATTGTGATACTCTTCACTTCCTAACCAGGCACTCGGCATTATTAGGAGATGGCAATGACTGGTGGGCTCAGTGTCAGGACAATGTGACAGAGTGGGATATCAGGTCATGGTGCTGGTGGCCTGGTCTCCAAGTGGGGCAGCACTATAAAGTCGGGATGAGTGTACACTGTCACTGTTTGTTTGTTGGGGATTTACTTTTTTGCAACACCAAACATCAAATGACGACATATACGGCTTGTAACTATGTACTCATGATAACTTCATTGTAATGCCTTACTGCTAGCCCAAACTGCTGCCCAATATCCCCCTCAGTCACATTACCATTAGACTGAGCAAAGCCTGTCGAATGCATGAGGCGGTGTGAGCGAGTCAAAACTGGTTTTGGCGGGGATTTCTAGGTTAGCGGCGAAACCTCATCAGTACGCAAGGAGCGGTGTTAGCGCAAACACACCGAGGGTAAGCTAACACCGCATCATGCATACGGGCTGGCAGTTCTTGCCCTACCCTATTCATGTCGAGTGCCCGGTTGGTTAGTGACACATGTTTATGTTGTAAGCCATTGGTTTGAATCCACACGGGAAGCCAGTGAGTGCTGTTAGTGATTTGGCCATCTCATTCGGTCTCACAGTGTCACAATTCAATACCCAAACTGATAGGACCTCAAATGTTGCTAGAATGTTAAACGCTAACAAACATTAAACATAGCTTGTCTCGCGGCATCCTTTCTATGTGTATATATGAGTCAGCCTCACGAAAATGGGCCAATTGGTGGTGTATTTAAGATGTCAGCATCAGAATTCTTAAAGTGTAGTGCTTTTCTTTGTTTTATATTAAATTATCCTAGAAACAAATAAGGTTGCTGTATTTTCTCTACCTTTACATTCAGGATAAATTTAAGGACTTTCCAATACCTCTGTCAATGCTAAACCGTAATTATACTGTTCGACGCCAACATCCAATGCTCGATGGCGACAACTTTCCCCAATTGGCCTCTTTTCGTGATCCTGACTCATATCCATTTTCAGCAGTACAGTCAGTGCGCATAACGGTCGCTGAGGAATGGGCGAGTAGGTGGCGCCGCCACGTGGAGAGCTGAGGTTGTGTCAGTAGATGACTTAATGTGAGGCCTCAACCAGCCGGAGACTGAGGAGGCTGGGGAGTCGATGCAGCATATATATATTGTCTTTTGGGTCAACAATTAGATTTTTCAGAATAACACTCTTCTCAGCCCTGACACATTGGGTTTTCCAGTCGTAGATAGTAGCATATGTATATAATTCATTTTTATATTTAATAAACTATAGATATGTAGGACATACCATGGTGCATGTATAGTTAGCTACAAGATGGTGGCATAATAATTGACCATACACTGCCTGGTGAGTGTATATAATATATATAATTCACTTTTATGTTGAACAAACTTGAGATATATGGGACATAAATAACATGGTACATATATAGTTAGCTACAAAATGGCGGCATCTTTTACGGTACATACATGCTATATATAGTAGTTATATAAATATATATACAAATAATTGACCACACACTGTCTGGCGTGTGTATGGTATATATATTTATAGTTGACCATACACTGGCGTTATTCTTTCCCAGGGTATGTATATATTGTGAATATTTATCTGTATATATATTTGGATATATAGATATATATTTGGATATATACATATTTGGATATATATATGTGTATTGTGGATATATATTGGATGTATATATTGAGGATATATATGTGTATATATATTTGGATAACTATATTGGATATATATATTGTGGATATATATATATGAGTATTTATCCTTGGATAGTTGACCACACACTGTCCAGCGGCACCCTTTAAGGCCCGCGGTCCACGTCCACCAATCATCTCGTTATAGGGCAATGTCCTGTGGCAGACAACTACCTACATTGACCTTCCTTACAGTGCCGGCAGGCGGAGACACTGTCGAGGGCATGTGGGACCCGTGCTATATCTAACCATATAAGCACAATCTAGAGTAACGAGAGATAAAAGATCCACCTCCACTCCAGAGTAGAGGTGAATGATAAGCCTGCCTAAAATCTCAACAACAACTGCTTCAGTGGGAATTAACTGTGGATATGGTAGTTTCAATGCACACTGTTTATCTATATATTGTTTGTGTAAAGTTGAGAAATCAGAAGAGAATGCAAAAAGCCAAGATGGTGGCCGCATAACGCTCGAAAGTAGACTTTTAAGGTTTCGAAATGTACATGAATTTATAAATGTGTCATCCCAAAAATAGTGGGCTATCATAGATACATATTTGAACGATATACTTTTAGCATATTAGATTTCAAAATAATGTGGTTATTTCTATAATCCAGCCTTCCAACACTGTTTCATGGGTTACTTAGCAGTCTCGTCAAAGAGACAGTGCTGCGAGAGTCACTAGAGTAATGCCATCACAGGCCCATGAAAGGAAGTGGGTCACTGAATAATCCGTGCAATATTTTGCTTGCCTTATATAAACCTAGCTTATCAATTAGCGCTGCGACTGAGCATGCGTCGGCCAACGGGACGCAGGGACGCGCGTCCGGGTGTGGGTGTGGAATAGCTCAATAAAAAAAAACTGAAAAAAAAACCACCTACACAAAAAAAAACACCATAAGGTACACCAGAGAATAAGATGGTTGAGTGAATGTCCATCCATGGTCCTAAAAACGCGGTGTTGTAACTTATAGGTGCGTCGTGTCTAAAATGAACGATTGATTGATTGGTGGTTGCTTTACACCGTGTTGGCAACATAGGCCATATTCACGGTGAGAAATGTTTGTTATTGAAGTTTGTTCTAAAATGAACAGCGGCCTGGCTTGACAAAATCCATAACTGTCATTGATGCTCTAACCGCCGCATTAACAAGCCTTGCGGTGTGTTTTGCCGGGCCTCTGCCGATATGGATCTCCCAAGATACCCGCCGTGCTGTGACGTCAGCATGATCTTCCGTGACGTTGGATATCTCTATAACCATTCATTGTGACAGCTTATTTGCAAGAAGCCACACATGGCTATTCGCTTTCCTCCCCATCTCTGCTCCTCTTCTCTCCTTGCCCTGCCCCCCACCTCTTCTCTCCTTTCCCACCCCTCCCCATCTTCCCTCACCCTCCCCATCTACTTCCCAGCTCCTTCCCATCCGCCCCTCTTCTCTCCTTCCTCTCCCCTTCCCTTCTTCTCTCCCTCCCGTCAACCTCACCATCCCCTCCCCTCTTCTCTCCTTCCCCACCCTCTCCCCATCTTCTTTCCCTCCCCTTCCCATCCCTTCCCTCTTCCCTCCTTCCCCTCCCCCTAATCTCTCCTTCCCCTCTCCCCTTCCCCTTCTTCTCTCCTTTCCCACCCCCCTCTCCATCTTCCCCCCCTCCCCATCTACTTCCCATCTCCTCCCCATCCCTCCCCTCTTCTCTCATTCCTCTCCCTTGCTGCTTTCTCTCCCTCCCCCCCCTCTTCTCCTTCCCACCCTCTCCCCATCTTCTTCCCTCCCCTCCCCATCCCTCCCCCTCTTCTCTCCTTCCCCTCCCCTCCCCTCCCTCCCTCTCTTCTCTCCTTCCCCCCCCCCGCCCCTCCCCATCTTCTTTCCTCCCCTCTCCATCCCCCCTCTTCTCTCATTCCTTTCCCCCCTCTCTTCTCTGCCCCCACTTCCGCCTCCTGTGCCCTCTATCCCCATCACAATCCCCTTCCCATCTCTCCTCTAAACTTCCCTCTCTTCCCTTCCCCTCTCAACTACCTTCCAATCTCTCCAGCTTCCTCCTTCCCTCACCCCTTCCCTTCCTCCTCTTCCCTTTCCTTCCTCCTGCCTATAACCCACTACACAAGCATCCTTTAACAGGAATACCCCAAAGCCTTGTTTTGAACCTCTCCCTTTCGATTTGATTTCAATGGAAATTGACATCAGCCTCTGTTGGCTTGGCACTGCCTAAACCATTATAAGATTATATACATACACAGCCACAGAGGCTCGCATCATCTCTTAATGCACTGAAAGTGCAGGCTATACGTCACTACCGAGACAGTGAGTCTAAGTGCACCAACCAAGCCTCTGTTCAGGGCTCTGGTAATGCTAGAATCGGGCTGGAACCAGTGGTGTACCTAGAGTATGCCAGTTGTGCCATGTGCCTTGAGTGCCACTTGAAGGGGGGCGGCACCATTGAGCAGTTCCTGCTGAAGTTATTTCAAATCAAATGTTTAGTCAGGGATGCAATCTCAGTGCTTGTCATAGGTGCTATTTTCGGTAGATACACATGTGGGGCCGTATGCACCAATCGGTGTTAGGGCCTTATCCGCGGGTAGGCTAGCTCTACACGGCTAAATGTGAGAAATCGGTATGCATCAATTGGTGCCAGTGCTAACCGCGGACCGTAGCCTAGGCTAAGCTACCCCAGTTTCAAATAGGGTTTAACTCCTAGCCAGGGCGGTTAGTGTGCCTGTATGGGTCTCAATCTATTAAATGCTATCATATTTAACAGAATTACATACGCAATAAGTGAAATTTCATCAAATTAACCCTAACTGCGAAGCGATATTAACGCTGCCGCCGCATCAGCAGCGATATTAAAATTTTCGAATCGACGAATGTAAAGTAAACAAATCGCCGTCGCCGCTTCGACGTCGATATCCATACTGTCCCATATCAACAAAACAGACACACACCACAGGCACAGCCGCTGCATCGGCGGCAATATATTAAACCAAAATCTATTCAATGCTATCATATTTAACAGAATTACATATGCAATAAGTGAAATTTTATTAAATTAACCCTGAAATCGAAGCGAGATTAACGCTGCCGCCGCAATGGTGGCGTTATTCATATCATCAACTGGAGGGAATTCCGAAATCTATAAATAAACTCACGGTTATCTACCCGCCCCGGCTAAAACATTGGTGCATACCAGTTTACATTTTTCGCGGAGCCCCCGCTACCCGGTGCTAGCTGACCGGAGCTAGCGCCTAGCACCGGTTAAGCCTAGCGCAACTTGGTGCATACGGCCCCTGGCGTATTGTGTGGTATTGCATACACATCTCTCCAAGGTCAGTTGTTGGAGTTTTATGTCTTGGCAACATCTAAGGTCATAGAGGACGACGATCTGGATATCGTGTTATTGTCTTCTTTCAGTGACTCGAGACAGTAAAATGACCATTGGGTGTGCACAGTATCCTTTTCAGATATTGGACACACACTTGTGTACGGTTATTGGATATGTATATTATACCTGGTTCTTGGACACGCTGCCTACAGCAAAGCTCCATGGAAATAATTATATTATCAGATGGGATGTTTGTTGATTGTGGAGTTTTACGTCCTGGCAACATCTGAGGTCATATCAGAATTGGCAACG
Source organism: Branchipolynoe longqiensis (assembly GCA_030323885.1). Classification (NCBI taxonomy): domain Eukaryota; kingdom Metazoa; phylum Annelida; class Polychaeta; order Phyllodocida; family Polynoidae; genus Branchipolynoe; species Branchipolynoe longqiensis. Next base: position 21,027,947 of record CM059191.1, read on the forward strand.
ACTGGTGACAGTGTGCACTCATTGCTACTTTATAGTGCTGCCCCACTGGAAAACTAGGCCACCAGCGCATTGACCTGATATCCCACACAGTCACATTATCCTGACATGGAGCCAACCAGTCCTTGCCCTATCGTAATAATGCCGAGCGGCTGGCTATGAAGCATACATGTTTAAGTCATTGTTTTACTCAGCCAGGGTTTATATCATCAGATCTACCAAATCTAACTGAACTACAAGGGATGGCCAAGATGCGATGGCCGAATGAGTTGAGCACCCGGTTCCTGTGTGGTAGAGCATTGGATGAGAATCCCAGTTTCAATCCATGTCTGCGTCAAACACATTTTAAATGGCTTAAAAGAACAAATCTGTCGCCATCTACTACGACCTAGCCTGGCGCTCGGCATTATTAGGATAGGGCAAGGACTGGTGTGCTCAGTGTCAGGATAATGTGACTGAGTGGGATACCAGGTCATGGTGCCGGCGGCCTGGTTTCCCAGTGGGACAGCACTATAAAGTCGCCATGAGTGCGCACTGTCACAAGTCGGTACCCGTCCTGATATGACCTTAGATGTTGCTAGGACGTAAAACAACAACAAACAAAACAAAACCTGGCGCTCGGCAATACTAGGACAGCACAAGGAGGAATATGGATTTCACAGTGATATCATACCATTTGATACAACAGTTGAAATTGCCCCCGCTTAATCAACGACGTTAATGAGGAGACAAAAGCATTGTAAATTTGCTGATGGTGGAGGTAAAATGCTACTTCGGGAAGGAATTGATCTAGATTCACAGCCCGGTCCGCACAATCTCCTTTATCTATGGTGAAATTATTCCAGGGAGTAATGACTCTGCGCAAGGCATTATTTAGACGCAGATTATGTGCAATACAACGGGGACAGCATAGCTGGAACCCTTAGGAGTAAACTGAGTAGCAGTGAAGATTTATCATTATGTTGACTTGGCGGGATTCAAAAGATGAACTTTGTGGAATGGGACGAGAGCGCTCTACTCATTCGGCCATGCGCTGCCATATCTTTGGGCCTGTATTTATGAAGGTGGGCATGAAGGAATATATGGATAGTGATAAACCCTTTATCGCGTGTAATAAACTCTGAAGTGGTCCTCCCCCCCCTTCCGGTTTGGTTGGGTGGGGGCAGCCAGCTCCCCCCTCCCCCCACTGCGCGGGGACGGGACTCGCCACTCGCGCGGAAGCATATATATATATATAATATTATATATATTATATATTATATATATAATATATATATATAATATATTATATATACTAAATATATACAACCACTCATCTGAAATCCATGGGACTAGCACTTATATAGATTCATCGAACCATAATTAAACACATTGATATTTTTGCAGAGAAATATATATATATATATATATATATATATATACTATATATGCACATGTACACGGCGGGGGGTTGCCCTTCGGCTTCGGGCCCACACCCGGAGCTGGAGGCTGGCAGGGCCGGTCAATGGTGCTGTATGGACGGGCAGTGTATGGGCACGCACTGCCTGGCCTGCTCCGATAAGTACTCGGCCAATGTTCCGAATGCTAAATGTCCGCTACTGACCGCGACAATGGATGGAGAGGCGGGGGCGGGGCGGGGGCGGGGCGGGGGCGGGGGCGAAGGGCAGTAGTTCAATGATCCTTCAGTAGCCAACCTAGGGTGTCATGGAGGCGGCCGGAAGGAGCTAGGAGAGGCCACAGCACAGCTTGATAAATCAGCCACAGATGTATCCCCCCCCCCACCCACCCACCCCTACCAGCCCATCCCACCCTACCCACTCCACCCTCCTAATTCACCCCCACCCCCATTCACTCTACCGACATCCACCTACTCCCATCACACTCATTCCTCCTAACCCCCACCCACTCCGCCTATCCACCACTTACCCCCACTTACCCCCACTTACTCCCACCTACCCCCACCCACTCCTCTCCCCACCTACCCCCACTCACCCCCACTCACTATTCCTACCCTAACCTACCTCCACCCACTCCAATCTCCACCTACCACCCACGCATTCCACCCACTCTTCTTACACCCCACCCACCCCCACCACTCTTCCTATCCCCACCCCACTCTTCCTACCCCACTCTATTCCACTCACTCCATCTCACCTACCCGCCCTGCCACCACCTACTCTTCTTCCCCCCCACCCACCCACTGACTCGTCCTACCCCACCCTTACCCCACCCCCTCATAATCCTCACGCAACCCATTTTCCTACCCCCACCCACCCCACGCATTCTTCTGACCCCACCCACCCCCACCCAATCCAATCTCCACCTACCACCACACATCCACCCACTCTTCCTACCCCCACACACCCCAACCCCCCCACTCTCCACAGCCACCAACTCCCACCCACCCCACATCTCACTACCACACCACTCCCCGCCTCTACTCTCCACCCACCAAACCCAAACTCCTCTACCCTCCCCCCCCCCCCCACAAACCCCCACCCACCCACTCCTCCTACACATCCCTCACACCACACACCACCTCAGCGTCTCACTGCCTCCGGTTCAACCCCCTACCCCACCACCCCTACCCCTAGCGGCGGACTTCGGAACCAGGGCGGCGACAAAACGCTCCCGCCGCCCCCACCTCAGATGTATATAGCACTGTGAATGCATAGCCGGGCGGCGCTATACATGTCGGGCTGATTTATGCGACGGACGGCGGGCCAGGCGGACCGGTTGAGAAGTGAGCTGAGTGAGGGTGTACGAGAAGTGGTTGCCTGCTTGAAAGGAGTGTTGGAACAGGGAAAATGGGTGTGTGCCACAGCCCTCATTACTCTTACAGCGGCTTTTTCAACGCGCGCCTGTGAAATACATATGACATAGAGGACGCATCGAGGGTGGGGGGAGGTGCTGGTGGCGGTTGGGTATGGGTGTGGGGGGGGGGGGACTGGGAAGGGTAAGGGTGCTTGGGTGGGGATGCAAAATACATCACACTCCTGCTGGTAGTAAGAAGTCTTCTTGAGTGCAACGCAGCTGCATTTGTGGGTGGACGGAAAGCAGTATATGACTTAGTACAGGCAAAGGATTCTCACAATTAATTAAATTTAACATCGTTCTTAAAAAAGCTCATCGCATGTGTCTTAACAGACCTGTGAGCCCTGACATCCATGAACCCTTGAACATTTATGCAAATAGTGACATACTAATAAACATAAAAAAGTGATACACAACAACTCTGCAGTTAAACCAAATTGATGTTGTCCTGATATAGCAGATGGCCTACCGTCGAATGCACCGTCAAATGAAACAAGTATATTTTGCCGCTTGATAAATTGTTCACACGTGCGGGGGATTCGCCGATCCCAGAGGTCAGTGATTGTTTATTTGTTTGTTGGTTCGGGTTTGATGTCCTAGCAACATCTTTGGTAAAATCAGGACGGGTACCAACTTATGTGCACGCTCATGGTGACTCTATAGTGTTGCCCCATTGATATATTAGGCATGCCCTGATATCCCACTCAGTCCCATTATCCTGATAGTGAACGAACCAGTCCTTACCCTCTCCTAGTGATGCCAAGCACCATGCTAGGTAACGACACGTATCAATTTTGTAAGTCACTGGCTTGACTCTGCCAGAATCGAACTCCCTACCTTCAGCCTGCGTCCTACCGATTGGGCCACCGCGTCCGGGGCGGGTCACTGAAGACCGGTGCGACTGTAGTACATTCATTGCCTCTTCAAGCAATACAACTGAAGATGACTACCCTTATGGAGACAACAAGGTGATTTATGAGGTTTCTTTTCCCAGGAAAACCTACTATTTTGTAACAACTAATTTGACAATGACACAGCAAGTAGTATAAAGTTGGGTTTAATTTCTTAAGCACGAGTACAAGTGTTGATCATGAGAAAGTTCAATTCAAATAACAACATGTTCAATCAAAAGTAAGGTCAAAAAGCTTTTAACCCTAGCCCTTAAATGTCACATAGGGGTGGGTGGGTGGCAATTTTAAGGTTCAGTCCGTGTCCTCCTCGTGCCTGTGTCGATGTGAGCTCTCAGTGGCAAACCTGGCCTTATATAGGCAGCGACGGCAATTAGTTCAGAAATTTGTACATAGGTGGCAGTTCGATATCATTAGTTACGTAACCAAGTTTCGTATTAAGAAAGTGAATATAAACAGTGATAGTGTCCAACGCTTAAGGCAGTGTGGCCGCTTCACAATAGGTGGGAACATAAGGCCTTCTTAGTGCTAGAGGCTATGGCTGTGTCCGAATGTCAAATTACCCGTGTTGCGAACATCACGGACAATGCGAATCAAACACTGCGAAGCCACCTTTACATACAGCCACGGCACCAACTATGCACACTAGCTTGTGGGAACTGGCACTAATGACTTCCTGACCAGTTTTTTAATGACGACACTGGGAACTAATCTGTTTTTAATCTTCTGTCATCGCGGATTTCAACGCCAACCCAGCCAGCGTAAATCCTGCAGATGCCACTTAATCCCCTGCCGTAATAAATAGGTAATTTTCATCACCAGGACGAGTGTGTGCGTGTGTGTGTGGGGGGGGGGGGTTATTGCACGATAACGCATGGCTTTTGATCATAGTGTTAAGTATTGGGGGACCGCCTTCGGGTGTCACCGGGCGCGGTAGCCGAATCAGTAGAGAGCGCGGCCTCGCGTGCCGGAGATCGGGAGTTCGGTTCCCAGTCGAGTCAAACCAATGACTTATCAAATTGATACTTGTCGCTCCCTAGCCTGATGCTCGGCATTAATGGGATACGGCAAGGACTGGTTAGCTCAGTGTCAGGATAATGTGACGGAGTGGGACATTGAGTCAGGGTGCTGGAGGCGTGATTTCCCAGTGTCCAGCACTATAAAGTCGTCATGAGTGCGCACTGTCACAAGTCGGTATCCACGCTGATATGACCTCAGATGTTGCCAGGATGTAAAACTCCACCAACCAACCTTGGGATGTCAACGCTGGCATTTCCCATCAAGCGCGCAGTGCATTGCATATAACCACAGTATGTATGTTTGTAACCTAAAGCCAAGACGCCGTAGACACCAACAACTTTGTTTGCTTGGTTGTTTGTATTTTACATCATGGCAACATCTAAGGTTATATCAGTATCGGTACTGACATATGACAGTGCGCACTCATGGCGACTTTATAGTGCTGCCCCACTGGGAGACCATATTGCTAGCGCCATGCCCCGATGTATCACACAGTCACATCACCCTGATACTCAGGAAGTCAGTCCTTGTCCTATCCTATTGATGCCGAGCGTCAGGTTATGTAGTGAGTGACAAGTAGCAATTTCATAAGTCACCAAGAGGATGTAAATGGTATCCCATGTCCTATGAATATGCAACATGCACTTGTACTGACACTGGTCAACATCCGGAGTAGGCAAGGTGGGCGAGATGGCGCCACCGGTACAGTGTTGTATCTTATGGAGGATAACAATAATAATAATAATACGTAATATTACCCCGCGAATCGTTATACTCGCATAATACGTTGTACATCACATATATATGACCCCCTATAGCCGATATTTACTTTTATTTTGTTCTGGGGGGGGGGGGGTCATTAAACAAATGCATATTATATATTTGACGTCCAATAGCCGATGATAACAATCAAAGTGCTCTAGAGGCGTTGCTAAATCAAGCAAGCTTTCCTGTTGTAAATTATATACAGCTGATATTTATGCAGGATTCTACACTTTTGGCTAGTTACAGTACGCCCTCATGACGACTTTATAGTGCTGGCCTACTGCGAATCCACACACACACCACAATCAACATGATCCGATATCCCACTCAGCCACATTATCCCGATGCTGAGCTAACAAGCCCCCATGCCCGTTTCTATTGATGCCGAGTGCCAGGCTGGGGACCGACAAGTATCAATCTCGTATGGCTTTGGCGTGACTAGTAATGTAATAATGGTCAGATTGTAATGGAGCGTGGTCTTACGCGAAAATCAATCAGCATTTCCCAGAACCACACCATTAGGCTGTGCTCTAGACGGCAAAGAGCCGCACCCTCCCACTCTCCACTCCCACCGTAACCTGACGTCTAGCATTTAGAGCACGATTACACATCTGCCCTTTGCCCTATATAGTATATGTCTCATCAATGTGACCGGACGCGCTGGCCGAATCGGTAGATCGCAGGCTTCCCTTGCGGAAGGTCGGGAGTTGGAAATCTGACTGAGTCAAACTAATGACTTACAAAGTTGATACTTGTGGCTACCTAGCTTGGCGCTCAACATTAATAGTACAGTAAAACCTCTCTAAATCGACCGACCTTGGGACTGACATTAACTGCTGGATTTAGGGAGGTGGTCGGCTTAGGGAGTTGGAAAATGATTGCAATGGTATTGTTGGTACCCAAATAAAGCGATCGATATAGAGGGGGTGGTCAATCTGTGCAGGTGGTCGGCTAGATAGGTTTTAGTTTGTATGACAAGTACTGATTATCTCAGTGTCAGGATGATGGGACTGGGTGGGATATCGGGTCATGGTATGGGCGGCCTGGTCGGGTCATGGTATGGGCGGCCTGGTCTCCCAGTAGGGCAGCAGTATAAAGTTGCCATGCATGTGGCCTTTCACAAATCGGTACCCATCCTGAAACAACACTTTAAAGATATTTGGATTTACCGCTTGCTAATTAGCCAGAAGAATGTTAAAGAGGGGAGAGCCCAAAGGAAATTATCACAGAGCTAAATTTGACTGACATTGCATTTGAAGGTCATTGACTGTACCCTGTAACCTATGAAATTCCATCTCTTCCTTCCCTGCCTGCCTGTCACAGAATGAGCTAATTGCGCTTTAACACAGTAAGTAAAGACTGATCTGTCCAGGACCATCATACTAAGTATCCCATGGCTGCTCGTTATAGCTCCAAGTGTAAGGCTGTTAATATTTCAAAGTTTTTAAAGATAGATATAGCGAGATCTTTACTAATGGTACTGTCACATTACGACGTTTCTCGGCAACGCGCGTCGATGTGTGTACTTTTTTGGCGAAACATCGGGAGACGTTTGGAAGCATTGCGCGCGCGTTAGGCGTGCGTTGGTAGATATGTTGATGGACGGTGACGGTCGACGAGGGTTGGCGGCACGCGCTAGGGGATCGGTGAAGTTTTGTGCTTGCACAAAACTTTCGATGACCAACAATGCGCGACAACGCCCTGGTGCCAATATTATGGCGACGTTAGGGGGTCGTCGAGATATGTTAGAAGCGCGCTGGAGGTACGTATACTTTTTTTCCACTGATACCACACGCGCGTGAGGCTCGTTCCAACATGTTGTGCCAAACTGTTGCTTTTTTTGTCTGTTGTTTTACATCCTACCAACATCTAAGGTCATATCAGGATGGTGTGCCAAACTTTTTTTTTTTTTTTGCACAACGTCGGCTGCACGCTACCAAAACATCTGATACATGGCGCTAATGCCAAAAAGCTTGACAGTTCTCGACGATTAAAAGTGATTTTGTGCGTTGGCGGAACGCCGGCGAGATACGTGCTTAGTGTGACAGGGCTATTATACAACATTGGTCCTGGTAGAGTGATTGATGACTATTTAATGCTGTGTCAGCAGGAAAGGCAATATTGATGGAGTGAAGTACTAATCTTATAATCTGTTTTATTATTATTATTATTCAACCATTATTATTATTATTCAACCATCACTTTCACACAGAATATAAAAGCATATTCTCAATAAATATTATGTGTCAAATAACAGTCACGAAAATTGTGGCAAATTAAAACGCTCCCATGTAAACTTCAATAGTCTCAATCTTTTTTGAATATCCCGCTAAAATTCAAAGGTTTCAATTATTTTTTGTAACGTTAAAATTACTTTAATGAAATATTATATGAAGGTACAATTCAAAATAGTGGCGAATCAAATGAAAACTGCTGTCTGCATAACATGGGTGCATAAGTGTCCTGCTGTTGGGATGTACGTTGGTTTGCTGTTGGAGTTTAACGTCCTGGCAATAAGTAAGGTCATATCAGGGCGGGAGGGGATGTATATAATATATATATATATATATAGTGCCGTCCATAATGGAATAAATTACTCAGGTGTGGCTCACCCATGAAATATCCCAGAGTGAGCACTTTTTTATTCTGATGCAGTTCACTCCTCACTCGGGCACATGCGTACCCGGTCACGTGATGGTAATAGCCAGGAAATGGTCTTTTGCCGGATTCTAATAACGTCAGGAATAGTTGTCGAATCTGCAGTTACTATGCGTGCACCTTCTCAGACTGACCCTCACTCCGAGCACCAGCGCCATCTGGTGCCAACCAGCGGCGAAGTCATAGCCCTGTTCACCTAGTTAGAGCAGCTCGCTGGATGGATGCTCTTTGTGACGACTATTGCCTATTGTGAACCAGGCTAATCACCCCTCCCCCACCCCACTGCCTATAGATGGGCATATGTATATATTCAATTCACTTCCTGTTATTCCAGAATAATGCATCGATGTAAAAATCTAGAACTTAATGGTTTGAAACTACAATTATATAGCGTATTTCTCCAATGATTATATATACTTGTGTCTATAAATAGGATAAGATAGATGAAGAAATGCATATACAGTAAAACCTCTCCAAAATCGACCGACCATGGGCCCAACATTAAGTGGTCCATTTAGGGAGGTGGGCACTTTAGGGAGTTTTTGTATTGTTACAATGGTATTGTATGGGTGATTGTTTGGGTCACAAATAAAGTGATCGATATAGGGTTGATCTGTGGAGCTGGTCGGATAGAGAGGTTTTACTGTACATATATAATCGGCCGATTATATTTATATAAGTCTTTTTCAAAATGCGATAATCGCCAAATCCAAAAATCCATACTATAATGAGTCAGCCTCACGAAAATGGCCCAATTGGTGGTCAATTTAAGATGTCGGCATCGCAATTCTTAAAGTGTAGTGCATTTCTTTGTTTCATATTAAGTTATCCTAGAAACAAATAAGGTTGTTGTATTTTCTCTACCATTACATTCAGGATAAATTTAATGACTTTCCAACACCTCTGTCAATGCTAAACTATAACTATACAGTTTGACGCCGACATCCAATGCTCGACGTTGACAACTTACCCCAATTGGCCCATTTTCGTGAGGCTGACTCATATATATTATATACATTATATATTATAGATAATCACAGGCACCGCATGTATATACAGGCATGTATGTAACAAGGGGAACATCGCGCCTAGATCGGGTCTCGAAAACACACGTCTGCCATTCCGAGGAGCGCGTCCTACGCATTAGGTTACCCGATGCAATCAACTGCCCATGTTTACCTGCCTATGGGGGTTCTTTGACTGATTGAATTATGGTGATTTTACGCCATGTTGGCAACAGAGAGAAGTGCTTAATTTGCATTCTCATTAATTCTCATTTAACCATCACTTTTACAACAAAAGTAAAAGCTCTCAATTATTTGAAAAAGGAAATTGTGACACATGAGAATTACTTAGAATGCAAACGCTCATAGTTAATTGTAACATGTGTCCAATAGTTAACAGTCAAGTTAAAAGAAAATGGTTGCCTAATACAATCATCCTGCCTGTCTCATGTGGCTCCGTGACAATGCAGTCACTAGACTCCTACAATAGTAGAGGTTCTGCTAAGACTAGGAATAACTAACATTATGGCCGGTACACACCTACCGTTTGTGCGCGCACACCTCCCGTTTACGATCGAAAACTGCCCGTTTCGCGCACAAAAATCGCTAGGTGTGCGCCCCCCGCGCACACCTAGCAATTGCGATTCGCGCATAAAACTAAGTTTTTAGTGCTAAAAGCGGCCGTTTACGATTGCGATTCGCGATTCGAAAAACGAATCGGCCCGTTTTCAGTTTTAAGCGGGTCGGGTCGAGTCGCGAGTTTTAGTGCGCGAATCGTAAATGGTAGGTGTGTACCGGCCATTAGTCTTACATTGGTGGGAATTGAGGAATATTGTCGGACTAAACTGAGTGGAGCTGGATGGACAATGAGGGGTCCACATAATTGTTGCTAGTATCCACCAATGCCACTGTCACCATTCATTCTCTGTATTTTCTATATCTTCTAACCTTTGGTTGGTTGGTTGTTGGAGTTTTACGTCCTGGCAACAGCTAAGGTCATATCAGGACGGGTACCGACTTGCGACAGTGCGCACTCATGGCAACTTCATAGTGCTGCCCCACTGGGAGACCAGGCCACGAGCATCACGACCTGAAATCCCACTCAGTCACATTATCCTGACACTGAACCAACCAGTCCGTGCCATATCCTAATAATGTTGAGTGCCATGCTAGAAAGCGACAAGTATTACTATTAATTTTTAAGTCACTGGTTTGACTCGACCAGGACTCGAACCCTTAGGTTCGAATCCTACGATCGAATCTTGACGGAAGCTCAACTCATTTGGACATCCCATCCCGTCTGGTATATTTCCTAACCTTTGCTTAAATATATTACAGCCAGAGAAATGTCCTCCACAAATAGATCACATAAGCTGTGACATTTACTGCTGTATGTTCGCAGGATAAGATAAGCACAGCATTTAAAGCTTCCCCCGGGGAGTGGGTGTGCAATTGGCGGACAGTGTAGTGTTGCACAATGGGACCTGGGGGCGGGTGACAGTTGGAGGGGCGACCTAGAACCACCCCTGCCGTAGTGCCTAGTGGACTGTCAGGACGGAGATGTGCTTAAATATGTCACTGGTCTCCCAGCCACCGGCAGGGGGCGGCGGTGTCAGCTGACTGCAGTCCCGCCTGCCCCCGTCTCACTCCCCCCCCCCCCACCCACCATAGATACGACCGTCTCCTTCCTCTGACTCCTTACTTAGAATGCAAACGCTCATAGTTAATTGTAACATGTGTCCAATAGTTAACAGTCAAGTTAAAAGAAAATGGTTGCCTAATCTCCGTCCCCATCGCCACCAGCCCCCCCCCCCTATATCCCCTTCCTCCAACACCCCCCCCCACCCCCCCCACAGACAAACACAATTCGATGCGGATGTCCGTCGCCATCTCACCGCCACTTCCCCCATAGTGTAACAGTCCTTTTAACCTCCTCACACCAACCGGCCATTTCGGGTCGCCTCCCGGCCATGCTAACACTGCCTCCCCCCCCCCCCCCGCGACCACCGGCTCGCCTCCCTGCCTGTCCACGGACGGCGATTCTCACAATGCTGACATATATAGCTGCCATCAATATGGCACTATTGCGCCTCACGGAATCGCTAGACTCAGTCGACAGATCACCAAGGCGCCAGTTCCTGACACCCTCTTTCCCTAACCCGTGCCATCCGAGCAGACACATCTCTTACCCTGCCAGTTTGACCAAAACAAAGAGAACAATTTAAAAAAAAAAAGAAAAAAAAAAGTAAAATAAGAAAAAAAATCACACTTCCGGAAAAATAAATCGGATTCCACATTCCAATTCACTAGCTTATCTCCGAGGCGTTTACAAACGACTCTTCAACACGAATTGTCCAAGAACAGAATTATTATTTTGTGTTTCTCTATTTTGGTGGGGGGTTTCTCCCCTTGTAATTTATTAGTGCTACACTTTTTGGTGAAGTCCTTTTGTTAGTATATTGATAGTTTCTGGCATTTGAATTCTTGGTGCAAAGAACCTCTGGCGAAGTTTTATTGTTTACTGTTTATTTGTGGTTGCCAGTGTGCGGCTTGTTTGGAAACTGGGTCTATGGTGAAATGGTTTTGCTTCTTTACTGGTAGTTCTTTATAGGTGTCTTAATGAAGTGGTCTTATTGCCGGATTTTTGATGGTTATTATCATGTCGTATTATGTTTTGGTGTTGGTTAACTCATGGTGCATACCAACTGATTTGTTAGTACAACATTCCGTACCCAAATAAAGTCCAACCCACCCCTAATGAAGAGGTTTCGCTATTTGTTTATTGGTAATATACAGTGCCTGGTTTATTAGTACAGCACGCCTTGTATGAAGTGGTTTTGTACTTGATTTATTAGTAATTCCCAAACGTGGATTGGTAGACCAACCCTCCCCTGATGAAGTGGTTTTGTTGCTTCGTTATTAATCGCTCCCAGCGTGTGGGTTCTTAGTACAACCCACCCTGAATATAAGTGGTTTTGTAGTTGGTTCAGTAGTAAACCTTAGAAGTGCAATTATGAAGTGGTTTTGATACTTGTTTATTAGTTATTCTCAGACATGGCTTGCTTGTCTAATGCAGCCTAGAAGAAGTGGTTTTGTAGTTGGTTTATTAGTGATTCCGAGAAGTGGCTTGCTGGTGCGACACTCCCCTTATGAAGTGGTGTTATAGATGATTTATGAGTAATTCCCAGAAGTGACTTGTTAGTATCACGTGCCCCCGATGAAGTGGTTTTGACTTGTTAGTATCACGTGCCCCCGATGAAGTGGTTTTATAGTTGGTTTATTAGTTGGTTTATAAGTGATTCCTAGAAGTGGCTTGTGAGTGCAACTTGCCCCTGATGTAGTCGTTTTATAGCTGGTTTATTACTAATTCCAAGAAGTGGACTCTTATTGCGACACGCCCCATATCAAGTGATTTTGTTGTTGGTTTATTAGTGATTCCCAGAAGTGGCTTCCTAGTGCAAGGCGTCCCTACCTTGTGCTTTTATAGTTGGTTTATTAGTGATTCCCATAAATGATTAGTTGGTGCAAAACCCCCCGGATGAGGTGGTTTTTATAATTAGTTTATTTGTGATTTTCATAAGTGACTTGCTATTGCAACACCCCCCCCCCTGATAGAATGCTTTTATAGTTGGCTTATAAGTAATTCCCAGAATTGGATTTCTAATGCAACACTCCCCCCCCCCCCGAATGAAGTGGTTTCATAGTTGGTTTATTAATACTTCCCAGAAGTGTCTTGCTAGTGCTATATGCGTCTGGTGAAGTGTTTTTTTTAGGGATTCCCATAAGTGCCTTGCCAGTGCGGCGTGCCCCTGATGAAGTGGTTAACGCGGCCCAGTCGCAGCCGGCGTCGTACGGCGGCACTACACGCCCATCACAACTAATGGCCGCGCTTCCGATGGGAAATGTCCCGCGCTCCACTCACCCACACCCAGCCTAACCTGCTGCAGAGGAGCAAGCTGAGCAACAGGAGGTGCATCCTGTGTGTGTGTGTGTGTGGAGGGGGTGGTGGTGGGGGAGGTGGTGGTGGGGAAGGTGTAGGGAGGGTGAAGCACAGGAAACAGGAGATGGCTGACAAATCGACGCCATGCAAATCGCACACTAAGAGACTGATGGAGTGTGCGGCTATGGTTCCTGCTAGCGGCGCTATGGGAGACAGGAAGAGACTGTCAGATCTGTGAGTGCGGAGGGGCGGATCAGTAGTGTAACCGGAATTAGGCATGCAGAAGTGGAGCATGCCTCCTTACACGAATCCGGAGCGGCGTTACACCAACTAGAAGCTTTGTGTGACGTCATAACTGAATGGGCAGCGTCAGCGGGATCCCACTTTGGATCCATCATATGAAGATTTGAGGACTACTAGAAACCCCATAAATGGCAATCGAAAAATGGAGCTAAACATTGGAACAAAACCTTCAATTTTTTCAATTGTAATTCTTACTTTTTTGTTCATTGCTCTATATTCGTGAGATCATAAGAAAAGTGGAATTGGTGAGAATTGAAATTATTTTCAGGTAAAGATCTTTTATTTAAACTACATTTTTGGATCTACTACGGGGATTTGCGCCTGAACTCTTCATTTGCATATATTTATTAAATTCCTGGATAGTGTTTGTTTATTGGGCGTTCACGTCCCATCAATATCTAGTGTCATATCAGGATGGGTACTGACATGTGAAATTGCACACCCATGCCGATTTTATAAGTGCTGTCCAACTGGGAGACCAGGCCACCACCATAATCTGACTTCCCAATCAGTCACCTTAGCATGACACTGAGCGAACCTGTCCTTGGCCTACCCTAGTAATGCCAAACGCCAGACTTGGAGGTGACAAGTATCAATTTGAGAAGTCATTGGTGTGACTCAACCGGGATTCAAATTCCCAACCTTCCGGATGGAAAGCCTGCACTCTACCGATTTGGAAAACACGTCCGTCCGGTCCTGAAAGCTGTTGCTAATGATTTCTTTGTATGCCCCCACCTCTGCCAATTTGGATTTCCACCGCTGAGGATAACTTACAGCGTCATCAAAGGCCAGTTGGTCTCATACCATGTCTATGTGGTGTGGGACGTTAAAAATCCCTTGGGTCGGTAAAAGTGTAGGCTCGGGCTTTCTATCGACAAACTGTCTAATGGTGAAAACAAGTCTATTCAGGCTTATCCATAATAGGCAGTATAAATCTTCAAGAAAATGATGTAAATTACAATTCAATGTGCACACAGTAATACATATCTTACTTCGAAGGCTAAGCCATTAATTTAATTGTTCCTTCAAAGTGAAATAAAATAGATTCTAATGATCAACACAATACACAGTAAAACCTGTCAATACCGACCGCTCCACAGATCGACCACTCCCCTATATCGATCGCTTTATTTCGGTCCCAACAATACCATTGTAAGGATATACAAACTCTCTAAACCGACCACCTCCCTAAATGGACCACTTAAAGTCGGTCCCCATGGTCGGTCGATTTAGAGAGGTTTTACTGTATTCATGAATTATGTCAGAAACTGAAAACCATCGGAGTACGAGCAACATAATATGCAAATTTAATATTGTAACACAATATGCGTAACACAATATTGCAATTGTAAGATCAAAGAAATACCGATATATTTACTTGCACTGACCAAGTACTTACGCATGCCGGGAGGAGATACCCTGTATCACATATCAGCCATTTTCATACCTACATCACTCGCTGGCACTAATCGGTAATGCCATGGATGCTGCATGACGGCACACAATTATATCAATATATTACAAGCATCACTGCATTTATGGACTCTGTAGGCATGCGCGACTCAGCCTCGGCCAACTTACTCATTACTCTCCTATGTACTCTTAGGTATTGCATCCAGCCAAGATTCTTGTATCCTTATCATATTACTCTTGCCTAAAGATACATCACAGCTATCACAACACAATAAATATAAAAAATCATAAATCAATCCCAGCAACCGCCTTTTCCAATTACAGTACAACCCCGTTAAACCAAGCTCGGTTAAACCAAACGATCTGTTAATCCAAACTTTTTTCGGCGGCCTGGCAAAATACTACCATTTATCATATAAAAAAGTTGGTTAAACCAAAGTCGGTTAATCCAAAGGAACAGTTAATCCAAACAAAATCGTCGGCCTCAGGCCACTTCCGGTACAGTTAAACCAAACTTTCATGTGGTTATAAGGTCATCTGAGACTTTTTTATATGATAAATCGTAGTATTTTGCCAGGTCGCCGAAAACAGTTTGCATTAACTGATCGTTTGATTTAACCGAGGTTAGTTTAATGGTGTTAAACTGTATATACATAAAACACAGTAATCATAGTGTCCACATACATTGCACATTGCAGATTGCACATTGCACATTGCACATAGTGTCCACATACATTGTACATTCATAATGTACCCCCGTTTTATCCAAAGCCAAGTGAAAGTGAAAGCTTGGTTAAACCAATGATCGGTTAATCCAAACAAATTTCTAGGGTCCCTTCAAGTTTGGTTTAATGGGGTTATACTGTATATAGAACCAACTCCAAATGTCATTGAATAACGTAACCAACCATCTAATCCACCCATTTCATCTTCCACGATTATTAATGCAAATTGCATTCAACGAGTAGACTAGAGCTAGAGCGCATTCAGCTGAGTATAAACTCCTTGTCCAGATGGCTTTATATAACATCAATTTGATTATCCGCTTGCAGTGATTGCCCCCCCCCCCCTCAAGGACTGCTCAGCCAGCCTCATGATGCTTGGAACAGATGAGGCAGAGACCTCAGTGCATGATATATTACAATCATTACGACACCCCTCGGTAGGGGGACACGCCGGGACAGCTGAATTGGTAAGAGCGGTGGCTCATAGGTTTCAGTGTAGGAGTTTGTGTATTCAAAGCACAACCAAATTGACTTCTGGGGTGTTTGTAACCTTACCCTGGTTACCAGCTGCAGTACTGCAGCATTATAGAGAGGCACCAATAAATCGGCCCAATCTTTGGTTGAAGAATAATCTTCTGGTGGGATGGTTGTAGAAGCTGGGGGGATGTCTTTACAATGATTACACGACGAGTCGTAGGCGAGGTCCAGAATCACTCTGGTCCCGCGCAACCAAATCAAACTTACCAAATTTATACGTGACGCTTGTCGCTACCAACCCTTTCATCCAGCATTAATTGGATAGGGCTTGTTAGGGAGGTATCCATACCTTAAATGTTCTCATGACCTAAAACCCCAACACACAAATCAGAGCATATGGGCTTTCCAATTCCATAGATTAGTCCGTCCCTATGTGATATCCATTAATTGGATAGGGCAAGTACTGGATAGGGAGGTATCAGGATAATGTAAGTGAGTGGGATGTGGGATCATAGTACAGCAGGGGGGCTGGTCTCTCTCTAAGGCAGCACTATAAAGGAGTCTTTAGTGCACACAGTCACAAGTCGGTACTGGTCCAGAAATGACATTAAATGTTGTCACGACGTAAAATCCCAACAAACACAAATCAGAGTATATGGGCTGTGCAATTCCATCTATCAGTACGTCCCTATGGGATAAGCAGATATAACTATCCTGATTTTTTAGTGTCTTAGCATAGGCAATTCTTTCTCACAGTTAATGACTTTCCACTTATCTCTATCCCTTTACGGCCAATCTATCTCCCGAGGGATTAGTACACTGCTGTTCAGATTATATACTGCATATCATATATATATATATATATATGTGTGTGTGCATATATATATATGTATATATATATGTATATATATGCATTTTTTAAATAGGCCCAGGGTCAGAGTAGTTGTCCGTTCTCTCGGTACTCTGATGTCCCGGCCTCGTGTCAGCCACATATTTCAGGTGGCGCCATATATATAAATATATATAAATAACGTGTTCGATTTAAGCAATTTTTCTAAATCAAACGTAGCTTGTTGCTTGTCTATTTCTAATCCAGTTAAGGATAAAGCAACAATCGTCTGTCCTCTGTGTCCGGTTACTAACAATAACAGGACCGCGACCTTAAAACCTAACTGTTTTATATCTAACCACGAGTTGTGAGGCCAAGCCTGAAACAACTTAAATACTATAGAAACATCCCAAAACCGACTATACTTTGGTTTTGGAGGATTCCTTTGATAAATTGAACGAAGTAAATAACAAATAACATAATGTTTTCCAACTGTTTCGCCATCAATTCTAGGTAATATAATTGATAACGCACACCTCGCCGCATTAATCGATCCAAAGGAAAGTCCTTCATCCTCTAGAGAACGAAGAAACCGAGCTACTTGTGAAATCTTTGGATTTGTTGGCTTAACTTTCATTAACAAACAATGTACACCCCATTTCTTTAAATAGGTTGTATACATTTTGACAGTTCCTGGCCTCCAGGCATCCGATACTATCCTATCCTCAGTAATTCTGTCCAATCCAAATTGCTGTAGCTGCTTCCTTAGAAAAGGAATGCCAATAGGGGCGTCGTTGACACGTCGCCGTGAACCACTAGCGGTCCGTGGTGCGTCAGATTCCCGAGTTTTCTTGGGAATCGTATACGATCTTTTGCCAGTTGTGAAACTGCTGGCAGCCAAGGTTGCGTGTCCCAATCGGGCACCACCAGTATCGCATGTGTCCCTTCCAAGCCGATTTTTCTCACTACTCGGCTGATAATGCTAAATGGTGGGAAAATATAAAAATAATTATTTTCCCAGGTAATAGCAAACGCATCTACTTTCCAAGCATCCGGTTCAGGATGCCAAGAAACATAACAGGGTAACTTGTTATTATTTCGTGATGCAAATAAGTCAACTTCAGGTGTACCCCATTTTTCACAAACGAAGTTAAACAAATGTGTAGAGAGAGACCACTCTAAATGGTCATGGAAATTTCTACTTTTATAATCTGCAAGTGTATTTTGTGACCCTGGAATATGCGCTACAGTCAGCCAGACTTGTTGAGCCTGTGCCCAGTTCCAAATCAGTTTAGATAACTGATTGCAAGACTTTGATTTGGTTCCACCCATGTTACGAATATATGCCATGGCAGTAGTATTATCAGTTAGTATTCTAACCTGTGATTTATTTATCTTTACTAAACTACGTAAGCCCAGATAAATAGCACGCAATTCTAGTGCATTAATATAGTCTGATTTTTCATCATCAAGCCATCTACCTCCTGTTGTGACCCCATCTCGATGAGCTCCCCAACCTTCTAACGAAGCATCAGTAGTAATTACTGTATTAGGTTCCGCCATGCGGATTGGATTTGGTGAACTTGCTATATGTTGCATCCACCATCCAATATCCTGTAACCCTTCTTGCGAAATAAACATCTTTCGCTCAAAATTGCCTTTAGTTCGTGTTAACGCTAAATTTTTATCTATTTCTAGCGACTTAATATGGGCCTTCCCATATAACACAGCAGGTGCATATGAGGTCATTATGCCAATAAGAACAGCAACCTGTCTAATTTTTGGCTTTGATAACTTAATAAGCTGAGTCGCTGTAGTCATAAACTTAATTAGTTTTTGTTCTGTTATCGACACTGTAAGGGACTGTGTATCCAGAATAAACCCTAAACATTTGAGTTGTTTTGTTGGTTTAAACACTGACTTTTGTTGATGTACATAAAACCCCAATTTAGTGAGTAATGCACATAAATCCAAAACTGCATTCACACAACCAATTTGTGTTGATGCTATAATAAAAGAATCATCTATGTATGGAAACATTATGTGACCCTTCCTCGCCATTACCGAGAAAACAGGTTTAAGCAATTTAGTAAATAAACGTGGCGCACAAGCTAAGCCATTCGGCATGCAGGTAAACTCATAGAGTTGGTTATCCCAAATAAATCGAAGAAATTTTCGGTATTGTTCCATTATGGGAAGCGTATAATATGCATCCTGTAAATCAACACTAGCCATCCACGCATCTGGTGTAATCAGATCTCGTGCCGTATCTAGAGAGAACATTTTAAAATGTCGATATTCCACCCTTTTATTAAGGATTGTTAAATCCAGGATCATTCGAACATCACCATTAGGCTTCGGTCTCGAGAAAATGTTTGAAATAAACTGTCCTGAACAGTGTGTCACTTTTTGTATAATTCCTTTCTCAAAGAATTTATGTACCTGTTTAGTTAGTGCGTCTCGTTCAACTGGTTGAATGTTATATGGAAAAGGTATTATACTTTGTACAGGAATTTGTGTAAAGGGAATTTGAACACCCCTAACTATTTCTATAATTTCTTGGTCACTAGTAATTTTGTGCCACTCAGAAATATGATTACTAATATTACCAGCCACAAAGTTGCTTACAGTTTGTGTGTTTTTAGAGGCTGCAGGGACTTGTAAAGTTTGTGTTTGGACCTCTACTTGGACCCGCCCCTGGGGAAAGGTCTCGACGAGTTGAACCCTCGGCCTATTGGCCGTGCGGTGTTGTCGGTCCAGCCTGGGCGAGCGCCCCGGCCCCGAAACCCTTGACCGAAGTTTGAACTCGGTCTGGTTCCTCTGGTGAACCGTCGTGGACGAAAATCCCCTCGTGACTTTTTGAAACGAGGAGCTTCCTGTTTCTTCTTGCCATCCATGTTTTTGCCACTCTTGGCTGCAGTCTCTACCTCTTTATAGAGGTATTGTAGTTGACCGCCAAACATCTTGGTGTTATCTAAAGGTTTCCCTTTAATCGGCTCTGGAGCAAGATAGAGCGTAAACTCCTTCCCCTCATTATCGGTAACCTTCTTAGAGCGAGCCACTTCTTTGCCAGCATCTGTGCAAACTGACTTGAAGACATTTTCATATCTTCGAAACGACAGGTAATTACCTGCCGCCGCTAGCACTGCAATGCCTTTGTCCATTGTCTTAGCCAAAGACGAGAACTTATTTTCACTCTGCATCCTATTAGCCACAGGAACAATAGCTGTTAGGGTAGCCAACACTGCCTTATGCACTGTGTGCAACACATCCTCAAACTTCTTACGGTCATCCGTCATATTGACATCCCGATCCATTTCTTTAATGATGGAGTTGGGAACACCCTTTATGCCTGTTAACTCATCTCCTAACTTGGAGATAACCTCCGCCGGTTTGAACGTGCGAAAATGACCATTCACGGTCTCGCGCATAAGCGTAGTGGTTTTAACCCGCTTAGCCTTTGGCTTCTCCACCTTCTTAGCCACTTTAGTGCCAATGTCCGCATAGACCCCTTCATATATGGTGTCTGAGTCTGATTCCGTAGAAGTAGACTCAGTGGACGACTCAGAAGAAGAATATTTCCTCTTCCTCTTCTTCTTTTTGGACTTAGTCTTCCGCTTTTTGCGAAAACCAGTCTCTGCCCGCTCCTTGGTGAATTCATCACCCGAAGAAATCACCTGTTTCTTCTTCTTCCTCCGTTTAGGAGAAGGAGGAGGAGGAGCCTTAAGCTCCACCGCCGAGTCTGTGTCCAAGAAATCCTCAAACGAATCCTCTTGGACACTCGGCCTACGCCGCTTCCGAGACACAGGCGATTTGGCAGTCAAGATGTGGCTTTCCAATCTTGCAAAGCGAGCCTCCCAATCTGGAGGCGCAGGCACATCAGGCACTGCATCCTCGTCCGGGTCGGAGAGGATATGCGCCCGGGGCTGTGTCGACGGCCCTGCCGACAACACAGGTGAGGAGTCGTACTCCTCGTCCACTCCACTCGGAACACGCCCCTCGGCTGCTGCTGCACCGCGCTTACTCCGCTTCGTGGCCATCGGGAGCTGAAACAAAAATTTTTGGTCAGTCCCGGTATATATATATGTCACAATATGGTTGTTTCAAACTCATTTGGACATCTATTGGTGTTAAAGAACGTGTTTATACCGTTATAACACAGGCGTAATAAGCTAAATTTGTGCGTGGGTTGTGGGTCAAGCCCAAACCTTACGCGGGGTCGGGACCAGTGTATCGGCCCGCCCATCCCTCTGTTCCGCACACTTCTCCCACCTGTGACTACTACGTCAACAAGTTGGAGAAAATGCTACGAAACTCGGAGAAACGCCTGAAAAAGTTTTGTCTAGGGGAGTCTATAAAAGAAACCCAGGAGCATCTCCAACATTACTCTCTATTAGAGTACGAGAGAATTTCCACATGAGATAGGGCGAAACCCACATCTCTACCCATAGTCACACGGTGACCCGGGTGTTGACATAACCGCTAATGACCGGTTTGGTTCCTTCGAGAAACCCACTCGAGTGTTCTATCCTTGGTTGTTTATAACCAAATAACTCGTCCAAATTGGACCAACGAAAGTCTAAACTTTCCATAATGATGCTCTAATGCATCATAATTAAGCTAACCACAGTTTTTATTATACTTACTGCGTATTTGCTTGTATGTAGACTAATTTTGCCGGAGCAACCCAACGACACGTTATCCAGTCGTGAGTTGTATATGCTAATTGTTGGTACCGGACGTGCTTACCTCTCCCTAGCCTGAGGCTAGCCTGAGGCTGTTTACCGAGGTAAAATATATATATATATGGTACTGTCTCAAAAGGTGCTAAGCAATATGGGACAATACTTTGTCCATTGTAACAATAAACATACTATCTGCTTATGCATTTGCTCAGGATAAACTGATTTATTTTGTACATGGTGTTTCATAATCCCAATAGAACACATATTGATTTGAAGCAAATGTCCTTGTGTTTTCAGTGCAACTGTTTCTGTGCTGTTTTTGTGTCAATCGTTACAATGGACAAACAAAAGAAGAGATATCACCTTTTGAGACAGGCTCATAATATACACATCCATATAGGTGTCTGTATGTATGCTACTGACAGAGCTAGCAAGATGTGGATACCAAACATTGTGGATATGACATGTGATCCATATTAACCGACATAGAAATATGATGGTCTAGAACCTTAAGTTATTTATATACACGCCCAATTAATTAAAACAACACACACATCTATGTGTTATTTTTTCTTGGGTCTTGCTTCATCTCTAGTTATTATTCAATCTCTCACCCCACGAATACGCCCAACTTTATTGTTGATTGATTGGGGTATTATGTCCTAGCAATACATGTGGTCAAATCAATATACGTATATACTTGCAACAATGTCAAGATGACATTAGACTGTTGCTCCACTGGGATCCAATGCTACCATGACAGTGTATCCCATTCAGGCAAATGATATTGGCACTGAACCAACCTGTCCATGCCTGTCCTAATTCTTGAAGATGCATACTGCCTATCATGGATAAGTCTGAATAGACTTGTTTTCACCATTAGACAGTTTGTTGATAGAAAGCCCGAGCCTACACTTTTACCAACCCAAGGGATTTTTAAGCTCCCACACCACATAGACATGGTATGAGAGCAACTGGCCTTTGATGACGCTGTAAGTTATACACAGCAGTGGAAATCCAAATTGACAGAGATGGGGGCACGGGGAATCGAACCACTGATCTTCAGATTAGGAGTCCGACCTAGAAAAAAGTCAGACACTCTAACCACTCCGCCACAGAGAACAAACACCACAATATTTTCAAGCACAAGACAATCTAGCAGCAAATATAAATGTTCAAAATCGTTGCTTGCTTACTTGATTGTGGTTTAAAGCCTTGTCAGCAGCAAGGGCAATATTCATGGCGAGAAGTGATAACATTAATCTGTCATAGTCAACCATCGATTTAACATCGAATGTTAAACCTAAAATTAATTATCCATTGTGTATTAAATAAACTTACAAACAATATAAAAGCTCACAATCAATTGTGAGAATTGTTGGAAAAGAACATAAAAACCTCGATAAAATGCCCTGATATCATTTAAATTTTTTGTTTGTTTTTGTATAAAGTGCATAGGGCACGGTCCTCAGGAGAACTAACATTTGTTCTAAAATCACTCAAATCAAGCATGCTGTTTGCATTGGAAAATTATCGGTCCAAGGACATTAAATCGGGACAGTTTAATCAGACAGGTGTTTGAGTGTCAGAAAGAATGGTAAGTCAATTTCATAGAACATGTCACTGCTGAAGGCTTTACTATCCAACATATGTGTGGGGGATCGAACCTATAACCGCATGCACGGGAAGCCGGTGCCCTAACGACTCAGCCATCAGCTTCGATTTCAAACTTCCATATACAGTAGAACCCCGTTAAACCAAGCTCGGTTAAACCAAACGATCAGTTAATCCAAACTTTTTTTCCCTGGCCCGGCAAAATACTACCAATTATCATATAAAAAAGTTGGTTAAACCAAAGTCGGTTAATCCAATGTATCGGTTAATCCAAACAAAATTCTCGGTCCCAGGCCACCTCCGGTACAGTTAAACCAAACTTTCATGTGGTTTTATGGTCATCTGAGACTTTTTTTATATGATAAATGGTAATATTTTGCCAGGTCGCCGAAAAAAGTTTGGATTAACCGATCGTTTGATTTAACCGAGGTTGCTTTAATCAGTGTTAATGGGGTTAAACTCTATATACATAAAACACAATAATCATAGTGTCCACATACATTGTACATTCATAATGCACCCCCCCCCCATGTTTGCCAAAGCCAAGTCAAAGTCAAAGCTCGGTTAAACCAATGATCGGTTAATCCAAACAAATTTCTAGGGTCCCTTCAAGTTTGGTTTAACGGGGTTATTCTGTATATATAGATGGACATCTCCGACCCTTAACCGGACCTGGTGGCGGAAGCAGTAAGAGTGCTTCCTGGGTGGAAGGTCAGGAGTTTGTATTTTGTCTGAGTCAACCAATGACTTACAACATTGATACTTGCTGCTCCCTAGCCTGGTACTTGGCATTACTAGCATACAACAATGACTTGTGAGCTCAGTAGTAATTTAATGTGACTGAATGTGAAATCAGGTCATGTCAGTCTGGTCTCTCCGTGGGGTAGCACTATAAAGTCACCATGAGTGCGCACTGTCACAAGTCGGAACCCGTCCTGATATGACCTTAGATGTTGCACGGGTCTGAAACTCCAACAATATACCAACAGGCTAGCTCCTACGACTGCTTTGAGCTGCATCTACTTGTGTCTCACCTATCCGGAGAAGCCTGCTTGGCCCTGACCCTGCTTGGCCCTGACCCCGCCTACACCAAATCACCCCGGCAGGTTCGGTTTAGTTTATTGGCTGATTATTCCGCTGTCCCTCTAGGTCTTACCACTCGTTCATCATTTCTACCTACTACACTCTATTCCTAAACAACGCATACATGTAATATATGTGCATATAGCACACCACAAAAGGACATTTATAACAGGCATAGGGGGTTCATGTTCGGGGTGGGAGGAGACGGCAGCCTATCCGCGCTAGGAATCCCAGCTTCCCGGCACTAGGGTTCGCGGCTTCCCGGCGCCGAGACTCCCGGCACCGGGTCTCAATTCAAATAATATAAATATAAATAAAATGTGAAAACCAACAATAAAATAAATGAAATATAAATGCACTGATATACAAGGTAAGTTTAATGATAATGTTGCTGTACCAGCAAGAAATGCCATATTCGTAGGGATTATTCATCACATGCATAATTACAGTGTTATTTATGAGCATAGCTTACTGGCCTCCCGGCACCAGGCCTTCTGGCACCGGCCTTCCCTTAAATAATATGAATAGAAATAAAAAGTGTTAACCAACAATAAAATAAATCAAATACAATAATATTTAAGGTAGGTTTTTCTTAATGTTGTACCAGCAAGACAAGCCATATTTGTGGTCATTATGCATCAGATGCATAATCACAGTTAATTACTTATTATGCATATATATATAATGGTATGCAAAAAATATATCTAAATGATGTACAACAGTCCCCACAGGACCTCCCCCAGTGGCAAGTGGAAGTATATGAGTGGGACAGAGACCAGCATAAGCCCCCATGGTTGGCTGGAGGTTCCTATATTGGTTGGGATTCATGGCTATACCAACACATTACTATCATGGGCAGTTCTGGCCTGTAGCCATGTGTTTTAACTAATGAATTATTTCCTAATATTCACTCTGAATTTAGTCAATCCAGTCCCAACTAAATGTCCTAGCAATATCCATGAAATTACATATAATCTTTTGCTTTCTAGTGATGTATTCCAATATGAAAACATCCCAAAACTCAGTGTGCCACAACCATATGTGTGAACCTGCACATTAATCCTATATCAAATTTGACCTTTGTAATTGAACCGGGGGTCATATGAGGTATGCAACCACCATAGCCCAAACGAAGTAACCTCTCCAATCTGATAAAGAAAACTGTCCTTTCTGTCGGGAAAGAGTCGATCTAATCGATTCAGCCCTAATCCGCCTCACATCGCGTTCACACGGCAAAATGTGAGGCGAACTAGGCAAGGCGCTTCATATGAGGCGGATTAAATCGCCCGTGTGAACACGGCTTTAAGCCGTGTTCACACGGGCGATTTAATCCGCCTCATATGAAGCGCCTTGCCTAGTTCGCCTCACATTTTGCCGTGTGAACGCGATGTGAGGCGGATTAGGGCTGAATCGATTCATATGATTCGCTTCATATAAACCACCTAGCGAGGTGGTTTATATGAAGCGAACTAGCTTAAGCACTGGTTCTTATGGACGTGCTCATGCGCAGATATCCACTTCCGCCTTAAACCGATTCAAAGCACTGCCGTGTGAACGCAAAACTAAATCAATTCATATGATTCGCCTTGTCTAAATCGCTTTATATTTTTCCCGTGTGAACACGGCTTAAGACTGCACCTACTGTGCGGTCCTGAATATTATATTGCTGGAAGCCTTAAAGCCGCCTGCACCCGAAGGTGTTTGTTTATTTATGTTAAACTTTTTTGTTGTTGTTAGTGTTGAATACTTATTTTTACAGTCTACAAAGAGGAAGACATTGCACTATCCTAATTCTACTTCCAATATTCTACAGACCTCACATATAGGGTATTATATTGGTTTAGGGTTTTCTTTTCTTTTTGTGTTCCCGCATGGTTCTTTTTTGTATTTAGGGAAGGGGATCTATATAATGACTTGGCCATGCAAACTTGCCCATCACTTTACGAAATAAAAAAAAATCAGCCTTAAGTGGAGAGTATAGTGTCTAGATGGGAATAGTAGTGGTGTGGGTGTGGGTGGGTGTGGTAAGCCATTGGAGTGTGCAGAACATGCGTCGCATCAAATTAAACCCCACGTGACTTGCCAGCTTGCGCATGCTCACAAGCAACGTGAGCATAATTTTGAACACACCCTACCTTTGTACCGGGTACATGTGTTTATCTGCATCTCCCGATAGCGAGGCCTATACTGAATTTTAATCACATTTTCCTCAATCCACATATCTTGCCATTTAATTGAATTCGCTGTTGGTCTAATATGCAGAATAATGTGTTAATTAAATTAATATTATTTATATATCTATGTTCTAGTAGTCGTCTAAAGCTGCATACATGTATTTGGATGAAAGAATCACATTTTCGAAACCAAAACACTTCCCTGGATTTGATCATACACATATGGAACTTAGATAATGGTGAAGTATATATACTTGGAAGATAGAAGGGAAAAGACCAAGAGGGAGAAGGAGAACAACATGGATGGACAACATCACTGAGTGGACAACAATGAGCTATGCGGAATGCGTGAGAGGAACGAATTACAGGAAGAGATGGAGGTCCATTGCAGCCAACCTTCTTCGAGAAGACGGCACCCATTGATGATGATGATGATATATAACAACATTTATTGATTCCCGGAAGGAATACTAAGTCAATTTAACTGAAGATGTAACTGCTGAATACTATAGTGTTCAGCATGTTATGTCTCTTCTGGAATTAAATCTATGTGCATTCCGAAATTAATAGTTCATGTTTGTACTTGGAATATCTCCAAAGTTGACCTTTTAAAATAAAAGTTATTTCAAAGATATAGCAAAATACATTACAATTATCAACTGCATACATTCATCTGAAAAGGGGGGACAATCCTCGGGCAAATGAAACCAAAGACAAACAACTAATAATAGACCCCATATTTGACTGACAAATAAAGTACTTGATCTCATGAAAGCATCCACTTGTTTGGACCAAAGAGAAATCTAGATTTGAGCCAACACCTCCTTGTCAATAAAATTATGGGGGGATTATTAAGCCGATTAAAATGGTTTGCTCAACAAATCTGTTTCGATAATGAGCTTTTCATAACCCAGTAACATTACAAACCTCATGCCCTATGAACCTTGGGGCGTTATTTTCATCTAAAAATGTATTATGAAGCAAAGCCTAATATATGTGACTTAGAGCCGGCACACATTTTGTTTTATATATCTGATACTAATTTGTTTATTTTGGATTTGACCTCTGAACAACATTTAAGGTCATATCAGAACTAGCAGTGACTTGTGACACTGCGCATTCATTAGGACTGTCACTGCCACTGGCACAATAAATTACCCAATATCCGACTAAGTCACATTATCGTATATACTAAGCTAACAAGTTCTTGTCCCATTCTAAAAACCGTAAAGCACCATGCTATGTAGCGACACATCAATTTAGTAAGTAATTGGTTTGACTTGGCCGGGACTCGAACACCCGACCTTATGTCCTGGAAGAGGACTGATTATATCCTACTATATATATATATATATATATATATATATATATATATATTCACAGTCTCTGACTATATTCAGCAATTGTGTATATATACATTCTCTGCTATATTCTAGACTCATGCAACATTCCCATTTCAATATAGTGCCGCCATCTGGTGGAATGCTTCGATACCATTATGTGGTAAATCATATCGGTGGTACTATATATTGGTGGAGTTAACAACATTCACGATTACGTGACTCAAAATGGATGTCACTATGGTTGAAGTGACCCAAATTAGTAAAATCCATCAAAATTAATATGAAATGTGCAAGGTAGGCACATACAAACATGCTATTACCAACCCATACATGGCGAAGCATCATTGGAGTATGATGATACAAGTTCCCAGCACCGATTAACAGAGGAGTACTCATCAAAATGACCATACACTTGGTATTATATATATATAGATACTAGACTGTAAAGTTTCCACATGTGTACACTGCCAACCGTCAGTATTCGTCCTAATCTGACTTTAGCTTTTGCTTAGATGTAAACCTAAAAAAAAAACACATCAACAAATCTTAATTTAACTAACCCCTTCAGGCGGTACTTTACTGGCGTAATTTTTTGAACATATCAATCACTTCCTCTACAACCCGTAGCCATTGACAATCCAACTATAAATGTCCACAGAACCTCAACCCCTACAACCGCAGCAGATAAGCCAGCAGTGCTACTGTGGGACACACACAAACACAAAGTGATCAATGATCAATTACCGTGCGGCTTTGTCCAGTTAATTAACATCCCTAACAAATAAAAATAACCAGGTGTTGATTGAGAGATTACCAAACAAAAGAAAAGAAGCTTTGAAACCGAGACGCACTCCATTTGCCGCGAAACATAACTAAAAGTAGTAAACTACAAACCAGAGAGCTGTGAAGCTGGATAATCCTCACAAGCGGCAGAGAAGGTAGCCGGTGTTGCAGTTTCAGCAGCAAACCAGTTTGCGAAGGACACATCCTTTCAAATGCATTGCCAATGGCTGTGAGCAAATCTTCATACAAAAGAAGTGAAATATCTCTACAACCACACCACCTAGAAACAAATCCCTTGGTACACATATAGAAAACATATGTACCAACAAGATTATATTAAATTGATAAGGGTAGGGTTCTGGATTTCTAGTAATTTGGAATAAAACTAATGTTTTGCACTGCGCATACCATCAAACTCAAGACATTGTCAATGGTCGTGAGCAATCTTCATACAGAAAATACAGCAAAACTGAAATATCTCTAAAACCACACCACCTAGAAACAAATCGCTTGGTACACATATAGAAAACATCTTTACCAAAAACATTATATAAATTTATAAGGTTAGTGACGATGCTCTTCGATTTTGATGCATGCACAGAAGCGATCTGTCCCTCGCAAACTGGTGTGCCGCTGAAACTGGAACACCGGGTATGGGGCCTATCTGAGAGACAAATAGTGAAGCTGAAGAAGACAGCCTCCGAGCGATGTCGATGTTGTGATCGTCTGCACATTTAGTGACGACATCAAAGACAACAAGGGCTCAATATCCACGGAGGTGCTGCCAAGCTATTGGGTGAATGGAATGGTCGACAAGCCCCGCTCCCCGCCACCAGCAGGTGACTAACTCAATATATGGCACTAGATGGCGCTGATGACTCCCAGGTTACATCAAGCGCCATCTTGTGGCAGACAAAGCTAGCCCTCTCGTCCCTGAAGACGAGACAGGCGCCAAAGATTCGGCGCGTCCTTTTGTTTCTGGAAGACAATGCAACGACGACGACGTCATCGTCGCCAACCGGAAGTGTGTGCGAAGCTGTATGTACAACGCGGCTGGTACTTCCGGTGCCAGAGATGAATTACTTGCCTCATCAAATAGGTTATTGATAGCAGGAATGCGATAACGATATCGATTTTTGAAATCCAGGGTCAGCTTTCACATTAGAGTGACTGATGGACCCTTTGCATGAGTTAAGGCAGACCACTCTATAATAGACATATATAATATATATAATATACATACTATATATAATATACTGTTTTGTTGTTGGTCCATTACTTGTTTAAGCAGGGGAAATTTCAGTCATAGACGACTGGTCTTCCTCATTCCACTGCTGGTCGATAGAGAGCCTGAGCCTACACTTTTACCGACCCAAGGGATTTTTAACCTCCCACACCACATAGACATGCTATGAGAGCGAGCAGCCTTTGATGATGCTGTAAGTTATACACAGCGGTGGACATCTCAATTGGCAGAGCTGGGGGCACGGGAAATCGAACCACCGACCCTCAGGTTAGGAGTCTGACCTAGAAAAAGGTCAGACACTCTAACCACTCCGCCACAGAGAACGCCACATCATATACATAATATGCCAGCGAGAGTTTGACTCCTCGTCTTGGCTCTTTCTTGTCTACTACATGTAATACATGTAATATATATAATACATGTAATATATATAATATATATAACATATCTTTGCCTGGGCGCTGAACATAGACTTTGCATAGAGAAATAAATGCATAGGCACACACAAATACATCAAGGAAAAGACTAATGTTGACCTCACTTTGACGATCCGAGCTACTTGTACTGCTTACCCCAAGCATGCAACCGTCTTCCCTACAACAGCAACGGTGGCACCACCTGGCGATCGAGATCGCGAATGGTATCCACAGTAAGCCTCCACACGCATGCTTCTCATTGTCTGATCCATATCCCACATCGAGGTAAGACGGACAGACCCATTCCTCAATTCGTGGTTGGCATGATCCTCCCTTTCCATCCACTGCCTTCCTGCCAATTAGTACCTGTATGGGAAAGGATGTGGCCTACTTCCCTACGTGATGGATACTACCAGTGTGCCGGAACTTCCGGTGTCTTCTGGAGAATACCTTTTTTTGTTTAAGGGGCGGGGCGGTATATTCGAAATTGCTCTTTTTGACAACGTCACACAGCGCCACCTATCTGTCCATTACTGCATTACTGCCGATTTTTATACCACAAGATTCTTGGCGATGATACATCTTATGGAGACCAAGTGAGAGTGGTGGTGTGTATTTCCATAGTTACATATTTATAGTCACCTACTCCGATTTAACCATCACATCTTTGTAACAAAACAGGTTACCGAGATTTGATCCATCATATCTAACTTTGATCGTGGTGCACTCATTAAGCGTGTGTTGCTGCACAGAGTGAATAGTAGGTCAAGTTAATTGAAACTTTCACTATTGGAAAATATACCTTTTGTATCTAGGCTTTCAACACACATGCCAAGATTAAATTGTCATATTTTCACTTTTCTAATGTCAATGCACTTGCTATCCGGACCGCACTTCGTCCACACCTCTCGCTATGCCCTCTCCGCTGGCCTTGCTCCTCCTTTATATGTTTGAAAAGGCTTCCAGGAGGGGGAGCTCACCACATTTCACCTTCTACTCTTACTCTGTCTGTGTCTTTGGTTCGCCAGCTGGTCAGCATAGAGCAAATAGACATGGTCCTTTGACTCAACTCTCCTCATTTCTCTTTTCTACACTCTACCCTTTTTTTCTCCCATGCATACTCCTCACCCTGACCAGGGGAGTTGTGTGCTTGGGTGGAGCGCTGTACCTTTACATTTTCTCTCGCTTTGTACTCGTTGCTGGAACCACTGCTGCACCCATCTTTACCCACCCTTCCTCAAAACCCTTGCTGCTGTCGACTGGATACAAGTGCTCAACTACCGCCGGACTGAAGAGATTTGGGGCCGCCTCTATGCTTCGCCGTTACAACGTTGGAAAGATGTCCCCAGCTTCTACAATACTCCCTCATGAAGATTAATCTTCAACCAAAGATTGGGCCGATTTAGTGGAGCCTCTCTATAAATGTTGCAGTTCTGCAACCTGTAACCGTCATGAGGTTACAAACCACCCCCAAGCCAGCAGCCAGCCAATGTCAACGGATACTGTTCCATGAAACTAAAATAAAATAGATTATAATTAGCAAGGCAACATAGTACACGATCTAAAGAAGGTGCACAAACTCAAACTATCGGATTATGCAACTGCACTAATTATGCATCCATACTGTCTGATCAGATTTCATAATCCAATGCTGCTTCATGTGATGCATTAAAGAAAATATTTCGGCAATATTTCTAAAGATAAATATAATCGGTTGAGGACGATAATCTACCTTGCTTTGCTTTGGAGTAACTTTTATATTAAATAATCAACATTGCAGATACATAAAAGGAAAATGGAAAAGCATCAGTTCATAAAATCACTTGGGGGATTTAAAGAGGCCAAGATGGAGACTTGATCCATTAAAGAGGTAGCAACAACTCAAGCACCACTTTCCATAAATCATTTGGCATTAATTAATGTAGGTTCTTTAAATTACGCAACTCAAGCCTCACTTGAGACTAATGCCATTATTTAATGTGGTTTGTTTTGTTTACACAACTCAAGCACCACTTTGCCAAATCCTTATCATTTGCCATTAATTAAAGTGTTGTTTTTGTGTGCTTACACAACTCAAACACCACTTTAGACAAATGTTTATCATTTGCCATTAATTCATATTTTTTCGTATTCTTTTATTACACATACTCCATTATAAATGCACGATGCAATTTTGACCACTAACTCGGTCTTGGACATCAGTCTTAAGCTGTGTTCACACACACACTTTAAATCGATTCATATAAATCGACTTGCCTAGTTCGACGCACATTTGCTGTGTGAATGCAACGCTGTGTCGACTTAGGGCTGACTCGATTCATATGATTCACTTTATGTAAACCACCTCACGAGGTAGTTTATATATAGCGAACTAGCTTAAGCACCTCACATGCATGCACAGTCGAGACCTTAGTTTGTTGACTTTCCGTTCGATCAAAAGCACATATTATATCATTTGGTCTATGAACCTGCTAGAGGTTCACATATATTTTTTTCATGGTTTATTTTAAGGTTTTTCACTGCCCA
This sequence comes from Branchipolynoe longqiensis, assembly GCA_030323885.1. Lineage (NCBI taxonomy): Eukaryota > Metazoa > Annelida > Polychaeta > Phyllodocida > Polynoidae > Branchipolynoe > Branchipolynoe longqiensis. The sequence goes on from CM059191.1 coordinate 21,060,670, forward strand.
GCAGAAGTTTTGACTGTTCCAAACCAATACGATTCAGTCCATACAGATCTAGGTCGAACCCACTCTCTACTGGCGATGTCGACTAACCGAAAGTGGTGCTGGTTAGAATGGACTTGCTCATGCGCAGATATCGATTTCCGCCTTAAACCGCTCCGTGTGTGGACAAAACACTAAATCGATTCATATAAATCGACTTGTCTAAGTCGTGATAAACTTTGCCCGTGTCAACAGGGATTAAAACCTACTGTTGTGGCTAGCAACTCACTAAACCTCCTCCTCTGTGGAAAAGCTCTCATAGAGGACTTCGACCACAAACGCCCCCCTGTCGTCAGTGACAAGAACTAATATTGTCGGTCGCACTTCACCGCGCATGCTCGCCAACCCGCCAACAAGATCTCTTGTTTTCATCAGAGAAATGTCAGTACCACCACCTCTCAAAGAACGGCCACAATGTCTGTATTTGTCCCAAACTTTCTTTTCTAACGCAGGTGTCCGTCTGATAGCCCTTAACCGTGTACTCTAGCAGTATTGATTTGCGAGATGGTCGAATCGTGTGTTGACTTTGTGTCTAGCCGCCCTACCCCTGAAGCTGATGCCGTCTGAAAGGCCCTCACACAATTCAATATATTGTTTAATTCCATAGAAGATTGTGAGATTCCTCTTGGGGATATATAATTAAACATGAAAATCCCCACAGAAATATCAAATTCCATCTTCCCCATTCTTTGTCCCATCATCCGGCTCCCCACCGCACGGATAAAGATACCTTTAGACAAAGATATCATTGATAAGAATTGTTGGGAAGCGCTCAGTATTGGATTGTATGGACGATATGTTGGCCCCATTCTGCACTAGCTGGCACCTCTATGGGCGTCCAACAGTAGACTTCTAACTCAGAGCCATGTCCATGGGGAGGTGGGGCGGTTGGGGGTTGGGGGTGGGGGTGGGTGAGGTGGGGGTGGAGGTGGGGGCATAAAGGGATGAGTCCCCGGGCCTGAATACACGGTGTAACACTGCACACATCGTTTTTGATAATGTATTTTCTGGACCGCCGCTAGAGATCGCGCCAGTCATTTACAATGCACTTCCTAGTCACCAGGAAATATATTTGCTAAAAATAATAAAAATATATAGAATATATATACATATAAATCGATATATGTATGTATATATATATATATATATATATATATATATATATGTATCTCCCGTGGTTGAATGGTGTGGTGGTACTGTGTGGGGTGGTGTGCTAATGACGTGTTGGTAGGGTGGTGTGGTGTGGTAGTGATGTGGTGGTGTGGTGGTGTGGTAGTGTGGTAGTGTGGTAGTGTGGTATTGTGGTAGTATGTTGGTTTCATGGTGCGATGAGAGTGTGCTGGTGTAGTCCTGGTGTTGTGGTGGTGGTGTTCTTGTGGTTGTGCTGTGAGGGTGTTGTGATAGGGGTAGTGGCATCGGGATGGTGGTACTGGTGCGGTGATGTGGTGATATTGTGGTGGTGTTGTTGCGAGGTAGTGATGTGGTGGTGTGCTGGTATGGTGGTGTGGTGGTGTTGTGGTATGGTGGTGTCGTGGTGTGGTGAGTGTGTGATTGTGTGGTAGTGTTGTGGTGCTGTTGTCCTGGTGTGGTGGTCGTGGTATTGGCTAGATAGTGGTGTGGTGTGATGGTATGGTGATATGGTGATGTCGTGATTTGGTGGTTTGGTGGTGTGGTGGTGTGGTGGTGTGGTGGTGTGGTGGTGTGGTGGTGTGGTGGTGTGGTGGTGTGGTGGTGTGGTGGTGTGGTGGTGTGGTGGTGTGGTGGTGCTGTTGTCGTGGTGTAGTGGGCCTGGTGTAGTGGGCCTGGTATTAGCGAGGTAGTGGTGTTGCGTGGTGGTATGATTGGGTGGTGGTGCTGTTGTCGTGGTGTAGTGGGCCTGGTTTTGGCGAGGTCGTGGTGTGGTGTTGTGGTATGGTTGGTTGGTGGTGCAGTGAGAGCGTGATGGTGTGGTGATGTTGTGGTAGTGGTGTGGTGGTGTAGTGGTATGATTGTCATTTAAATATCACTACTTCCCACCTGGGGGTTCCTGCTGTTCCACACCATCGCCTACCGGAAACAATATCCATACTACCACCATCACCACGTCTACACAGATTCCACACCCGATGCATACATCCACCCCGACTGTCTGCTTACTCATCCCTACACAGCCACCCCCCCTCGCCCACCCCCACCGACACCAGGATCACTCAACCACCCCCTCCCCCAACACCACCCACGATCTCCCACCCTGGCGAGAACCGAGTCCATGTTGAAAGGACGGCATAGGGAATGATGGATGGCCCTTAGTAATCGCCCACAGACTTAACAATTGCCCTCCCTAACACCAGAGCCAGTAGGACTTGTAAAGCATCATCGGCTAACCATCCCATTACCATCAGGATCCCTCACTGTACCCGACTGTCAACCAACACAAATCCGCCTTCCACTCCCAAGAAGAAAGAGGAACTTTGTGAAGAGTGGCCATCACTCGTCCACCGGACCCAAAACCCTCTCAAAGACTGTAGCTACTGCAACCTGGTTGGTCACCATAAAACCTCAGCAGCTAATACTCTCCCTCACTAAACCATCAGATCCACCAGGACCCCTCACTCAATACGTTCTGATATGACCTTAGATGTTGCTTGGACGTAAACAACAACAACAAACAAAGAAAGGAACAAGCACTGCGACCATCAAACTAGAGGCTGTACAATAAGATATGGGTCGGCAATATTTGAAAATGAAAAACCAGAAGATCTTAAGGGATGTTATATTGGAGGGTCTGGGAGTACTCCCCCTATACAATGTTAAATCTCAGATGCTCTGTGGTGCATTTAGGACAGAATAATTCATAAGAGTGACATAGTATTACTATATTAATGGTATTGCAGGGTTGACCGCATGGGAAAAAGAAACTGTAAAGGCTGGCGCACACCTCCCGTTTACGATTCGCACACTAAAACTGACTGTGACTCGCAACCCGTTTACAACTTAAAACTGGCTGATTCATTTTTTGAATCTTATAAGATTTTAGTTTTAAGCCCTAAAACTGAGTTTTAAGTCGCGAATCGCAAGGCTCTGAAGTGCGCGGGGGTCACACACCTAACGACTAAAACCCAGTTTTATGCGTGAAACGGGCAGTTTTAGGTCGTAAACGGGAGGTGTGCGCCAGCCCTAAGGGTTGGCAACCATGTAAGAAGCTTCCTTCTGATGATGGTAGAATAACTAATAAGGGCAGCACTAGCAGTTTACTGTGCAGAATATTGTGTCTAGGATGTCTTATCTAGAATTTCAATCAACAATTCACGGTGAGTAACAGGTCATTGGGCAGAATGCTTAGCCTACGAGGTCTTATCAAGAATCTAAATCAGCAACTCACCCTGTGAGGCAGTGGAAGAAGTGGAAGAACAAATGAAGGTACCAGCTCAGGCTATCATCACAACCAGTCCCCTTTACCCGCCCCCTCACACGCAGAGTGGTTTAACAAATATGTAAGGGAAGAGAGAAGGGATTGAAGCGAGCCGCGAGAATATTGCGAGACAAGAAGACAGGAGGGGAGGGAGAGACAAGGAGGCGAGAGGGGGGGGGGATAGGGAAGTGGGGAGAGTAGGGGCATGGTTAGTGGGGCGCATGTATCAGGAGGCAGAGTGGGGAGCGGGGATGGGAGGAGAAATGGGAGAGGGAGCTGGGGAGGAGCTGGGGAGGAGCTGGGAGGAGCTGTGGAGAGGGTGGGGAGATGGGGAGGGGATATAGGGAGTGGAGTGAGTGGAGGGAGGGGGAAGGGGAAGGGGAAGAGGAAGGGGGTCGGTTACCAGAGCAGGTAAGGGAGGGGGCAGGAGACGGTTGCTGGGGGGAAGGGGCAAGGGAGGGTAAGCTAAGTGGAGGTGGAGTGAGATAACCGGGTAACTGGGAGGGGAGTAGAGCGGGGAGGGAGTAGGGAGATAGAATCGGGGTGGTGGAGGGAGGCGAGACGGGAGGGAAGCGGGCAGGGGATGGATGGAGGAAAATAGCAAAGGTAGGGGGTGGGGAGAAGAGCCAGGGGGTGTGGAGGAGGGCCGTGGAGGAGGGATGTGGAAGAGGGAGGTGGAAGAGGGAGGTGGACGAGGGTGGACGAGGGAGGAGGAGGGAGGAGGAGGGAGGAAGAGGGAGGAAGAGGGAGGAGGGGGAGGAGGAGGGAGGAGGAAGGAGGAAGGAGGAGGGGGGAGGAGGGGAGGAGGAGGGGAGGGGACGTGGAGGAGGAGAGGGAGTGGGAAGGAGGAGAGGAGGGTTGGCAGGAATACGCATGGGCGTATACCACCGGCTGGCTCCTGGCAGGCGCCGGCCCCCGAAGGACGAGGCGCCGGCCGTTTGTGGCTGGAGACACGTAGGGCTCATCAGGCGTCTGGCGCAGGGACGGCTCGCCCGGCGAGCGCCCGGCCGAATCTACGTGGCAACAGGGACTATGTGAATGGTGGCCCGGGAAGCGCAGAGCCCACATCGATCAGCGCGGCCCACCAGGTGCGGCGACAACTGCCGACAGGCGCGCCTGCATAAATATCATCTTTGCCGACATAATTATGAGGCATCAGCCGAATGCTGGGGGGGGGGGGGAACTTTTATAAATCCCGGGATGTGCTTTGATTAATGCGACTGGGGTCCGGTGACGAGACAGTGTGTGTATATTTATGTGTGTGGGGTGGGTGTGTGGGAAGGTGCGGGTGTCAATTTTGTAAGTCATCGGTTTGGCTCAGATGGGATTCGCACCCACAACCTGTCATATTGGAGTCAGCGCTCCTACCGATGCGCCCACCTGTTCCTGTCTGGATGGTGGTGAGGAGTGAGGAGTGAGAAGTGCGAAGTGAGAAGTCAGAGGTGAGAAGTAAGGAGTGAGAGGTGAGAAATGAGAAGAGAGGAGTGAGAGGTGAGAAGTGAGAAGTGAGAAGAGATAATTGAGAAATAAGAAATGAGAAGAGAGAAGTGAGAAGTGAGAAGTGAGTAGTGAGGAGCGAGAAGAGAGAAGTGAGAAGTGAGAAGAGAGAAGTGAGAAGTGAGAAGAGAGATGAGAGAAGTGAGAAGAGAGAAGTGAGTAGGGAGGAGTGAGAAGAGAGAAGAGAGAAGTGAGAAGAGAGAAGTGAGAAGTGAGAAATGAGAAGGGAGAAGTGAGAAATGAGAAGGGAGAAGTGAGAAATGAGAAGAGAGAAGTGAGAAGTGAGAACAGAGAAGTGAGAAGTGAGAAGAGAGAAGTAGGGAAGTGAGAAGTGAGAAATGAGGAGTGAGAAGTGAGAAGTGAGAAGAGAGAAGTGAGAAATGAGACTTGAGAAGAGAGAAGTGAGACTTGAGAAGAGAGAAGTGAGAAGTAGGGAAGTGAGAAGTGAGAAGAGAGAATTGGGAAGTGAGAACTAAGAAATGAGGAGTGAGAAATGAAAAGTGAGAAGTGAGAAACGAGAAGAGAGAAGTGAGAAGTGAGAAGAGAGAACTGAGAAGGGAGAAGGGAGAAGAGAGAAGTGAGAAATGAGAAATGAGAAATGAGAAGAGAGAAGTGAGAAGACAGAAGAGATAAGAGAGAAGTGAGAAGTGAGAAGTAGGAAGAGAAAAGTGAGAAGTGAGAAGAGAGAAGTGAAAAGAGAGAAGTGAGAAGAGAGAAGTGAAAAGAGAGAAGTGAGAAGAGAGAAGTGAGAAGTGAGAAGAGAGATGAGAGAAGAGAGAAGAGAGAAGTGAGAAGTGAGATGGGAGAAGTGAGAAGAGAGAAGAGAGAATTGAGAAGTGAGAAGTGAGAAGAGAGAAGTGGTGGGAGGTGGGAGGTGTGAACTGAGAGGTAGAGGGCTGGCTAATGCAAAGGATGGAGTTGCTAGTAGTTCTAGCGCCTCACCTCCCCTCCCCCCCCCCCCCCCACACACACAAACCAATGCCCTCCGCACCCTCACACTCACACACGGGACTGCAAACTTTACCGAAGTCCATCAAGCTCTAAACTGAACCCTACTGGATCGGAGCAATCCTTCTAACGTGGCAATAATGATGAATTGATCTCACCAGGATTGGGAACTTTACGGCGGCGGGACGCTACAGTTGGCAGGTACCGTGAATAAATTAAAGCCACGTGAGATTTACTGACTCCCATGGAATGAAGCGGGGCTTTCGGAGTCCCCGTCTGTAACATGACCCTTTTACACACGCGGGATTGCTCTTAAGTTGGTGCCAGTTGACAGGAATGAGCGATGGCGTCGGTCAATTCTTTATAGGGCGCTTTAATTGTGAGGTGACGGCTATACTAGAATATGTAGCACAATTAAACAGATTGGTCGCAATGAACTGAATATAAATCATTAATATTATGTGTATGAATACTGTGTTAACACAAATACTAATATACCCACGATGAAACTGACATATATATATATGTGATGTTTAACGTATTATGCAAGTATAAAGATATGAAAGGGAATATTACGTGTTATTATGATTATTGTTATACTCCATGATAATGAAACACTGTACCAGTGGCGCCATCTCGGCCCACGTCGCCGCAACTGGAAGTTGACCAGTGTCAGTCACACCTACGCCATTGTAATCAGCAAGCTACCTACACGATTAACATTATATATAAATGTATCTGATGTGTTGACCTATATACTGACCTATACAGGATTAACCTGCCATATATACAGATGTACTATATCCACAATACAACTGTCGTGGGTGTGATGAAAATGGGAAATTTTGCGCTTAGAGCGGGACTCGAACCCGCATCTCTTTGCATTCCGGGCCAGTGTGCTAACCATTATACCACCTAGGCTCCCTGATATCAACACACTACCGATGCCTACCTGTCTATGTGGTTACTTGCCCGAGAGGTCAGTGCAGTTGTCCCCCTGGAATTGTAAGTCTTCTAATGCTTACAATTACATACATACAGGCAATGCACTAACACATACACATGGTAGGTTCACCAGCCATACAGCACATAGCTTGTACAGGATCCTGGTAATGGCAACCAGTGTTGTGGGGGTGATGAAAATGGGAAATATTGCGCCAAGAGCGAGACTCAAACCCACATCTCTTTGCATTTCAGGCCAGTGTGCTAACCATTACACCACCTAGGCTCCCTGATATCACCACACTACCCATACCTACCTGTCTATGTGGTTACTTGCCTGAGAGGTCAGTTCAGACGACTACACAGTTATCACAGAAAATGACAGAAACATAAAACCATCGGACTATGCAACTTTAATCCTTGCTTGTTGTTTTACGTCCTAGCAACATCTAAGGTCATATCAGGACGGGCAACTTTAATCACCATAGCAAATCATTATTATTTTGTTTCCCATGTAATTCACTAATTATTCCCACACACATGTTCTACGGCATACCGTTATCACTTTAAACAAATCAAAAGAGAATATAAGGACTGGGTTCCTTTAGTCCTCTCATTCTATGTCCATTACGAGCGATATTGGAGGACATCAATTTTTGCCTGCCTCTCTGGTATGATTCAACCACCGCCATGACTAAGCCTGCATACAGGCATAACCGACCGGAACCGACCGGAAGTGACGCAAATGACCAATGGCCAATGGCCATTGAACCCACCCCGTCCTGATATGACCTTAAATGTTGCTAGGACGTAAAACAACAACAAACAAACAAAAATCTACCCCAACCTGCCACCCTCACATCGCACAGGCCACACGGTGGCGCCCCCTATCGACCTGATTGGATCCTAACACCCTGCCACCTATGGGTCAGAACACCCAAGTATTTTCATCTCGCCCCGCCAATATGGCCTACAGACGTACAATTGAGTAGTGCAATTTGATGGGCCACCCTTGGGTCAACTTACCTAAACGTCCACCCCCACCTTACCGCCCTCCCCGCGCCCCACCGGGACCCAGCAATAATTCACCCCCCCCCCCCTCCAACCCCCAGATACGCCCTCTATGAGCAGTGCACGCACTATTAACACCCCTGGCTGCTGCTGCCCCTGCTCGTGGTGTTGCCGCCTCCATCGGGTATTCACACGACTACCTGGCCACATTGGACATTACTCATCGTGTGCAGGGACGGAGCATCCATGTGCCCCTTGCTATAATCTGCGCGTCGGTTGTAAATATCGCCGCCTGCCCCGGCGTTAAGCGTATAGGTGGTCACGTGGCACCCCGTCACTCCCTGCCCCACCCTGTCCTGCCCCGCCCCGCCCCGCCTCGCCCTGCCTCGTCCCGCCTCACCTTGTCCCGCCCTGCCGTGTCCCGCCCTGCGTGTCCCGCCCTGCCCTTCCCTGCCCCGCCCTGCCCCGCCCCTCCCTGCCTCGCCTCGCCCTACCCCTCCCTGCCCCGCCCCGTCCCGCCACTCTCTGCCCCGCCAGTCCCTTCCCAGGCCTGTCCTGTGATGTCCGGCCCCGCCCTGCTACGCCCTGTCCCGCCCTCCCCTGTCCCGCCCTTCCCCGCCCCTCCCGCCCCTCCCCTCCCCCTCCGCGCCCCTCCCTTCCATCCCTGCCCCGCCCCACCTTGCCCCTCCTGCCTGCTAGAACCCACCGCACACACAACCTGCCCACCGACCGACTGAGTCGCTTATTATTAAGTGCCAAGTGGCCATGATGAAGGGGCGAGGGGGGGGCCGAGTCGGATTGGCAGGCCCCGGCCCCGGCCCCGGCCCAGGCCCCGGCCCCGGCCCCGACCCCAGCGTCGCATTTACCCCTGGCGGTGACACGTTTAATGCCTCCCAGTTCTGTATGGGGGTCTTCGCGATGCGGCAACGGAAGAATAGGAACGTGCGAAGTGCCTTTGATGTGGCTCGGATGATTTGACATATGGGGAAGGGGGGAAATGAGTGAAAGGGACAGGACGGGAAGAGGGAAGGGTGCAGGGGTGGATGGCATGATGATGAGGAGTTAGAACGGCAGGAGGTTATTGAGGGGGCGGGAGACTGACCGGGACCGGGATTTGCAGGATAGCAGAAGAGGGATGGGGGAGGAGGAGGACGGGGAATGGGAGAGGGCGGGGTAATGGGTGGGCGATGGGCAGGAGAAGCGGTGGGGGAAAGGCGAATGAGGAGGGGAAGGATGAGGGGGAGGTGGAAGGGGAAGGGGATGAGGAAGGGGAAAGGGAGGAGGATGGGGAATGTGAAGGGGAGTGAGAGGCGAAGAGGGGAGGGGATGGATTGGGGAGACGGGGATAAAGGGGCGAGAGTGAGGAGGGAAGGGAAGGAGGAGGAAAAAGATGGAGGGAGAAGGAAGAGGAAGGAGGAGCAAGGAGTTGGATGGAGGACGACGAGGAGGGGGAGAAAGAGTTGGGAGGATGTAGAGGTGGGGGGGATGTAGAATTGGGTGGAGGGTGAAGGTGGAGGGAGGAGGGGATGACTGGGGGAGGGACGAGAGGGAGGGCCAAAGAGGAGGAAGGTAGAATCAGAGGAGGGGAGGGGGTGGGGAGGAGGAGGTGGTGCGGGAGGTTTTGCTTCCTCAAAGGACACAATCTCTGATAGCTGCACCAGCACCCCACGACAGCAATGCACCCAGCCCGACTGCACTGCCACTCACTGCGCCTCCAGAGGCGCCACGGTAGGTAGCAACGCGTGCAGGAGGCTGGAAGTGAGTGCGTGGCGGGGATGGATATGGGTGTGTGTGGGGGGGGGGAACAATGGAGTGATAGTATCCACCGCTTCTATAAGGGAATGCACCCATTAATTACCTCACCACGTGTTTACCGCAGGTTTCTTGTTACACCACCGAGATCGTAGTGGGAGGGTGAGGGGGGGAGGGAGGAAGAGCCTGTGAGAATATGGATTGTCATTACGGAAATATGGGGAGAGGAGGCTTGGGAGGCCATGGGCACCGCATTCTATTTTGAAGCCACGCCCTTGATGTGATTGCGGCAGCAGGGGGCGCTTTGAATATTCGTGAAGCCGTTGTGACAGCGCCCTCTGGCGGGTGGCACCAGCTGTCAGTTTGCCGCAGCCGAGTTAAATGTGACAACAGAAAGGCTTCCTTCCACCAGCCGCTGTTGCCAGGTCCAATAGCACCCGCAGCATGGATATATACGCACTTTGATGTGGATTCTGTTGACAGAGACAACAACAAAGAAGACACTAAAAAAGAAGACAACAATTCCTACACACAAGAACCCCGGGAACAATTTACAATCAGTCCTCCCCACAACAATCTTCAGCTATGCTCGACAATCTCCAGCCGGTGGACCATATCCATTTATGGAAACATCCCGCCCCCGCCCCCGCCCCCGCTCCCTCCTAACCGCCTTCTCTTGTCCTCTTCCCCCTACCCTCTCCTCCCTGTGCCTCCAGCACCAAATACGCACCTGTCAAAGATGCGTCATTGACGGGACATCGTCACGCCATCGCCAGCATAGATTCATTAAAGTTGCATAGTCTGATGGTTTTGAGTTTCTCTCATTTTCTGAGATAAACATATTAGGTTGTTCATTATAATCTACCTTACTTTAGTTTGAATTAACTTTTATTTTAAATCGCTAAATTTGGAGATATTTGAAATGGAAACATGGTAAATTAATTTTGGCAAGCTTGCCAAAACTCTTTCACCATAGACTTCTGCAGTAACAGGTTCTATTAATTGACTCAGTATCCCCTTATATGTGATGACAAATGTTTAATAAGTGCACCAACATCTAACTTAGATATGTAGAATCAAATCTAGATAACGATTTTGGTTTTGAAAATTTGATGTTTTTATCGGACTATGCAGCTTTAAGGGCCAGACCTTAGGAGAAACACGTCGATAGTATCACTCCGTTTGTGTGGGGTTTATGTCCTAGCAACATCTACAGTAACATCTATCAGGCACCGACTTGTGACAGCGTGCACTGGTGGATACTTCATAGTGTTGCCTCACTGGGAGACCAGGCCACTGACAGTATTAGCCCCCCACTTCAACCCACTCCCCCATCCGCGCCCGAACAACGCACTCAGTCATAATTATCCTAATGCTAAACAAGCCAGTTCTTCTATCCTATCGACACGGACCAGGATTTTTGCCAAAACGCTTACCCTTTTTTTTTTTTTTTTGGTCCATTAGTTGTTTAAGCAGGGGAAATTTCAGTCATAGATGACTAGTCTTCCTCATTCCACTGCTGGTCGATAGAAAGCCCGAGCCTACACTTTTACCGACCCAAGGGATTTTTAACCTCCCACACCACATCGACATGGTGTGAGAGCAACCGGCCTTTGATGACGCTGTAAGTTATACACAGTGGTGGAAATCCAAATTGGCAGAGCTGGGGGCACGGGGAATCGAACCACCAACCCTCAGATTAGGAGTCTGACCTAGAAAAAAGTCAAGACACTCTACCCTTAAATCTTCTGTCCGTACCATTCTGTAACTTTCAACTTGTCGGGATAATTTTTTCAAAGGTTCTTCAAGGAGCCAGAGACAACAAAGCTTCCAGACCCTCATACTCCCCTCACCCCACCCATGCTGCGTACTCTCAACTTATTTTCTGGTGGAAACTCTGCAGACCTCTCAGGCAAGGAGCCACACAGACAGGTGTAGGCGTGGATAGGGTAATGCCATCAGGGAACCTAGGTTGTGTAATGGTTAGCAAAAGAGGAAGAGGTTTGGGTTCGAAACCTGCTCTAGGCGCGATATTTCCCATTTCCATCACCCCCCTCCCATGACAATAGTTATGTCAAGCGACAGGCGAGGTAGCAACAAGTTTCAATTGTGTAAGTCGTTGCTTTGATTCGGTCGGGATTCGAACCCACTCCCTTCCTGGAGGGTAATCACGTTGGATTATACTGTACCGGGTGATGACATAGGCCCCTTTGGGCGTCCCCTCCTACCCCCCACCCACACCCACACCCACACCCACACCCACCCACCCACCGGCCGCGCCTCACCCCGGCCCGACCAGGCCGCGCCCCACCCCACCCGGCCCACCCCGGCCCCACCCCGCCCACACCCGGAGGGGGGCGGGGGGGGGGAGGTTTGTCGCCCCTGTGGGATGAGCATAGATGCAGCACATCATATACGATTTGGCTTTGCCGCGCCGTGACGTCACACCATTCCAGCTGTCACGTGGTGTGCGCTGCCCCCTGCTGGGATTTAGGCTGAATTCCGGCAGCGGCTCTCGCTGTCTCGGCACATATGATAGTCCACTACAGAATGCCCCTCTCAGGACTGGATTGACGGATGCGCCCTCTGGTGCGGGTCCTAGTAACAAAGGCGTCTGGCCAATCAGTCTCTGTGGTTAGAAATTGATCCAATATGCGGTTCCTATCAGCGGCTTTGTTCACCATCAGGTCCAAACTCAACCCTCATTTAAGTTAGCAGATGAAACTGAATTGCGCACGACTACCCAAAGAACATTTTACACATACAAATAAAAGACTGAAACACGGCCATGTTTTAGGTAGTGTTTAAACCCAACCAGTGGTCCTCAACTCGTGTATCAAAGGCTCTGGTATGTGGTGTCCCGTCTGTGGGAAAGTGAATATAACAGAACCCCTTACTGCTTATCGCAAAGAGTAGCCTATGTGGTGGCAGTGGGTTTCCTCCAAAGAAATATGTCAGAAGGACCATATGTTTGACGTCCAATAACTGATGATAAAATGTAATGTGCTCTAGAGGTGTCATTACATCAAATAAACTTTCCTTTCGTGTTTAAACCCTGGGGCCAAAGTTGCATAACCCGATTAAAAAATATTATGTCCTATTCTAAAGCATACACCCAGATGTAATGGTACATATCTAATTCAATGTACTCTGGAGGTGTCATTACATAACATAAACTTTCCTTTCGTGTTTAAACCCTGGGGTCAATGGTGAATAATCCGATTACAAAATAATATTTCCTATGGTAAAGGATACACCCAGATATAATGGTACATATCTAATACTTATGGATACTCTTGTATTCATTCATGAGTTCTGTGATGTTGTCGACCATAATAGCAAGGAAAATCACTGGCGTTAACATTCATGACCTAGTTACAAATAGCAACGGTAGGTTTCACTTGGCTCCAACAGTTTTGCGCAAACATATAACTTTGCATCCTTCCATCTCAGATATATCGAAAGTTGGTCAATTATCATAAAACCTGCTCCTTACTAAAGTATACCAGATCTTACTTGTCAACTTGATGTATCAAACAAAGAAATATGAACATATTTTGAGAACTACCAGATATTTCGATTATTAATCCTCACATAAATGACTGATATAGCCTAAACGAGCGTCCCATTGGATTCTGCAACAATAGCTTCTGCTCATTAATGTGGATACAACATATCTGTCATATATACACACTATGATTATTAAATCGATATATGCTATATGCATCCTCCCTAAACAGTTTCCATTTAATTATATGCAAAATAGCAGAGGAAAAGATATATTGGAAAAGTCCTGATATTACCTTACATGTTGCTAGGATGTGGTACAACAACAATACACACACATCTCGAAAAACATCACCCCAAAAGCCGTATCCAAAATGAATCCAGTGACAAAAAAGAATATCCTGCATTTACAAAATACAAGCGGTTTTATTGATTTAACTTTGTCAACTGCGACCGACTTTGAAATCAAACACGACGCGATTTGCCTGCATTGTTCACGACGGAAAGTTCAGGGCGTATCCTCGGAGGAAATCACCCAGCACGGACACTGTCTGAAAGCTATTTCTCCGCCGGCTGCACAATGTTAAAAGGTCATATGGAAAAAAGCTCACCCGGGCTCCTAACAAGGGGCCTGTTGCCGTGTCCTTAGGGCACGGCGCCGCGTGTTCATATTCCATATTCATTTTCTCTAACACGCCTGATTGTAATGCATAAATACAGCAGGCTAAAATCTGTCTCACCAGAGGTGGGTGAGTGTGTGTATGTGTGGGTGGGTGGGTGGGGGGTGAGGGGAAGGGGTAGGAGTTGCCATTATTGCCAGTGTCAATAACGCCGTCTATACCCAGAACGAGGCTGGGAAGCACAATTTATATTCACCATCTTAGTTCCATCCCCTGCCGCTCCCGTTAAAGTTTCTGCCCCTCAGCAAGCCACCCCCTCCACCCCCCCACCCTCCGACTCCCAACATATTTATGTAATATTTGTTTCTTTGTTAGGGCTGAATGTTCTAGCAATATCTAAAGGCATACCAGGACGGGGACCGACTTGTGACAGTTCCCTATTAAGCCCCAGTCACACATACCCGGATCAGGGGCCGGACGAGCCCCGGACCGCCATCCGGGGTGGTCCGAGGTGGTCCGGGGTGATCCGGGGTGATCCGGGGTGATCCGGGGTGATCCGGGGTGATCCGGGGTGATCCGTGGCTCATCCGTGGCTCGTCCGTACCGACACCCCCTGATCCGGCCTGATCCATGGCTCATCCGGCGCCGTCCGGGCTCAGCCCCGGATGTTTTAACATGTTTAAAACATCCGGGGTAGTCGGGGGATTTTGCGATCCGGGCTCAATCCGGCCTAATCCGGCCTAATCCGGGGGTGGTCCGGGGTGGTCCGGGGGTGGTCCGGGGGTGGTCCGGGTATTTTGGGGGTGGTCCGGGGTGAACCCGGCCTGTCTGGGGGTGGTCTGGGGTCATTTTGAGCCACAGTTTGACCCGGACTATCTGGACTACCCCTGGCCTAGCCACGGACCACGTCCGGACTGCCCCCGTAAGACGGGGGTGATCCGGGATAGTCCGGGGGTGATCCTGGATAGTCCGGGGGTGGACCGGGGCAGTCCGGGGGTGGTCCGGCCTCATACGGGGCCGCTCCGGCCCAGTCCTGGGGCAGTCCGGGGGTGGTACGGGGCAGTCCGGGGGTGGTACGGGGCGGTCCGGGGCTCATCCGGGGCTCGTCTGGGAAAGTGTGACTGCGAGGTAAAAATCTACGAAAACAGTGATTTTATCCGTGGCGGTCCGGGACAGTCCGGGTCGTTGGTCCATGGGTGGTCGGGCTCAAAATCCGGGGCTTGTCTGGCTATGTGTGACTGGGGCTTAGCAGTGATAAAAGTGGTCTCCAGCAAAAATATGTGCAAACCAAGCCGAGATTACTACACCGACGGCGAATTTCTGTGAAAGTGCAGATTTTCTCCCATAGATTTAGCACTGTCAGGGAATCGGGGAAAATGCCGGAAGCCAGGTTTCAACTAGCCTTGTTATGACTGAATTATCGCCCATGCCTAGCTCATTCTTGTCTTGGCTTTATGTTCTAGATACAGCTACGGTCATATCAAAACCTGATTCAAACTACCCAATTTGTATCATATATATATATATCCTTATTCCTTGTAATTTTGTTTAAAGTTAATAGTTAAATATAAGTAAACACGGCCATCTACGAAACCGTGGAGATCTTTAATCCCCGAAATAGCATCACTTTTACAGTAATACTGAACCACTTAAAGCTGCATAGTCCGATGAAGCATCAAATTTTCAAAACCAAAATAATGATATAGATTTGACTCTACATATCTAACTTAGATATTGATGCACATTAAGCATTTATTGCCACATAGAAGGGAACACTGAGACAATTTGATAGAACCTGTTACTGTTGAAGCCTATGGTGTCAGAGCTTTTGGCATGCTTTCCAAAACTAACTTTACATGATTGATTTTCAAATATCTCAAAACTTCTCCATTTAAAATAAAATTTATTTCAACCTGAAATAAGGTAGATTATAAGGATCAATTTAATATATTTAGCTCAGAAAAATGACCAACGCGCAAAACCATCGAACTATGCAACTATAAGTAACCTGTTACTTAAAGTTGCATTGTACGAAAACCACCAACCGTGATTTAAATTATCTAGCGATAGTAGCATCCATCGGCTCCCATACTGCAGTCCATCGCTTAATGCTCTTTAATATTATATAATTTGACTTGACGTCTGTCCTATGTGTAAATAATATATAACCCTACAATGGACGCGGATTGGAACACCAATACCTAGCGGTGAGAAAAGAACTATTCAGCTGAATATATTATTCACAACAACAAAAGTAAATTCTTCAGAGCCTGTCAGTTGATACAACGTTGGCGAGTTATGGGTTAGTAGAGATAGGATCTGTTCATAATTATGTGCTCTAAAATTCATTATCGGAATATACACAAGGACTCTATGTACCTTCAGTCCCTATCCTATACTATACTCACTATATCCTCTCTACTGGCCCTGTGTAGTTAGTTACAATATTCCCCACATCGGCGCCACCTATGAGGGGTTCTGATCATTTGCATACTAGCTGAATTATACCTACTCCATAGGAATTTGCAAAAGGGACCCGCTAAGCTAGTATTAGTAAGCATCTGATGTTGTCGTGAATTCCTCCTATGCTTCTAGGAAAGCACTATTCGAATGATCTGTACAGAGTGAACTAAGACTTGGGTGGTGACGCACATTACTACCGGCCGCACAAACAGTTACCGCACCACGCACATAACCGATAATGCAGCTTGTTCCCGACGATCATGTCACCGACGCCTGTACCCGGCCGGGGATAACTCCGACAACGAGGAGAGAGGCCATCTGCACCGGCTTAATAGATCACGCCAATATTTGATCAGCGGATTGCGTACGAAATAGCCTACCCTCCCACCTCCTCCCCCGTGCATGACCGTCAGCCCACACTCCTCGCCACCACACGTGCACATGCGCGCTGATGTGGGTGTGAAGTTGGGCAGGAGGGGCTGGGAGGGGAGGGAGTGCCGGCAGAGGATGGGTGTGGATAGGCATGAAGGCGTGGGAAGAGGAGAGGGGCTGGGCAGGGATGGGCAGGTACGGGCGGGGAGGGGTGGGCTGGGGCGGGAAGAGGCGGGGAGGGGCGGGAGACAGACAGATAGGGGCAAGGAGGGGCGGGGAGGCGAGCGAGTGCCGGGAGAGGATGGGTGTGGATAGACATGAAGGCGCGGGAAGGGGAGAGGGTCTGGGCAGGGCTGGGCAGGTACGGCCAGGGAGGGTTGCGTTGGGCGGGAAGAGGCGGTGATGGGCGGGGATGGGCGGGGAGGGGTGGGGGACAGACAAGGAGGGTGGGTGGGCAGGGGTGGGGAGCGGGGTGGGCCGGGGTGGACCGGGGCGGGTGAGGAGTGGCAGAGAGAGGCGGGGACCGGCGGGGAGAAGCGGAGATGGGCGGGGTGGGGTGCGGAAGGGTGGGGCGCAAGGGGCAGGGCGGGGCGAGAAGAGTAGAGGAGTGGGGAGGGGTGGGGAACGGTGTGGAGGGGTGTGGAAGGGTATTGAAGCGTGGTGGGGCGTGGATAGGCGGGGAGAGGGAGGGAGCAGGGGGAGAGGAGGGGAGGGGTGCGGAGGTGTGGGGAGGTGTGGGGAAGGGTGTGGAGGGGCGGGGTGGGGTAGGATGGGGCGGGATGGGGCAGGTGGGGGGGGGGGGGGCGGGGAAGGCCGGGTTGAGTCAGGGAGAGGCGGGGGGAGAGGGGAGAGACGGAGGATGGGTGGGGAGGGTCGGGTAGGAGCGTGGATGGGCGGGGGTGGCAACGGAACGGGGGGGGGGGGGCGGTCTCACTCACACATCATAAATACGATGGCGGTAAGTGTGGAAGAGGGCCCGGTTTGGGTGACCGGCCGCTGCTATCATAGAGCACATTCAGTATGGGCGGCCAGTATGCTGTGGAGTTAGGAACCAAGTCAGACAGGTTTAGCAAGCGGCTTTCCTGCCTTTCATATTGCATAAAGTGCTTAGCATTGCCAGCATTCCCAAACATTCGCCGGCATCCCAAACATTCCCACCGTCGTTGTCAAAGAAAAAAAAGATAAATACAAAAAGAAATCCAACCCCACACACATGGCCACCGCCGATAGTATTCTTAATGGGCATTTGCCAATCATGCCAACTGTATATGTCATCATATAGGGCCATTTGGTCAGCATCGGGGCTTCCCCTGTGCATTTGGATATATTGATTAACCGGCGGCAGAATGGACAGTTTGCTGACCAGATCAATAGTCGCGGGAAATGTGGGGTAGGGGGGTGCTCGTCGGCCACTGCCCGTGATAGCATGGTCTCCTATGGAAAATTGCTTATAGTTCGCCCCAAAAAAGGGAGAAGTAAGTAAGTAAGTAAATAAAGTGTGTTTTGTGCGGGTAGAGGCAGGGCTAAGCCGCTGCGTTTTGTGCAATCGATATATAGGTCATCACATGACCGTGGTATGTCTATGGCTATGCTTACCTGCCTGTGTATATTCGTGTCTGCTATGTGTGTAGATTCTAGATATATACTCACAAGAAAGTGGTGGGTGGAGCTGTGCAACAGGCCGCGCCTATTAGTATTAGGATGTACATAATCTAAAGCTCTGCCTACTCCAAAGTAACAATCTGTGCACTACTCACGAGGCGAATTGCACTTGCATGGCCCACCGCGCCGCATAGCACAACACTGCACCGCATAGCGCAGGACAGAGCAGGGCGCGGCACTGCAAAGTTTACTGCACAGCAATATGTCGCATAGTACTGCACAGCACCGCGCATCACCACATAGTGCTGTACAGCACCACCCATTATAGTAAAGTACTGCACATCACTGCACAGGTTGCAATACTGCAAAGTTTACTGCACAGCGATTTATCGCATAGCACAGCACAACATAGTCCTCTACATCACCACCCATTATAGTTCAGTAGCCCACCTCAGTGCACAGGGTGCACTACTGCAAAGTTTACTGCACAGCGATATGTCGCATAGCACAGCACAACATAGTACTGTACATCACCAGCCATTATCGTACAGTAGCCCACCTCAGTGCACAGGGTGCACTACTGCAAAGTTTACTGCTCAGCTATGTGCTGCACAGTATGGCACAGCACCACACATCACCACACATCACCACCCATTACCGTGCAGCACATCACCATATAACATTGTACAAGACAGCACTGCACATCGCAGGGCATGGCACAGCAATGGTTACTGCAAAGTAATCTGTCGCATAGTACCGCACATCACTACACAGTACCATACAATACATCACCACACTCTACCATGTAACACCTAACAGCAGCACACAATACCATACAGCACCGCACATCATCGTTCAGTTGCGTGCAGTACATCACTGAACAGCACATCACTGCACGGCACATGACATGGGACAGCAATGCTTACTGCACAGCAATGTGTCACATAGCACCGCACATCACCAGACAGTACCATGCAGTACATCACCACACTGTACCGTACAACACCGGACAACACCGCACACTACCATACATCACCGCACAGCATCGTTCAGTACCGAAAAGTACAGCACTGCACAGCACAGGGCATGGCACTACAAAGTTCATCGCATAGCAATGTTCCGCCCAGACCCACACAGAACAGAACATCACTGCACAATACCATACTGCACCTTACAGCACCGCACAGTACCATACAGCACAGGGCATGGCACTTCAAAGTTTACCGCATAGGAAAGTGCCACACCACACTGCACAATACAACACATTGCCGCGCAGTAGAGCGCCGCGCCGTGCCGTGCCGTGCCGTGCCGTGCCGAGGCGCCGCACTTTCCTCAGTCTTACTCAGATTTCCAATATATACAATTATAGTGCGCGCTTAGGCATTCCTTTCAGAGCTTGACTGCTTGCGGAAATAGTCATATCTTATACCCATTAAGTGATGAATAGCAACAGTCAATGCATTACAATGGGAAGTCTTTGATGGAAGCTCAGCTAACTAAGCCTACTCTTGTCGCAGGATGTTCAAAGTTTGTTGACTTTCTAAGGTATTAAATTACATTTTATTTAACTTATTTAATTTGCATTGACTCATCAGTAAACTCCCTACTTTATCTGATAACTTTGGCAGCAAGATTATATTTAACCTAATTACGGAGGTATACCCAGTCCCCTTCCCATACCTATTCCTATTATCACAATTGTTATCTGAGGAGTGAGGTCAATCAGATATTAATTTGATTCATGAATGTCAAATACACAATCAAACCCACATCAGTGATATCTGGAATATCAATTTATTTTATCATCATAATTTGAGAGATTAATGTCATAACTTAGTATCATTTTCTATGGCTTATCTATCAGGATGCGTTTTCATTAGGGTCAAAGTAATGACCTGAGATCTGTATTAGGATAATACTTGATTAAATGATAGCTTGAACCACCCGATATAAATATATAAGCCGCAGCTACGAATAAATGAGAATAATAAAATAAATAATTACATACATTATAACGAATAGGTATATCAGCTGAAAGGAATAATAACATTATGCCTAAACAAACTTGTTATGGCCGATATGACATCGACCCAAATATAATTGCTCCGAACAAGTATTGCCAGATAATATTCTGGCTTTTACGAAAATATTGTAATAGTATTACAGGACTTGGACATATTAGCAAGTAATAGCTTCACATGTCAAGCATAATCGATAGAACTTACTGTTTGGTGCGCTGGACCTGTTTTCAGAAGTCAAACAAAAGGCGGGTCGAAAGGAAACAATTAATTAAAAGAAAGAATTACCATTTTCTCTTTTGAACAAATTCAGTTGGTGTTTTATCAAGTGCCCTGATCATGTTTCTGTTCGGCCCTGCAAATAAGTCACTCCTTTCTATGCGCTGGCACAGCATGTATTCCAGCAGGTAACACACCATAATCCATGCAGGGACACACAGACAGACACCTTATCCGCTCCTAACTGTGGTTGCTGAAAATGAATACGCCGCTCAAACATTGTGTTTTCTGCTAAAACCCGTCGAATATTAAAGCTGCATTGTCCATTGGAAGAATCATGTTTTGAAAAACCTAACTTTGATTCAGTATATCCAACTGAGATATTGGTGCAGTTTTTGAGCATTTAGTTGTGGCTGCATATAAGGGAATACTGAACCAATATAATAGAACATGCTACTCCTGAAGCCTATGCTGTCAGAATTGTTACGTCCTTGGGAAAATTAATCTGAAAAGGCTCTGTCACACATCACCGGATTGGGGAAATGGAAAGAAACCGAACAAAGTTAGTTGATATCCGGCAAAGTCCGGTTTGTGTCCGTTGCATATCTGTTGCATATTCATTGCTATGGGTTGATATCCATTGATATCTGGCCCAATCAATTACAAGTTTTGAGCATGCACAAAACTTGTAACGGATTGTGCTGGACTGACCTGTGCGGTTATTATCCATTACCATCTGTTCCCCATCCGTTCCTGTCCGTTCCCTTCCATTTTTGCCCATTCCTGTCCATTCCCGTCCATTACATATCCATTACATGTCCGTTGCCATCTGATACGTATAGTTCTTTTTGTATTCTGAATTGTCCGTTGATCACTAGATACGTTATCAACCGTTACCGTCCGTAACCATCCGTTACCCTCCGTTACCTGTCCATTACCCGTCCGTTACCCGTCCCTTACCCGTCCCTTACCCGTCCGTTACATAATCGATACATTTCAAGTCCGAATAATACCGGACTACAATATTCTTTGTCCAGTTCTGTCCGTTGCTCAATCCGCCATAGTGTGACATGCACTTTATGGTTCCACTGCAATTTTGTCCAACGTTAACCATTTAAAATGAAGGTTACTACGTAACGTAGATTTTAACGGCCAACCTAGTGTATTTATCTCAGAAAATAGCATTGGACTATGCAACTTTAACATTCATGACATAATCAGCGAAGCGGAATGAGGGTAGGTGATTGGAAACAAAAGCTAACAAATCTGAAAAAAAACTTAGAATCTAAAGGGGGAACCGACTGGGTGTCAGTTTCCATCACCTTTAACCTGTCTGCTCGCCACCTTCCCACCACCACAACCCTCTCCACATCACAGATACACTTATTATCGCCCAGATGACTATCAATGATAGAAATATCGCCAGCTGGTTCAGAGTGGAGTACATACAGCACATTTTGCACGTCCTATTTAGTATTTAGTCTTACAAAGGATTCTGCCATCCTGAGGATGAGGGATTGTCAACAGCCCAGGCGAAGCCAGTCCAAGCCTATGCTAGTCCAGGCCTAGGTCAGGTCAGGCCAGACCATGCCAGGCTTAGGTCAAGCCATACCAGGCCAGAGGGGTATGGTAATATCTGTATTTGTGTGAAAGATTACAGTGGCAGTGAGGAGATGGGAGATTCCTAAATACACATAATGGAGTGCCTACTCACCTCTATCATGGCCGAATCCAACTTGGATGGCCACGACACGGTAAGGTCATCGGTGGAGCTCTCTCCCAGTCCGACGGTGTCGACGATGAACTTCACCTCCTTCTTCGGCTTCATCATGCCGGTGCCGCCGATCCCGCCGACCCCGCCGATCCCTCCCACCCCGCCGCCAGCATCGTAACATCCATTCGGCAGCTTGCCGTTCTTCAACGACTTAACGCTGATCTCTCCGTCCGTCGAGTCGGTGATGCTGGTCACCTTCGCCTCGTCCCGGTCGCGCTTCTTATCACAGTGCCGGCGGCGACGCCGACAGAACACCACCAAGATGAGCGTCAACAGCAGCAAAGAAATGACACTCGCCGCCACTATTATGATAATATTAGTGCCGCTGAGAAAAAACATGGCGCCCAGGCTCTGCTCGAAGGCCGCTGCGCTTCTCGGCATCACACTCAGCTCCGCCTTGCGCATGCGCTGAGGGGTTCCGCTGTCCCGCACTACAACGACAAGTTTGCATGTGCGTGCCACTAGGCACTGCAGGCTCTTGGTCACCTTGATGACCCCGGAGTGGGGGTCGATGAGGAAGCTGTCATTGCCCTTCAGTAGGGAGTAGAGCAGCTTCCCATTGGGGCCGGCGTCGGCGTCCCGAGCCTCCACCTTGGCGATAATCTCGCCGACGGGAACATCGTCGGGGACATGGACCGTGTTGTTCCAGGTGCTCGGGAAGATGAACACGGGCCCATTGTCGTTCTGATCGACGACGGTGATAGTTATGTTGGCAGTGGTGTTAACGCTTCTGAAGCCGCGGTTGCTGGCGACTGCCTGGAGGCGGTACACCTCCTTCCGTTCCCGGTCCAGCTCCTTCATGGTCGTCAGCTCCCCATTATCGCTGTTGATGGCGAACACTTCCAAACCCTCTGATGCCTTCGACAGTGAGTAGATTATATCGTTGAACGGCGGGCCGTCCGCATCAGAGGCACTCAGCAATCCAACCTTGATATGTGCCGGCATGTTCTCGAAAATTTTAAAAGCATAGGCCGGCTTGGTGAAGTAAGGCCTGCCATCATTGGCGTCGATGATATTCAGAATCAGGGTTGTTGTCGCTGTGTGTGGATTGCTGCCTTGATCAACGGCTATTATAACAAAGCTATACCGGTCCTGCTTCTCGAAATCGAAGCTGACCTTTGCGCGGACCACGCCGCTAATTGGCTCCACGTGGATGTACTCCGCGTCCTGCTCGTCCTCCAGCATGTACTTAATGGCGGCGTTCCGCCCGGCGTCAGCATCCGTTGCGTTCAGCTGGAGGACAATACAGTCATGTGCGTTGTTCTCCTCCAGGGTCGTCATGTAGGCGCGCTTCGAGAAGTGCGGACCATGGTCGTTGATGTCGATGATCTTAACAGCGATGTCCTTAATTGAAGTCAACTGCGGATCGCCATGATCGGTGCAGCTCAGGCTGAGGTGGTACTCTGCTTGTTTTTCGCGGTCAAACTCCATTCGGGACACAATCTGGTAGGCGGTGCTGGCTGTCGGCTTCAGCTCGAAGAATGGGCTGCGCATGGTGCATGAGATACGCCCACTGATTCCCTTGTCCGGGTCGCTCACCGACACGTGGGCCACGAAGGTGCCAGCCGCTAGGTGCTCCTTGATGAAGGCACTGTCACCGGCACCCAGCTCGCGTGAGTCGAGCGAGTTGATGATGATGTGCGGGGCATGGTCATTCACGTCGCCAACATGCACGATGACCTTAGCGTAAGCGGGCAGCGAGTTGGTGCCCTGGTCCCGGGCTGTCACTGTCAGGATGTATGTGTCGCCCTGCTCATAGTCCACCTCCCCCTTGATGTAGAGCCCGCCCGAGATGGCGTTCACCATGAACAGGTGACCTAATTTCTGCTGGGTGCCCTGCGCGAAGCCATATATTAGGTCGCCGTTCAGCCCGCTGTCCGGATCGAGCGCGTGCAGCTGGAGAATCTTAGTGTGCTGCGCCACATTCTCCGGCACGTTCACCTCATAGGTTTCATTATCAAACTTCGGGTTATTGTCGTTCGCATCACCCACGGTGATGTCGACGATCATGCTCCCCGTGCGCGGTGGGTTCCCGCCGTCCTTCGCCGTCACTATCAGCGAGTAGGTGTTCTCCTTCTCGCGGTCCAGCGGAGCTTTCAGCACCAGATTCAAGTCGAATATCCGCCCGGAGTCATTCGAGAACTGCAGCGCGAACTTGTTGGTCTCGGCGATCAGTTCATAGTTCTGGACGCCGTTGGAGCCGCCGTCCGGGTCTTCGGCGGCCGGGATGGAGAAGGTCGTGTCCGACTTGGTCGTCTCCGAGATGGTTCGCGCAATGCGACCCTCTGGGAACTGTGGGGAGTGATCGTTGTAGTCCTGCAGGTAGACCTCGACCTTGATTACGTGGAAGAAAGGCTGGTGTTGGATGACGGTGAACTTGATTGCGCAGGGTTCGCCATCGGTGAGGTCCAAGCACACCGACTCCCGGTCTATTGGGCGCGCCGTGCGGAGGATGCCGGTCCCCGTGTTGAGGCGGAAGTAGGTCCCGCCCCCTAGCGGCCCCAAGTGCTGCATCTCCAGCTGCATTCCCTGCGTCACGATGAGCCCGATGTCGCGCGCGATGTTTCCGACGAAGGTGTTCGGCGGCAGCTCCTCCCTGATGGTGTAGCGCAGGGGCGCGCCCGCCTGGGCGCCTACAGAGGGCGCCACCACTAGCGCCAGCCCTAGCGTGATGAGGCACAGCCACAGCAGCTCCTTTATACTCCAGGTGGCGCACCTGTGTCGGGGCCTCCTCGCCGAGGATCCGGCCGGGTCCCCCAACGGGGGCGGCCATCGCCACCACCAGGAGGACCCCGTGGAGTAGGAGTAGCTGCAGATAGAGGCGGTAGGCTGCTGCCTTCTGGAATATGCCTCACCTCTCCTCCAGTTCCACTCGCCGCCAGGGCGAGGCCTTTTCGGCGGCGCGCCACCTGGTGGGCATCCACAGAAGCAGCAGCGCGTCCCTCCCCCTCCAGACTCCAAACCCCGGTCTATATCCTCCATGGCTCCCAGGGTATGGTGTGGTCCCACACCGCTAACACTCGAGCACCTGTGATCTTTGTCTGGGCGGCAGTGTCCCGCTCATCGGACGGCCTTGTCCTTCCCCGTCCCGGTCGTCACTGTTGCTGATGCCCATTGCGTCCGAGCTGCTCGGAGCGCCTCGGCGACTGCACCCATACATGGATGGCCACCCACCACTTCTGTCCAGCTTTCATCTGCAATAGCAACAAAGTAGTCCATGTCAAGTAAATCTTCAGTTATCATAACTCAAAAATCTGCTAGAGGTGTGACGATGAAGATAGGGATGAAAGAGGCATTTTTGTCCACACCAAGATTAGAATTACAAACCCTTGAAACAATAAGTACCATATATTAGTGGGTTAATAGAAAACAAATGCACGGTATCCGGGTGAACCTTACAGATATTTCAAGTGAAAACAAGTAAAGTTAGTTTTGGCAAGCATGCCAAAACTCTGACACCATAGAATTCTGCAGTAACAGGTTCTATTAAATTGACTGAATATCCCTTCTATGCAGATACAAATGCTTAATATGTGCACCGGTATCTAAATTAGGTGTGTCAAATAAAATGTAGATAGTTGCCTTGGCTTTGAAAAATTGATACTTCATCGGACTATGCAGCTTTAGTTATCTGTAATGAAAATAACATTATTTGCACAACAAGGTGAGAACTACCAACACCTTACCGTATAAATATAATACAATTTCTTATATTCATCATTTAGTCGAGAGTTAATTGCAACATAAAACACACTTGAGATATTTAATGATCTGTAATGAAAACTAAATTATTTTCACCTCCTGGTTGAAGCTATCGATGCTTTATCATATAAAATCTTATATTTATCATATATTTGAGAGCTAATTGTAACATAAGACACACTTGAGATAGTTTATGACCAGTAATGATAACTACATTATTTTCACCTCCAGGTCGAAGCTACCGATGCTTTACAATATCAATATAATAGCTTTTCTGTTTTGCATATTATAGCGGTATTTCAAAAATAAGGCACGCGGATGCAGGGAATAATCTGTAATCAAAAGAGCATTTTATTTTCACATCAAGCCTAGAACTGATTCTGTTTGACCACATTCCAATAATATCTTTTATGTAGATTGATTGATTGATGGTTGCTTTACGCCGTGTCAGCAGCATAGGCCATATTTATGGCGAGAAATGTTTATTTTTGTTCAAACCATCACTTTTACATGTAAAGATTGATTGGTGGTTGCTTTACGCCGTGTCAGGAGCATAGGCCATATTCATGGCGAGAAATGTTTGTTTTTATGCAAACCATCGCTTTTACATGTAAAAGCATACAATCAATTTTGTGTCAATAGAAACTTATGAATTTTTAACACTCACAATCATATAGTTTCTGGTCAAGCAAATAAAATTCTCGATGATAGTTTTATTCACTGATGAAATTTGTTTAAAAAGCTATATGAGGTGGTACAAACCAGCTGCCCTCAAAAAGGCTTAAATGTTTTCTTGGTTTACTTTATTAAAAGGTCATGCATGATGTTTGCAGTGTAACATTGTTGGTGCAGGGCCATGAAATCCACACTGTTTAATAAAGTGTGTTTTAATGTCAGTGGGGACTGACATCCAATACATTCAGGGGGAGGGTCCCCCATGAGCAGAAGAATGTGTGTTAGCCATGAGTACGCAATATGGCATCTTGTTAAAATAACCTGGTTGTGTCATCCTTCCAGGCGACTCTGCAGCAGTCCGTTAACGCAGGGGGTAATTCTCTGACGTGTTTGTTGTTTGGGTGTTCATCCCATTAAATCTGCCATAGTTTCCAGATGTACTTTTGAATGGAAGGTTTCAGATCAGAGTGGGGAATATGATAGTGTTCCAAAGGAGCAGTCACAGCTCGAGTGGCCACTTGATCTGCTCTCTCATTTCCTGGGATACCCACATGACTGGGCACCCAACATAGGTGAATGTTAAATTTTGCAATTTAAAGAGACTTTAGTTTAATGAGTACTTTAAATAGTATTGGGTGGTCCAGTTTCCTATTTTTTAAAGCCTGAAGGCAGGAAAAAGAGTCAGTGAAAATGATGACTTTGTGATTGGCTGAGGTTTTGATGCACTCAAACGCGAGTAGGAGTGCTCATACCTCAGAAGTAAAGATGGAACTCTGATCTGGAATACGCATACCTAATTCACATCCATGGACGATTGCTGCCACAGAGACTCTGTTGTCTGTCTTTGACCCATCAGTGTAAATGGCTAGCTGGGAACTAAAAGCACTTCACACATCGATAAAGCTTTCATGATATGAAAGTGGGTGCATTTGGGATTTCTTCGACATGGCCAGCTGGAGGATAATGTTTGGTTTCCTCAGCTGCCAAGGAGGAACATCTGAACATTGTAAGGGTGCTATATTATTTATGTTTGCCCCCAGGGGCTCCAAATGAGGCTTAATTCTGAGGCCTAACAGCTTTATGGCCTTGATTCATAGAGGTGTTCATATGGTGGCATAAAAATATAATTATATGCTTGAGAAGTTCAGCAGGGGACCCAGTTGCAAAATAGTGAGGTCGATTGCAGAGGAGGTCCCATACCCAGGATGAACATAAGTATGGGACCCATCATTCAGAAAGCTTAAAGCACGATTGCTTAGGAAATTCTCAACTCCCCTGCCCTGGCTGCTTATGTTTGCACTACACTACAGGGGGTTGTGTGCATTGAAGTCCCCCATTAACATGTAAGGGGAAGGCAACTGATCCGATAAGGTTTCTAAATCTTGTGTTGAAAAAATGGAGTATGGGGGATATGTATGCAGCATATTGTAATGGTTTTATCCAGACTAATTTGAATGTCTATTGCTTGAAAAGTTGTATTTAAGATGATGGGGGTATGTATCATGTCTTCAAGCACCAGAATGGACGAGCCACCAGAGGCTCATTCCCCATCCAGTACATAAGAATAATACATATTGTAATGTTTTAAGGAAATATGATCAGTAGCTTTTATATATGTTTCTTGTAAGCAAAGAGCAAGAGGATTAAGCCTCTCACAAAGCAATCGCACTTCATTGAAGATTGCTCTAAAACCTCACCAGTTCCATTGTATTATATGTGTGCCTGTCATATTGGTGACATGACAGCCACATGTCCCACAACTTTCAGCTTGGGGGACACGCTACGGCCGCGGCTCATGGAACCCTCAGCCATAACAATATCCTGCAGCGCAGAAAACTGATTTCTGGCAGGGATGGGGGATGCTGTGCCCTTGGGCATACTGCCCAATAGTGGTCTTTCATGCACTAAAGCGCTTTTCTTTGTTACTTCTTTTTTCCCCTTTTCAATTGTTTTGTGTGTAGAACTTGAAGCCGCCTCTGTCTGAACAGAGGCATACTTCATTTCAGATTTTTTTCCAGATGGCTTTACACTCGAACTCTGGGTCAGTGAGCAGGCCATGTCAAATCGGTCTGGCAATCGATTGTCCTGGTAATAAATAGCCTTTGCCACTGCGGCATAGCTCTTAGCAAGCTGCTTCAGAGCTTCCGGGTAGCTTATTCGGTTTTTGGTTTTAACCCACTGTATTTGTTTTTCTTTCATCCAAACATGACAATCCTTCGACCCTGCCATATGATGAACCGGGCATTGGTCACATTTTGCCTGGTTCTGACAATCAGTGTTGTTGTGACCCGTCTGGCTGCATCGGAAGCAGGTTACCTCGGGTTTGCAGTTATCCTTTCAGTGTCTGTACTTCTGGAATTTAAAACAGCAAAGGGGATTCAGGATAAAAGCATCCACGGCAACACTGAGGTAACCAACTTTAAGTTTCTGGGGTGGCACTGGTGTACTAAACATGAGAATGTAGGTATTTGTTTATATTTCCTTAGCTTCTTTCCGTATAGCAATCCTTCTAACGCTTTGTACACCTTGTGGTTTCAGCTCAAGTATGATCTCATCCTCACCGACCTCACTTAGATCTCTAGTTTGGATTACTCTTCTACTAGAGTTGATGGTACAGTGAGGAGAGGCCTTTATGCCGACACCTGCCAAGGTGCTTGCACATTGCAGGTTGTCGGCTTGGGCCTTCTTTGCGCACTCAAAAAAGAAAATCACAAGACTTCATTTTTATGACCTTTGTGATGGTGCCTGCTATCCCCATTGATGCCCCTATCAATGGAAACACAAGAGGGCCTGGCACCGAGTCAGTGACCGCAATCACAACGAATTACAGCCAATTATTGATCATAATGGGATCGTTTTCCGAGCCCGAGTTGTCAGCCATCTGACCTTTCTTTTTTGGGGGGTAGTTGTTTACCATATTTGTTTACTAATTTTTCGTTGTCCTTGCTCCCCACCCACCACAAGAGTCTTACAAGGGGATGTGCATAGTTGCACTATCCATCAGATGCACACCAAGGATACAAGGACGGTATACTCAAATAATGAGGCAAATAAATCTGCAGTCATTTATTAGACCTATTAGCCACTGCCTTCTAGGAAGAGCTTTAGTTCATGGGTTGTACAATAACCATTTTCACCACAGTAGGTTTGATCTTTTGTGTTTTTGTGAAATAGCTTACTATCCTAAGGCAAGGCGTGATCAGCCGATTGATTGGATCGGGCAAATCGAACCCCTCGTCTAGTTGTAGTCGGAGCCAAAGTGCAGTGTTGGATCAGTGAGAGTAATCGCTGCTCACGGTCTTCTTCAAGCACCAAGATCCCTTTCTTCACTGACACGAGGTGCGACTCACGGCACACAAGTCGCCCCATTTGTCACCTTTTACCATCTGTAACTATTCTACCCCGGTTCCCCATGGGGGTCTTTTATGTAGATATGGAAGGACAAGTCCAAGTATAAAGTAGCTCATGAATTTAGAATATACTACACGTGTTATTCGAGTCTACTTCATTACTTCGCAAAAGCCTCCAGCCCTAGAAACGTCCATTTGTCTGAATATCCATGGCCGCCTCCGGTGACATATATGATACAGTTCCATTTCCTCAGCAGAAATGTCAGCTTACTGACACCTCAGGCTAAAATAAACAACAAAGTTGGTGATCGTCCTTTTGGTCACACAAATCAGGGTCGGGGGGGGGAGGTTTTTAAGTTTTCTTGTTTTTTTCAGTATTAAAAAAAAGAATTGAACCACCCCAGACTGACAAGAGGATTACATGTCATTCATGTACACATCACAATGTTTTCAATCAAACAATGAAGACTCTATTCTCATTTCGAAATTAATTATATCATTCAGTCATAGAAGTTTCAATTGTGTGTTTACAGAAGTTGAATTTCTGCTAGCCCGAGACATTTTTAACAGCTAAACAAAAAAAGTGAAAAAAATCATGGGCAGGTGAATTTTCACGCAAGGGCGGGGACAACCACCAATTGTCCTTTTATTTGGCCTTAGCAGCAGCGTCCGCCCCGAGAACCGGCAGCAATGGGAGACAGGCTCAATTTATGTACAGATGCACTGACACCGACCCTCCATCACCCGAATGACAGCCGGCCTGAGTAAAGGATACTGTTGTATCAGAAGTATCCCTAACTTGACACCACCATTGGCACAACTGTCACCTGGTCCTGCCTCACAAAGCCGATATATCCGGCCAGATATGGTCTTCATCCTAGCAAGAAGAGGAGGAGTAAGAGTAAATGTCGGCCTGGTCATTAATAAACCCTTTCCATGCGGTGAATGCGAAGCGAGCCATTACCTTTGAGATGAGTATTTGCCACTGCCATCAGAGGGCAGGTTTGTGATGGTTGTAGTTGGAACCCAAATAAAGTAATGATTGTCGCTGCCATTAGAGAGTGTTTTGATGGTGCTTTCACATAAACGATGCTTCTCGCCGGCATGCAGCCAACGTGCAAAATCACTTTTAATCGTCGAGACACCTCAAACTTTTCAGCACAACATATTGGTAGCATGCGGCCGACGTTGTGGTAAAAGTTTGGTGCGCCGTCCTGATATGACCTTAGATGTTGCTAGGATGTAAAACAACAAAAAGCAACAGTTTGGCGCAATCTGTGGGAACGACCCTCATGCGCGTGCGGCATCTGCCTAGCATTCTCATAATGTTATTCCAGCGACTCTAACGTATCTCGACACGCCCCTAACGTATCCATAACGTTGGCACCCGCGCATCGGCGCACAGCGAAAGTTTTGTGCAAGCACAAAACTTTTGATGTGCGATGACGCGTGTGGCCGACCCTCGTCGACCATCAATGAATACCAACGCGCGCCTAACATGCGCGTAACGCTTCCTGACGTATCCCGACGTTGCGCCAAAAAATCACATACGTCGAAGCACCGTACTGTGACAGCACCATGATGGCGGAAGCATCCTGTATAAGATTTCTTTCCACAGTGTAAATCTCCTTCCAGTGCCACTGGTACCACATTGCTAATACTCGAGCAGCTGTGTTGTCTGAGTGGGCGGCAGTGTCCCCGTCAGTGGCTGACCTTCTGCTCCATCTGTTGCTGTGTCAGCAGATCCTGTGCTCGTGTCCCAATCATCACCTCAGGACGAGTAACCCTGAGCGACTCTGAGTGATTCAGAGCGACTCTGAGTGATTCAGAGAGACTCTGAGTGATTCAGAGCGACTCTGAGTGATTCAGAGCGACTCTGAGTGATTCTGAGATGCTGGGTGAGTCAGAGCGACTATGAGTGATCCTGGGTGACTATTAGTGATTCTAAGCGGCTCTGACTGATTCTGGGTGACTCTGAATCTGATTGATTCTGGGTGAGTTTGAGCGAGTCTGAGCGATTCTGAGTGATTCAAATAACAGGGACTGACTCTGAGTGACTCTAAGTGGCTCTGAGTGACTGAGAGTTTCAGAGCGACTCAACGACTCTAAGTGACTCTTCCTGATTCTGATCGACTCTGAGTGATTCAAGCAACACTCCTTGACTGAGCCACAGGGATCGATTCTGATCGACTCAAAGCGATTCAGAGAGACTCTGAGCGACTGAGTGATTCTGATCGACTCTTAGTCATTCCAGCGGCACTGAGTGACTGTGTGACTGAGTGACTCTGAGTGATTCAGAGTGACTCAAACAACTATTACCGACTCCCTGACAGAAACCCATACCATATTTTCCAGCCCTGACGACAAGTACAAACTTGGGAGAGTGCCAGAACACGGCCAGTCCAATGTGATACCGCAGCGACGGCACTACAACGCACTATGTCACTGAACCAGCCAATCGTTGCTCTAATCTAGTAAGGCTAGCCTCCAGCTAAGGCAGGCATGACAGCTATTTTTTCCAGCAACACATTGACAAATCTTTTTCTTTTATTTTACTTGAACATTGTCCTCTCAGTCGTCTTCTGTCAGCAGGATACAGCTTGGCTGAAGGTATTACCACTGATACTGATGATGGTGGTTTAACGCAGCCGGGGATCGATCGTGTGGTATGTGGGTAATGTAGTACCTCAGAGACCTTAGGTGCTAAAATACCTAAGGGAGTTTGATGCCCCTGCCTTGCAAAGTTGTAAACCACCACCTTGTGGTACAAGTTCTGGTTCTTGATAGAATCAAATGCTAAGGGAGCAAACCTTAACAGAAAACCATGTTATCGTGGCAGCATTAAGGGCGGTGATGAATGGAACTCCCAACATCTCCCGACCAGCCACTGTAGGGACAAATAGTTTGCGGCTGTCTTGAAATGTTCTTGCCATTGTGAGACCTCTATTTGCTCCCTGAGAGAGTGCCGCTAGTAACTTGCAAAAGCCAGCAGCACTTCAACACTTTGCAAGCAGCTTTTATGAAATGTACAACTGCACAAAGCACCGGTTAAGTAATGAAAGCAGTGTTTGTCGCATTGCGACTGACAGCATGATGATGATGGATCGATCATACAAACTCCCGTAGAAGAGCGGAGTCTTCTAAGTTAGGTAGTCCGTCATTCCATCCTGTCTCATTACTCCTGCGTATGGATATACAAGTTTAGATCTGCCTTGCCTTCTTGCTATAATATACCGCCCCATTAATGCACCGTAAAAGAACAACATTACGGTCATCAGCCCAACATTGTCTTAAGTCTGCCGTCCTTAGACAGAAACTCCTGCGTGTATATATGTATATCACAATTATTAACCATTTCTGTGTTTCTTTAATGACCCCCAACACAGCTACTGGAGTTCACACTGTGGTTAAACATATCTGAGTAGAAATTACATTTCAGACACATAAAATAGAGCACAGAAATGTATGCCAAAAGAGCATACAACTATGCTAAAATCACTAGTCGTAGATAAATCAAATCAACAGTAAAACAATTTTCAAGTTAAAAACTTCCAGTGCGAATATGACCACTCTCATGAATACTGCACTAGCTTCCCCCCCTTCCACCTCCCCGCCCAACCGCCAAACCTTACTATAAAGAAGTGACACACCAACACCCTATAGTGCAGTAACCAGTCACCTCCATCATCAGCCAATGGCTGCGCATTACATTCACTGGAGCAGTAATCCTGTAGCTCTCAGGCCAGCACTGTGCCTGTAAATGTTGCAGAACCCGATGGCCATTCGCGCCATACCCTGAGCTTACTACTGCCGATAGGGGCAGCCATCACGGCTCATTCCCATCACAATTCTCCAGTATCGACACTCCTCCCGCCCTGCCTCTTCTGTATGCTTCTACTGTTCTAGAACCATCCAATCTGGCTAGCCAAACCAACAGCAAAGCTGTACCACGCTGGAAGTAACACCCCTACTACCACGGTCGCCACCGCCGCCACTAGCGCCACCATCACCGCCACCGCCGCCACTGTCAGAGCCACCACTAACACCACCACCACCGCCAATGCCACTGCCGCCACTGTCAGAGCCAGCACTAATACCACTGCCACCGCCACCGCCACTGCCACTGCCACCGCCACTGCCACCACCACCGCCACCACCACTGCCACCGCCACCACTGTCAGCGTCACCACTAGCGCCACCGCCACCACCACCGCCACCACTGTCAGAGCCACCACTAGCACCACCACCACCGCCACAGCCACCACCGCCACCACCGCCACTATCAGAGCCACCACTAGCGCTACCGCCACTGTCAGCGCCACCAGTAGTGCCACTGCCACGGCCACCACAACCACAGCCACCGCAACCACCGCCAACATTACCACTGCCACAACTCGGGCGCGGTGGCCGAATCGCTAGAGCACGGGCCTTCCCTGCGGGAGATCTGGATTTCGGTGCCCGGTCGTGTCAAACCAATGACTTATACAAATTAAACTTTTTGCTTCCTAGATTGGTGCTCAGAATTAATAGGATAGAACAATGGTTTGCTCTGTATCAGGATACTCTGAGTGGGATATGGGTTCATGCTGCTGGCAGTCTGATTTCCCAGTGGGGCAGCACTATAAAGCGACCATCAGTGTGCACTCTCACAAGCTGGTACCTGACCTGATATGACTTTAGACGTTGCCAGGACGTAACACACCAACAACCCTAACCCTTGAAACTGCCACCACCAATGCTGCAACATCACTACTACCAATACACCCACCACCCTCGCCCCTGCCGCCATCAACGCCACAACCAACGCCGCAATACCACTACCACCGCACCACGTGCCCAGACCACCACCACCACCCACATTAGCACTGCTACCTGAACCGCCTCACCCCACCATCACCACCACAACCACCGATCACCACCAAAACTACCACACCAACCACCAGTACTACCGACCCCACACCACCACTGTCACCGTCACCACCACTGCCAGTGCCAATGCCGCAACACTGCCACTGCCACCACCATCACAACCACCATAACCACCACCACAATCAGTACCAGCAGTAATACCTTCAGCCAATCTGTATCCTGCCGACAGAAGCCGACTGAGAAAGTAAAACAAAAAATTTGTCAAGGTGTTGCATGAAAAAATAGCTTCACAATTAACATGGCTTGAAATTTACGGAACATCAAGTGTGGTCACAAGGCCCTGCTAATTGTATCACAGGTGCCACGAGGAGCCAGATGAGGTGTGTGTGGAAGGGAGATTGACGGGGAGGGGCGGTGGCAAGAGGATTGTCGGTGGGTGACATGTAGTGGGGGGAGGAGGGAGGAGAACGGGGAGATTGGGGAGGAATTGTCACAAGCTGGTACCTGTCCTGATATGACCTTAACCGTTGCCAGGACGTAACAGACCAACAACCCCAACCCTTGAGACTGCCACCACCAATACTGAAACATCACTACTACCACCACCGCCACCACCCTTGCCCCTGCCGCCATCAACGCCACAACCAACGCCGCAATACCACTACACCACATGGCCAGACCACCACCACCCACCACATTACCACCGCTACCTGAACCTCCTCCACCACAACCACCACCGATCATCACCAAAACTACCACAACAACAACCAGTACCACCGACCCCACACCACCACTGTCACCATCACCACCACTGTCAGTGCCAATGCCACAACACTGCCACTGCCACCACCATCACAACCACCACAATCACCACCACCACCACCATCAGTAGCAGCAGTAATACCTTCAGCCAATCTGTATCCTGTCGACGGAAGACGACTGAGAAAGTAAAAAAAAAAAGAGCTTCACAATGAACATGGCTTGACATTTACGGAACGTCGAGTGTGGTCACAGGGCCCTGCTAATTGTATCACAGGCGCCACGAGGAGCCGGATGAGGTGTGTGTAGATTCGAGATGGAAGGGGAGGGACGGGGGAGGGGGAGGGGCGGTGGCGAGAGGAATGTCGGCGGGCGATATGTAGGTGTGGGGAGGGAACGGGGAGATGTGGGAAGAAGAGAGAGAAGATCGGTGGGGAGGAGGCGAGGGGAGGGAGAGGAGTGGAAGAGTGGAGGGGGGGCGGGGGAAAGTGGAAGGGTGGATTGGGGGAGGAGAGGAGGGGAGAGGGGAGAGGTAGGGGCGGGGTGGCGAGAGGAGTGCCATGGGGAAGGATGGGGGGAAGGGAAAAGAGCGGGGAGAGGAGGGAGGGAAGGGAAGAGGAGACATAATGGGAGTAGGGGATAGAAGTGGGGAGGGGATCGGAGGAGAGGAGGAAGGGGAGAAGAAGGGGAGGAGGAGAGAAGGAAGGGGGAGGGGGAGGACGGGGACAGGAAGAAGAGATGCGGAGGCTGAAGTGGTAGTGGGTATGGGATGGGAGGAGGAAGTGGGAGGACGGGGAGGGGGCAAGACGGAGAGCGGGGAAAGAGGATGAGGAGAAAGGGAGGGGGAGGTGGAACGGTGGAGGGAGAGGTGGAACGGTGGAGGGGGAGCAGTAAGGGGGAGGGGGAGGAGGAAGAGGGAGGGGAGGAGAAGGGGAGGAGGGGAGGAAGGCTACACGGGTAGGAGACTGGGGGGAATGGTGACGGGAGAATGTTGGACAGAGAGGTGGAGGAGGAGACGGAGAGTTGATGGAATATGACGCCGGGGGGAGGAATGTATAAGGGTGTGTGGGTGCAGTCTGCGTCGGGGGAGGCCTGCTGCGGTGGTGGTGGGGGGGGGGGGGGACTTGGTGGCGGCTGCGTGCCGGACTGATACTGCAATATTGCCAATATTGTCAACGGTCTGGTGGTGATTGTGTTTCCGGTGAAACTTCAGTAATCCTCCACTGCTTATTGTGCCTACCTGGGCGGTAGTTGGTAGGTGGTTAATCGATTGCAGCCATACATCTGTCCAGATAAGTATCTCGGTAATTAAGGAAACTGTTCAAACAGTTGGACTACCACACTCCCCCGTGGACATATAAGTGCTTTAAATGGTTTACGTCCATAAGTCATTGCAATGCTTACAATTACGTATATTCAGGCAATGCAAGGGTAGGTTCAGCAACCATACATCACGTAGCTTGTACAGGATCCAGGTCACACCAACCAGTAGTGTTGGGGGTGATGACAATTGGAAATATTGCACCAAGAGCAGGAATCAAATCCCCATATCTTGCATTCGGGGCCAGTGTCCTAACCATTACACTAATTAGGCTCTCTGATGGCATCATCTTATCCATGTCTACCTGTCTATATGGCTCCTTACCTGAGAGGTCAGTGCAGACTACTAACAACCTGATATGACCTTAGATCTTGCCAGGACGTAAAACTCCAACAAACAAACAAACTAAACATATATATATATGTATACCTATAGATATACTTAAACAAAAGTATAGTATACGTTTGTATATCTATATAATTTGAATATATATATATAAATTCAGAAAACCATTCTCCCACCATTGTGTGTATTCCCATTTCTCCAACATAACAGTAAAGCCTCAGTCACACCTTATCGGATTGGGGAAACAGATAGAAACCGGACACTGTCTGGTGAAATACGTCAATGTCCAGTTTATATACAGTAGACATCCAGCGTGTCCAGTGTGTACGGTGTCAAGTTTTGAACATGCACACAACTTGTACCGGACACTGCCGGACTGACGTGTCTGTTTAGTCCGTTTTGTCAGTTTCATGTCCGGTACCCATCAGTTACATCTCCGATTTGCTTCCTGCAGCGTCTGTTAATGGTGTTGCGGGAATTCGGTCAGTATATGTTTTCAGCACGTCCGTGAACAGTCAAGTACGTGTCCGTTTGATGTTTGGTCTGTATGTTAGACATTCAGTTGTCATCCGGTTATCGTCCGGTTATCATCCTGTTATTGTCCAGTTATCATCCGGTGGCAATTCGTTAATGTACGTTCCTTGTCCGTTTAGCATCCATTTCATCCGGCTCCCTTTGCAACATTTCGACACATTTCAGTACATTTTGATACCAAACACCAACGGATTAGAAAATTCTTTGTCCGGTTGTGTCCGTTGCTCAATCCGGTAATGTGTGACAGGCACTTAACACCCATCCAGCTCAGGCTTAGCTCGACAGTGGCGCCACCACCGGCAGGCTACTACACTGTAGTCGAGCCGCCTGTTGGACGCTAGCACTAGCGGTTGAGTAGCTCTATATGTGCATACATACACCAACGGCAGATGTGTAGATCTAAGTAGTGTGATTGGAAGGAGGTCCCTGATGTAGCCCAGTTCACGTGATTACCGTAGCTGCCTGACGCTCAGTCACGTGGTATCAGCACTATTCTGATATTGGCTGGGCCGTATCGCAACATTCGTGGAACTTCGAATCCGTCGAGACGCTTTCAACAATACGTTACTTCTGCGATAACAATTCTACTGCACACACCATCCGTTGTCACACCCTTTGCTATGCTAGACTAGTAGTCTGCACTCACCTCCCAGGCAAAACGCCACATATACTGGTGGGCGTAGATTGGGTGATTGCATCAGGGATCATAAATGGTTTAATGGTTAGCACACTAGTCCTGGTGTTGCAGTTTCCGTGGCACACCAGTTTGCGAGGGACACATCCATTCAAATGCATTATCAATGCCCGTGAGCAAATCTTGATACAGAAGAAGTGAAATATCTCTACAACCACACCACCTAGAAACAAATCCCTTGGTACACATATAGAAAGCATGTGTACCACACAGATTATATTAAATTGATATGGGTAGGGTTCTGGATTTCTATTAAGTTTGAATAAAACTAATGTTTTGCACTTTGTGTACCATCAAACTCAAGGCATTGTCAATGGTTGTAAGCAATCTTCATTCAGGAAATACAGAAAAAGTTAAATATATCTCTAAAACCACACCACCTGGAAAGAAATCGCTTGGTACACATATAGAAAACAACTTTACCAAAAACATTATATTAAATTTATAAGGTTAGTGATGATGCTCTTCGATTTTGATGCATGCGCAGAAACAATGTTCCCTCGCAAACTGGTGTGCCTCGGAAACTGCAACACCGGAATGGTAAGAATTGTGGGTTTGAATCCTGCTCTATGCACAATATTTCCCATTGTCATCACCCCCCCATAACCCTGGTCGCCATGACCCTGATCCGCTGTACGGCTGTTGAACCTACTGTGTGTATGTATATGAGCCTGTCTCAAAAGGTGCTAACTCTTCTTCTTTTTGTCCATTGTAATGATTGACACAAAACAGCACAGAAATGGTTACAGTGAAAACAGAAGGATATTTGCTTCAAATCAATATGTATTCTATTGGGATTGTGAAACACCATGTACAAAACAAATCAGTTTATCCTGAGCAAATGCATATGCAGATAGTATGTTGATCGTTACAGTGGACAAAGTTTTGTCCCATATTGCTTAGCACCTTTTGAGACAGTCTCATATGTAAGTGCATTGGCTGTATGGTATTATATAATTGTAAGCATTAAACAACTTATGGATGTAAACCACTTAAAAGACATACAATTCCAGGGCAACAAGATTAGTTTGTTTGTTGTTGTTTTATGTCCCAGAAACATCTAAGGTCATATCAGGACAGGTACCGACTTGTGATAGTACACACTTATGGCGACTTTATAGTGCTGTCCCACTGGGAAACCAGGCCGCCATCACCATGACCTGATATCCCACTCAGTCACATTATCCTGACACTGAGCCAACCAGTTCCTGCCCTATCCTATTAATGCCGAGCGCCTGGCTAGGAAGCGACAAGTATCAATTTTTAAGTAATTGGTTTGATTCGACCAGGGTTCCAACCCATGACCCCACGATCTACCAGCACGGGAGTGTGTAAGGAGCCTCAAGAGCTCTACTCACTACCCCCTTCCCCCCAACTGTTAGTCACGGATCACCACACACACAGCTCAGGCAGGTGGAGGCCAAGCAGCCACACCACATGGTGGTGGTGGGTAGATCACAGTAGCCATGGTGACCCCAGAATGCCTACTGTTCATTGGTGGAACTATAAATGATTGTTGCTGATTGGAGATAATGGTCAGGTGGTATGCCATACCAGATCCATGTACCACTATAGAATAATAAACCTGAGGGTACAAGCTCTCACTCTACTTTCATTCTTTATACTCTTCCTTTCTCTTCTTGCCTGTATTGATTTCCTATAGCCTGCCTCCACAACCACAGATTCCAGCCATTGACTTTACAGGGTGATTGCATCACGGAGCCTCGGTGGTTTGATGGTTAGCACGCCAGCCCCGGAATGGCAAGGAGTGTGGATTTGAATCATACTCTAGGTACACTATTTTCCGTTTCCAACAACACTAGGCTGCGTTAAAGCTGCATAATTCGATCAATATCAGGTTTTCATTAAACTCATGAAAACTGCACAGTCCGATCAGAGCATAACTATTTCGATAACAAAATACTACCTACCCACTCTATACACACATTCCCAGAATGCAATGGCTCATACACAACATTACTTATTGGTTTATACCACCAGGATCACTAACTCATATATTGCAAACAATTACACAACTAAAGAGCAAAGTGTTTCTAGCATTTGTCAGTTTTGTGGCCAATGTTTATAATATCCAACCGGTTAAAATAATGAGTATAGATGTTTATTGTTCTAGCAGCATCTGAGGTCATATCGGGATGAGCATCGACTTGTGACATGATGACTTATAGTGCTGCCCCGCTGAGAGACCAGGCTGCCATGACACGATATCCCACTCAGTCATATTATCCTGATACCGAGCAAACCAGTCCTTGTTCCTATTGTACTAATACCGATCACCAGGTTAGGTAGTGGTACGTAGCCATTTTGTAACTCATTGATTTAACTCGGTCGGGTTTTGATCCCACGCCCTCACAGCGGAAGCCAGCCAGTGCTCTTACCGATTCAGCCATTCCGTCTAGCCCCCGTGTGTGGTACCCTGGTCGTGTAAGCTCCAGTACTACGCGCTGACCCTTCAACTGTTGAATGTACTGGTAAAGCTAAGTATTATTGCCTTGCCTTATTGCACTGTCTAGATTTCTCTGGGACATTCTGACGACACTCACGTCAGTAGACGACGCGTGTCAGTCTTTATTAAACACACTTGGAGAACATCGATCCTACTAGTCTGTCTTCGGTACAGCGAACAGTAAGGTGAGCTTTCCTACCCCCCCCCCCCACCCCACCCACCCACTGACACACCAAAGCTCTGTTACATACGTCACTAACATACACAATACACATACACAGTCCCTGGAAACCTAATCTACAAATGCATTGCCAGACTAGATAAGGTCAAATTATCGGTCACTAAGGTTTTACATCCTGGCAACATTTAAGGTCATATCACAACGGGTACCTACTTGTGACAGTACGCACTCATGGCGTCGTTATTTGTCGTAGTACTGTCCCACTGGGAGACTAGCGCATTGGTCCCATGACCTGATTTTCCACTCAATCACATTATCCGGAGTCTGATCTAACCAGGCCTTGCCCTATCTTAGTAATGCCGGGCACCAGTCCAGGTAACAACATGTATCAATGTTGTAAGTCATTGGTTTGAATCGCCCTAGTTTCGAACTCCCGACCTTCCGAACGAGAAATATGTGCTCTACTGATTCAACTCTACGTCTGGTAGCACACAGACACATACACACACACTAATAATGTCGCCAAAGCAGTTTCTAAAAAAATAATCACAAATGTATTGCCAGACACTCAGAAGTTAAAATTAGCACAACCAATGGTGACATTGGACATGATTTAATAATAAATAAAAAGTCCCATCAGTTCCAAATGGGTAAAATTAATAATCTGTCAAAAAGTACTCAAATATAACGCTCATTTGACAAATATGTACTTTTATATGAAGGCATATTTTTGTTACATTTGTTGTTACATTTTTGGTCTGCATTATCTGCGCTCATATTATTGGCTGGAAGTGTCAGTGAATTATTGGTGCGCTGCACTCTGTTTCCGCTAGCTGGCCTGCGTAATTCCTGCGGTGGCTATTCCTGTATCAGCCACCGCAGTTGAGAGTTCAGAGTAGTGGATCTGCTTTGGTAGCCTGTCTGATGACATCCTCATGAGTTGTCCAGTCCACCGGAGATTCTTTTTGATCAGAAGATCTTCCATAGAGGGCAGCCCTGTCTGTTTGTGTATTTCCTTATTTGTCACATTGTCCTTCCAGGTTAGCCTCATGATCGAACGCAGAAGTGGCATCATGAAGGCATGCAACTGTTTCACCTTACATTTCATGAAAGCTGCCTGCGAAAATGTTGAAGTGCTGCTGGCTTTTGAAAGTTACCAGCGGCACTCGCTCAGGGAGAAAATAGAGGTCTAACACTGGCAAGAATATGTCCAGACAGGCCAAAATTATTTGTCCCTGCAGTGGCTGGTCGGGAGATGTTGGGAGTTGCATACATCAACCACCCTTAATGCTGCCACAGAGACAAGTTTTTCTTTTTAGGGTTTGCTCCCTTAGCCTTCAGTTCTGTCAAGAACCAAGAACAAGGCACTGGTTTACAACTCAACTCTATCCGTGTAATAAGGCAGAACACCACCCACTTTATCAATCAATGAAGAAACTGTGAGCAGGTGCCTGATATAAACATGGATGGTTTTGATAATTTTGGTATGACAGTATTTGATTAAATCATTGCACCCCAGTTCCCGTAAGGGCCCCACATTACAAAGTAATGTTGTAAGCTGCACTTGTTTCATATCAGGTCTGCACTGAGCAAATACAGAACATCAATTATTAAAACCAAATCTAACTGATATACAAACACAACATATGATTCAACCACTAGTGTAAATTACTGCACACTCTATCTTGATGCACATACCTTGCACTATGTTGAGTACCTATGCTGTACACTATGCAGCATAGGCTGCTCCCCCACTTTCTATTTATGTTCAGAATGGTTTGTGCTGCACACAATGCAACACTTTCCACTTCCACTATGTACAGATCAAATACGATCACTCCAACGGCTGGAAGACCAGTGCTCCGGCGGTGACAAAATATGTATTCAGACGAATAAAATATTTACCCCAAAAAATAAAAATGTCCTGCCTTTGTGTTCTGAGACACACATGTCAATATCACTGAAGCTCTCTTAAAACACTAGTTCAAAAGACCGTAGCTACATTATATATATTGAAACTAGAGTAAATCAATTTCTTATGAATATAATTTTCCAATCACTTGAAGGGAAGTCACTTCATTTCGAGCTAAATAGGAATTGTATATGTGCTGTATAATCTGTTATGGGAATATAAAGAAGGACACTATCTATCTTCAGTTCCCTATGTCATAGTAAAGTCAATATATCCTGTCTAATTGGCCCTATCTAGTTACAGTATTGGCCACACTGGCGCCACTTCCAAGCACTGTATACCAGCTGCGCCTGCCCGTTCTCGAATTTATACCCATTTGGACGGTCAACTTTTAACTGATATATATACATATAATATTTTCATGAAGATTTTATTAGAATGGAAGCTTGTGATCTTTGGTTCATTAATTATATATATATGCTTGGGTTAATTGTCTACCGGTGTGCAGCTTGAGCAGCCTGGGCGGCTAGGAATATGTGGTGAAGTAGATCAAGGATGGATCTGGGACTGCTGAGAGCCAGGATCCCGCCATTTACGCCAGCGATATACAACCAATGATATACTAAATTAATATTGGTCACTACCTAGCGTGGCGCTTGGAATTACTAGAACAGGGCAATTCATGATTTGCTAAGTGTCAGGATAATATGACTGGGATATCAGGCTATAATGCCTGTGGCCCAGTCCCTCCACTGGGCCAGCACTAGAAAGTAGCTGGGAGTACACACTGTCTAGAGTCGTTTGCAATCCTCATATGAGCTTAGATGTTGCGAAGATGCAAAACCCAAACCATTTCAGCGAAAATGGTCGATGTAATTCACTACACACACTCATGAATATGCCTTGCTTCAAGTTAAAGCCAAAGAGGAAATAATTTGGACCACTTTCAATATAACTGTCTTGAATGGATAATGGTAAGAAACATGACCCGTCTATCCATCACGAGACACAAATCCATTCCAAATCAATCGTACTGATTATACCGCCAATATGAAAGCTGGGAAATC
The DNA here is from genome assembly GCA_030323885.1 of Branchipolynoe longqiensis. Lineage (NCBI taxonomy): Eukaryota > Metazoa > Annelida > Polychaeta > Phyllodocida > Polynoidae > Branchipolynoe > Branchipolynoe longqiensis. The sequence goes on from CM059191.1 coordinate 21,104,698, forward strand.
AAAGCTAATGCAACACTATGGTACCGTTACACAATATGTGACAACCTCCCCAGTGCAACCGACACCTCCAACTCCCTCCTATTAATAATAGTATTATAATAGTATTATAAATCATTTAAAACCGATTCTGCCAAATGGACCAGTCAGACCGACCACGTCGCTTTGGGAAACATGACCTATCTTCCTACTTTTAAAGTAGTGAAGTGTAAAAAAGGGTGACGGGGAAGGGAGCGTAGAGGGGAGGTAGGAAGGCAGGGAGAGGGAAGGGGAGAAGAGGGGAGTGGAGAGGAGGGGAGTGCATTGGAGAGGAGAGGAAGGGAGTGGAGTGGATGGGAGAGGATGGGAGAGGAAGGGAGTGGAGGGGATGGGAGAGGATGGGCGAGGATGGTAGTGAATGCTAGAGGATGGTAGAGAATGGGAGAGGATGGGAGAGGATGGGAGAGGACGGGAGAGGAGGGGAGAGGAGGGGAGAGGGAGGGAGAGGAGGGGAGAGGAGGGAGAGGAGGGGAGAGGAGGGGGAGAGGAGGGGGGAGGATTGGAGGAGGGGAGTGGATTGGAGGAGGAGAGGAAGGGAGTGGAGGGGATGGGAGAGGATGGGAGAGGAGATGGAGTGGAGGGGATGGGACAGGGTGGGAGAGAGGATGGGAGAGAATGGGAGAGAATGGGGAGAGATGGGAAGGAATGGGAGAGGGACGGGAGAGGTTGGGAAAGGAGAGGAGAGGAGGGGAGGGGAGGGGAAGGGGGAGGAGGGGAGAGGAGGGCAGGGAGAGGAGGGGAAGGGGGAGGAGTGGATGGGAGGGGGTTGGAGGGGATGGGAGAGGAGGCGAGCGAGAAGGCGGGGAATGGGGGAGGAGGGAGAGTAAGGTTGGGGAATGGAAGGGAGGGGAGGAGATGGAGAGGAGGGGAAAGGTTGGGAGAGGAGGAGAAATGAGCGGAGAGGAGGGGAGGGTATGGCCAGGGAGAGGATGGGAGGGGAGGAGATGGGAGAGGAGGGAGGGATGGAGAGGAGGGAAGGGGATGGGAAGGGGATGGGAGAGGATGGGAGAGGAGTGGATCTGAGAGGTGGAGAGGTGAAGGATGAGGATAGGAGAGGAGGGAATGGGGGACGGAGGGGTGAGGTGGAGTGGGAGGGGAGAGAGGGGAGGAGAGGGGACAGGAGGATGGGGGAGGGGACGGGAGGGGAGGAGAGCGGAGGGGAAAGGAGGGGAGAGTATGGGAGGGAAGAGGAAGGCAGGGAAGAGGAAGGGACGGAAGAGGAGGGGAGGGGAGGGAGGGGAGGGCAGAAGAGGGGAGAAGAGAGGACAGGAGGAGAGGGGGATAGGAGGAGAGGGGGATGGGAGGAAGAATCGACGAGAAGACGATGCTGCTTAGTGAAAGAGCCCAGCACTTAATGCAAAGTGCCAGCGCCCACACTGGTCTCACATAGGTCGTCTATTGACAAGAAAAAGGCTTTCTCAGATACAATGTTGGCTGAGGTGCCAGTCTACATCTTCCGGAACCGGGCGCATGCTCTTTAACACTGCTTAGCCCTGAATCTGTTCCCCACCACCACACCCACTCGTCGATGCTCCGCCTCCCCCCCCGCCCCTTCCCTCCCCCGCCTCATCCCAACATCCGACGCTACAGGCGGCAGCTGAGAAAACAGAGAGGGGCGGGATGTGTGGGGGAGGGTGTGCGGGAGTGTGCATTGTGAGTGGACGCAGTGTGAGTGTGTGTAGTGTGTGTAGTGTGCATTGTGAGTGGATATACTGTGAGTGTATGTAGTGTGAGTGTATGTAGTGTGAGTGTATGTAGTGTGTAGTGTGTGTAGTGTGGGTGGGTGTCGTGTGAGGATTATGATCGTAATCAGGCCAACAGGCCAACCGCTAAAGGATATCCTTTCATTAGGGCTCTTGTCATTCTTGGATTCGTTCTCAGAGAGAGTAGACATTCCCCTAGGAGATCTCAGGGACAGGGTGCAGGCCTGGGATCTGTACTACAGGGGAGTGCTGAGCCTGACTCACCAATGTGTGTGCTATGTAGCTTTGATAACACTGTTATTAAAGTTACATAGCACACATAGAGGGGAGGAGGGTGCACTTAGGAATATGCATATACCCACAGGAGGATAGCATACACACAGGAGGATAAGAGGACTTCACACCTTTACGCATCAAAGTCTGTTCAACGAATGTTTATTTATGCACATCCATAACCAGGGTATCGATGTGTTCTGATATGCTAATAGCTCATTGGTCACCTGACGTATTTAGACACATTACATTGCCTGCCTAAGCGCACACACTGATCCTGTACCCTCACAGCAAGGCAGGTCCGACCCACGTTACGGCATGACTCGACGAACATGTATTAAGTGCACTGACAAACACCCACTAGTTAACCTCATCGTGGTCGCATGGTGGATTGTTGCTACAACCACCACAGGTTATACAATCAGTTGCTGTCCGCATGATTGTCAGCAGTTCAATGCCAGAGATATCTATCCCCACCCCAACCCTGGCTGTGGTTGATGCCTACCACCCAGGGCCCATATGTATGAGACCGGGTTAGCGGTCGTAACCCAGCGTCGTGTGGATTTCCCGGGTTAGTGGCGAAAACTGCGTATGTATGTGTCGGGGTTAAACTAACTCGGCGACGTTAAAGTTGCCTGCACTAACCCCATGCGAAAGGAGGGTTAAAGCTGTGGTTAGGCACCGATTATGACCAAATCTATTGAATGAGATCATATTTAGCAGAATTACATACGCAATAAGTGAACTTTCATCAATTTAACCCTAAATTCGAAGCATTATTAAGGCTACTGCCGCATTGGCGGCAATATTAATATTTATATTTTCGAATCGACGAACGTAAAGTAAACAAATCGCCGCCGCCACCACATTGATGTCCCTTTCCATACTGGCCCTGGCGACAGTTTGTTTACTGTACTTTCGTCGATTCAAAAATATAACTACTAATATCGCCGCCAATGCGGCGGTAGCCTTAAAAACGCTTCAAATTTAGGGTTAAATTGAAAAAAATTCACTTATTGCGTATGTAATTCTGTTAAATATGGTCGTATTGAATAGATTTGAGCCTAATATATGGCTACCAACACAGAGGGATTTCCCAAATCTATAAATAACTGAAACGTTAGCTAACCCGCACATGCTTTGGTCACATACATCCCAATTGACACATTTGGAACCACGGGGTTAGCTAACCCAGCACCCTCCTTTAACCCTAGTCCGGTTAAAAATTGGCTCATACATATGGGCCCTGGGCCTGTATGCAGGAGCCGGTGCTATTCGGTGGTAGCGAGGCAAAATGGTGGTAATCAGGAATTTCCCGGTTAGCGGCGAAAAATGGTATGCACGAAGCGGTGATAGGCCTAACACCAAAAGCTTACCCGGTGTTACCCTACCCCTGGTAAATAGTAGGTATAGTGAGTGCAATAGGCCCAAATCTATTCAATGCGACCACATTTAACAGAATTACATATGCAATGAGTGACATTTTATCAATTTAACCCGAAATTCGAAGCGTTATTAAGGCTACAGCTGCATTGGCGGCGATATTAAGAGTTATATTTTCGAATCGACGAACGTAAAGTAAACAAATCGCCGCAGCCACCGCATCGACGTCGCTTTCCATACTGGCGGTGGCGGCGGTTTGTTTACTGTACGTTCGTCGATTCGAAAATATAACTATTAATATCGCCGCCAATGCAGCGGTAGCCTTAATAACGCTTCGAATTTAGGGTTAAATTGATAAAATTTCACTTATTGCGTATGTAATTCTGTTAAATATGGTCGCATTGAATATATTTAAGCCTAATATATGGGTACAGATGCAGAGGGATTTCCCAAATCTATAAATAAATTCACGGGTAGCTATAATCAAAGTGTTGCGCGCTCCTGCATACGACTTGACACAGTTCTTGACGTCGGCGATAGCTACCCGGTAATAGGCTGTAACACCAAAACCCGGTACCACCGACTCCTGCATACAGGCCCTGATGAATGAGTAAGTGGCTACCCAGGTGGCAAGGCAGATCCAGCCCATGCTACGGTATGGCCCGACGAACGTGTATTAAGTGCACTGACGAACGGGCACTAGTTAACCTCAGTGTGGTTGCATGGTGGATTGCTGCTACAACCACCAGAGGTTAGACAATCAGTTGCTGTCAGCATGATTGTCAGCATTTTTATGCTGGAGATATCTATCCCACCCCAACCCAGGCTGGGGTTGCAGCTTGCCACCCAGTTGACTGGGCAAACTTCACACCCAATAACCCCCCATCCTATCCCCTTGCACTCCACCTCCCCAGGAGGTTGAATGTTTGTTACCTGGGTGGGTGGTAAAGGGGGGCAGCATGGGAACCTCTCAATTCGGCTATGAGGTGACCAACAGGTGGGTGAACTCAGGATATGGCAGAGGGTAGTAGAATCTGGCCCAAAACCTTAATGTAATTAAAATGCACAGACCAGAACTGTGGCATTATCAGTAATCTAATTAGTCTAACTGGTTTTGCTTAAATCTCTAGATTCTGACATTCAGTGATGTAATTAGTGGAGAGAAGGAACTGGGAGAGGTAGTTCTCTCTTATTACAGCTCAACACAGTGGCACACATTGTACACTGCAGAGCTGAGTGAGAATGCAGTTCACATTACTCATGACAACAAGCAGCACACCAGGCAATGAGCACAAAACAATGAGAAGTCTTTAACACTGAGCAGCAGTTGTCAGCAGCTCAGCAGTGATCAGCTCATGGCCCCAAGCAGCTCAGAGTAGTGAGCTGCCCATGCCAATGAGTAGCTCAGAACAGTGAGAAGTTTAGCTCAGTGAGCAGCTCATGGCAGTGGGCTGCATATCATCTGGACCAGTGAGTAGCTCAATGCCAAAAACAATCAGTTTGTTGAGTGGCTCAAAATAATGCACAGCAGTGCAGTGGATTAAGCAGCTCAATTAATGAGTGGAACATGATTGTGAGCAGTTTATGACACAGGTAGCAGTTAACACAAGTTAGATGCAGGTACATGGGGAAACCGCATATTGCCCTAAATGTCCAGGACCCAAGAGTTCAATTTTATACTGAGGAGTGCATGAATGCAATAAATCCAACAGGGAAGCCAGGCAAAATAACCAGCTATATAATCATATCTACTATGGTATTCCCTTATCTCGGCTCAGACAGGATCCAAAACTAAAACGTTCATAGGTACCTCTCACACTAAGCCAGCTGTCCAGCTACATTAGTAATACTACATACATGTCTTGACCTTACATACTTTTGACATAAAAGTAGTCTACCAGAAGGGTCACTAAAGTACAGCAATAAGCAGCTGAATGTCACCATTTCAAGCGTGAAATACCATTGAGAAATATCACAAGCAGATTAGATTACAGTTAGCTGACTGTAAAGGATGTGTTCATCACAAATGACCCTCATAAACACAACCAAGCAACCCCACAATTATGCTGATAGACACTTCTATGAGCACACATCCCAGATAATATGTAACTGCCATTTTCTAATTGCTCGAAGAGCTATGCTGGAAATAGGACTAGAAGAATAGAAAGACATATCCAGTCAACACATTGATCTGCTGCCAATTCGTAGAACTACCTATCTGACTCGGAACAATATTCTTGAAAGATATTCGCACACATTTCAGGATGTAATCGGATTGAGAAATATAAGTCTTGTGTTCTCTATCGAGAAAATAACCACTGCCTACAGTACTTGTAATATGTCTAACAGGAGTAACCAAAGGAAACTAAGGTTAGGTGAGATGCCATTTAAGAGAGAGCACAATGACAAGTAATGGTCCCAACAGGAATCTTTGTGTCGAGAAGAAGTGTAGTGTACATCCAGATAGCATACTTTATAAACAATTCATTAACAGACTGTATAAACAATTCACTAATATTAAGACTTCTGGAATAGTCAAGCCTATGTCTTATTTAGATAAATTCATAAAGCTAACAATGAACCAATCTCACAATGACGATCTTTAGCAAGGTGTGTAAGGACACCCAGAAAGAAAGGAAGCTAGACAGTCCTGAAGGAAGCAATGTCAGGCATACTCGCAACTATGAGAAGCTCACACAGCCATACCTCACCGGAATGACTCATTAGCTGCCTGAAAACTATAATGGCTGAGGTTGGCTTCAAAGCTGGTCTTAAAAATAAATATCCATATGCCAGAATGTTCGTCACCAACAGGTTCCTTCTAGCAAGATGACGGAGACAGAGATTGACAATCTGGCTGGAAAATTGGTCTAGTTATGGAAAACCATTGAACCAAGGGAAAAATATATCAGTCATATGCCACTAGAGTCACGCATGAGATAGATCTATCTGCAAGACACATTCTGGGCAAGTGAGGAAACATTTAAATGGTTATACAGCAGGTCAATCAACATGCCCAGCGAAGCAATCAACATGATACCTGCATTCTGGGAGCAGGGACGCGAAAAAGAGCCTATAGACATATATAGTTACACATATTATAGCCAAGTAATCACTCAGGAGGCACAAATGCAACCAGCGAGGACTTTTTTAATTTTTTTAATTTTTTTTATTGAGGCTGTATTTATACTGTCCATAGCATATAAGCCTGGGTATTCAGGCTTGTTTTCAATGCTGGCCAGCTGTAGTGTTGGTGTTGTCTTATCACACAGTAGCTGCTGATAAGGTATTTGATTGCCTGTATTTCAGTGCAGATAGTTGGTTGGTCTGGTTAGTATTGTGTCTATGTTAATTTTTTTGATTTTCTTGGCATATATGTGTTTATTTTTTTACTCTTATTTCTAGACTAGCCTACTCTATTTACATATCATAGGCTTGTAGCAGCTGTGAGGTGTGTTATCTGGGTGCTTTTGGTATGGTTACCTTCATTGGGGTCTGCTGGTGGGCGTGACATGTATCACCTGCCCTTTTGCGGTGCAGCTTAGTTGGGGGTTCCTAGCCTTATTTTGCAGTTTTTTTGTTGTTTTTGGTGGTTTGTTTGAGAGTCCCATTAGAAATAAAAGTGATAAGCCCCACAAATGGAGCTTCACCTTTATTCCTACACACTAAAATATATAAACAAACACAGTAGAAATAAAAACATTAAGCACCAATAATGGAGCTTCACCTTTATTTATACACAGTAAAGTAAATAAAGAAACAATCTGGGCGCACATCAGCAATACAATGTAGTGGTTTGTCTCGTGGCCTGATTACGATCATAATATAATATTCTGATATTAACATGCAGTAGAATAGTGATTATTATGGCAAAATAGGCCCACTCTATTAGTTCAATAGAACCCAGCCTAAAACAACTGCATGGCAATATTGTAAACTACAACAAATTACAAGAGCCCTACTGAAACGATATGCTATAAGCCATTGGCCCCCAGTGACCCTATTTTACCATAATAATCCCTATTCTACTGGATATTAATAGCATAATATTATATGTGTAGTGTGAGTGTGTGTGGTGTGAATGTGTAGCGCGAGTGGGTGTAATGGGGATAGTGTATGTAATTGCAGTCTGTAGTGGGAGTGTGAATTATATGTAGTGTGAGTGTGTTTAGTGTGAATGTGTGTAGTGTGAGTGTGGTTAGTGTGAGTGTCTAGTGTGAGTATGTGTAATGTGGGTGTAGGTAGTGTGAATGTGTGGAGTGTTAGTGTGTGGAGTGTGAGTGTGTGAAGTGTGAGTGTGTGTATTGTGAGTGTGTGTAGTGTGAGTAGTATGCATTATGAGTGGAAGTAATATGAGTGTGTGTAGTGTGAGTGTGTGTAGTGTGAGTAGTGTGCATTATGAGTGGAAGTAAGATGAGTGTGCTTGTGTACATTGTGAGGGGAAGTAGTGTGAGTGTATGTAGTGTGTGTAATGTGAGTGTGTGTAGTGTGAGTGTGTGTAGTGTGAGTGTATGTAGTGTGAGTAGTGTGCATGTGTGTAATGTGAGTGTGTGTATTGTGGGTGTGGGTAGTGTGACTCTGTGGAATGTTAGTGTGTGTAGTGTGAGGGTGTGTAGTGTGAGTGTGTGTAGTGTGAGGGTGTGTAGTGTGAGTGTGCGTAGTGTGAGTATGTGTAGGGTGAGTGTGTATAGCATGAGTGTGTGTAGTGCGAGTAGTGTGCATGTGTGTAATGTGAGTGTGTGGAATGTGAGTGTGTGGAATGTGGGTGTGGGTAGTGTTAATGTGTGGAGTGTTAGTTTGTGTAGTGTGATGGGGTGTAGTGTGAGTGTGTAGTGTGAGTAGTGTACATGTGAGTCAAGTGAGTATGTGTAGTTTGAGTGTATGTACTGTGGGTGTGAGTAGTGTGAATGTGTGGATTGTTAGTGTGTGTAGTGTGAGTGTATGTAGTGTGAGTAGTGTGCAGGTGTGTAATGTGAGTGTGTGTATTGTGGGTGTGGGTAGTGTGACTCTGTGGAATGTAAGTGGGTGTAGTGTGAGGGTGTGTAGTGTGAGTGTGTGTAGTGTGAGGGTGTGTGGGGTGTGGGGAGTGTTGGTGTCAGGAGTGTTGGTCTGAGGCGGGTGGCTGTGGGGAGGGTGGCTGTTGATGGAGAGTGTGAGTGTGGGTGAGGGTGTGTGGGGAGATGGGTGTGTGTGTGTGGGGGGGGGGGCGGGGTAGTGATAGATCGCTGGGTGTCAGTTGTCTGAGCGGTATTTGCGCCATTTGGTTGACTCAAAGGTGAACCTGAGATTTAATTACTTCCATCGCAGGGTGAATAGACAGTTGCGAAGCCCGCATGGAATGATCTATTTTTATTTTATTTGATTGTATGATAACAGAAAAAAATAGCAAAAATACAATAGCAAAAAAAGCCACACACAAAAAACCCACTTCACACATCAACATGACACAGCATGACACAGCAGAGGATGCCGCTACTGGATTCTTCCTTCAATCATTCTACATTCCTTTTGTATGCATTAGTGGGAGTCCTTTACTATTAGGCACCAGAAAGTCGGAAATAGGTCACACACATGGACACATAGATGAGCCATGAGAGAGTAACAATAAAAGCAAGACAACTCGAATATGCACACTGCCATTGAATACAGATGCTATGTATGCATGCATCGCCAAAACGATAATACAGTAGGGCCAATATATATAGCCTCGAAGGCCCTTGTTTAGAACCAAAATTATTCAAGTATAAGGTACCCAGATTACACTAAGGATCCCTAACCAAAACTCTATATATACCACCAGTATTATTTAAATACCGACATCGCCTAGCTACCTGCGCATGTGTGTTCATGTACTAACTTTTCATTGCTCCAGAATATACTTTATATTGCGCTTATGGTGCAGTCACACTACGACGCTTCTCCGGGCGACCCATCAGCATTGAAAATAAAATCTTGCACGTCGAGAAACGTCCAAATTTTCGGCGGTTTGGGGAAAAAGTTTGGCGTCAGCGCGGCGCGTTATTCGCGTGCGGCCAACGGGTGTCGACGCATGAGGACAAAAAAAACAAACTTTGGCGCGACGTGCTCATATTACCTTAGATGTTGGTAGGACGTAAACCAAGAAAGCAACGATTTGGCGTAACGTGTGGAGACGACCCGCCCGCATGCACGCCGTCTGCCTAGCGTTCCCATAACGTTATTCCGGCGCGTCCAACGGAGCTCGACGACCGCCTAACGTCCTCCTAACGTCCTTACCCATATATTTGCGCGCGCTGCTGGTCGTTGGGTTTTTCTGACATGCTTAAAACCTTGGGCGACCGGCAACGCGCGCCAACGTTGTCCGCCGACCATCAATGTCAAGAATAGTTTACCGACGTGTACCGATGCGCGCATAACGCGCCCGCAGCGTGTCTCGATATTTCACCCATTTCCGCCCAAAAACACCACACGTCGCCAGGTCGCCGGCTAGAAGCATCGTAGTGTGACTGCACCATTGCAGACCATTCTTAATACCCACAATATCTTGTCCATCATGGTATTTAAACTATCACTGTATCATGTGCCGCAGACCCTTGACCGGTATCTTGTCACCTCCCCGCCCCCAAACTAATTTATCCAGCTCGCGCACACAATTAACTAAAGATTCTCTATATACTAGGCCGTCCTGATATGACATTAGATATTGCCAGGACAAACAAACAACAAACGATATAGCAGTTAGCATGAGAATCTCTAAAACTAGACTAAATGACGAATGGGGGCGGGGGGGGGGGGCGGAAAGGAATAACCGCACTGACCCGCTAACATAAAACCAACACAAAAACAAATAATGCAAAATAAAATCATTAAACAAAACCCAACAAAACCGAAAGAAACAGAACGAGGGGGGGGGGGGGTGAAGGAAAAAAAGTGCCCTCACTGCAGGTTGTCCCTAATGGTGAATGGGGCGCGGACAGTCTGGTGACAGCTCAGCCCTGGAGGTCCATCACTGGGCGCCCCATCCTGGGTCCCCGGCCCCTCCCGTACGCTGCGGCCACAACCCCGTGTCATGAAGCCCCGTGTCGGCTCCCACTGAGGGATGTGCCGGGGTTGGCCCGCCAGGCTCCGGGACCAAAGGGAATCGCTTTGCGACGAATGAGACAAATTCTCCGTCGCCGCTTTTAACTGTGCGCATGAACTCGCTCCACCCGCCCTCCTACCCACCCGGCCACGGTTGTGTATCTCCGCAATCCCCGCCTGCCCCGCATCCCTCCTCCTCCCGCTCCCCACCCCGCACCCTCCTCCCACTCCCCGCCCCGCATCCCTCCTCCCGCTCCCCGCCCCGCACCCTCCTCCCACTCCCCGGCCCGCATCCATCTCCCACTCCCCGCCCCGCATCCCTCCTCCCACTCCCCGCCCCGCATCCCTCCTCCTCCCACTCCCCGCCCCGCATCCCTCCTCCCACTCCCCTCCACCCGCACCTCCCCTCCCGCTCCCCACTCCCTCCTCCCCCCCGCCCCCGCATCCCTCCACCTCCCGCTCCTCGCCCCGCACCTTCCCGCCCCCTCCTCCCATCCCTCCTCCTCCCGCTCCCCTCCACGCCCCTTCCTGCTCCCGCTCTCCCCGCCCCCATCCCTTCCTCCTGCTCCTCTCCTCCTCTCCCCCGCCTCAATTCCTCCTGCTCCTCTCCCCCGTCTCCCTTCTGCCCCCACCCCTCCTCTCCCCCCTCCCCCTTCCCCCCCTCCCCCCCCCGCCTCCCTTCCCCCCGCTTCCCCACCCCGCCCCCCTCCCTCCCTCCGCCCTCTCACCTCCTCCCGCACACTCCCGCTCCTCCCGCTCCTCTCCCTGCCCTCCCTTCCTCCTCACCCCCCCCCCCCCCCCTTCTCCTCCCGCTCCTCTCCCCGCCTCCCTCCTCCCCCCCCCTCCCCCCTTCCCTCCCCCCTTCTCCTCTCCTCCCGCCCCCTCTCCTCACGCTCCCGTCCCCCCCCACTTCTCCTCCCCGCTCCTCTCCACGCCTCCCTTCTCCTCCCTCCTCTGCCCTCCCCCCCCCCCTTCTCCCCCCGCTCCTTCCCCCTCTCCCGCCTCCCTTCTCCTCCGCTCCTCCTTCCTCCTCCTTCTTCCCGCCTCCTCCGTTCCTCCCCGCCTCTCCACTACCCACCTCATATCCTCAACTTCTCCCACCTCTCCTTTCCTCTATTCACTCCACTTCCCCTGTCCTCTCACACCCCTACCCCTGCCCCTCCACACTTACAATCCTCTTCCCTTCCTCTCTTCCCCTCCTTTCTCCCCAAGTCTCCTTTCCTCTAATCTATTATCCCCATCTCTATCCCATTCCCTTATTTTCCGCTCTTATCCACTCACCACGTCTCCTGACCCTTCCCATCTCCATCCCCTTCCACACTTCCTCTCCCCTTTCCCCTGTGCCCCTCGTCCCCTCCTCGGTCCATATCCTGTCCCTCTACTCTACCCACATGTCTGCTCCTCTCTCTTTTCATCTCTTGAACCCAATCCCCCCGAGAATTCTTGTATCCCCACTCCTTCCCTCCCTACGACCCTTCGCATTCAACTAGCATTCCCCATCTCACGGCTGCTCTGGCCACCACAACCTCCCCCGCCCCAACTGTCCCTTCCCGTCCGCTCGATTCTCTTCCAAAATCCTCCAACACCCTGACTTCCTCTCCTCTCCTCAACTGTCCTATCATTACCCCTATTTCCCTCTCCAATATTCCATTCCCGCTCTCCTCTCCCCTCCACTAGACTACACTCTGTTTCTGTCTGCCCACCTCCTCTCTCTACCCTCCGCAAGTCGCCATGAGTGCGCACTGTCACAAGTCAGTCCCCGTCCTGATATGACCTTAGATGATGCCAGGATGTAAAACTCCAACAACCAACCTACTCCTGTATTCACCCACCCTCCAACTTCTGGTTGTATCGGGGTAGTCTAGTGAACACAGCCTTCGCCCATTTTAAATCAAATAACTTCAACATTTTTAGCGGAAGAATGTCGGAATGTGTGACAATAACATGGCTGAATGGAATTATAAGGATTCCAATCCCAGGTTTGAATCCAGTCAACGACGTACAGCAATTGTTGTCGCTAGCTAGCCTGACACTGGGCATCACTAGGAAAGCGGAATAAGCAGTACGACGAGGGAAACCAGTTGTTCAACAGTGAAATTATGCTTGCTTAAAGGTGCATAATCCGATGAAAATATCACATTTTCAAAACCAAAACAATTATAAAAATGTGATTTACATACTTCAGATACTGCTGCACCTATCAAGCATTTGTCACCACATAGAAGGGAATACTGAGGCAATTAAGTAGAACCTGCTACTGTAGAAGCCTGCAGTGCCAGAGTTTTGGCGTGCATGCCAAAACTAATTTGACTAAATATCTCAAAACTTAGCCACTTAAAATAAAAGATGCATCACAAGGCAAGATATATTACAGCAATCAATTTAATATATTTATCTAAGAAAAATGACAGAAACTCAAATTCCTCGGACTAGGCAACTTTAATCAATAAATAAAGCAGGAATATGACTTTTATTCCATACCAAATTGATGATTTTATTCTACCTAAGGAGCCACGTACATTTTTAGAATGTGCATCCTCTAGCAGCTTAAAAGAGACAACACCGGTACTGACCGAGTATTCTGATATGATGAGAAAATGCAAAGTCTCAGTTTCATGCAAAGTGGAGAAACCCCATCCATCTCCTGTGCCACTTCTTAAATATGCCATAGAACAACAAAAGGATCATACCTATCCTCAACAGTAATGTGCTAGCAGCTAAGGTGGGATTTAGAAGTCAACTGTTTCTTTTGTATTCCCTGAAACACTCTCCTCATTTAGAGATGAAGCGGACATTTTTATTTTGATACATGGCTTCTACTGCGGAGGGGAGTGGTATTTGATGATAATTTGCCAAATGGTCTGATAAATGGAAAATGCATTATATCCATTCGGCTGGAAATAACACTCATCCGAATTTCCATCTAAATGCACCTGCTATGGAAGAGAGGGGTGTGTCCCGCATTAACCCATATATTACCACGGGATCGCATCGACAGTGATGTATAGGCACTACAACATATTATATATCACTCAGTACAAATCTAGCCTTCCTTTCACTGAGGAAAATAAGGAAATATTCGAACGGACGGGGCTGTCCTCTATGGAAGATCTTCTGATCAAAAAGAATCTCCGCTGGACTGGACACCTCATGAGGATGTCATCAGACAGGCTACCAAAGCAGATCCTCTATTCTCAACTGTGTTCTGGTTACAGAAAGAGAGGGCACCCTCATCTCTGGTTCAATGATACCATCAAGAGAAACCTGAAGCTGAGAGGCATTAAGACCGACTCATTGACATCACTCTCACAGCAGAGAGCTAAATGGAGAGTGGCAGTCAAGTAATGAAAGCAGTCTTTGTCGCATCGGGACTGACAGCATGATGATGATGACAAATCTAGCAAAATACATCCGATTATGAGTTGAGGCTGTCTCAGAAGGTGCTAAGTAATTTGGAACAAAACTTTGTCCATTGTAACCATCAACATACTATCTGTTTATACATTTGCTCAGGATAAACTGATTTATGGTGTTTCATAATCCCAATAGAATACATATTGATTTGAAGAAAATGTCCTTGTGTTTTCAGTGTAACCGTGTCTGTGCTGTTTTGTGTCAATCATTACATGGACAACAACAAAGAAGAATTATCACCTTTTGAGACTGGCTCAGTTATAGCCAGCATCAACCCGAGTTGGCATATTCCTGGAATGGATGACCCAATATAGAAAAGGATGCAAGCGTGTGGGTATGAGGTTGGTGATACCTGGGTAGGGTGGGGTGTGAGTGAAGGATGGGGAGTGTTGGGTAGTGTGGGTAGGGTGGGGTGAGGTGGGCTGGCCGTGCGGGGTGAGTGATGGGTTGGGGTGCTGTTGAGGCTGGTAGGGTGGGGTTAGTAGGGAGGGTGTGTGGTGGGACCTGGTAGCGGGGTGATGAAGGTGGGGAGGGGTGGGGTAGTCTGGATTGTGAGTGAGGGGTGGGGTGGATTGGGGCGGGTAGGGACGAGTTTGTTGGGGTTTGGTGGGGTGGGTGGAACCTAGGTAGGGTGGCGTGTGAGTGAAGGTGGGGAGGGGTGGGTGGTGTCGATTCTGAGTGAGGGATCGGTGGTTTGGGGTGGGTTAGGGTGGAATTTGTTTGGGTTTGGTGGGACCTAGGTAGGGTGGCGTGTGAGTGAAGGGTGCGGAGGGGTGGGGTGGTGTCGATTGTGAGTGAGGGGTGGGGTGGACTGGGGCGGGTAGGGTTGAGCTTGTTGGGGTGTGGTGGGACCTAGGTAGGGTGGTGTGTGAGTGAAGGGTGCGGAGGGGTGGGGTGGTGTCGATTGTGAGTGAGGGGTGGGGTGCACTGGGGCGGGTAGGGTGGAGTTTGTCGGGAGGTGGTGGGGCGGTGGGGTACTATGGGATAACGTGGGGTGTGACTGAAGGGTGGAGGTAGTGGGGGTGTGGGTGGCGGGTAGCGTGGGGTGTAGTGAGGAGGTGGGGCTAAGGGTGGGGCCTGACTGCGTAGTGTGGGGTGTGGTATGGTGTGGAGGTGGAGTTAGTGGGGGTGACGGGGTGGGGTGTGGGTGGGAGTGTGACTAGATCCAGTCATGTCGCGCCTCCGCCTTCCACATGCTTTCGCCGAAATGTGGAGGAAATGTCATTAAGCCGCAGTCCTCCCGACTCCCACGGACAGGTCCCCCGTCAGGCGGCTGTCGGACCCGCCTCTCCACAGGCCTTGGAAGCCTGACTAATTGTCACCAGGCCCCGACCACCCCGCACCCGAAGCGCTGACAGCAAACAGAGAGGAGAGCGGGCAGGCGGGGTGAGGGGCAGAGAGCGGGAGAGAGGAGGGAGGGGACAGGAGGAGGGGAAAGGAGGAGGGGACAGGAGGAGGAGAGGGAGGAGGGGAGGAAGGAGGGGAGGAGAGGCGGAGGGGGAGGGGAGGAGAGGGGTGAAGGGAGGAGAGGGGAGGACATGAGACTGAGGCACGGAGGGGCAAGGAGGAGGGGAGCGGTGTGAAGGGGTGGAAAGGAGAGGTGATCGATGGGGAGGGGAGGGGAGGAGAGCAGGGAAGGACTAGATGGAAGGGAATAGGGAATGAGAGTGGGAGCTTGGAGATGGAAGATGGGAGTGTGGATAAGTGAGAGAAGGGAACCGGTAGAAGGGAGAAGGACAAATGCGAGTAGAGAGGGGAGACAGGAGGGAGCAGAGGAGAGGGGAAAGGGGAGGGTAAAGGGGATAATCGAGGACGGAAGAGGAAGGAGGGACGAGGAATACGTGAGGATGGAGGGAGGAGGGAGGAGAGAGGAGGGAGGAGGAAGACGGGAGGATGGAGGGAGGAGGGAGGAGAGAGGAGGAAAGAGGAGGGAGAGGGAGGAGGAGGAGGGAGGAGAGAGGGAGAGTAGAGAGGAGGGGAGGAGGGAGGAGGGAGAAAGGGAGGAGGGAGGGAGGGAGGGGAGGGGAGGAGAGGAGGAGGGAGGAAGGGAGGAGGGAGGAGGGAGGAGGGAGGATGGGGCAGGAGGGGCTGGAGCAGGGGGGGCAGGGAGCAGGGAGCGGGAAGGAGGGAGGAGGGAGGAGTAAGGAAAGAAAATTGAGGAGGGAGCAGGGAGCCGGCTTGTAGATGTCTGCTACAGGGGATGGGTGTTACCAGACATTATACACACGATAGACAATGAGGCATCGATCACTATCCACCCCAGGTCTATCTCTACCCATCCCGGCACGCGCCGGACGTGGGGGGGGGGGGGGGGCTCGGTGCGGGAGGGGGGGAAGGGAGGCGAGGTGGGGTGGGGGCCGGCGTCGCTCAGACGGCCACACCGCACGCGTACCTCACAAGGCGGCACGGGCGGAGACAGCCTGCTCGGCGTGGCGGTGTGGAGAGGGGGAGCGGGTGTGGGAGAATGGGGGGGATGGTAGGGGAGGTAGTAGAACAGTGGGGAGGGGGCGGGGAAATGGGTTGTTTGTTTGGAACTTAGCTGACAACCGGAGCAGGACAAACAACACTAGAGGCGGAGGTTCCAGCTGGGACCGGCAGGGTTCGCTGTTCCAGCAACCTGTTCCAGAGAGCTGCTCCAGAGAACTGCTCCAGAGAGCTGCTTAAATGAGCTGCTCCAGAGAGCTGCTCCAGAGAGTGGTCTAGAGAGGTGCTCCACTCAGTTGTTCGAAAGAGCTGTTCACGAGACCTGTTCCAGACAGCGGCTCCAGATAGCAGGTCTAGGGAGGGTCTACAATAAGCTGCTCCAGAGAGCTGCTCCAGAGAGCTGCTCCAGAAGATCCTCCAGAGAGCTATTCTAGAGAGATGCTGTATTGAGCTGCTCCAAAGAGCTCCTCCACACAACTGCTCCACAGAGCTGCTTCAGACCATTGCTCCACACATCTACTGCACACAACTGCTGCACACAAGTGCTCCACACAGCTCCAACTACACCACACAACTGCTCCACACATCTGCTACACACATCTGCTCTACACAGATGTTCCACACAACTGCTCCACACAGCTACTCTACACAGCTGCTCCACACAACTGCTCCACACAGCTGCTCCACACAGCTGTTCCACCCAGCTGCCCCACACAGCTGCTCCACACAACTGCTCCACAGAAATGCTCCAGATAACTGCTGCACACCACTGCCCACACCCCTGCTCCACACCACTGCGCCACACCACTGCTCCCACAGCTGCTCCACACAGCTGCTTTACACAGCTGCTCTGCACAGCTGCTCCGAGCTGTATGGAGTGCACTCAATTCGGGACAACGTGTGATAAGCAGATATCATCGAGCTGGCAGCTTGTGTATGTATGTAGCTGTTGTGATGATCACCCTATCTAGTTTAGTGACATGGGGAAGTACCTCACATTTGCTCCTTGTACTCACAATCACTGAGGACCTCTGGGTTCTCCATTAATCATTACCTTATCGGGCAGCATAGTGAGGCGAATAGTTTATGATATAGTTTAGATATCCATTATCTTATCCATATATACTATAGTTATGAAGAAACAGCTTCATGCATGTTATATTAATTATTTAAACAGTGCAGAATTCAATCATAGAACATTGTTTTCCCTTATTCCCCTGCCACGTGTCTTTTCGCAGTACCCGTGTTGATATGCCCTTAGATGTTGCAAGGACATAACACTCCAACAACTAACCAACCTTTCTCAGTACAGCTGAGTGTCAGGTTAGGCAATCACAAGTATACATTTGTACATCATCGTTTTCACTCGGCTGAGGTTTGAATATTATAATCATCATCATCATCATGCTGTCGGTCACAATGCGACAAAGACCGGTTTCATTACTCGACTGCCGCTCTCCATTTAGCGCTCTGCTGGGAGAGTTGCATACATGAGTCGGTCTTAATGTCTCTCAGCTTCGGGTTTCTCTTGATGGCATCCTTGAACCATAGAGGGCAGCCCCGTCCGTTCGAGTATTTCCTTATTCGTCACTGTGTCCTTCCAGGTTAGCCTCATGATTGAACGCAGATGTCGCATCATGAAGGCATGCAACTTTTTCACCTGTCATCTGTACACTGTCCAGGCCCCGGCTCCGTATAGTATGGTGGATAGCACAATTGCACAGTAGATCTTGTCTTTGACCCGAATGGACACAGGGTAGTTGTTCCAGAGTCTCTGGCGTAGTCGGCCGAAAGATGCGCTAGCCTTGGCTATCCTCCTATGTATTTCAGCATCAATGCATCCATCACTTGATATAGGGCTTCCGAGGTAGGTGAATTCCGGAACAGAGTTCAGCTTGTTTCCATCAACCATGATCTCCTCCTCTCGGGTTCTTGTAGAGTTGGGTTGGTACAGCACCTCCGTCTTCAGGCCAAACTTCTTTGATGCGTCGGAGAAAGCGTCCACTATTTTCTGGATACATTTCATGAAAGCTGCCTGCAAAGGTGTTGAAGTGCTGCTGGCTTTTGCAAGTTACCAGCGGCACTCTCTTGGGCAGCAAATAGAGGTTTCACACTGGCAAGAACATGTCAAGACAGGCGCAACACTATTTGTCCCTGCAGTGGCTGGTCGGGAGATGTTGGCAGTTCCATACATCAACCGCCCTTAATGCTGCCACAGTGACATGGTTTTCTGTTTAGGGTTTGCTCCCTTAGCCTTCGGTTTTATCAAGAACCTGTACCACAAGGCAGTGGTTTACAAATCTGCAGGGCAGGGGTGTCAAACTCCCTGAGGTATTGCTATACCTGCAATACCTGCATACCAATGAATATTATAATACAGTAGAGATAATGGTATACAGGTTGGGGAAACACCTGGAATGAGTTGATTCAATCAGTTCCACTGATGTAACTCAGTACTGGATAACTCCAACCATATAGCCAGTGTTTATGGGAGAATGATGTGAGAGTGGATGGTCATGCCTAATGACCCCACCCCTCCCCCACAACACATTCCTGGTGGGGAGGGGAACGGGGGGGAAGAGGGAGCAATGACCAAGTTTTGGGTTGCTCTGAAGAACACTTATCACTGCCCTCTGACACCCCTGATCCCCCACCTCTCACGTACAGACACAGTGCCCAGTGATAGTGAGTGTGTGTGTGGCAGGGGGGAAGTGACTGGACAGAGGGGGAACCTGATGCATCGACTCCCAAACCCAGCCACTCTGGGTGATGTTGTGTGTGGTTGGATTGCAAGATATAACAGAGCTTATCACATGCGATAAATGGTGTATAACTATTCATATAGATACATATGTATGTATGTATGCATGTATGTGTATATATTAATATATGTATGTATACATACATGCAACACCATCATTCACCTCCAAATTGTCCTCACAGATATCATAATTAAATCAAATAAAACTTGCGACATGTGTGTTCTTCACCAACTCCCTCATACTGTGCTAACTTTTGTCACTCACACCCTGTCCTAATTAGTAACCATGGTAACCCCCACCTACCGCTGTTTGCAAGTAGCAGGGTCCCCTCTGTTACTCACCAGTACCCTGCCACAATGTCCACTGTGTATGTAAAGGGGGGGGCGGCAGTGGCTGGTGTTGGTGGGAGGGGGGGAGCGTGACGGGGGAGGGGCTAGGTTGTGGGAGGCCTAACCAAGGGTTCAGTAATAGTGCACACACACTCATTCTGGGCAATGTCAGGAAGCAGCAGTTACTATAATTAAGGGATATTTTGCTAGAACACAAACAAACACCAGATCATTTCCCTGAGCCCATGACTATTATATCTCTAAATGTTTTCTTTAATAACATAAATATTATTTGCCAGCTTGCATGTATGTGTGTATTTATTTGTGTTTGTGTGTATGTATGTATCATTTATATATGTATCATTTATCTATGCAGCATTTATGTATGTATCATTTATGTATGTATACATACATGTGTATGTATGCATAATGTAATGTAAGTATGTGTGTATGTACCACATGGCCATTGTATGGCAGCCCTAATGTCACTGCACGGCTGCCATTCAATACTTAGAACATCATAACCATATGCTGTCCCCCCGTGTATATGTTGCCGAATGGCTGCTGCCATCATAGTATTAAGGCCAGAACCCGGAGCATTTGCGCTGGATATCATCTCAATGATAGTCACCTTGGCACAACCAGAATGGCTGCTGCCATCATAGCCAGATAGCATTAAACCCAGAAACATGCACATTTGCGGTGGATCCAGTTGACTCAGTCCTAGCTCATGTGGCCTGCATGGAATGGCTGCCTCAGTAGAATTTAGATAATACAAAAGATCTGAAGTCAACAACTTTCAAATCCACATATCTCACCGACAGTTTGGAATATTACAAAAAATCTAAAATCATATAGCTTCTGATTCATTGGAGCTTCCAATGAAATTATAATTTGAATGTTTGGACCCTTTTGAAAATAAGGTGGGTACCTAACAGTTATGTTATTCTGCTGAAAACACACAGTATGTATGTATGTATGAATGTATGCATGTATGCATGCTTGTGTATGTATGTACACATGTATTAGTACTACATAGGGCCTACTGCATGTGTGAACATGACACACATTCAAAACTTGGTAGGTTTGAAAGGGCCATTAGTTTGAAACATCTAGTGCGCCTAATCAAAATGTACAATGTTAGGTCGACTTACATGAGGCAAAATAACTGAGTCGTACTAGTGGCATGTTCACACATACCAAGTTTTGAAAGTGTGTCACATTCACACACAGACATTACACCGGTTCCAATTGACCATCTGTAGCCCCTATGTATTTGCATACATACATATGTGCATACTTACATACATACAGACATACATACACACATAAGTGGTCCTACATACACAGATACATACAAACAAACAACCATACATACAAACACACATATAAACCTACATGCATACACACATATACACAAACATGCATACACACCTACATTCATACATACATACATACATACATACATACATACACATACATACATGCACACATGCATACTTTCACATATATGTACACACACATGCATACACACTTGCACACATACACACACATATACTTATATACACATGCTTAATTCGCCTCAGCTAAACCATTTGCGTTCACACACACACACATTAGCCTGAGTCGGGCTAAGTCCCCACATCTAATCTACCTCGCAAAGTGGTCTACAAACTAGTTGAGTCAACTCAGCCCTAATTCGCCTGAGATGAGCGTTCACA
Source organism: Branchipolynoe longqiensis (assembly GCA_030323885.1). Classification (NCBI taxonomy): domain Eukaryota; kingdom Metazoa; phylum Annelida; class Polychaeta; order Phyllodocida; family Polynoidae; genus Branchipolynoe; species Branchipolynoe longqiensis. The sequence continues at coordinate 21,125,802 of CM059191.1, forward strand.
CACACAATCTGAGTTGACTTAGATGAGGCAACCTAGTTGAAGCGACTAAAGGCCCATGTGTGAACAAGACTTATATCGGCCTAAGGGCCCTGTCACACTTTACCGGATTGAGGATACGGACAGACCCAGACAAAAATATTCTAATCCGGTTTGATTCAGACTTGAAATGTATCAATTATGTAACAGACGGTAACAGATGATAACAGACGATAACAGTTGATAATGTATCTAATGATCAACGGACAATTCAGCATACAAAAAGAACTATAGCAAACGGCAACGGACGGGTAATGGATATGTAATGGATGGGCATGGACAGTAACGGATGGGAACGGATGGGGAATGGATGGGGAACAGATGGTAAAGGGTAATAACCGCATCTGTCAGTCCGGCGCAATCCATTACAAGTTTTATGCATGCTCAAAACTTGTAACAGAACGGGCCGGATATCACTGGATATGCAATGGACATGAACCGGATGTTGTCGGATATCAACAGACTTTGTTCCGTTTCAATCCATTTCCTCGATCGGGTGAAGTGTGACAGGGGCTTTACATTGTATGTGTGTCTCCAGTAATCACAATAACCCACTCCCAACCAGACCTCCCCCAAACCCACCTCTTTCCTCTTACCTCATTGGCTTATCTTCCTGGGCCATATGCAGGAGTTGGTGTTAGAGCCTGTTACCGTTTAGCTATCACCGACGTCGGGAACTGTGTCAAGTCGTATGCAGGAGCGCGTAACTCTTTCATCATAGTTAAACGTGAATTTATTTATAGATTTTTGAAATCCCTCTGCGTCTGTACCCATATATTAGGCTTAAATATATTAAATGCTATCATATTTAACAGAATTAGATACGCAATAAGTGAAATCTGATGAAATTAACCCTAAATTCGAAGCAATATTAACGCTGCCGCCGCAATGGCGGCGATATTTATATTTATATTTTCGAATTGACGAAGGTAAAGTAAACAAATTGCCGCCGCCGCATCGACATCGCTTTCCATACTGGCGGCGGTTGCTTGCATTCGTTCGTCGATTCAAAAAATATAAATATTAATATCGCCGCCATTGCGCGGCAGCATTAATATTGCTTCGAATTTAGGGTTAATTTCATGAAATTTCACTTATTGCATATTTAATTCTGTCAAATATGATAGCATTGAATAGATTTGGGCTTAACCTAACACTAACACCAACCTTAAATGTGCTATGAAACGGGGTTAGTGTAGCGGATCTTAAACATGCAGTGTTAGCGTAACACTGCCTCCCGCATACCAACTTTTCGGCGCTAAACCAGAAATCCCGCGCTAAACGCGTTTTGGCTCGCTATCACCGACTCCTGCATATGGCCCCTGCTGTGTATGTGTGGAAGTGGGGTAGGGATGGGGGTGGGGTGATCGAGACGGAGTACATAACAAACACACACACACACAAGCAAACATTGATACCACCAAAGCTGATGGCAAGGGTAGAAACAACACTGAATCGTATGCCAAGGCATCTGATAACATTACCCGCCACCAACCCCCCAGCCACACACACACTGATACTGACACCAGCTTCTAGCCTCCTGACCATACAGCCCCCCCCCACCCCCCACACACTCGCAGTCGCTGGGTGGGCTGTGGGTGGTGGGGACTCTTACCAGCTGGATGAACCTGATTGCATCTGACTGGAATCAAAATATGTTAATGTTGCACGAAATAAGTGACTATCAGCCACATTTGGTGTTTCATTTAAGAGTAATTAAGGATTGTATTTACAATAAATCAGATCATGGTGGTATTGTTAAACTGGCAAATAATATTTATATTATTAAAGGAAACATTGCAGATTTTATATTTATGTGATCAGCGCAATGATCTAGTCTTTGTGTTCTAGCAAAATATCCCTTAATTATGGTAACTGCTGCATCATATATTGCCCAGAGTAAGTGCGCTGTGTGTCGGTATCTCCCTGATTGAACTCTGGTTAGTGCACTGGTGAGAAACAGAGGCCCCCCTCCCCTATCACCCCCCACACACACAGTGGACAGTGTGAGGTGCACTGGTAACCAACAGAGCCCTGCTGCTTGCAAACAGTGGTGGGTGGGGGTTACCATAATTACTATTTAGGACAGGGTGTGGGTGACCAAAGATGTTTGGGGGGTAGATTGGAGGGGGGTGTAGAGGGGGGTATTTCTTCCAAAGCCGGCAACACTGTACAATGTGTAAGGGGTGGTAATGGGTGAGTGATGGGTGTGAGGAGAGGTATGTGTGTAAGGGTGGTGGTGATATGCTGGTCTCAGTGTCAGTGTGTGGAGATTGAGAGACAGGGGCTGAGGGGGCGAGGGGTTGAACAGTAGAGCACTGAAGGAAGTACCAAGGTCCGCTTCAGGCTGCTTCTGACGACTCCAGCCCCCCTCCCCCACACACACACTCACTGCTCCTAATGATTGTGTGTAAGGGGTGGCCATCACACATATCCCCAGTGCTGTGCCGCAGTGCTTTGACCCTCCACACACCCACACACGCCTACCAGGGTGGGTGTTGTGTAGTTGAGGGCTTGCAAGCTAAGATGGATGTATACATGTATGTATGTATGTGTGTTTGTGTATGTATGCTGAAGTACACACGTGTAGGAAGTGGTATTTACATTGAATGGATGTATATGCATATATGCATGCATGGATGCATGTCTATGCATGCATTTGTATGCATGCATGTGTATGCATGCATGTGTCCTAACAAATATTGTAAATTAATAAAATACCACTTCCTACACGTGTGTTCTTCAACCCCCTAATATGTGCTAGCTTCGGTCACCCACACACTCTCTTAATTAGTAACCATGGTAGCCCCCTCCCACCTTGCTTGCAAGCAGATGAGTGGGGGCCTTGGTCGGTCAGCAGCACACTGTGTATGTGTGTATGTTGGAGGGATGGGGGAGAGGCTGTGCTGGGGGTGGGGATGGGGGGAGAAGGATGTACTGCAGTCCAGTCAGGGAGGGCTGACCATAGGTTCAGTGACATACACACAGCACACAGTGCGCACAGACTCATCCTTAGCAATGCACTGAGGCAGATGTTGCCACATATAAGGGGTATTTTGCTATAACACAATCACCACTGATCACATAAATATAAAAACAGGAGATGCTTCCTTTAATGATATGAATATTATTTGCAAGTTGAACAAAACCACCATGATATGAGATGTAATACATAACAATCTTTCTGTTTTAATGTAAATTCAAACTGTAATTACTCTTTAATGAAACACCAAATGTGGCTGATAGTCACTGAATGGATGCAGCTGGTGTCTCTCTTTCTAGTGGTATAAATATTTATTGCCACTTGAATAACACATTTTCCTATAGTACATCCTACCAATTAACATACTGAAATACATCAACGGTACTGATTGTACCAATAGACTCTCATTTCAGGTGTTTCCCCAACCTGGTACATACAACAATTACTATATAACACTTTATATATGTATTCATATATTCATATATAACTACCGGACGCGGTGGCCGAATTGGTAGAGTGCAGGCTTCCCAAGTTGTGAGTTCAATTCCAAGGTTGAGTCAAACCAATGACGTACATAATTGATACTTGTCACCACCTAGCCTGGTGCTCGGCATTACTAGGATAGGGAAAGGACTGGTTAGTTCAGTCTCAACATAATATGACTGAGTGGGAAATCAGGTAATGGTGCCAGTGGCCTGATTGTCGCAGTGGGGCTGCGCCATTAGGTCACCATGAGTGCACACTGTCACAAGTAGGTACCCATCTTGATATGACCTGAGAAGTTTCCTGGACGTAAAACACCAACAACCAACTAACCATCATATATAAGTTATTGTATGGAGTCAGCAATATTCTGTTGGGCTCTCCAGCAATCAACTAATATATTCTGCTGGGCTCGTCCGGTACCAGCAAGCGACTATTAAGAACAACGAGGATTAATATGACACACTATTTCTTGGTGGCTATTATCAACTGCATGTGGGGTAGGGGCGGAACAGGATGAATCTCTCAAATGCTACTAATATATCACTTATATGAGACTGTCTCCAAAGGTTCTAAGCAATATGGGACAAAACTTTGTCCATTGTAACGGTCAAGATATTATCTGCTTATACATTTGCTCAGGATAAACTGATTATTTTGTACATGGTGTTTCATAATCCCAATAGAATACATATTGATTTGAAACAAATGTCCTTGTGTTTTCAGGGTAACCGTTTCTGTGCTGTTTTATGTCAATCTTTCCAATGGACCAAAAAAAGAAGAGGTATCAATTTTTGAGACAGGCTCATATATATACCCACAAGTGAAAAGCAAATGAACATTATACTAAACCAAGTAATTTATGTGCTGGAAAAGTAGCGATGGTTCGCTACTCCGAGGTGTACCCTGAGAGATGAGGCTCCTCATCACTCCATATGCTAAGCCACTCTTCCCCAGGGTAGAATGTCATTCCATCCTGCGGCTACTCCCCTCCTCTGGGGAGAAAGATATGCAGAATTGTGATTGCCTTTCTCTTCTACTAGGCTACTGATACGTCTATGGGTTATTATTACCTTAGTTGCTGCTTTATGTTCCATTGTTTCATTGTAACCTGATAGCACTGCAGCAGTTTGGTTCCCGGTCGACTCAAAGCAGTGACTTATACATTGATGCCTGTCGCTTCCTAGCCTGGCGCTTGGCATTAATTAATAGGATAGGGCAAGGACTGGTTGGCTCAGTGTCAGTATAATGTAACTGAGTGGGATATCAGATCATGGTGCCGGCAGCCTGCTTTCCTAGTGGGGTACCACTATAAAGTCACTGTGAGTGCATACTGACACAAGTCGATACCATTCCTGATATGACCTTATATGTTGCCAGGACGTAAAACTCCAACAACCACCCAGCCACACCACTGTGGTATTTTATGTTATATATATATATATATATATAGAGAGAGAGAGAGAGAGAGACAGAGAGATACATTGATATAGATAAATATATATATATGTGTATATAAATATAGCTATATATATATATGTATTATAGAGTCTATATATACAGAACCGGACGCGGTGGCCGAATCCGTAGAGCAAAGGCTTCCTGTGCGGTAGGTCGGGAGTTCGAATCCCAGTCGAGTTAAACCAAGGACTGATAAAATAGCTACTTATCACTACCTATTTAAACATGGATTCCGGTATCCCAATCACTTGAATAAGCAGAGCTTGTTCATCCTGCGATGGAATTGTAAAATGTACTAACTGGCTACTTTGTGATGGCCGAGCAATATATATATATATATATATATATATATCCAGTAGTAACAGTTAGGAATGGGAACCGGAGTACATGACACAAATATTTAATTACGGTAGTCTAAAGCAGATGAAGCATAAATCATGCAATCACAATCTCTGTAATACTTCCCTCATTCTGGTAGACTATCCCCTGACTATTATTCATCATAAACCTTACAAAGATTTGTATAAATAACAACAGTCAGAACTCATGGCAGGAACCCGAGTGTTTCAGGGCTCACACCATTATGCTTTGATGAATGAAAAATTGATTCCCCACACCCAACAAAAATACCCGCCAAAAACCGCTTTAAAAAGCAAGATATTTCTTTGTTAACCAAACTGAGGGGTAACTGCTTAGTAAATGAAGCCTACTTGCAGTGCCTCTCCACGAACCTGAACTGGGACTCTCTCTGTGAGAGGCATGCGCGATAGCCACGCTTGGGGGCACCTTGGCAGACTCAGGTCACTAATTGGTCATTGCTCATTGGTGCAGCTCGGTAGCTATCTGTCCCCTACATGCAACTGGCGCCAGTCTGGTATCCATCTGGTGCTGGACAAACTGTAGTCGGCCTTTCCACGGACTCTGACCGTGTATCACGGGAGCTATACCAGATGGGTGCCCGCCTTTGCGCACCTGGGTCCTCTTAGATTTCAGGAATCAGCAGTAATTTATGTAAAATGTCGCTTAGAATGCTCTACATTTGGCTAGTGTGCAAAGGAAAGGAATTGGCAGTAGAGGAGTGGGGAGTGACTGAAATCAGCGAGCTAATGCGATGTCGATTACGTTCAGAGACTATTGCCTCTGACGGTGAAATGTACATGACGTTTACCCACGCCTATAGTAATTAGCCAGTAATGTACATAACCTTTAAAGTTGATTTAGCGGGAACTCAATTAGCGGGAAATATATCAGGTAACATGCAGAGTTCAGTGACATTTTTACCAGTGAACGTTGACCATTCATAGAAATATCAAATCTTTACAAAATATAATCAGAAGGAACTTGCATTTTGAACCACCCCTTATTATAAAAAAAAACCGTTAACAGATAAGGAAAGAAAAGTAACATTGCTTTGTTTTTATTTTGGAATATATGTGATGCATAGCTACTGTAGTGACTATACATGATATACGGAAGATCTAGATAATATCACATTCTCCGTAATGCATAAGCATACCGGGTAATTGGGCGTGCAAACTCAGACCAGCCACGTACCAGTATCTAATGACGCATTGATATTGCTGCTGACTAGCGGCTCCGGATAACATAATATTAAATTAGCGCCTAACGCTGACTTGTGGGTATTATCAAACTAAGCCGGCAGCCGGACGTAAACAATGTAGATGACACTTTCACCTGTTGTAGCTTTTTCAAATTAACCAATGTGCCCCCTTTCGGCCAGAAGAAATCCTCTATAAAAGCGACTGCATGCTGTCAATTTGATCACTTCGAACCAGGAGCCTGGAGGACACTTAAGCTACTGAAATTGCCATCCCACCCACCCCACAAAATACGGGATATAAGGGTCATAGCGCCTCTAGCCTTGATATTAAGAACAATTGAAATGGACCATGTAAGAAAAAGACACTGAAAATATAAAAGGCGTTGTCCCAATTATTACTTGCTTATGCATTATTAAACACTACTGGTGGCGCCAACACCCAGCTTCCAAGTACACTCTGAACTGGACATTATTTGTCACTACAATATGTCTTGAAGCACCTCGCACCTCTCAGGAAATAGCAGAAAAAGTAGCCAGAGCGGAAACATTGAGATTATAGCAGAATGTTATAACTGGCCATATAATGGTGTGTCTATCATGTATCTATAGCACATAGAACAACTAGACAACGACTAAATCAACACCTAGAAATCTCCCATCGAATTCAATTCAGCCCCACAAATATTGGGCCTGCTCCACCCAAATCGTGGGTATCATGGAGGTCACGTGACCATATCGTTATCTCCGCTGGCAACTGTCACCCCCCGCCTGATAGCGATGACGTAAAATCGATGAATAAATGTGAAAGGACTTGGTGGTAAAAATCATTAACTCTCTGGCGCAGAGCTTCTGGAACTAGTTCCCAAAATCGATACGACCGCTGTACTGGAATTCCAGTTTGACCTTGACCTTGTTTGACCTCGGACTTGTAGAAGCCGTGTATGCCATTTGGGCGAGTTTTGCCTACATACCAGCGACCAAAGGGTGGGGGGGGGGGGACACAAGCTTAATATTAAATCCTATCAACGCGGGCTATAATGGTGATTGCAATAACCAGCTACACACACCCAATCACTATTTCATCCGCAAAAAGATGAGGGTCAATAGGTTCACTAGAACCGCTTCAGATTATCATTAATCTGGTAGTAGTAGGCCGACACAGATTCGCTGTTTCTGTAAAGCTGCTCGGTGAATTGTTACCAACCGTGCCCCACGTGCCGGTGTTGACAGCATAATGACAGGCCCGTTTTAAAGTCCTATTCTGGAGTGGATCTCGAGAGCCCAACCCGGCCACCGTCTGCATAATGATCACCCAACTACCCAGCTGTACGCCCACCCAAAACGCCGTCGTATCAACCAATCACCGACCTGCAAAAAGTTAGCTTGAAGCGAATCATTGGTAAGACCGTGTCCAGCTACCGCCATGATCCGCCGATGAATGTAAAACTCATCAGAACACACGCAATACCGCCATTAATAAAGCGGGCGTGGCTTTAATGATTACGGGTCCAAATAACACACTCAGTAAAAGGATAATGTTCAAGTGGAACCGACGGACTTTGATAATCAAATAATATTATCAAATCAGCCTCTGTATCAGCAACATCAACTCTTCAAAGGTACGTATCTAATGGACTGGTCGGAGGAACATGGAAGGATGCTTTACTGGCTTCCCCTGCGTGGGATTCTGGGTTTGAACCCCAACAGAGTCAAACAGATGACTAAATAAATTGTCACTTGTCACTACTTAGGCCAGCATTCATAATAGTATAGGGCAAGAACTGGTTTGATATGTGTCAGGACATTGTGACTGAGTCGGATATTGTGCCATGGTCCCAATGACCCCGACTATAAAGTCGCAATGCCCTCGCACTATCCTGAGACAGTCTTCATCGTCATATCATCTTATCTGTTGCTAGGACACAAATCACCAACAAACAATATATATATATTTTTAAGTGAGAGCCGGATACCGTTGGAGTTGACTCCTGGGCGGCGGGAAGCGTAGAGTGCCCGGTTACAGGGTGGGGGGGGGGGGGGTGGGGGGGGGGGTGGGGTTGGCTGCAGATAATAAGGGGTCTTGGGAAGCGAGAGGTGCCCGGACAGGGACACTGAAAAACAATACGGCCTATTCTTTATTTACATTCACATAATGAAGTGCATTGCACATATATTCCAGTGCGCGGGTGACAGTACTCGCGGCACTGGTCGGGGTTGGGAGTGGTGGCGCCACCTGTCGCAACCATGAAAAGGGGTCACCGATAAAGTAGTACACAACATATGGGTGATCAATATAGGAAATCTTGCCTTCCATGCCTTTATACTCGCATAAGTCTTATACATAACATATATGTGCGTGCTATTTCCTTACAGAACTTCAGTGAAATATTTATTTTCACTTTCCCCGATGTGAGAGAAACATAGTAACATAATGTAGTTAATTCGAAAATATATTTGACAAAATACAGATATGTGTGAAAATAAATGTGTCGGACAATTATCATGTCGCGCAACTGTTAGCAACGCTAAGTTATGGTTCTGGGAATGATACCCGAACCCTGCACCGCCAGCTTTCAGGCGTCCGTAGAGAGATCAGTGCTGGGGGATAGGGAGGGGACGAGGGGGTAACTGTATAAACCTCTCCTTTCATCTGTCCTCCCGGAGGCGCCACGCCGGACCCTCAGCCGGGCTACGGGAGGATGTTCGGGGAAGGGGCGATGACACGGGTGGAGGTAGGGGTGGGTGGGACTGGGAGTTGGGGTGACAGCATCGGGCTGGGGTGACGGTATAGATGGCTGTGGTGGCTGTGGTGGGTGACGTAGGGGTGAGTGGGTGAGGTGGGTGAGGTGGGTGAGGCGGGTGAAGTGAGTGTTGTGGGCGAGATGGTTGAGGTGGGTGAGGTGGGTGAGGTTGTTGAGGTGGGTGAGGTGGGTGAGGTGGGTGAGGTGGATGAGGTGGGTGAGGTTGTTGAGGTGGGTGAGGTTGTTGAGGTGGGTGAGGTGGGTGAGGTTGTTAAGGTGGTTGAGGTTGTTGAGGTGGGTGAGGTGGGTGAGGTGGTTGAGGTGGGTGAGGTTGTTGAGGTTGTTTAGGCGGGTGAGGTGGTTGAGGTGGGTGATGTTGTTGAGGTGAGTGAGGTTGTTGAGGTGGGTGAGGTTGTTGAGGTGGGTGAGGTTGTTGAGGTGGGTGAGGTGGGTGAGGTTGTTGAGGTGGGTGAGGTTGTTGAGGTGGTTGAGGCGGGTGAGGTGGGTGAGGTTGTTGAGGTGGGTGAGGTTGTTGAGGTGGGTGAGGTTGTTGAGGTGGGTGAGGTTGGTGCGGGTGGGTTGAGGTGGGTGAGGTGGGTGAGTGGGTGAGGTGGTGAGGTGGTGAGGTGGGTGAGGTGGGTGAGGTGGGTGAGATGGGTGAGGTGGGTGAGGTGGGTGAGGTGGGTGAGGCAGGTGAGGTGGGTGAGACAGGTGAGGTGGGTGAGGCGGGTGAGGTGGGTGAGGCAGGTGAGGTGGGTGAGGCAGGTGAGGTGGGTGAGGTGGGTGAGGTTGGTGAGGTGGGTGAGGTGGGTGAGGTGGGTGAGGTGGGTGAGGTGGGTGAGGCAGGTGAGGCGGGTGAGGCGGGTGAGGTGGGTGAGGTGGGGTGGGTGAGTGGGTGAGGTGGGTGAGGTGGGTGAGGTGGGTGGAGGTGGGTGAGGTGGTTGAGGTGGTGAGTGGTGAGGTGGGTGAGGGGTAGGTGGGTTTGAGGTGGGTGAGGTGTTTGAGGTGGGTGAGGGTGGTGATGGGATGAGGGTGGTGAGGGGATGAGGTGCGTGAAGTGGGTGAGGTGGGTGAGGTAAGAGAGGTGGGTGAGGTGGTTGAGGCGGGTGGAAGTGGGTAGCTGGGTGAAGTGGAGGAGGCGGGCGAAGCGGGTGAGACGGATGAGGTAGGTGAGATGCGTGAGCTGAGTGAGTTGAGTAAGGCGTGTGAGGTGGGTGAGGCGGGTCCGATGGGTGAGGTGAGTGAGGTGAGTGAGTTTCATCAGGCAGGCTGAAGTGGGTTACACATTAATATTTGTGTCTAGTGACCTAGCATCATATACTGTCATATCAGTACTGGTGTTGCAGTTTCAGCGGCACACCAGTTTGCCAGGGACACATCGATTCTGCGCATGTGTCAAAATCGAACAGCCTCGTCACTAACCTTATAAATGTAATATAATGTTTTCTATATGTGTACAAACCGAATTGTTTCTAGGTGGTGTGGTTTTAGAGATATTTCACTTTTGCTCTATTTTCTGTATGAAGATTGCTCATGACCATTGACAATGCCATGAGTTTGACGGTATGTGCAGTGCAAAACATTAGTTTTATTCAAAAATAATAGAAATCCAGAACCATACCCTTATCATTTGAATATAATGTTTTTGGTACACATTGTTTCTATATGTGTACCAAGTTTTTTGTTTCTAGGAGGTGTAAAACATTAGTTTTATTTTAAAATTAATAGAAATCCAGAACCCTAACCTTATCAATTTAATATAATCTGTGTGGTACACATGTTTCTATATGTGTACCAAGGGATTTGTTTCTAGGTGGTGTGGTTGTAGAGATATTTCACTTCTTCTGTATGAAGATTTGCTCACGGCCATTGACAATACATTTAAATGGATGTGTCCCTCGCAAACTGGTGTGCCGCGGAAACTGCAACACCGGCTTCGAGTTGTGACAGTGCGAATTGATGTGGACTTCATAGTGCTGCCTCACTGGCAGACCGGGCTGCTGGCACCATGAACCACTAGCCCCATCAGTCCCATTATCGTGATACTAAGCAGTCCTAGTCCTGTTCTATTAATGCCGAGTGCCAGGCCAGGTAGCGAGACATATCAATCATGTATGGCTTTGGTTTCACTCGGTAGGGCTTCCAACGCAATACCTCACACACCGGAAATCAGCCAGTGCTCTTCCGGATGGCCGGTCTACGTGTACACACGTGTGTGTGTGGGTGGGTGGGGGTGGAGAGGGGCATGGGGGGGGGGGGGGGGCATGGGGGGGGGGGGTGGCTGGTGATTGTGTAGATAGGCAAGGTTGCAGATAAGTGAGTAGATTGGCAAATTGCTTTGATCTGAGTCAATCATTTTCTGAGTAATTGTGGTTTTGCGTTCTAGCAACACCTAAGGTCATGATGTGACGATGGAGATGTCTGATTAGCACAGGTCACGTGGCTAGGTTATTGAATAAGTGCCTGATTGAGGTTTTGCATCCTCGTAACATCTGAGGTTAACTCAGAACGGATATAGGCTTGTGATGGCATGTACTGGTTGTGGCTTCATAGTACCGCCCCAGTGGGATCAAATGTAGTGGGAACCCATGACTGAATATCCCACTCGGTCACATTATTAGTATTGTAGTAGTCTGTACTGACCTCTCAGGCAGGTAGGTTGGATATTTTGTTGATATCCGGGAGCTTAGGTGGTGTAATGGTTAGCACACTGGGTTCGAGACCCGCTCTAGGCGAAATATTTCCCATTTTCATCACCCCCAGGACAATATCTTGGGTCAACTATTCCTTGAGATGTCCTTGCTCATGTCATGGACCTTTATGATATCCCTATGAATCTACTTTACATGATCAATAGCTGTCTATTCATCAGAGCAAGTTGTCATCAACTCGTAACTAAAGCGGCTGTCACATTACGATGCATCACGCCAAAGTATGCCGAAGTATGTGATTTTTGGCCACTCTGTCGCGATACATTATTATGCATTACACATGCATTAGGTGCTCGTTGGTATATGTCCATGTATGTTGACATTCGTTGAGATATGGCGTCGGGCGCCAGGGGGATGGCATGCACAAACCTTCTGACATACGACAACATTCGACAACATATGGATTTTACCTCGGCCGTATGTTATGTATAGGTTGGGCGTACGTTGATGTACCTTATACATACGTTCGACAAATGTTGTTCACTACTTTGCACTATGTGACCTATGGTAAAGGCAGTGGGAACATACAGTCCACGTACTGACAATGTATGGATAACATACATCTAACATACATCTAACATACATTTAGCATTTCCCCAGCATCTCATCATGTATGTAATGTATGAGGCGATCAAATAACATATATAACGTTCACCGGCATTCTAGGAATGTACCGTGAGTGTAATTCAAGTGTTTTTTCAGCCGGAAGCATGTCAGCCATATGCAGTATGTATATGTCCAACTTTGCCCCCCGCATCAAAAAGTTTGATGCTTCTCAACATAAAAAACGTGATTTTAAACATTGGCCAAACATTTGCAAGATGCATGGTAATGTTACAGGGCTTTTAGATGATCCGATAGATTTGGATTTCTACCATATTTAATATTTTATGAATACATTAGACTGGTCAGTATAATCCACTTTACTGTATTTGAAGTAAATTATGTTTTAAAGAATAACATATGGAGATATTTAAAATACAATTGTCCAATTAATTTTGATTTGCACACCGAATGCTGGTGTGCAAAAGACATATATGCCTTGTTTACGCATTTTTGCACAAGAGCACCAAGATGCAATATATGTTTAATGCCCACACTCAATATCTAAATTAGATAGGTAGGTTCAAATCTAGGTAAGTGATTTGGCTTCAAAATTGTCATGTTTGCAGGGGATTATACAGCTTTGACTAGTAACATAGGTAGGGGAGTCAGATGGTATATATATAGTCCGTGAACATGTATATGCTTTCAGGCCAAGCGGCCAGTACCGCTTAAGTCTATGCAGCCAAACCCACATACCCCTCAGCCACTGACTATGTTAAGGCCGCCCAATAGGGGTAAGAGGAGAGGGAGCGGGGAGGGGATGGGAAAGGGTTACTACATCTCTGATTTAAATCAAATTTAAACCCCAAACTAAGTCCCACAATGTTCTGAGCTTAATTCTTGTTATTTTACAAGATTCGCATGTTTGGTGACGACAATGATGCACATATAAAGCTGGCAAAAGTAATATTTGTACACGCGAAACAATCAATTAAGAGTAGCCAGCAACCAGGCACTCGGTGAGCGATTGGTAAAACCGGAAGTGGGATTTGGTATCTTATACCAGAGGTGGGAGGGGCGAGGTGGAGCCTGGGCAATTTGAATTGAGGAAAGGGCCGGCCGAATCCCCTTCTTAAACCGTCACCCAACCTACTTTTAGAGTCACTATCAACAAGCACCACATATCGATCTCTGCAGACCGGAAGTTAACTTCTACCACCCCCCGCCGCCGTGACCTCAAAACACCAAGGAAATCACCCTTCCCATCTTGTACTTTCTTAACTGGTGGAAAACAAATCCAAAAAATGAAATGTATTCATTTCCCTGGATGAAAAGTCACATACACGGGTAGACGTGAGTAGGCTGATTAGCATCAGGGAGCCTAGGTAATCTAATTGTTAGGACGCTCAACCCAGAAGGGCAACAGTGTATGGGTTCAAGTCCCGCACTAGGCATGATATTCCATTCCAATGGCTTGCAAAACATCGCACAGGACCGGTGCTTTGAGCATGATACTATCAGATGTTGAACCCCTTCTGTTTAGGCAATGGAAGTATGCCAGCAGAATAGTTCTATTTGTATGCATGAAGCTTACAATTCTAGGGAGACAAGAGTAATGAATTGCAGGCACCAACGATGGTGAAATGCCACATATACAAGTAGGCATTTGTAGCGTCATTGCACAAGGGCACCTAGATAGATTAATGATTGAGACAGTCGGCCTTGAATAGCAATAATGTGGGTTCGTTTCCGGCTCTAGGTAGATATTCCGCACACGATAGCTGATGTACTTAATTCAGTGCATAACTTTGCAAATTCCAGTGTAAACTTTGCAAATTCAGTTGTCATCAGCACATGCAAGGTTGTGAATGTACCATTATCAATTAGAGAATACAATGGGTATGCTCCAATCAGCCATTTCTATTATTGGTGGCATTATGAGTGCATGGTTTGTGGACTTAATCTGTAAATACAGCTTGCATTTGAACTTCTATGCATTTGTTAAGCTACATGTTCTACAGTGCAACATTTTTTCTTGAAGATTTATACTGCCTATCATGGATAAGTCTGAATAGACTTGTTTTCACCATTAGACAGTTTGTCAATAGAAAGTCCAAGTCTACACTATTAGTAATTACCGACTCAAGGGATTTTTAACCTCCTACACTACATATACATGGTATGAGAGCAACTGGCCTTTGAGGAGCTGTATATGATACACAGCGGTGGACATACACATTGACAGCAGTGAGTGGGCATGGGCATTCACACCAGCAACCTTCAGATTAGGAGTCCGACCTAGAAAAAAGTCAGACACTCTAACCACTCCGCCAGAGAGAACACCACACAGAGAACAACATGTCTCACTTCATTCAGTTAGACAACAACGTATTTCATTAATCAGCTTCCTATTAAAGCTGCATAACCCGATGAAAGTAACACATTCTCAAAACCAACCACTTAACATATGTCATTCTTTCATATCAAACTTAGACAATGAAAATATTTTCTGCATTTTGGTGTTTCTGGGGTTCGCTGATATGCACGTAAACCGCGGGTAATCAATCCCATATCAAGCATTTAGGTTTGTGTATTAATATTAAGTTTGCATACTTCCACTCAAAATTTGTCCAAATGTAAGCCCTTTAAAGTGAAAATTAATACAATCATACAGGAACTAGATAACACAAACTATCATTCAGCATTTAAGTTTGCACACCAATTATTGAGTTCGCATATTTCCACTGAAAATATGTTCTAATTTAAGCCCTTTAAAATAAAAGTGACTTCAAACTAACGCAAACTAGATAAAACAAACTGTCAACCTAACATATTTATATCGAAAACAAAAACTACTGCAGGAACTCAAAACCATCGGGACTTTCAACTGTAAAGACATGCTATTTGTTAAGGGAGGATCTTTTTTAAGAAGAGCAAGAGCACCTTACATACGATAAATATCAGGGTACATCACCATATCCGGGACATCATACTCCAGCCAACACACGGTCTGATAACCAGAGGGCATAATAAGAAGAGCGTCAAACCCAGGACTATCAAGCAATTTCGTCAAAACTTCTTCACTGAAAGAGCCAGGAACACTTGGAACAGACTACCAGCTGAGGTAGTGAACGCCCCAAGCTTAAACTCTTTCAAAGGACGCCTCAATAAGCACTTGGTAAATTAGCACTAGAGTCAGCACTCGCCACACGAAAACTATAATTTCACTAGGTCCCACTTAGACAGGCCAAACCTGCTAACAGGCATTGATGCCTATTTTCTTAAGCAGAAGAGGATAAGTGTAAGTGTAAGTGTATGTCTATGTATCTGAAACATTTACTCAGGTCACCCATTCTTCTTCCAAAAACATTATATCTTTGACCACACAAACGCACAAAGAAACCCATAAAAACTAACATCAGGACCGTCCCATATCTCCATGGCATTCATATCTATGTATCCGAAGCATTTACTCAGGTCACCCTATTCATCTTCGAACAACACTTAATCTTTGACCACACGAAAAAAGAACAAAAACCCCATAAAAACTAACATCCGGACCGCTCCATAGTTTCTTGGCAATCGCCACCGTACATGCCCAGCTGTACACTAAGCATTCATTCACCCCTCCTGATCCTTCCTCCAGGGTCCTCCCGGGTCTTGCTCCAGGAGCCTCGTGTGTAGATCCATCTCCACACGCCCATGTATCACCCGGTCAGCTAGTGGGCACTGTATCCGTCAGCAGAGGGCATCGTTCGCACCATGTCCGGCGCCTCTGTCCTGTCTGCCTGTCTGCCTGTCTTCCTTCCTTACCGGACCAGAAGGGATGGCTCAATGAGCTGAGCGTCCATCTCCCGTTTTGGTAGATCGTGGGATTCGAACCCAGGGGTTCTAACTTTGGTCCAGTGAAACCAATGACTTCAAAATTGATACTTGTCGCTTCATATCGAAGCGCGAGGCAATAATAGGATAGGGCAAGGACTGGTTGGCTCGGTGTCAGGATAATGTGACTGAGTGGGATATCAGATCATTGTGATGGCAGACTGGTCGCCAATTGGGGCACCACTATAAAGTCACCATCAGTGTGCACTCTCAGAAGTTAGTGCCTGTGCTGATATTACCATAGATGTTGCCAGGATATAAACTCCAACAACCAATCAATCTCAGCTACCTACCTGCACCTAGACACTCATAATTCAACCATTTTTCATTTATGCCATATAATCCTAGAAAGAAATGGATGTAGCTATCGGCATAATCTACTTTACTTTATGGTAAAGTAACGTTGACTTAAAAAAGTTAACCCTTGTGATATTTGACGTGAAAATGTACTATGGTAATTTTGGTGTATATGCCGAAATGCTCGACAATATGTTTGTTTACCCTTTATCGAGATGAGCTGTATCTCACAGGGGCACATACTGTAATACATATTTAATGAGTACATCAGCAGCTAGGTTTGATAGAGGAGCGGGACGTAGCTCATTCGACAGCGTGTCCACATGTGAACGTGTGGGTCATACTATTGATCCTGCTCAGTGGACACATTTGTAGTTTGGGCTATTTTCTGTTCCAACCAGTGGTTCACAACTGGTTCATCAAAGGCTGTGGTATTTGCTGTCCTGTCTGTGGGAAAGTGCATATAAAAGAGCCCTTGCTCTTTATCAGAAAGAGTAGCCTATGTGGTGGCAGCGGGTTTCCTTCAAAGAAATATTTCAGAATGACCATATGTTTGATGTCCAATAGCCGATGATAAAAATGAATCTGCTTTAGAGGCTTCGTTAAATAAAACAAACTTCTTCTTCTAAGTTTGATATGAAAAATCAAATAAACATGGCTGTTTTGATTTTGAAAAGGACCTTTATGCGATTATTCAGCTTTAAATCTTGATAAGTTTCACCCTTCATAACCGAATTAACACACCCGCAGGTAGCTCATTTGATTTATTATACCCGATGTGGGTGTGGGTGCCTCATCCTTTATGGTCCATCTGATGGGGGTGGGGGGGGGGGGGTTACAAATACTATACAAACTTAAAGCGCCTGTCACACCTTACCGGATTGAGTAGAGGACACAACCGGACAAAGAATTGTCTAGTCTGTTGGTGTCCAGTATCAAAATGTACCGAAATGTGTCAAAATGTTGCAAAGGTGGCCGGACGAAACAGATGCTAAATGGGCAAGGAAGTACATTAATGAATAGCCACCAGACAATAACCGGACGATAACCGGGCGATAACCAAACGATAACCGGACGATAACTGGATGACAACCAATTCGATGGACCGAATTCCCCCAACACCATCAATGGACTCTGCAGGAAGAAAACCGGAGAGGCAACGGATGGGTACCGGACATGTACTGGACAAAACAGACTAAACAGACTTAAACCGGGCACCAACCGTACACGTCAGTCCGGCAGTGTCCGGTACAAGTTTTGTGCATGTTCAAAAGTTGCCACCTTGCACACTGGGCACCACCGGACAAATAATGGACACGCCGGACGCCAACCATATATAAACCGTACATTGCCGCATTTCACCGGACAGTGTCCGGTTCTTGTCCAGTTCCTCAATCCGGTGAGGTGTGACTGGGCCTTAACCAATGTACAGAGAAGAACACAAATAACCCATATATTTGACATTTAAAAATTCCTCAGGGAACTCCATAGTTATCGATTTATCCACTTGCTGGAATTCAAGCATTGTCAGCATTGAACGAATTCACAGCGCGTTCAAACCGTCAGTAAAGATGGAATATGTCCATGAAACTTTAAGTGGCATTGCCGAATTTGGATGTATATGTCGCAAGGATTTATTCTATTTCTGGTTTATTTGTTTATTAATTGAGGAACATTTCAATCGCGGGAAATTAGTGTTCTTCATTCCACTGCCTCATATCTTATGTCGGTAATGCCGAGCGCCAGGCGAGGTTGCGAGAAGTATCAATGTTGTAACTAAGTCGTTGGATTAACTCAGTCGAGGTTTGAACCCATGACCTTCCGCATATGAAGAAAATACACGGGGAGCAAGAGTTCAACTCATTCGGCAATCCCCTTTTGATATGGTGTTTCTATTGAAATGCTCAATGAGTGAGTAAGTGATTGATTGCAGTTTTCTGACTTAACAACACCCCGTGTCATATCACAACGAGTACCCAACCTGTGACAGTACATACCTTTGAAGGTTTATAATGCTGCCTCATTGGAATACCATTAGAATTACATGGCGACACGATATCCCACTCACTCACATTATCCCTGACACAGAACCAGGCAGTACATTGTTCTACGCTATTACCCAGTATTAGTATTAATAACCATCACCAGGTGAGAAGAGAACAATAAATACCCATATAGTAAGTCTTTGCTTCGCCTGACTCTGCTGGGGATTGATCCCATGACCTCCTGGAGGGGAAGATGGCACCCTGCCATCCCCGCCATCCCGTCCGATCACGTCGGGTTATTGTTGCTGTATCCGGTGTATAATAGCCCTACTAATTCTAAGAAAGTAGGGTGATTACGAAGTGTGGGCGGCGGGTTTGACCTGGTATGCAGATATGTTGAAGAGGATATTGATTCTGTTCCTCCCTCCACTTGCTATCTGGACCGCACTCTGTCCACACCTCTCTCTATCTCCTCTCCGCCGGCCTTGCTCTTCCTTGATATGTCTGAAAAGAGTTCCAGGAGGGGGGGCCCGCCAGCATTTCACTTCTCTACTCTTACTCTGTCCGTGTCTATGGCTCGCTGGTTGGTCGCCATAGAGCAGATAGACATGGTCCTTTGACTCAAGTCTCCTCATTTCTCTTTCCTATACTCTACCCTTTTTTTTTCTCCCAGGCATACTCCTCCCCCTGACCAGGGCAGTTGTGTGCTTGGGTGTGGCCCTGTACCTTTACGTTTTCCCTCGCTTTGTTCTCGTTGCTGGAACCACCGCTGCACCCATCTTTACCCGCCCTTCCTGGAAACCCTTGCTGCTGTTGACTGGATACAAGTGCCAACTACCGCTCAAATACCGCCGGACCGAAGAGATTCGGGGCGGCTCAACGCTTTGCCATTACAACGTTGTAAAGATGTTGCCAGCTTCTACAACACTCCCTACTGAAGTTAAATCTTCAACCAAAGATTGGGCCGATATATCGTAGCCTCTCTATAAATGTTGCAGTTCTGCAACCGGTAACCATCGTAAGGTTACAAACCACCCTCAAAGTCAAGTTTCCTCCCTCCAACTCGTACCCATCAACCTACCTAGCCAGCTCTCTCCCATATTGGTGATGGTGTTGAACCATTATTGGTTGTATGCAGAATGTGAATAACCTGACATACACTACCCTAGGCCACCCACAAATACCATGTACATGCACAACCCAAACCATGTTCTATCTCTAAATCTTACCCACAGATACACTTGGGGCGATACAACCGCATAGTGAACAATGCACCTGACCCGGCCATCTATGGTTGGTTGGTTGGCTTATTGTTGGAGTTTTACGTCTTGGCACCATCTAAATTTCATATCAGGACGGTTAGCGATTTGTGACAGTGCCCACGTATGATGACTTAATAGTGCTGGCCCGCTCGGATATCAGGCCACTCAGGCCCATGACCCGATATCCCACTCAGCCACATTTTCCTGACACTGAACCAACCAGTCCTTGCCCTATCCTAATAATGCCAAGTCCCTGGCAAGGAAGCGACACATATCAATTATTAAGCCATTGGTTTGACTCCACCAGGGTTCGAACCGATGTGTAAAATTTTCCGATATTTAGGATATGGATTATGGAGAACTATTCTATAATAAAATGCAAATGGTCTATATAATGATAAATGGTATGTAAAACCAAAGGCATATGGATTGTGTGGAGTTGGTAATCCATTCTGGAGTTAGTATGGAGATAATGTATTAATATAGATAGTGTGAGAGGGTCACTTCTTGATATGTGAGTGGGTCACATCTTGACATGTGAGAGAGTCTTTGGAACTCTCCCCAGATACCCCCTCCCCCCCCCCCAAGTGTTATTTATGGATCATTGCACACCCAGCCACAACAGTGCAATCCAGAACTAACCCCCATGCCTTGGTTACAAGGTTCTATACCCTCATTGGTTGATATAAGAATGTCTGTTATTGATTGGATGATTTGGTCATGCGTACCCCACCATCTTGATTCCTGAGACTATATATATGTAATAAAGAAGGGAGTCTCACTCTCCTACCTTTCACTCTATATCTGCTTTCCTTCCTTGCCTGTAGTGATTTCCTATTAGCCTATCTACACCACTCAAACTGCCAGCCGTCGACTTTACACTTGGGTTCGAACCCCACGATCTCCCAAAACGCCAAATTAACTTCCATAACTAGGTAATCCATACCTCCCATCCACTGCACTGCCATATGTGATCCGAATTTCGGATTCTGCTTTCAGCTACTGGACACACTAACTACTGACATCGTCAAAGGCATTGCCTGCTTTAATATAACCAACATCAAGTCATTAGTGTACATAATCAACATGGACAAAAAAACATTGCTTCCTTTTTTAAATAGAGACACTGCTTGTGTAACCAAAGCCAGCTACTGTTATTGCTTCAATATTTCCATTCATTTTAGTTGGTTGGGTGTTGGAGTCTTACCTCCTGGCAACATCTAAGTTCATTTCATGTGTAAAATATTCCAATAAAACGCATTGGTTGGGAATGCAGATGGCCTATAATGGAGTACAAATGGTCTTTTAATGTAAATGATATATAGTGCCAGGTGCATGAATGTATTTATGTAGTTGCTGGTGATCCTTTAGTTATGGTCAATAGTCATTGTGTATTAGGTAGATAGTGTGAAGGAGGCACTAGTGATAGTGTGTAAGGAGCCTCAAGAGCTCTACTCACTACTCCCCCCCCCAACTGTTAGTTACAGATCACCACACACACAGCTCAGGCAGGTGGTGACCAATCAGCCACACCGGATGGTGGTGGTGGGTGTAATGTTGTGATCATGAAGCGGCAGTATACATAACAGTGGGCAGATCACGGCAGCTGTGGTGACACAACAATGCGTAATGTTCACCTATGGAACTATAAATGCTTCTTGCTCATTGGAGATAATGGTCAGGTGGTATGCCATACCATATCCATGTACCAGTATATATAATAATAAACCTGAGGGTACAAGCTCTCACTCTACTTTCATTCCTTATGCTCTTTCTCTTCTTGCCTCTATTGATTTCATTATAGCCTGCCTACACAACCCACAGATTCCAGCTGAAGACATTACAAGTATTTACGCGTGGTGACTTTATAGTGCTGGCCCATTGGGAAATTTGGTCGCTGGTACCATGACCCAATGGACTCGGACAGATTATCCTGACACTGAGCTAATCAGTCCTTCCCCTGTCCTCTTAATGCCGAGCGACAGGCTAGGAAGCAAAAAATATCAATTTTATAAGTTATTGATTTTACTCGACCAGGAACCAAACTCCAGATCTACCGGACGCTGGCCCCTCGTTCTACCGATTCGGCCAACGTCTGGTGATTCATTCTAGTAGAAACCCACATTGGTTGATTACAATATTTGCTTGATTTTGTGGCAACAACATGTCCCCCACCCGCCCGGTATACTTTAGATATTTCTTCGGCTGGAGAGACGAGTCATCTACCCAATTACCCAACACAGTGTAAAGTCTATGTCACAACCGGAGGATTTTAAAACAGTTTTACATTTCTTCCCGCGCCGTCGCCGGCATGCCATTGTCTCCTCGCTTATTGGCAAGCAGCAATGTGCACAACTCTACTATTGCTGTACAATGTCTTTTTCACGCAGCCACCCAACTATAATTAGCATCAGCGGACGCAGTGGCCGACTCAGTAGAGCACAGGCTTCCCGTGCGAAAAGTAGGGAGTTCGAATCCCAGCTGAGTCAAACCAATGACTTACAAAATTGATACTTGTTACTACCTAGCCTGACGCTCGGCATTGATAGGATATGACAAGGACTGGTTAGCACAGTATCATGATAATGTGTCTGCGTGGGATATTGGGTCATGGCATCAGCGGCCTGGCCTCCCAGTGGGGCAGCACTATAATTTGTTTTGTTTGTTGTTTTACTTCCTAGCAACATCTAAGGTCATATCAGGACAGTGTAGCACTATAAAGCTCCCATGAGTGTGCCCTGTCACAAGGTGATACTCATCATGATATGACTTTTGATGTTGCTAGGATGTAAAATAAAAAAAAAATAAAAAAAATGTGCATCTCTTCATGGCTGGGCCCCGTGATTCTATTCTGCACAACTGATATACAACATTTGCTGCCTGCACTATGTTCCCATCTCTGTCATTTCCGAATGGAGTGATGAGTGAAACCTTTATTTCTGATGCACCTAATTGTTTGACCAGACGAGATGGCCGAATGAGTTAGAGCATCCGTCTCCCGTGGGGTCGTGGGTTCGAACCATGGTCGAAGTCAAATCAATGACTTACACATTTATACTTGTTGCTTCCTAGCCAGGCGCTCGGCATTATTAGGACAGTGCAAGGACTGGTGTGCTCAGAGTCAGGATAATGTGACTGAGTGGGATACCAGGTCATGGTGCCGGCGGCCTGGTTTCCCAGTGGGACAGCACTATAAAGTCGCCATTAGTGCACACTGTCACAAGTCGGTACCCGTCCTGATATGACCTTTTAATGTTGCTAGGATGTAAAATGACAACAAACAAACAAACAAAACCTAATTGTTATCTCTTTAAAAGAATAGAAAATCCAAACTAGAATTCTCAACTTATATTAAGAGGTCATTCAGCGTTCTCAATATTTTCTAGTGTGTAATATATATTATAGTGACAAGATTACTGACTTGAGTTTTTATTGCATATTTAATGCACTTTTGAATATATATTCACATTTTAATATTTTAAGGTCTGGAACCTTTATAATGATGCTTAGTACTTTGTACAGAATATGCGGAGGAGGGTTCTGGAAAAATATTATGCAGAAAGTTTTAAAATGTTGGATGCGCAGTTAATCTCAACAATGGGTTGAAGGGAGGTCTTTCGCAACAGTCTACAATAAAAATGCAACAGTGGGTTGGGGGGGGGGGAGGATCTCAAGACAGAAATGCAACTCACGGATCTAATTTACGCACAGACTGCTAAGCCTGGTTTAGTAGGAAATAACCAAATTTTACGATACTATATCATCTCACGTAAAAATTCCATACCCCTTTCTGCAAGGCTGTAAACAAACTGTCCAGCGCAACGGGCGAAGTGTCCACTGGTTTTTGCGCCCCGTGTTGCAGTTTCTGCGGTACGCCAGTTTGCGAGGGACACATCGCTTCTGTGCATGCATCAAAATCGAACAGCATCGTCACTAACCTTATAAATTTAATATAATGTTTTTGGTAAAGATGTTTTCTATACGTGTACCAAGCGATTTGTTTCTAGGTGGTCTGGTTTTAGAGATATTTAACTTTTTCTGTATTTTATGTATGAAGATTGCTCAGGACCATTGACAATGTCTTGAGTTTGACGGTACGCGCAGTGCAAAACATTAGTTTTATTCAAAATTAATAGAAATCAAGAACCCTAACCGTATAAATTTAATATATTCTGTTTGTTGAATATGTTTTCTGTATGTGTGCCCATCAATTTGTTTCTAGGTGGTGTAATTTGAGAGATATTTGACTTTTTCTGTATGAAGATTTGCTCACGGCCATTGACAATGAATTTGAATGTATGTGTCCCTCGCAAACTGGCGTACCGTCGAAACTGCAACACCAGCACTGGGCTCTTCATGCTGCTTTACTACACTTGTTGAATCGCTCCTTGGCAGGCCCATGAGCGGGTCATCCAATTAACCACTAGCTGATCAATAAGATGGAGCAGCAGCGGCAGAGTGCCATAATGATAGGTCCCATACTGGGTTCATGTGCACACAATAACACCCCACCCTTCATCCCACTCTCACCCCTCACCCACCCACCCACCCAACGACACTCCTCCCTCCCTACCACCCACCCTCCCAGCCTCCCACCCACCCATTCTCCCACTCACCCTCCCAACCATCCACCCTCTCTCCCACCCACCACCACCATCTCCTCTTCCCATCTAAAGCCATCCATCGTAGCTTCATCCACATTATCCATCATTCCAGACACACTCTCAACCAACACTGGACTGCTCCCAGCCCAAGCAGTATCTTCATTTCGCTGGTGTTGTTTCCGCATAGTATGCCCCATCTACTTTTTGGACCGAATCGCTAAGTCCACTGGCATCCCATGTGGAAGGTCAGAGATTCAAATTTTGACCGAGTCAATCCAATGACTTATATAATTGATACTTGCTGCTGCCTAGCCTGGTGCTCGGCATTATTAGGATAAGACAAGGACTGGTTAGCACAGTATCAGGATGATGCTACAGTGGAATTATATCCTGCACCTTTATCATGATTTGTTTCGCTTCAACCTTTTGCATGCACACAATTGTGAAACTCACACACAAACATAACCAAAATGTAACATTGTTATGGATAGCATTATAATATGTGTAATAATTGTCAATGAGGAAAACCTTGCATGAACACAAATTCAAGAATGATTATTGAAATTGAAATCGAGTAATTCAATTCTAATATGCATAATTCCTATGTTAAAAAAGGAAATTGAAATAGACTAATTAAATTCTAATATGAATAATTTCTATGTTAAAAATCGCTCATGTGTCAAATGACTAGATTTCAATACAAAACTTAAATGTATATATTCCTGTTCAATAAGAACTAAATATTCAGAATAATGGCTAGAAAAATACGCCATTTCGCGGAATGGCAGAATCAAAAGCAGAAAATCGGAATATTTCCGCGGAAATCGGAATGTTTGGCATGTCTGCCTATGTTGCACATTTCAGTGACCTATGTCAAGTTATTCATAACATACACTATCTATCGGCCCTGTACCTGATACTGATCATACACTCCACATACTAGTACCCTTCCCACACACCCCCCATTGCGACCCTCCCTCCTCCCCCCCCCATCCCCCCACAGATAATCTAGATTTCACATTCTGTCCCGGTCACACCCATGTCCATCTGCAGCACACACCCTCTCAGTATTCCACGCAGCTCTCCATGTGTTGGCATCAGATTATGTGGATCATAAATAATTGTGACGATGCTATCAACTATAGCTATGTGTGGCAGCTCGCACATCACGGAAGAGCTTGCTAGTCAGAGGATGCCAGAAAAGCATCATCTCTTGCCACAGTTTAATCTCTTCTCCAGACAAAACTTGTTAATGGTAGCCATTTTTATAGTAAATGAAATTGATCCATCCTTCCAACAGTGGAACCCAGTTGTAAATGTGTCATATCATGGTTTTATTGCACGGCGCTTTGGAATGGCTCCTGCAAGTGAGGACTCTCTAGTAAGGTGACATTATTAGTATAGTGGCCCGAATGGCTCCTGCTAGTGAGGGTGCTCTATTAAGTTTACATTATTTGTATAGTGGTCCGAATGGCTCCTGCTAGTTAGGGTGCTCTATTAAGTTTACATTATTATTATAGTGGTACGAATGGCTCCTGCTAGTTAGGGTGCTCTATTAAGTTTACATTATTTGTATAATGGTCCGAATGGCTCCTGCTAATTAGGGTGCTCTATTCAGTTTACATTATTATTATAGTGGTACGAATGGCTCCTGCTAGTGAGGCTGCTCTATTAAGTTTACATTATTTATATAGTGGTCCGAATGGCTCCGGCTAGTTAGGGTGCTCTATTAAGTTTACATTATTTGTATAATGGTCCGAATGGCTCCTGCTAGTTAGGGTGCTCTATTAAGTTTACATTATTATTATAGTGGTACGAATGGCTCCTGCTAGTGATTGTGCTCTATTAAGGTTACATTATTATTATAGTGGTCCGTATGGCTCCTGTTAGTGAGTGTGCTCTATTAAGTTTAAATTATTATTATAGTGGTCCGTATGGCTCCTGCTAGTGAGGTTGCTCAAGTATGTTAACATTATTATAATAGTGGTCCAAATGGCTCATGCTAGTGAGGGTGCTCTAATAAGTTTTAATCATTATTATAGTGGTCCAAATGGCTCCTGCTCGTGAGGGTGTTCTAGTAAGTTTTCATTATTATTATAGTGGTCCGAATGGCTCCTGCTAATGAGGGTGTGTTCCATTAACATTACATTATTATTATAGTAGTCCAAATGGCTCCTGCTCGTGAGGGTGTTCTAGTAAGTTTTCATCATTATTATAGTGGTCCGAATGGCTCCTGCTAGTGAGGGTGTGTCCCATTAACATTGCATTATTATTATAGTAGTCCAAATGGCTCCTGCTCGTGAGGGTGCTCTAGTAAGTTTTCATTATTATTATAGTGGTCCGAATGGCTTCTGCTAGTGAGGGTGCTCTATTAATTTTACATTATTAGTATAGTGCTTCGCCTTAGTGTAGTCTAATCACAGTGGAGCGGGCAGATAACACAGTGTGAACAGAGATCCATCTACCAGACAATCCTGTGCCTGTGGGAAGTAGAGTTGCCCTTTGACTTTTCATTGTATGCATTTCTCTAATCATTATTCCAACCGAGTTTTCATCAAACAACGTTCTAAGCTACATGTTCTTTTTGATAGGTTAGGAAAAAATGTTGAAAATTCAAAAAAAATAATATAGAAATTACTGACACCCAAAACCACAAAAGGTTGGTCCGAGAAAGATCAGGTAAACACTCCTGAATGCAGGAACAGACCAATCCAGTATCACAGCTGTCCAGCATTGAAAACAAGAACCCTCACGGGAGCTTATACGTTATGGGCAGAATACAAAACTTGTCACAAAAAAAAAGAAGAAATGTTTGGCCTCAGCTTCAATCCTTCCTGAGAGAGCAGTGGAAGCAGAAATACCCGTATTGGACTAGAGGCCCTAAGTGCAAGTATTAACATGCTGCATACTCATCTACATCAGGTTGCGGGCAAACGAAATGGACCTTTAATAAGATTGAAGACATTTAATTTAATTCTACATTATAATATAGATAAATGAAACAAATCCATATTTTTCAAAGACCTTATCATTAAATGTCAAAATTCACTGATTTTCAAGTCACGAATTACAAATAATATCCTCTGATATTCAATAGTTTACTACAGCAGTGGTAACATTGTCCAATGGGAAGATGGAGATAGGGTATTGAGGCAGTTTACCGTGCTGTATACACAATGTGCAGCAATTGCGTACAATTTCATTTTAAAATAAATAAATAAATAAATCTGATTCCCACCCTCTTCCCTTTCTATCGGGATGGAGCTCTCTTCCACCGATGGGGTAAGCTATTTACACACTTTTCTGCATATATAATCCTACAATGCATTGTATCAAATACATATTATATATGTGATATATATTATATATGTAATATATAGTATATGGAGTATAAGTTTGAAGTGAGAGCCCGGAGACCGTTGGAGTCAGTTCCCAGGTGGGGGGAGCAGAGAGTGCTTTGTTACAGGGAGGCCTGCAGAAAATCAGGGATGTTGGGAAGTGAAGTCTCCGGACAGGGACACCGAAAAACATTAAGAACTATTTCATATTTATATACACATAACAAATTATATAGAACATTTGTAATATGCAATACATATATATTGGTCATTCTTTAAAACTGGACATCACATATTTGATTTCCACATTACAATGCTGATAATTTGTTCTTTCTTTTAATGATTGCAACTCAAATAAATATTTTATCCTCTATATATTAAGTATGTTAGCAACATTACATTTATTGGATCTATCCCAAGAAAGAAATTAAAAGTTTACTTATATGATTTTGTGCTGATGTGAAAAAGTTAAAATTTACACATTTACACTGTGCATGTAGCCAAACATTTGTTCTACTTATTTTTCCTTTTTTTTTTGTAAGTCATAAACTTGTCTGCTTAAGAGTAATCAATCAAATGTTGTTTGACTATGTTGTATATGTTAAAATGAGGTTCTGTTTGTGTCTTTGATTTTGATGTTACACAAGTGATATTAATGTATTGCTCAAGTAGTATAAGTTCTAATTCAAAAAGTGAAATTTTGTTCAACTCTGACATATGCACAACATACAAACCTTCATAGAACATTGGATTAGGGTATTATTTGGAAGGTTTTTTTGGCTATTATTTGGAAGGTTTTCACTTTCGGTTTCCATGTCACACTTTTGTGCCCAGTTTTAAAGAATGACCCATATATATATAGGTCAGCCTCACTAAAATGGGCCAATTGGTGGTCAATTTAAGATGTCGGCATCGCAATTCTTAAAATGTTGTGCATTTCTTTGTTTCATATTAAATTATCCTAGAAACAAATAAGCTTGTTGTATTTTCTCTACCTTTACATTCAGGACAAATTTAAGGACTTTGCAACACTTCTCTCAATGCTAAACTATAATTATGCCGTTCGACACCGACATCCAAGACTAAACGCCGACAACTTTAACAGATGTTGGCGTCACAATTCTTATAGTGTTGTGCATTTTTTTGGTTTATATTAAATTATCCTAGAAACAAATAACTGTGGTGTATTTTCTCTACCTTTACATTCAGGATACATTTAAGGACTTTCCAACATCTATGTCAATGCCAAACTATAATTATACCATTCGACACCGACATCCAATGCTCGACACGGACAACTTTCCCCAATTGGCCCATTTTCGTGAGGCTGACTCATATATATATATAAATAGATCCACCAGGGGGCAAATCCCCAGTTGCTTTCATCAGATGCCAGTTCAACATTGAGTGCTTTGTAAATTTCCCCACCGTGTGATGCTTCCGCTCTTTACACATTTGCATATATATGATGCGATAAATCGACGTTGTGAATTTTAACATATATGTATTATATACACACACACACACAATTCCCTTAGGGGGAGAGGGTTTGCATAGGAATAGCTCTGTAAACGACTGATAGCGTACCACATGAAGTACAATAGTCACACCACTGTGAGGAAGCTTTGAAACCCCCAGAAGCCACCCTCTCACGCACACCCTCCCACGCACACCCTCCCACGCACACCCTCCCATGCACACCCTCCCACGCACACCCTGTAAGACTCCCGCTCTAACTCTGGATCCTGATACCCCACATTCCACCCACCCCCACGCTCCCTCTCCCTCCAGGGCCCTATGCGCCACCTAGAGGCGTGAGCGCTGACTACCGACGGATACAGGAGGTTGTGCCGGACAGAGTGAAATTGCACCAGGATGTATCTTAATGGGAAAAGGGCCCGGGCCAAAGACCCAATATAACGCTTGGATGGAGATGGACAATGGACATTGCACGCGTTAGGGGGTTACTGCAGGTCTAGGTGGGAGAGGGGGCGGGGGGGGGGGGCAGAGGGGGAGGGGAGTAGCATAGGGGGGTATGTTAGGGACAGATACATGGTGTGCGGAGAAAGAGGAGGAAGGAGAGAGGAGGTGTGAAGCGGAGAGGGAGGGTGAAGTGGAGAGGGAAGGTGAAATGGAGATGGAGGAGGAAAAGAATAGGGCTGGAGGGGATAGTGGGGATAGAGGGCAGGGGGAACGATAAGTAAGGAGGGGAATAGGGGAGAATGGAGAAGGAAGAAGAGAGCGGAGAGAGGAGAGAGGGGAGAGATGGGAGAGGGAGAGGGGATAGAGGGAAGAGGGAGAGGGGAGATATGAGAGGGCACAGCGAGGAGAGGGGAGAGAGTAGAATGGAGAGAGGCGAGAGGAGAGAATGGAGAGGAGAGGAGAGAATGGAGAGGAGAGCGGAGAAAGGAGAGTCGAGAGATGAGAGAGGGGAGAGGGGAGAGAGGGGAGAGGGGAGAGAGGAGAGAGAGGAGCTGGCAGGGGAGAGCTGAGAGACGGAAGAGTGGAGAGGAGAGCGGAGAGGGGAAGCGGAGAGATGAGGTCTGAGAGGGAAGAGCGGAGGGAAGAGACGAGAGCGGAGAGGGGAGAGGGAAGCGGAAGGGAGGGGAGGAGAGGGGGAAGGCAAAGGGAAAGCCATGGGAAAGAGAGGGAAAGGCGAGCGAAAGGAAAGGAGAGGAGAGGGGAAATGAGAGGGGAAGGGGGATGCGAAAAATGTTCTTCTAACGCAGCAGTGCCTATGAAACCCGAATAAATTCACTCAAATTGCTATTAAAGAGACATTCATAGGTCTCTGGGAGTATGTCTCAAGAAAGAGAGGTACAGACTCAAATTCAGTGGTTGTGAATCCATGCGGCATGAGGAGCCCACCCTCACTCCAGATCGGCGACAAAGCTTGTCTGCGATACACATGTCAAACATAGAGTTGAAAGTGATCCCCTGGTAAAAGAAGAGGTTTCCGTCCTAGCAACATCTGAGGTCATATCAGGACGGGGCAAAAGAAGAGGATAGTGCTTGAAGAGTACTGAATGAAATCTGACTTCCGAGATTTCACCACGATTCCTATGGGGAAATATCTTCATTTCCGAGGAAATTCACCATATATAATAAGGTAACCCAACAATATTAGGTAGTAGATGAGGGGGACAATCTTAAGATATATTATTCATTGGGGATTTATGTACTAGATATTTAGTAAACAAAACAAATCGAAAATGTATTAGAAATCGTGACATCGAGGAGATCTGTCATCCCTGAGGAAACAACTGAGTCCTCCCCCCCCCCCCCCCCCCCCCCCCGCTCCCTGTGTTCGGATTGATTGTCAAGGGTAGCGGTCAGAGGCTCCCACCTTCTCAGATCGCCAAACACACGGTTAGGAAGTATGAAAGGAGCTGAGGGGAAGCGTCAGCAAGGAGATCAATCACCATACAATTGGCTCTTCAAGTTAGGGACGCTGTTTGAGCAAATCTATTTGATCACTCGCATACTGTTTCTTTTGAGGGGTACTTACTTGCAACAGCTTTTAAAAGTAATTGATTTGAAGTTAGCAAACAATAGCTATCTTTTATAAAAGTAATTCCAAGAACTGGAAAGTTGAACATTTCAAACTCTCAACCTTCCCTCCGGGAAGCCTGCGCTCTTACCTATCCGGCCACCACGTCTGGCTGCCCGAGAAGAGGCGGGCGGGCCCAGGGAGATTTAGAGGGAAGCAATGATGCAAAAAGGGTAGGTAGAGGCCTACTTATATCTTGGTGAACAAAGACTTTACTCATATTCACTCTACAATTACTTCTATGTATGTGTCTCTACTTGCCCTTCACCAGGTGAATTGACATACAGAACAACATGAAGCACCACTAATTTGAACTGAAACAGAATGGAATATCACACAATTTCATACCATTGCCATTCGAGGGTTGGAATCCCATGAATTGCCACCAGAGAAGTTTGTGGCCACCTCATTTGGCGATACTGTCATTTTTTTATTATATATTTCCTGTGGTAAATATGTTTATTCTGCTGAATAAGTCTACTATCTTCATGCTATAATCAGGGATGAAAGATCTCTGCGTTTGCGCGGATTTCCGGGATTTGTCAATCCCGCAGCACCATCAGCGTAGATCTATACTAATACGTGGTGCAGACGCCACAGCACTAGCAGCGTATACCACTAATAAATGCTCCAAACGCCGCAGCACTATCAGCGTATACTACTACTATACATGCTTCAAGCGGCGCAGCACTATCAGCGTATACCAATATATATGAAACACAACTTCCAGAAATTTTCCGCGATTCCCTGACAGTGTTAAACCTATGGGAGAATATCAGCATTTCCGCTTTTTTTTCCGTAGATCAATTTCATCCCTGAGCGCGGGTACATGATTACTATCAACGAAGTATCTAGGTTAAATCCATTCTATACTTCAGCCCCTGCCGGATTGCATGGGGACATGGTTCAGTCAGGGTGTAACTAACAACTGCCCTTCTTTGTTAGCACTTAAGCCCTGGTCACATGCACATTAGTGATCGTAGTTGACCATAGTTGAACGTAGGATAGATTACCATGGGTCAAACGTGGTGGAAGAATGGTAAACTATGGTGAAAACCGTTAAGGTAGGCAAATTTTGGTATGGATAAATACATTGCGGTATGGAAGCTGGTACGTTCAACTACGTTCAACTACGTTCAACTGCGTTCAACTACGTTCAACTACGTTCAACTACGTTCAACTACGTTCAACTACGTTCAACTACGTTCACCGTACGTTCAACATACATTAGCCTACACTACGGTTAACTACATTCAACTACATTCAAGTATGCTAAAGTAGGCTAAATTACGCTAGAGTACATTAAGAGTATGGAGACTTCACCACAGTACATTAACCTCTAACATAGAGCTCTTTTGAACATGTCCACATATTAAATCGGAACACAAGGCCCACCCATGTTATTACCAAGTTAACATGACGGAGAAGTACGGATGCCGGTACGTTCAACTACACTGAACTACTTTCAACTACGTTCAACTATGTTCAACTACGTTCAAGTACGTTCAACTACGTTAACCTCCACTACGTTCAACTACATCCACTAACGTGTAGGTGACCGGTGCATATGTCACAGCATACAACCACAATTAGACTGAACAAATGCAAAAGGTCACGAGAAGACACCGACAGTGTATGGCTGGACAGAAGTGATAGTGCATGGAGGAGATTAGAATAGCCGCCGTTCTGCTTAGAATGCTCACCATGTCCAGGGAACCAGAAATAACCACGTGACTATGAAGAGCGGTCAACGCTGGGGGCCCTCGAGACTTGCCAGCGCACTGCTCCATGGCAGGGAGGCGAATTTTGTGTATTGTTGTTGTTGATTTATTTTTGGCGCATGTGGCACCGCCTTTTTTACCAGAACCATGGGATGTGAGCCCTGCAGTATGATCGAGGACGGCAGGGGGAGCGGGTGGGGGGCAGGAAGAAGGGGACATGAGAGGGTGGGGTGGGGAGAGGAAATGGGAGAGGGAGGGAGAGGAAAGCGGAGATGAGGGGGAAGGGAGGGCGAGGGTGGGGAGAGGGAGGGTGAAAGGGAAAGGGTCGATGTAGGAGGAGCGGGAGAGGGAGGGGGACCAGGGAAGGGTAAAGGGTGGGAAGACAAGAGGGAAAGGGTGGGGGAACGGGAAGGGAGCTGCCTGGGGAGAGGGACGGGGAGATGGAGGGGAAGAGCGAGAGTGAGCGTGAACTTGAGGGGGAAAAGGGGAGAGGAACAGGACGGGGAGATGGGGGAGAACAGGAAGGAGAGGGACGGAGAGATAGGAGAGGGGGGAGGAACAGGGACGGGAGAGCGAGGGTGAGGATGAGTGGAAGAGGAAGGGGAACAGGAGCAGAGGGAGCTAGCAAGTGGAGGGGAGGAGGGAGGGCCAGGGGAAGAGGAACAGGAAGGGGAGCAGGAGGGGGAGCAGGAGGGGAGATATGAAGGGGAAGATGAATATTGGCAGTGATAGGGGAGGAGGAGGAGGACTGACGATAGAGGAGGTGAGAGGAGCAAGGGATGGGGGAGGTAAGGGGGAGGAGGATGAAGCGCTTGAGTAAGGAGAGGAGCACAAGAAGTAGGGGAGGGGACGGGGGGGGGGGGTAAGGGGAGGGGGGAGGAGGGGAGTGGGAGCGGCAAGTGCAGGGATGTGTAGGTGAATGCGGTCGGTTCGGAAGCCAGAGTGGGACTTTTATTTGCTTACATTTACCTAGTTATTGGCTGTGAATGAACGCAGATTGGAGTGGCGTATACCGATCGCCTGCATAGCCGGGCTTAGTGCCTGGGGCGAGATATTTGGTGCAACCTGACAGTCCCGACATCCAGGTCAAACTTTGTCATTTCAGGCCAAGTGTGCGCGTGTTGTGTGTGGACCCTTAGCTCTCCACGGGGAGCAAACTGCAATGGACAGTCAGTGGATGGTCGAGAGATGGCAGTGTCCATTTGGGACGGGGACCCAATAGAGGGCAGGGGGCAGTGGGGGAGGGTGGAGTAGGGCGGGAATAGGGATATGGATAGGGGTCGATGCGGTGGTACGGAGGACAGAGGGTGGTTGGTGGGATGATGATGGGGAGGAGGGAGGGGACAGGCGAGGGGGAGAGGAGGGGAGAGGAGGAGGAGAGGAGGTGAGGAGGAGGTGAGGA
This sequence comes from Branchipolynoe longqiensis, assembly GCA_030323885.1. Classification (NCBI taxonomy): domain Eukaryota; kingdom Metazoa; phylum Annelida; class Polychaeta; order Phyllodocida; family Polynoidae; genus Branchipolynoe; species Branchipolynoe longqiensis. The sequence goes on from CM059191.1 coordinate 21,160,365, forward strand.
GGAGGTGACGAGGGGGAAAGGAGGAAGAGGAGGCGGAGAGAAGGAGGGGAGAGGAGGAGGAGCCAGAGCAGGAATAGGAGGGAAGGGACAGAGGAGGGGGAGGAGAGGGGTGAGGGGGAGCGGGGGTGGGGGGGGGAGAAGGGAGAGGAGGGGATGCGAGGGGAGGGGAGGGGGGGGAGGGAGAGGGGGGATGGGATGGGAGGGGAAGGGAGGGGAGTGGAGGAGAGGGGAGGGGCGGAGAGGGAGGGGGAAAGGGGTGGGAGGGGAGGGTGGGGAGGGGAGGGGAGGGGAGGGGAGGGGAGCGGTGGGGAGGGGTGGGGAGGGGTGGGGAGGGGAGGGGAGGGGAGGGGGTAGCGGCGGGAGGAGGGGAGGGGAGGGGAGGGGAGGGGAGGGGAGCGCGAGCAGGATGGCTGGGGAGGGGGCTTTTCCCAGTGGAAGCAGAAGCCGGTTCCAGGACCGCCATGATAGCCGGCTGGCAGTGAATACTGATGGCGCCGACCCGCCGCACACTACGCGCCCATTTACCGCGCTCAAGTCTGAAGTTAACATTCGGTAGACACGGAATTGCCAACACCCAAACAAAACTCACTCCACAAAAACACACGCTTCAGCCAATAGGTCTACTACGTGTATGGCCGTACCCTTCGGAGTGCTTGAGTAGGGGTTCTTTATTGTTCACTTTGATTGTTGTTCCATTTTGCAGAATGGCGCCGGGATGCTCTGTCGCTATGCTATATATACTTTATTACATACATATCATATGCATATGCATATATATGTAGCCATGTAAATATGTATACAGTACAACCTCTCTAAATCGACCGACCTGGGGACCGACTTTAAGTGGTCGATTTAGGGAGGTGCTCGGCTTAGGGAGTTAGAATATGGTTACAATGGTGTTGTTGGGACGCAAATAAAGCGATCGATAGAGGGGAGTGGTCGATCTGTGGAGGTGGTCGGTTAAGGAGGTTTTACTCTATATATACGCATATGCATATGGACATTCATATAAATGTACATAGAGATAGATACACATGTGTTTCCCCTTTTTTAGGTGAGATATGTATTCCCCTGAAGATACCAAACATCAATATTGAAACACTAGTGTAGTAGTCTGCAATGACCTCTCAATCAAAGAGCAACATAGATATGTAGGCATGGTTAGACTGGTGACATCAGGGAGCCTAGATGGTGTAATGGTTAGCACATTGGCCCAACATGCAAGAGATTGAGGTTTGATTCCCACTCTTGGTGCAATATTTCCCACTTTCATCACCCCAATGACACTGGGGCCATGACCAGGATCCTATACCAGCTATGTGTTGTATGGTTGTTGAACCTACCCTGTGTATGTGTAAGTTCATTTCTGGTATGTATGTAATTGTAAGCATTAAATGACCATTACAATTCCAGGGTTTGAACTCCAACCCTTCCACACGAGAAGTCTCCAGGGGCCATATGCACCAATCGGAGTTAGAGCCTTAACTGCGGTTTGGGTATCTCCACACGGCTAACTGTGGAAAATTGGTATGTGCCAGCACTAACCGCGGACCGTAGCCTAGGCTAAGCTACCCCAGTTTCAAATCAGGTTTAACTGCTAGCCGGGGCGGTTAGTGTGCGTGTATGGGTCTCAATCTATTGAATGCGATCATATTTAACAGAATTAGATAGGCAAATCGTGAAATTTCATTAAATTAACCCTAAAATCGAAGCGAGATTAACGGTGATGCCGTAACGGCGGGGATATTAATATTTTCGAATCGACGAGTGTAAAGTAAACAAATCGCCGCTGCCGCAGCGACGTCAATGTCCATACAGTCCAACGTCAAATAAACATGGCCACTGCCGTCGCTGCCGAATCGGCGGCAATATATTAGGCCCAAATCTATTCAATGCTGTCTTATTTAACAGAATTAAATACGCAATAAGTGAAATCTTATCAATTTAACCATAAAATCGAACCCTTATTAACGCTCACGCTGCATTGGCGACGTTATTCATATTGTCGACTGGAGGGAATTTCCAAATCTATAAATAAACTCATGGTCAGCTATCCGCCTAGGCTAAAACATTGGCGCATACCAGTTTATTTTATCGCGGAGCCCCCACTACCTGGAGCTAGCTGAGCGGAGTTAGCACCTAGCTCCGGTTACGACTAGCACAACTTGGTGCATACGGGCCCAGTCTTACAGATTCAGCCCATTTCGCATGTCATCTATGAAATTATCGCTATAGAATCGCATAAGCCACTATGATAGTTTAAATGTATCGTGCATTATATTTAATGTACGAAATCATGCCTACGTAATCTCATCAAGCCATTTCGACTCTCTATGTGCATTGTCTATTGCATATCATGTATGCAATTGTGTGCCTGGAATCATCGAAAGCCACTTCGATATTGTGTTTGTTTGTTGGTAAAACAGTTTATTCATCAGAATATATATTTTTTCAGCACCCAGGCACTGGTCTTCCGGCCGTTTACATTATATTGTTAAAAGGTAGATGTTAGTAGATTGTGAAGGGGGTTAGTTTGTTAGTGCGTTAGCCGTAATAAGTTCAGTGTTATAAGTTCAGCATAGGCAGGTATTGCAGGTATAGCAATACCTCAGGGAGTTTGATGCCCCTGCCTTGCAGAGTTGTAAACCACTGCCTTGTGGTACAGGTTCGTGACAGAACCGAAGGCTAAGGGAGCAAATGCTAAACAGAAAACCATGTCCCTGTGGCAGCATTAAGGGCGGTTGATGTATGGAACTCCCAACATCTCCCGACCAGCCACTGCAGGGACAAATAGTTTTGCGCCTGTCTTGACATGTTCTTGGTGGTGTGAAACCTCTATTTGCTCCCCCGAGAGAGTGCCGCTGGTAACTTGCAGGCAGCTTTCATGAAGCTATAAGTTCATGTGTATTATCTATCATATATCAATGGTGAAATCTCATAAGGCTACTTCAAAATGTTGTATTTCCAACACTACAGCTGGCCAGCATTGACAACAAGCCTGGGTACCCGGGCTTACATGCTATGGACAGAATAAATACAGCCTCAATAAAAAATATAAAAAATGTGTATTGTGTATCGTACCACATTCACAGACCGGGTCTATAGGCCAATACTGTGTGAACTCAGCTGCGGATTTAATTACAAAAATGTGGTGTTACCTTCCAGCCTGCTCAATGTCCATGGTTCATCGCTCACTCTAGCGACCTGAATGGGAATCAATTGGATCAGGGGAATTTGTGTATCTGGTTCAGGATTCTATCAGACAAGTCGGGAAGCTGACTTTGCGCAGCTTATCTAACACATTCTCAACTCTACCAAAGGGGTTATGTCACATCAATTGTGTTGTTAGATTTCATTCAAATGGACAGAGAACCGGCGATATTAGAAATCGGGCCAACTTGGGGGGGAGAAAAGGTCACATCCAATATCCAAAAGCTGGCGACTGGCTAGGTATTCTAACGGGTTCAACTGCATGTATTCAACAGTCCGAGTGGGGCTTGGATTTTTTTGGATTTTTTCAAATTTATTGAGGCCGTATTTATACTGTCCATAGCATATACGCCTGGTATTCAGGCTTGTTTTCAATGCTGGCCAGCTGTAGTGTTGGATGGATCGCAATCTCCAATTACTCTCGCCAAATAAATGTTTTATCCAAAGAAATAATGTATTTAGGACATTGCATCTATTTATTTTGACAGAAATCGCAGCCAGAGGAGTGAGCGCCGCCAGACAAGTTAACAGGTTTGCAGGCAGAGGGCGACACATTCGGCCCGGTTGCATAGTAGATGAACAATTAATAACAGATCAGTACAGTACATGACTTAGCATATAATAAGGTGTGACTGCTTCTGATTAATTATACTTGTATAATGCTTATACATCATATATATATATATCAGTTGATTATTGTGGATTATAACAAATTTGCTGTTGGGGGCTTGCGTTGTAGCAACATGGAATATCAAATCAGGATGGATATCGATTTGTGACACAGCACACTCATAGCGACTTTAGAGTTCGCACCCCACCAGAAGGTCGGGCCACAGTCATCATGCCCCATTAGGTCATATTATCCTAACACTGAGCAATTTAGTCATTGTCATATCCTAGCAATGCCACGTTGCAGGACAGGTGACGACAGATATCAATTTTATTAATCATTGGGTTGATTCGGCTGGGGATAGAACCCATAACTGAGCCAGTCAGTGTTCTTCCTTATTTGACTAACCAGAAAGATCAAACTGGGTTTTACATCTTAGCTCACATGAACTTATTGTAAAATTGTCCGATATAATACATCTGAATCGAGGTGAAGTTACTATAATAAATTACAAACTGTCTATATAATGATAAATGTTAAATTATAAAAACCCAAAGGCATATGAGGGATGTGTGTGAACTGGTTGAAAAATTATTATCATTGGTATAGAATTGAATATTGAATAGTCTCTTTGAGAGGGTAGCTGTGCACTTCCGAGTTTTTGGACCTGTAGTAGTAACACTGTCTTTTTGGGAAGTGTCACCTCACATGCCCCTCCCCCCCCCACATGGTATTGTTATGATCATTGACCACTGCATTGTACTCTGATTGGAGGAGTGAGTCATGTGACCACTGCATTGTACTGTGATTGATGAATAGGATCATGTGACAACGGCCATCTTGAATCTTGAGAACCTAAATAAGCAATAAACCAGAGAGTCTCATTCTCTTACTTTTCATTCTTACCCTGTTTTCCTTCATTACCTGTAGTGCTTTCACTTGACCTATTTACACCACCCACACCACCAGCCGGCACGTTTACAAAATGGCGACCACGACTTGAGAAACTACCGAGATTGGTTAGTACTGACTATAGAGGGTTTGTTGAATAGTTTCGGTATGTTTCAGTAGCATTTTCTTTTTATTTGTTTTATAATACACATTTATATTTCGTTATTTAATTGTTAGCTGACTACTGTTATTTTTGAACGCATGTGAGTGACTTGAACGCACGTGGTGTGACTTCAATACACGTGTAGTTTCATTTTTGACGTTAGGAGTAGTACTAGAATTATTTAATAGAAACTATATTATATTTGTAGTATTTTTATTTCATTTAATTTGATATGCTATTCTAAATTCTAAATTTCTTGGGGTTGAGAGATTTAAGGACTTGACAGAGACTGCGACTGGTGGGTTGGTTAGAGTGGATAAGTTGTTTTCTTCTATTTGATTCTCTATTCTTTTTACTTTGTGCAAGGATTAAATTGAAGTAAATTACTTTGTCGACGAATTTCCGATGAAAGTGTCTTTTCTTAAGGGTTACATTAGTCTTGGACGTTGATATTACTGTAATATTACAGTTTTATCGTCTGTCTGAAGCCTCGTGTCGCCGCAAGAATTGTTTTCATTTTCGGACTACTTTCGGTAATTTTCTTTAACCTTGGAGTAAATAGGAGCGTATTAATACATACGGAGAGACTTTTCACTTTTCTACTACGTTACAGGTAAATTCTATCGGTTGGATACAATTCTTTGACTTTATTTCTACCGCGCTTTACGCAACACACTAAATTTTCCCATTGACCCGCTACAAGGAGGATTTCAATAGCGTGAAAAAAAATACTTAACTTCTGGTAGGTTAACATGTTGTATTAAAATATATTTAACTTGTGGTAAGTTGATATATGGTCACTTCTCACAAAACTGCAACAAACGTGTTTTAATAACATAGGTTCGTTAATAATGTAGGTAGAAGGCTGGAATGAGCTTGTCTGCATTCGTCTGTCATAGGGCTTTCTGGGGATACCAGTTTTGTATGTGTACGATGTGATCTCATAAAACGGTGGCCCATAAATGGTCATATTTCCATGTTTTTTTGACAATTTCTAGGCCTAAAGTAGGTTTAAATGTCTCCTTTTTAGATAAGCCTATATGTAGGGCATTCATAAACAATTTTCTTACCATTGACTATGTCTCTGCCATCATTAACCCTCAAATTTAAGAGTTCAAGTCGAATGGCTGGATAATAATCAGCATCTTTGTGTTGGGGAAGTTTTAGCACAACCGTCCGTCTGCAATGGTTTATAGTGGATTTTTGGTACAACCTATCAATAAATAACACTACCTGCACACATAACTTCATTGACATGGTTGGCGCATTCCATATTGAGTGATAAAAATCAGATATTTTAATTAGCATCCATATAGTCATCCAAAACCTAATTTGGTGCAGATATGACCCTAAGCGTCCGTCTTACGCTCACATATGTGCTGTGGCGTGGATCTTAATGATTAGTGAATGATTTTCACTAATGGCTAACTATCACGAGGTACTCTTCATATCTGCCCAAAGTGTAGATGATTATTCCAATTTTTCTGGATTTGGTAACGTTTTCAAATTTCCACTAACCGTCCGTCTACATGACCGTCCGTCGCCATAAAAACCCTGGCGCCTTTCGTGGCGTTATTTGCCCTCTGGTGTCAACTACACGTACCACAGGCTTCCAGATACACAAAGAAAACACATCGATTGAAATCAGCGACAAGAATCTTCCAAAGTAAGTGTTTTTGAGTAATCATGCCATTTTAACTGAACGTAGACACTATTATAAGTTCCTATAGATCCTGTCAAATCACTCTACTCGACTTGTTTATGTCTAATAGTGGTTTATTAATTTTTTTCTATCTTAGCTCCTCTCAAATTATCGCATTTGTGATCCGAATTTGCCGGCGTAATGAGCGATATTAGTAGTTGAATCAACCGCTTATGTCAGTTTCAGTTAGCTTTTAACTATGTGTGGAGACGGAGGTTCTGATGTGTTTTGAGCGGTCGAGACGGACGGTTAGACCAAATAGTCACGGTTTGAGTTCAGTGGTTGTTAGGGTAAATCTATTACTTAGTAATTAATGACTTTCAGCTGTGTAAGTTGAGGACGATGTTGTATGTGTTATTGAAAAGTAGCATGTAGCGAGTGCTCAGTGACTGATGGAATTAAAAGCAGGGGCTCTATGTGGAGCAAAACAATTTATTAATTCAACGGCGACTTGAACATGCCATTAGGGTGTAGATCTAGATGTGTAATATGGTGTGGGCACATTGGATGTAACCCCTATTTATTACTCAAAGCAATTTGAACATGTCATGTAACCCATATTTATTATTCAATGCAACTTGAACATTCCATTAGTTTATAGATCTATTTACTGAACATTGGATGTAACCCCTATTTATTACTCAATGCAATTTGAACATGTCATGTAACCCGTATTTATTAATCAACGCAACTTGAACATTCCATTAGTTTATAGATCTATTTAATGAACATTGGATGTAACCCCTATTTATTACTCAATGCAATTTCAACATTCCATCGGTACAAAAATAAATCATGCTAACTATTTCTGTGCATCGTTGTCTTTATTTTAGTATGGTCGTTAGGATGCCCTTCAGCAAAATGTCCAAGGCCAGGAAATTAAAGAAGAGCCTGACAACAGCGATGCAAGAGGTTAAGCGCTTGCAAATGATGCTGAAGAAAACTGAGAGAGAGGATGGAATGGGCATACACCCGGTGGCATCTCCAGAGAAGGCAGCCATCGACATCCTCACTTCAGTGGATGTGACCCCACGGGTTGACCGGATAAAGGCTTTGCTCCCCCTCACTGAAACCGCATCCCAAGTTCGGAAGGCACCACCAAAGCTGAAGAAGGCCCTCTTTGGAGGGAAAAGTTCAACACGAGGGGTTACATCGGGAATATGTAAGGCGATTGGACTGGCGAGGAACTATCTATTCAACCGACGCAAGCAGTCCACCATGAAGTCTTCCATTGCACGTTCAAAGATGACACTAGTGGTGGAATTCCTCAAACAGCCAGACAATAGCTATGAATTGCCCTCCAAGAAGGTGCAGGTCCGGGGAAGCGGCACTTTTGCCTTGACCGATACCCTGGACAACTTGTACCGGAAATTCCTTGCACATTTCCCTGAGATAAGGATATCTCGGGCTGTGTTCTGTCGGGCAAGGCCAAGAAATATCCGGCTTATCCGGTACACACAGAGGCACCAATGCCTCTGCCAAAAACATGCAAATGTTGCATTGATGGTAGAGGCTGTGAAGGTCCTCCCACAGTCTCCGGCGGTGCTTGTCGAAATGGAAGACAAGGCCATTCGTCATAAACTCCTTGGCCTGGGCAAGGAAGAGGTCAACTTCCGCACTTGGGCCACTCAACCAGTGCAACACAAGGGAAAGGAGTATGTCAAGGTGAAGTTGTCTGCTGTCACACAAGAACTCAACGAGTTCACAGACAACTTCATCAGGAACATGCCTGAGTTCCGTGACCACTGCAGGCGGGTTACAACCCAGTACGCAGAAGTCAGGCGGGTGAAGGAGATCATGATGGAGGGGAAGGAGGCATCAATCCAAATGGATTATGCAGAAAACTGGGCCTGCAAGTATGCGAACGAGATAACTTCCGCATACTTTGATAAGGCTCAAGTGAGCATCCATCCGATGGTTGTTCACACGAGGCAGGATGGGAAGCTGATGGCTAAGAGTTTTGTTGGTGTGACAAATGTCACCGCACACTCGGTGCCAACAACATTCGCCTTCATTAAGAGCGTGATGAGTGAGATAACAAAATGGCTTCCTTCACTCGAAATCCTACACTTCATCACAGACTCACCAACTTCCCAGTACCGCAATCGGTCCATTGCAGCTCTACTGGCAAACTTCCCCATCCTCTTTGGGGTCAAAGCCTCATGGACATGGCTAGAGGCAGGTCATGGGAAGGGGCCGTGCGATGGAGTCGGTGGCGGAATAAAGAAGAAAGCTGATAACCTGGTAAAGGCTGGCAAGTTGATCTCAAACAGTGCCCAGTTCTGTCACGAGATCAACGCTGCCAACACAGCAATGACCCTTCTGGAAGTTGGTGAGGCTGAGATACAGAAGTGTAGTGAGGAACTCAGCCAATGGAACGCAAAGGAGGTGCGTGGCATCATGGCTGCCCATGCCATGGTGCCTGGTCCCGATTGTGGTATCTTTATCCGCAGCACTTCATGTTTCAAGGAGTGCTGCTACACTAAAGGACAGTTTCACCCAACTTGCCAAGGATGGAAGAGAACTGGACTGTCTGTCATGGTGGAGGAGAGGGGAGAGGCAGTGGTGGAGGATAGGGGAGAGGTAGTGGTGGAGGAGAGGGGAGAGGCAGTGGTGGAGGAGACGAGAGAGGCAGTGGTGGAGGAAAGGGGAGAGGTAGTGGTGGAGGAAAGGGGAGAGGTAGTGGTGGAGGAAAGGGGAGAAGTAGTGGTGGAGGAAATGGGAGAGGCAGTGGTGGAGGAGGTGAGAGAGGCAGTGGTGGGTGAAAGGGGAGAGGTAGAGCTAGATGTGGTGGAGAAACGAGTAGCTGAGGTAGGAAGTCATCTTGCTGTACCGTATGGGCATAGATCGTACCTAGCCAAAGTGCTCAAGATAAAGAAGAGCTCTTACTACATCAGCTACATGACACCATGCAGGGGCAGGTGGAAATGGGGCCAAACTGACCGCGGGAAGGTGGACAAAACTGATGTCCTCATGGTGGTGTCAAATCCCTTACCCATTGGGAAGCTTCTCGACATTCCGGTGAAGGAAACCATATTGGCTCAGAGGAAATATGAAGCCGTTTAACTGGTTCCAACACTGTGTTTATTTATTTCTGTTTATTTTTTGTATACTTTACATGTTATTTGCATAACCGTCCGTCTCCACTATTTAAATAATACAATTTATATCTTTCACCATAACCGTCCATCTCCGGCCAGTTTTTGCCCCCATAGCTACAGTGTTGCAACAATATAGTAAAGGTAAGTGATTTGTTTGTGCCTATGGCATATTCTAATAGGTTCCAACACTGGGTTTATTTATTTTTAACTCGGATGTGTATTTTTTGTATACTTTACCATACGTGTTATTTGGATTAACACTGACCTCTTTCCGCTATTATAAAGGTTGATGCTATTTATCTGTATCTATTACCATGGCGTATATATATCTGGAATTTACCTATCTGATGTGGTCCTGTGTTGTATAGCATAAGGAATGCTTAAAATTATATTGTCTCCTATGACCATTGTACTTATGGAATATACGCCTACTATTCTATGAATTTACTGTTTTCACCATAACCGTCCATCTCCGGCCAGTTTTTGCCCCCGTAGCTACAGTGTTGCAATAATATATTAAAGTTAAGTGATTTGTTTGTGCCTATGGCATATTCTAATAGGTTCCAACACTGGGTATATTTATTTTTAACTCGGATGTGTATTTTTTGTATACTTTACAGGTTATTTGCATAACCGTCCGTCTCCGCTATTTAAATAATAAAAATATCTGTACTATGACCATGGTACCTTCTGGAATATACCTATCTGATGTGGATACTGTCTTATAGGCATAAGGAATGTTAAAATATATGTACTATGACCATTGTACCTTCTGGAATATACCTATCTAAACCTATCTAAAATTACTTTCACCATAACCGTCCGTCTCCGGCCAGTTTTTGCCCCCATAGCTACAGTGTTGCAACAATATATTAAAGTTAAGTGATTTGTTTGTGCCTATGGCATATTCTAATAGGTTCCAACACTGGGTTTATTTATTTTTAACTCGGATGTGTATTTTTTGTATTCTTTACAGGTTATTTGCATAACCGTCCGTCTCCGCTATTTAAATAATAAAAATATCTGTACTATGACCATGGTACCTACTGGAATATACCCATCTGATGTGGACACTGTGTGTTATAGGCATAAGGAATGTTAAAACTAAATGTCTTTAGTCAGTGTCCTATTTACTATATATTACTATTTACTACATATTACTGGAAATATGAATGTCTATAACCGTCCGTCTGCAAGAATAAAATGGTTACCCCTAAAAAGTGCTTTATGCTAGGAGAATAAAGTTTTTTTTCTGAAAAGCGCAAGATTGTGGCATATAATTGAACATTTTTTCTAAGGAAAAGATGCTATTACCTATTAATTGGAGCAACTAGTACATAGTTAAGTAGAAAAAACAGCATAGTTGTGGGTGGTACAGATAAGTTTAGTCCTTCACCATGAAATAAAAATGTAAAGGTAGGAAATATTTCTGACATATTTACATTGACAAATATGTTGTACATGTATATAAATTAAGAAATCATAGGTTAACAGGTATTAAATAGGTATATCTAGGCTTTATGTACATGGAAATAAGTGCAGACGGACGGTTATAGTCAGTAAGGAACCTTATTTTTCAAATAGTCACAGAATGGTCAATTCTTAGAGTTAACTTGCCCAAATTCTGTCACTAATGTACCAATATGTAGTGAATAGAATCAGCTTAGAGCTGAAATGATATAAAGAATTCCTAGAATACCCCCTCAGAACTCTAAATGTTGCAGTTTTGTGAGAAGTGACCAAATGGTGTATTGTATGTAAAGACATTTAACTTGTGGTAGGTTGATATATCGTATTTGAATACATTTGACTTGTGGTAGGTTGATATATCGTATTTAAATATATTCGACTTGTGGTAGGTTAATATATTATTAAATATATTGTATTTAAATACACTTGTACTACACAATACACACTACACATTCACAATGCCTAGAACACGATTAAAGGAGGATGCTTTACATGAACAATTTGGATTGTGGTTACAGAACCAAGTAGATTTGGGAATTTTGAGTGATGATTGTGATAGATTAGAAGCATGGACTAAGTTTATGGCAGATAGCATAGAGAGCATAACTGAAAAAAATGAGGAAAGGGTACTGGAGGTTACTGAACGTGCTGAAGCTGACTATGAAAGAGAAGAACGTAGAGAAAAACGTGAGTTAGCTAGTTTAGAGCATAAAAGCAGTGAAGCCAAGATAAGAGCTCTAAAAGCATATGGAAAGTCTGTGCCTATGCTGGACGGTACTGACAGAGGTGCATTGAGAGAGTGGGTAGATCTTATTGAGAGGATTGGTGTTCTTGCTGATGTTTCTGACTTAGATATAATTCGGTTTGCACTTTCAAATGCAACGGGCACACTGCATGAAGTGTTATTCACTGCTTTCACAGTTAAAGGTGCTAGGTCATGGAATGATATAAAGGAGGAAATTGCTAGAACTTTGTTGACTGCTGATGAGAAAACTCACTTAAAAAGTATAGTAATGACTATGGTACAGAATGAGGGTGAGACAGTAGCAGCATATTGCCAACGGTTTAAAACTGCTGCAAGTAAGGGATGGAAACTACCTTCTGCTACCTTAGGGACTGACACCTTTGAAATTCTACTATCAAGGTTTCTTGTTTCATTATTAGATGACAACACTATGTGGTACGTGGAAACCAATAGGCCTAAATCATTAGAGGAAGCTTTCACTCTTGCTATTCTAAGTGATAGGTCTGTATTGAGACAGCAACGACGTGCTCAATCACGACTAACAGATTTAAATATAACTAGTCAGGTAGATAGTTTAAATTTTAATTCTTCTAAATTGTCAAAAAGGATTCCTGCTGACAGGATTCAGGCTAGTTCAGGTATATCAGAAGATAGTCAGGCTCTAAAGTCGCTCCAGAACGAATTAAAATCACTGAGGAGATGTGTAGAACGCTTAACTGTTTCTGAGAATAAAAGTACACGTGGAGAAATTCACGCGGTAAACGTTGCGCCAGCGTATGGTGGCAATTCTTATGCACAGGGCAGACGTCTTGAGTCGCCGCGCGTAAACGTAGCACCGAAGGCACAATTGGCTAGTACATCTAAAAATAAACTCAGTCCAGTCGGAGAGCACACAGTAAAGTATGCGCTGTCAAAGCAACAGCGAGGAAGCAATGGCAAAGCGACGCCGACTGCGCACGCGCAGGCGTCGACGGCTAAAGTAGAACACGTGTATCAGACACAGCGTGCTAGTCGTAATACTTTAACTTGTTACATATGTAATGAACCTATACATTTTAATAGAAAAACTGTTCCACATTTAAAAATTCTGCATAGTAACATTAGCCTATACTGCTTTTCGGGGAAAAACTAACTAGCGCACTTGATACTCAGTCTTTAGGTATGACTTATATTTCAGCTTTAATTAAGTTATTGTCCTTTGCTGGAGTTGTTGAATTCATTAGCTTTTGTGAAATATTAATTGGCACAGATATAATGGAAATGTGTTGAGGCCCTGAAATTTGTTATACCAGAAAATAAATTTGTTTTCTTGTGGGATATTTGAACACGCCATGGAGTAGTTTAGGAAATTAATTGATTAAGAAAAATGGCAGGAAAGGATATAGTTCTAGAATTACAAAGTGAGACTGTATTGGAAAAAGCATTTTCCCTTGATATTTCCTGATTCTGATGATAAACTTAAAGCTATTAAGGTAATTGAGATGCTTATAAGCACAGGTGATGCATATCCAATAAATCAGAGACCTTATAGAATACCTTTAAGTAAACGACATATAGTTGAAAAAGAATTAAATAAAATGTTAGATGATGATATAATTGAAACTAGTTGTAGTCCTTGGGCTTCACCAGTTACGTTGGTGCCTAAGAAAGATGGTACTATACGTCTCGGTGGTGACTACCGAAAATTGAATGCAGTAACTATTAAAGATGCTTATCCTTTACCCAGGGATTAATCAAATTTTGATCAGTTGCATGGTGCTAAAATTTTTACCACCATTGACCTTAAATCAGGGTATTGGCAGGTAATGGTAGATGAGGATAGCAGAGCTAAAACAGCTATAAATACACACATGGGATTGTTTCAAATTAAGCGTATGCAATTTGGATTAACTAATGCACCTGCAGTATTCCAAAGAATGGTGAATGTAATTTTTGCAGAACATTTAAGTAAATGTTGTCTAATTTATTTAGATGATATTATTATTTATTCACCAGATGAGGAGAGTCATGAGAAAGATGTGACTACTATATTGACTATCTTGCAAAATAACAATATGACTATTAAAAAATCTAACTGTGAATTTGGTGTAAAAGAAGTAATTCTTACCCTGTTTTCCTTCATTACCTGTAGTGCTTTCACTTGACCTGTTTACACCACCCACACCACCAGCCGGCACGTTTACATTATGACATTGCCACTCGTGGTTTTTTACACTGTTCCCCTTTCGCCATCACCTAGCCACATTAGCATGACACAGGCTTCCCGTGCGGAAGGTCGGGAGTTCGAATCCTGGTCGAGTTAAACCAATGACTTAGAGAATTGTTACTTGTTGCTCCCTAGCCAGGCGCTCTGCATCAATAGGATCGGATAAGGACTGGTTCGCGCAGTACCAGGATAATGTGACTGTGTGGAAAATCAGGTCATGGTGCCGGCAGCCTAGTATCCAAGGTACACCACTATTAAGTCACCAGGAGTGTGCACTCTTACATGTCGGTACCCCTCCTGATAGGACCTTATATGCTGCTAGGATGTAAAACCTCAACAAACAAACAAACAATCCTGTTCATCAGCTCCGACCAAAACCATCTGACAAGCCACAGTGAAAGGCAAAAGATGTTGGATGGAATTTTGCGTCCTGACAACATCTAAGGTCATGCAAGGACGGGGAAACGGGGAAGAAGGCAAGGCAGACAAAGTTAGAGGTGGGAAGACAACATCAGGGAATGGACAGGCCTGGAATGGGGCAAGTCCCAGAGGACAGTAGAGAACAGGGAAAGCTGGAGAAAACTGGCTGTAAAATCATCTGTGGTGTGATTGATGAATATCATGATTAATGCTGAAACACCAGACCACCTAGTCATGAGTAGGCCTATCAAGGCGCTAAATATCTGTGTTGACATTATATTGTCAAAGGTCAGTCCATTAGTTGTTTAAGCAGGGGAAATTTCAGTCATAGACGACTGGTCTTCCTCATTCCACTGCTGGTCGATAGAAAGCCCGAGCCTACACTTTTACCGACCCAAGGGATTTTTTACCTCCCACACCACATAGACATGGTATGAGAGCAACCGGCCTTTGATGATGCTGTCAGTTATACACAGCAGTGGAAATCCAAATTGGCAGAGCTGGGGGCATTGGGAATCGAACCACCAACCCTCAGATTAGGAGTCTGACCTAGAAAAAAGTCAGACACTCTAACCACTCCGCCACAGAGAACGCCACATACCGACAGCATGGAAATCGAACGCTCTACCACTCTACTTACCCGGCCATCCCATCTGATTATTGGATTATTGAAATCTCCAACAAGATTTCTCTCAAGGAAGACAGTGTAATTAAATAAAGATAATTCCCAATGCAAACATACTCTCCTTTAAATCAATTAAAGCTATCCGTCATGGACACTCACAGCTCTCCCCGGTGATAAATTGCTATCGTTTGTACTGCTATAATCCTTATTCAGCGGCCAGCAAAATGCATCGCTATGTGATAGGAATTTGAGCGACTGTGATAGGAATTTGAACACTGGCAAAAAACCATCCATACCTCCAACTGTACAAGGTGCATTAAATAAAGACAGGTGCATACATTAAGAAAGTGTGAAACAAGGTAATAGTAAGCCAGTGTAAGTGTGTCTGTTTGATTTGGTTGGTTTGCTTGTTGGATTTTTACGTCATGGCAACATCTAAGGTCATACCAGGACGGGAAGTGTGGTTCTAATGGTTTGGTGGTTGGTTGGTTATTGGAGTTGGGAACCGACTTGTGACAGTGTGCTCTCATGGCGACTTTACAATTCCACCCCACTGGGAAATCAGGCCGACGGCACCATGACCCGATATCCCACTGAACTTATCCTGTCACTGAACTAACCAGTCCTTGTCCTATCCTATTAATGCTTAGTGCCAGGGTATGAAGCGATAAGTGTCAATATTAATGTCATTGGTTTGCCTCGACCGGGAACCAAACTCATGACCTTCCGCACACGCTCTACTGATTAGGCCACCACTTCCTGGTCCCAGTCAAAGTGTGTTTGTAATGTGCCCATTTCAAATATGGACTGTAATGATGGGGGATGACATGACATGACAACTCTTGACATATTTAAGTGAAGATATATTCTGTCAAGCAGAATAATCCATTACAAGCAGACTAATCCATGTTGGACTATTATATTATTCCACATCAAGTTAATATCTATAATAAAAGAAAACATTAAAGTTCATCAATCTGGATATAATTACAGAATGTACTAAATATGAATTATTCTTTCCGCATGTCCTATGATAACCATTTGCCATTGCCACCTGGTATATTTATCGTCCATAAATACTAGACATGACTTAATTAATTCTGGGAGGAATTTCATTTTTCCACCAGAATTAATTAGTTTCCTGACTGCATCCCGTGAATAAATGAGGTGTCGGGCAGAACATTGCCCTATTTACTTAATATTACTTTCGCTGTGACTGCACTTGGAAGCCGAGGTTAAAGGACTTCTATTAATTAATTAATTCCATAAACAATTCACACTAACTTCATGCATAGTCCAATGGTTTTGAGTTTCTGCCATTTTTCTGAGATATAAATATTGAATTGATTCTTATAATCTACCTAACTTTAGCTTGAAGTAACTTTATTTTAAATTACTACCTTTTGAGATATTTGAAGTGTAAACATGCCAAATTAGTTTAGGCAATTACAGCAAAACTCTGACACCACAGGTTTCTGCAGAAACAAGTTTTATTAGAGTGACCCAGTATTTAATTATATGTGGCAACAAATGTTTAATAAGTGCACCAGTATCTAACTTAGACATATAGAATCAAACGTAGCTAATTATTCTGGTTTAAAAAATGTGTTGTTTCATCAGACTATGCAGCTTCAAGAGTCCTTGCTGAAGGATGGAAGAGTGAGTGCGTGGGTGTAGGGGTGTGTGTCTAAACGGCCCACAAACTGGGCTGCCCCAAGGGGGTAATCTGGAACACCCTCAGTAGATAATGAACAGCTACAAACTATGCACAAGCCTATAAATGTAGAGTAGGCTATTTCATAAGTGGTAATAAAACCAAAACCAGACAAAAACAAAAAACTAATATACTATTCGCACCCACTACAAGAGTGATCAGAAAATAAAACCAATAACACCTATGCTTAGAACTAAAACCATTAACTATCTAATAGTTCTTCCCTATTTCGGATCGACCTTGGATAGCCAAACCCGACACAAAACAAGCTCAAACATATATGAGCCAAGAACACACTTAACTGCCAACAGCTACCTGGCAGTCCATCCCTATTTCGGATTGACCTTGGAAAGCCAACCCCAACACAAAACAAGCTCAAACATCTACAGATACTAAATAATCACCATGTACCTGCAACTGTGTGAGAAACAAAAACATCTTATCACCTCCTACTGTGTGATAAGATTAAACCACTACTACAACTGGCCAGCATTGAAAACAAGCCCGAGCACTCAAACTTACATGCTATGGACAGTATAAACACAGCCTCCAAAAAAAAAGGGACAAAAAGAGAAAAAAAAGACGAATATTATACAGTTAATTTGAACTTGAAGCTACATAATCCTATGAACGCCTCACACTTTCTAAACAAAAACACTGACCCTGGATATAATTCTACATACCTGACGTTGATGTTGGTGCTTCAATTAAACATGTATTCGAGTTTGATGCTTCTGTGCTATGTTGCCACGGTTGGAAATGGGTAAAGACAGCCTTTTGAAAGTCTCAACTGCATGGCGCAAACCAACATGAATTTAGCTTTCTTAATACTTGCAACCTCACAAAAGTGTTAACCCTTTAAAATAAAATTTACTTCAGACTAAGGGAAGTTCGATTCCAATGATGTAATCGTCTAAAACTCATAACCTTCAGATTATCCAATTGGAAGCAGCAGGTAAAATCTCTATCGTCAATGATTTGAACTAATGTAACCCTGGGAAGTGAGGAACGTTGCACAGCTTGTCACTCGCCTTATCTGACTAAGTACATCATTCCCATGGCCTCCCATTGTGCTTACCTAATCTTCTGGCTAAAGCGCTGGCTCTGGCCTGATAATTTACATGTTTATCACGGAGACATCGGCTAAATCATGATATAGACCTTTTATCAGGGGCATGTGTCTTAGTTAAAATTAGATCGCAGGAGAGATCCACCGTCATCGCCAATCAATCAACAGTTCATTATATCACCAATTAAAGTTGCATAATCTAATTGGGGTTTTTTTAGTTTTTTTTTAGTTCCTGTCATAATTTGTATGGAAATACAGTAGGTTATGTCTTTTTAATCTAATTCAGTTCGTGTAGGAGGACATTTTGTTTTAATGGGGTGAATTAGATAGCTATTTGAAGTGAAAATATGTGAGATTAATTTTGATGTGCACTTTGATAACTTGGAGATATGCTTCTGCTTACCCATATACGAGTGTACCAGCATACGGGACAAGATGACTAAACTGTAATAAATGTTGGACGTATGCACGTGCACTTGTAAGTTGGATATGTAGGATGAACTTCAGCTTCAGGCCAACGACTTTCATTTAGAAAATTTCATATTTTCCATTGGATTTTTTGAGGGACGATAATTTTTTTCAATAACAACAATAACTGTTGGTCCATTTCTCAATGTTATCTATAATAGGCAATTCACCAACATAACCAAGCAATAAACATCCGATGAAAATCCGCGGAAAATCCTAAACTTTCTCATTACTCCACTTCAGTGGTGACTCATATGACCAAGCAAAAAAAAAAAAAACCGGTTGAAAATCCAAAGATTTCTCATTACTCCATTTCACTAAGTGTCATTTATGGCCCTGTCACACTACAACGCTTCTTACCGGCGTGCCGGCAGCGCGCAAAATATTATCAACGCGTCGAGACACGTTAAACTTTTTTGCGGATTGGGAGAAAGTTCAGCGTCCGCGCGGCGCGTTCATCGTGCTCGGCCAACGGGTGTCGACGCATGAAGCAAAAAAAAAAGAAAGTTTGGCGCTACGTCCTCATATGACCTTAGATGTTGGTAGGACGTAAAACAACAAAGTACTCATTTGGCGAAAATTGTGGCAACGTCTGCCTAGCGTGCCTCTGATGACCCCGGAACGTCCGGAACGTCCACAGACCGTCCCCGGAACATCCCCGGAACATCCGGAAGGTCACTGGAACATCCCCGGAATGTCAGGAATGTCCATGGAACGTCCCCAAAACATGCGCACCAACACGTCGGCGCGCGTTGGGGCACGTCAAAAGTTTTGTGCTTGCACAAAACCTTCGACGCGGGCCGACGTGAGGCGACGCGCGCCAAAATGTACCGACGTGTACCTATGCACGCGTAACGCGTGCATAAGACGCGCGTAACGCTTCCCGACGCGGGCCAATGTTTCGCCTAAAAAGGCAACACGTTGGCGCGCATTGGTGAGAAACGTCGTAATGTGACAGGGCCTTCAAATAATTGTTGGTATTCCATGTGATTGGACGGCTATAACATGCTACTTTCCTTCCCATCCCACCGGACTCAGTAGCCAAATCAGCAAGAGCGCAGGCTTCCCGTGTGTAAGTTTGGGAGTTTGATTCCCAGCCGAGTCAAACCAATGACTTACAGAATTGAGACTTGCGACTTCCCAGCCTTGTGCTTGGCTTTAATAGGACAGACCAAGGTCTGGGTAGCACAGTATCAGAGTAATGTGACTGTGTGGGATATTTGATCATGGTGTAGGCGGCCTCATCTCCCGGTGGGGCAGCACTAAAAAGTCACCATGAGCGTGCACTGTCACAAGTCGATTCCCGTCCTGATATGAACCCAGATGTTGCTAGGACATAAACCAACAACAAACAAACAATCTTTCTCAACTCACTTCCACATTGACTCATCCTTGGGTGGATTGATTGATTGATTGGTGGTTGCTTTACGCTGTGTTGGCAGCATAGGCCATATTCACGGCGAGAAATGTTTGTTTTTTGTTCAACCCATCGCTTTTACATGTAAAGGCAGACAATCAATTATGTGCCAATAGACACTCATTAAATTAGAAAGCTCACAATCATATATTTGTGGTCAGGGGAAACAAATTCCCATAGAAAAAGAAAAGTTTTATTAATAATTGATAGAATCTATTTAGTAAACTATATGAGGTGGTACAGTCCAGCTGCCCTCAAAAAGGCTAAAATGTTTTCCTGTTTTACCTTAGTAAAAAGGTCATGCATACTGTCTGCAGTGTAGAACTGTTGGCGCAGGGCCAACAAATCAACGCAACTTAGTAAAATGTGTTTGAGTGTCAGCTGGGACTGACACCCAATACATTCAGGGGGAGGTTCCCCTTGAGCAGAAAAGCATGTGTAAGCCACGAGTGGCAGCGGCTAAGGACCACTTGGTCCCGCTGACCTGCCGCATGACTCTGTGGTGGCTTTCCCACAGATGGTTCAATTTCTTTAAGTTTATTAATGTTTTCATCCCACTCATGATGCCATTTGGATTTTATGTGGGTGGCTATTAGTGGTTTCAGATCAGAGTCAGGGATCAGACACGGTTCAAGATCACAGTTCAGGGCCTTCTTCACAGCCCGATCAGCTCGTTTGTTTCCTTGTATGCCGGCCTGGCCAGGCACCCAGCACAGGTGGATGTCATACCCATCTGTTGTCAGTTGGTTCATTTTATAAATGACTGTTGCTAGAATAGGGTAATTCGTTTTCAGTCCAGCAACAGCCAGGAGGCAAGAGAATGAATCACTGTATATAACATAGTTAGTGTGGTTGGATACCTCGATACACTCCAACGCGAGAAGGAGTGCTTGGGCTTCTGCAGTGAAAATCGAGCTCTGATAGGGCAAACGTACACCAAATATTTCCCATCAGCAGAACCATCAGTGTATATGGAGAGATGGTCTATAAACTGGCCTTGAATCTCTGCATGCAGTCCTTGGAACTCGAGTGGATGTGTCCCAGACATCCTCAGTTCTGTGAGTCGGAGGATAACTGATGGCTTTCTCAATGACCAGGTCCTTGGGTGGATAGAGGAGTTTAACTTTCCATTCACCTGATTGGACCCGTCCTGATATTACCTTATATGTTGCTAGGACGTAAAGAAAAACAAACAACCAAACCTGATTGGTTTTCACACCTTCCTTGCTGTATCCCGCAGTTCACCGTTTTCTTGTCACTTGCCGGTGAACTAGCGATGTACAAATTGTCCACCCACCCACCCTACCACCTCACCTTTGCTTCTCATCCAGCTGTGATTTCGCAGTAATCATTTGTTGCCTGTATTTCCAGCATATGTCACTCTTTAACCAAATCAGTTTCACACAGGGAATATGTAATATATAATGCATTTGGGGCTATAGTTTAGGAACAATGCCCCAAATGAAGATGATATTTTTAATGGCAAGTAGTGGCGATAAAACATATATATGAATTGCCTTAATTGTGTTATATTACGCTATAACAATCAGCTACTGGATTAAAGAATCATGATATGCCGAGTAGCACATATAAATGATGCACCACGCCTTGATTAAAGACAAAATAATTCATATGAATTCCACAATATTAGGTGGCGCCCTCACAATCGACTAAAAGCTAATCAGAAAACCAGAACATCCCATTTTACTACAGTTTAACAAATCTAAAGAGCACTCAACTTATTCATTCAGAACAATATTTCACAATTGAATGTTTTTACTATTTAATCCTGCTGCAACCCCCTATGCTAGTTTAAATATAGTTAAACCTCGTTCATTGACTCTGTCCCACTTGACCGCACGACGCTCTGTTTACAACCTGACCAAACGTCGCGGTCTAATTGTGTCTTCATAATCTAGAGATCGGTTGATGAAACAGGACCGCTGACATGCGCAGATATTGGTAGTCTTAACCCGCTGGGCAATGATGGATGTGAGCATAGACGGATCTCAAACTGTCCACATCCTGGACGTCCGGGGACCAGCGCCTGCCACTCAGTGCACGGCCGCCCTGCTGTTTGTATTCCGTCCACCCAGAAAATGACATATTACTGTAGCCGGCTGTTGGCGGACATTTCCACATGCGTCCCAGTCATTCAGCCGGGCGTGGACCCCAGGCATCTGTAGCTGTGGTGTGTAAGGGTGGAGCCTGGGGGCGGTGGCGGGCGGGGGCGGGCGCGGGGGTAGGGGTGGTCGGTAGGACGGGTGCAGGTTATGGGGTTGGGGGTAGACGGGTGAAGTGGAGATGAGTGAATCCTCATCCTCATCCTCACCCTCACTCTCACCCTCACCCTCAACATTCACCCTCAAACTTCAGTTTGTTTGTTGTTGGTTTACATCCTAGCAACATGTCAGGTTGTATCAGCAGGGGTACAGACTTGTGACAGTACGCACTCATGGCAGGTTTATAGTCCTGCTCCATTGGTAGACCAGGTCAGCAACATCATGACCCAATATTCCACAGCCACATTAACCTGCTAAACCTGCCCTATTCTATTAATGCCGAGAACAAAGCATTACTTATTTTATAAAATCATTGGTTTGAATCGGCTGGGATTCGAACTGCCCCGCACCTTCCGCACAGGATGTCTGCACTCTACCGATTCGGCTATCGCGTCCGGTCTCTCAAACCTCAGCATTAACCATAACTCTCAAACTGCTACATCAAATATCACCCTCAAACCTAAAAACTTAACTTCAAAATGCATCTTTAACCCCTAAATTCAACACTGACCTTGACCCCTCACCCGGAACCTTTCAATGCGGCACAATATCCATGGACACAATCTGCAGAAACACTTGCAGCTTTGGATATGTGATGATGGTTGTCGGGTATGGGTTGATGGTTGTGGGTGTGGGCTGTAAGTTTGGACTTGCGCTTGTGGGTATGAGACTAGGGTTGTGGGGTGTGGACATGTGGTTTTGGATTGGTTGTGCGGTGCTTGTTGGAGTTAGGGCTTGTGGGTGTTGGGTTGGACATATGGGGTATGGGTTGGGGTTGTGGGAGTGAGGTTTGGGGTCTGGGATGTCGGGTGGGGTTGCGGTTGTGGTTGTGGTTAGGGTTTGGGGTTTGGGTTTGGGTTTGGTTTGGGTTGGGGTTGGGTTTGAATTTGGATTTGGGTTTGCTTTGGGTTGTATGGTTTAGGTCGTGGATGTGATGTTAGGGTTGTGGGTTGTGGATTCTGGGTTGTCGGTTTTGGGTTGTATGGTATGAGATGTGGGGTGTGGGTTTTAGTTTCAGACAGTGGATTAAGGGGTCGCGGATGGATTGAGGTTATGGATGGTAGGGTTGTGGGTAGAGTTGTATATATAGGGATGTGAGTTGGTGTTGTGTTGTTAGATATGCTTGGTGGGATGGGATGGGATGGTTCAGGTTCTGGTGGATTATACTTGCGCTTGTGTTGTGCGTTGGGGTTGACATATAGGTTGTCGGTTGGGGGTATGGCATGTGGCTTATGGGGGTCAGGGGTCACAGATAATGGGGGTGGCGTGAACCCTGGGGTTACGGTGAGGGTAATCCAGGATCTCTATGCACATGGCCCGACTCTGGAGGCCCTTACGGGGCAGATTGACAGGCGCACGAAATACAATGCCGCCCCAATTGTTGTCTGCCCCACGTCGAGGAGTTGCTCAATTGCATCAGGAGCGAGCAAATCGAGTTGGACTTGTCCCATTGACAATGGATTCCTCCACACCCTGCAGCACCCATTGGCCGATGCTTCAACCCCCCATCCCCAACTCCGAACACCCACACCCCTTCATCACCCACATATCCCACATCACGCGACACCTTTCGCCATCATTAACCCTCCACACCACCCTCACCCCTCACCCCTCACCTCTCACCACAATCAACCGGCAACCCCAGAACTCTCCCCGCCCCATACCACCCACCCCACCCCTGTCACCATCCTAATCCTACTCCATCAACTCCCACACCCCTGCCACCCCTTACATCTCACCACAACCAACACGGCTGGTAGATCGTGGGGTCCTGGGTTCGAGTCCCGGTCGAGTCAAACCAATGACTTTAAAATTGATACTTGTTGCTTCCTAGCCACACGCTCGGCATTATTAGGATAGGGCAAGGACTGGTGTGCTCAGTGTCAGGATAATGTGACTGAGTGGGATACCAGGTCATGGTGCCGGCAGCCTGGTTTCCCAGTGGGACAGCACTATAAAGTCGCCATGAGTGCGCACTGTCACATGTCAGTACCCATCCTGATATGACCTTATATGTTGATAGGACGTAAAACAACAACAAACAAACAACCAACACGCACACCCAACACCTCTCACCACACCATGCCCACCCATACCACCGCACCGATCTCCCACCATAAAGCCAGCACCCCTATCACCATCAAGTCCCCACCCCTACCACCCTTCACCTCTCACCACAACCAACCAACCCCCCACACACCACCTCTTTTACCACGCCGCCCCCACCCACCCCACTCCGTACCACCCTCACACAGCTGCATACTCTACCATCACCACCAGCGCCACATCCATACCCCACACCTCTCACCACTCCACCTAACCCACACCACCCGCAACTGACCACACAACAAGATCAATCCCTCACTCCTCCCTATACCTCTCACCACCTTAACCTTACTCAGCCAGTAACCCCAAATGCACTTCCACCCACCCCAACCGTCACCTCCCACCACGCTAACCTTACTCCACCACCGACCGCACACCCCACCCTATATTTCCACCACCAACCACACACCCCACCCTACACTTCTCACTACCCCAAACCTACTCCACCACCAACCCTACACGCCACTCCCACCCTCACACCTCTCACCACCCCAGCCCATACCAAAGACCTTGACCTACTAATACTTTAGGACCCCGAACCGCTGTATTGGGGTGGGGGTAGGGGGTGTTGGTCGCTGTAGAGTGTCGGGAGGGGTAGTGGGCGGGGGGGGGGGGCGTTGCAGTACACGGGGTCGATGCTGGGGAGGATAGAGTGGGGTGGGGATGGGGGTGTTGGTGGCAGTAACGTGTGGGGAGAGATGGCTGCTGGAGAGGAGAAGGGGCGTAGGGGTGGTGTTGGTGGCTGTAGGGAGGGAGCGGGGAGATTTGGATGCTGGGGAGGAGAGTGGGGTGGGTGTTGGTGTTAGTGGCAGTAGCGTATGGCGAGGGGTGGATGCTGGAGAGGGGGGGGGGACGAGACCGCGAGCAATAAACTGTGATAGGAATTCGAGGTACAATTCTTTGTTAATCCAATCGGGCGGCAGTTGCTCGTGTACACACCGGGTAAAGGCCCGCTGACCGCTCCATGACCAGTTTTGACAACACCTTATTTGCACGGTACACAGGCGTGAGTCCCACAAGTCGCCGCCAGGTTTGCCTAATTTGAATTTCGCGCCGTGTGAGAAGAATGCAGCAGGCGCAGCAGGCGCAGACACAACAACAAAGAGGGGGAAAACAAATAAAAAAACAAACAACGCTGCCAGAATCCATATCGCTAAACTCACTCAAATGGATGCTATTGCTTGGGGAAATTGCACATTAGAGTGCGCAGCGTTTAAGAATTAAATTCATTTAGCTATGGTTTTCATTAGGATTCGTCTACAAAATGACGCATCGCATCGTGAGTAGTATGTGGAAATGACGCGGTTTATCGGTGGCGATCTGGAGGATGCGGGCAGGCGCGGAGGCAGCCAGGCAGGCAGGCGGAGATGTAGAGATGTGGGGGGAGGTTGGGAGGTTGGGAGGTAGAGAGGCTGGAAAGAGGGGAGGTGAGGAAGTTGGGAGAATGGGAGGTGAGGAGGTGGGTAGGCGGGGATGGAGGGGAGGCGGGGATGAGGGGAGGCAGGGAGAAGGGGAGAAGGACATAGGCGGAGAAAGGGAGAGGGGGAGACTGGGGCGAAGGGATGAGGGGATGTGGTCAGAAAGGGAGGGGGGCAAAGGGCGAGGGGGAGACGGGGAGAGGGGGAGAGGGGAGAGGGGAGAAGGGAGAAGGGGATGAGGGGATGAGGGAAGGCGGGGATGAGGGGAGTCGAGAAGAAGGGGAGAAGGGAGACGGGGAGCAGTGGAGGGGGGGGAGGGGGGAGAGGGGGATGAGGGAAAGCGGGGATTAGGGTAGGCGGGGATGAGGGGAGGCGAGTAGAAGGGAGAAGGGGAACAGGGGAAAAGAGGAGAAGCGGGGAAGAGGAGAACGGGAGAAGGGGAGAATGCGGAGGAGGGGAGGTGCGGAGGTGGTGGAGAGGAGAGGTGGGGAGATGGTGGCGAGGTAGAAAAGTGTGGAGGTGGGGAATCTAGCAACTGCTTATATAACTTATTGCAGAAATATAAGTTGTGTATCACAATTATGCTTCCTTCCTAAATCCGGTCTTGCTAGAGCATAAGAGCATCGACTGGAGCGGGGATGGGGGTGGGAGAGGGCGGGTGGGGGTGAGGGTGGGAGGGACTGGGGGTAGGAGGGGGTGGACAGGGTGTGAGGGGTTGGGGGTGAGAGGGGGTTGGGGGTGAGAGGGGGTGGAGTTGGATGGGGTGAGGGTGGCGGGGGATAGGGGTTGGAAAGGGTGGGATGGGGTGGGGATGAGAGGGATTGGGGGTGGGAGGGGGGGTAGAGGTGCTGTCGGAGAAGGAAGGCTGCTTTAATGGAATTAGTATACAGGCCAGGCAGGGGACCCGCCCACATGGCCTGTCACCAGTGTTAAGCGTCAACGTCCCACACAACATCCCAGACATACACACCACAGGACGAAACACAATGCAGGTTAATGCGAATCAAGAGCACATGGTGCCCACCTCCTACCCCTCCCACCCCCCGCCCCTGCCTCTCCGCCTTCTCACCCCAGCCCCTACCAACCCAGTATTCGCTTGCTTTATAACAGAATTACATGTTGTCTCCGCTTAAACTACATTACAGCTGCTTTTATACATACATACAGTCCACTATGCCACGCATGCAAAACACAACAGGCGATATGCCTCAAATGCTAATGTCTAATTCTGTCAGTAGAATCCTTTGCTGGTGTAGACTTGCTGACTAGGGGGGGGAGGTGGGTGGGCATACAAAAACCACATTGTTGTAAAGAATGGAGATTTTCACGCAAGTGGGAGGTAGGCCGGATATGTGCCGGATGTGGCAGCTTTACATTTAGTGGTTGGGGATTGCACGCTCGCCTGGACTCGGGGGACATGGTAACCGGGGCCTTGCGCCATAGCATCACCGTCGGCGAACAAGGAGGAGGCTGGACACAAAGACTGCTGATATCAGCTTGTGAATTGGAGCGTGAGGACCGTGTATAGTTGATGCTGGTCTCGGCTGACTGGTGGAGAATGGCGGTGGGTGTGTTGGTTGGCCAGGGTGTCAGCCGATGTGTTGCGGGTGTGTTGTCGGGTGTGTTGCGGGTGTGTTGTCGGGTGTGTTGCGGGTGTGTTTTGTGTCTGTTGTCGGGTGTGTTGCAGGTGTTTTGTGGGTGTGGTGCATGTGTGTTGTTGGGTGTGTTGTGTGTGTTTTGCGGGTGTGTTGTGTGTGTGTTGTCGGGTGTGTTGCGGGTGTTTTGCGGGTGTGTTGCGGGTGTGTTGTCGGGTGTGTTGTGGGTGTGTTGCTGGTGTGTTGTGTGTTTGGTGTCGGGTCTGTTGCGGGTGTGTTGCGGGTGTGGTGAGTGTGTGTTGTTGGGTGTGTTGCGGGTGTGTTGTGGGTGTGTTGTCGGGTGTGTTGCAGGTGTTTTGTGGCTGTGGTGTGTGTGTGTGTGTTGGCGGGTGTGTTGTGGGTGTTTTGCATGTGTTTTGCGGGTGTGGTGTGTGTGTGCTGCATGTGTGTTGCATGTGTGTTGTGGGTGTGTTGCGTGTGTGTTGCGTGTGTGTTGCGGGTGTGTTGCGTGTGTGTTACGTGTGTGTTGCGGCTGTATTGCGGGTGTTGCGTGTATGTTGTCGGGTGTGTTACGGCAGGGTGCTAGTTAGTTGGCAGGGTGCAGGGCAGTTGTTGGCATGGTGCTGGCCAGTTGTTGTCAGACTGCTGGTCAGTTTTTGGCAGGGTGCTGGGCAGTTATTGGCAGGGCGCTGGCCAGTTGTTGACAGAGTGCTGGTCAGTTGTGGGCGGGGTGCTGGGCAGTTATTGGCGGGGTGCTGGCCAGTTGTTGGCAGATTGCTGGGCAGTTTTTGGAATGGTGCTTGTCATTTTTTGGCAGGGGGCTTGGCAGTGGTTGGCAGGATGCTGGCCAGTTGTTGGAAGGATGCTAGTCAGTTGTTGGAAGGGTACTGGCCAGTCGCTGTCAGGGTCTGTGCAGGGTGTGCTCAACTGATTCGTCCATCCCGTCTGCTCTGAGAGTGTGTCCTAGGGTGTGTGTACAGGGGTGCAATGGCGTGTATGTAGGTGTGTGAAGACGCGTATGTATCGATGTTGGATGGTTAGTTGTTGGAGTTTTACGTCCTGACAACATGTAAGGTCATATCAGGACGTGTACCGATGCATCTGACGTTGTCGTCTCTATGAACAGAACAATAGTGGTGGCTGTCGAAGCAATCCACTGCAAAACAAATGTGTGATGGCCCCCAACCCAGCAATACCGGCACATCGAGCAGCGTGAGAAAGAACGAGGGAACGCGACAAAGGACCGATACCCAACCAGCGCGTCGCAATGCACACAAATAAGCTAACCCGGACAGGGCCGGAGAGATGTGCTGATGCAGCGTCCAGATAGGAGAGATGAGCGATGGTCAGCGGAGAGACAAATGGCGGGGGTGGAGGGGTGGGATGGGGGGGGGGGGGGCGATAGCGGGACACGTGTAAGGGCCCTTGTGTGCCCAGAACCACCCGGGTGGGACTGATCCGGGACAAGGGAGCTGAGGATCGGACTGATCAAATGAAGCACATAATGTGCTTTAGGTCAGAGGAGCCCCAGGATTGATACAGCTCGGTCCGATTCAATGGCACAGCTGCTGAAGGAGGCAGCGGCAAGAGCAGCAGAGGCGGCGGCACTGGGGGCGCCGGAAGTCGGCGGGTGCAAGCCGGGAGTGGTCAGAGTGATGTGAAATATAAAATGGAGTTTTAGATAAATATGATATTAATGAAACTGGAATAGGTTAGTTGTATGAAGGCCTGTGGAAAGTTCTAGAACAGGTAGCTTGAGCTGTATGGTTAGCACTTGTGTGTGCATGCAAGTAGGGCTAGTGGGTGCTGTGTAGTGGTTTATGTGCCGGCCCCATACAGCAGTGAGACGCCTGCTGTGTGGTCAGAGTTATGTGGTAGAGTTACTTGGTTGGTTGCTGGAGTTTTATGTCCTGGCAATATCTATGGTCATATCAGGACGGGTACTGACTTGTGACAGTGAACACTTATGGTGACTTTATAGTGCTGCCCCACTGGGAAATCAAGCTGCCGGCACCATGACCGAATATCCCACTCAGTCACATTATCCTGACACTGAGCTACTCAGTCCTTGCCCTATCCTATTAATGCAGATCACTTGGCTAGGAAGTGACAAGTATCAATGTTATAAGTCATTGGTTTGACTCGACCGGGAACTGAACTTCCGATCTCCTGCATGCGGGGCACGCGCTCTACCGATTCGCCCACCACACCCGGTTATATGCTAGAGAGTAGGGGTTCTGGGTGGGGGTAAGGGGTTAAGCTCAAAATTAATTGGACTAAAATGTACACTATTCCACTTTTTATTTACCATTCTTTCTATCCAGTTCTTACTCCTCAATATACTGAAGCACATATTGTAAGTTCGCAGTTTAATTTGTATAGTGTTCTATATATTGAAAGCCAAATGAGGTTATAAATATTCATGGTGTGAACATTGTTCTGATATTTTTTATTATCAAATATATTTAATTTTGATTTATTTTCGCAAATGTAATTAATTATCCGCCTCTTAGAAAACGAGTAAAAATGTAATGATGTGTGCATTTCTTTGACTTTTTAGCTTGTGAATTCGTGTGTCATCATAATTCTGCCACTGGATTGAAGTCATCTAAGCTTGGTAATCTGGGAAATTGGTAAGCTTTCTGTTTTTCTTAAAATAGTAGCTTTGCTTTGAGACCCTCAAAACCTGATAATCTGGCAAATTGGCGAACGTTTTTTTAACACTCTCCTCATAATTCTACTTATGACTTGAAACTTCAGTCTGGGAAATCGGTGACCTGTCTGGTCTTTCTAGAAATCTACCTCTGGTTTGTGGCCATCTAAACTTGACAAGTCTGGTGAGCTTTGTTCTTCTGATTCTATTTGCGGATTGACCCCATCACAGAGACGTCAATAGTCTGCATGCGGAAACCAGCCAACACTGCCTCCAGTACCTTGTTACATCCAGGCACTGTTATAAATGGTTATCTATTGTAGAATACCTACTGACTGTGCCGCAGACAATTGTACAAAGTAAAGCTTGTTTTATTTAAGGATGCCTCGAGAGTACATTGATTTTTATCATTGGCTATTGGACGTCAAACATATTGTCATTCTGACATACTTATTTTGAGGAAACACACTGCCATCACATAAGCTACTCTTTCCGATAAACAGCAAGGCCTCTTTTATATGCACTTTCCCACCGACAGGAAGCACCTACCACAGCCTTTGATGAACCATTTGTGGACCACTGGTTGGAACGGAAAATAACCCAAATTACAAATAGCTCCAATGAGCAGGATCGATAGGATGACCTACACCTTCACAGGTGGACATGCTACCGCCTGAGCTACGTCCCGCTCCCAGACAATTGTACAGTGACAGAAACACAATTTCGAGCCCTACCTCTCATATCCATATTGCAGACTTTCCTCTCCTAAAGTACTACCATAGAGGGCCGAGCCCATCAGCATCCCCTATCTCTATTCCAACCAATCACAGCACCATGAACAATAGCCACACTTCCCTGTGCAAATCCCCATCTCACTCTCTCAGGGCAGGATCGGACCCGGGGACCGAAACGGTAAGAACGCCTGTGTAGAAAGTCAGGGATGCAAATCTTTGCCGAGTCAAACTAATCACATACACCATTTATACTTTTCACTATCTAGGCTGGTGCTAGACATTATTAAGATTCGTTTGTTGAGGATTAGGATACAGTAAGTGACTATGAGACCACTGGTCTGGTCTCCTAAAGGGGCAACACTATAAAAGTTCTGATGAGTGTGCATTGTCACAACTTAGTCCCCATCCTGATAAGGTATTTAATGTTGGTAGTTTTGTATAATCCCAACAAACAATGCACCTCAGGGCAGAATGCACACACATAGGACACGGGGTCAGAGCGCACTCTGATAGTGTCAGGTACAGGACAGAAGCTGCTTCCTGGTGCGTGTTACACGCCCGGAAGTGGAGTAAACGTCCCTGTCTTCAATAGCCGTGTACCCTGTCTTCAATACCGGCACAAGCTCCTAAACTCAGTCTAATCTCAAACTGATGACAACACTTGGCAAGGTTCTTGCTTGGCATTTACTTCTGTTATGAATTTCAGAATAAGCGGACGGGGGGGGTAGCAAATATTCTACCATAACTAAAACACCTGTATATATGCATGTATGCATGCATGCATGTATGCATGTATGCATGTATGCATCTATGCATTTATGCATACATGCATGTATGCATGTATCTATTGAGACTGTCTCAAAAGGTGCTAAGCAATATTGGACAAAACGTTGTCCATAGTAACGATCAACACACTATCTACTTATGCATTTGCTCAGGATAAACTGATTTGTTTTTTACATGGTGTTTCATAATCCCAATAGAATGCATATTGATTTGAAGCAAGTGTCCTTGTGTTTTCAGTGTAACCGTTTCTGCATTGTTTTGTGTCAATCGTTACAATGGACAACAAAATGAAGAGGTAGCACCTTTTGAGACAGCCTCATGCATGTAGGTACATATGAATGTATGCATGTAGTATGTATGTATGTATGCATACATGAATGCATGCATGTATGCAGGGTTCAGGTACAAACCTTGTAAGTCGAACTGACCTTTTGGTTTTAAAATACAGATTTTTACATGATTGCAATTTGAAGTCTCATTAATTCCACTTATCTTGCTCTGAAATTAATATGGAGCGATGAACAAAAATAAAATGATCGTAACAAAATGTACCTTTTGAACATTCGACTCCAATGGTTATCTACAATTTTGGATCGTCCATTCACTAGGTTTCGTACCTGAATTCTTCGAATTAATGTATGTGTGTAGTAGTGTGCTAGTTTGTTTGTTGTTGATTTAACTCGACCAGGGTTCGAACCCATCACCCCGTGGGTTCCGATCCCCCGATTTCCCAAATCAGCACGTGGACACTCAACTCATTCAGCCATCTCGTCTGGTGTGCAATATGCATCACTATCACCTATCACCACTAGTCGCCTGAGAAAGCCTTGGATGGACAATAAATTTGCCATCTCGGAAATGATGCATTAGTTAATTACCTCCCATTCTTTATTGCCTTCCTGACACAGCTTCACCTCTTATCAAACCAACACCTGCTGCCCACCCTAGTTATACATGTCCGGAAATAACCCATGCCCCCCTACACCATGTGTCATCCTCTCAGACTCATATCATATATCCCAGACTCTGTTTGTGTTAGGTCTCCCATATTCTTCTCACAACTTTCATTTTCATACAAATACCCGCATATCCTGGATCACAGTCGAACTATTTTTGCTGGGTATTTCTCAAATCATTTCTGTTTCATATATAAGTTGAACATGTCGGAGCTGAGGTTGAGTAGGTTGGAACAGCAGATGACTAGCCCGATGCTCCCCCACCCGATTACTGGTGGGTGGATGTGAGGAGCGAGTATGGAATTCCGGGTTATTAGACTCGTATAATTATATAATTATACAGCATATATATATATATATATATATATATATATAGCGTGATCATTTCTGATCCAAAATGTATCAAATATGGTCAGATATTTAACATGGTAATTCTGTTCGATGACTATGTATATATATACATATATATATTGATAGATAGATATATAGATATATGGACAGTGATGAAGGCTTTATCGACTGAAATAAAATCGTCTCCTAACCCCCTTCTCTCATGGAGTAGGGGGTGGGTGGGTACCAGCATGCACCCCCCCACCCCGAGTGGGGTGCGACACTCCCCTCGCTCTCAAGTTTTTTGATTGAATATGGTCATACATGGAATACTGCTATTGTCAACAGGTTAGCTTAGTTTTGTATACGATGTATGGAAAGTATTGGATAGAAAATGTCTAAATGTATACTTTTCTTTAAAACATGGTTATTTCTGCTCTACATGTGAATTCAACACAGTCATATATATAACGTGCTCATTCCGGTTGCAGTTACACACCTCTCGTATAGTGATATCAAACTAGACAAAGGCTTGTGAATCTAGGCTAAGTCTCGCACCCTTCCTGCAGGCACTCAACTAATTCCTCTAGTGCAACCGGCCTTCCGTTGGTTTGTTCGCTATGCTTATCCTTTAGTACTCCATCACGTAGTTAGGTAGAAAATGCATATATGTGTCGTGGGGGTGATGAAAAGGGGAAATATTGCGCCTAGAGCGGGACTCAAACCCACATCTCTTTGCATTCCGGGCCAGTGTACTAATCATTAAACCATTTAGGCTCCATGATGTCACCACGCCTACCTGTTTATGTGGTTACTTGCCTGAGAGGTTAGTCATACTACTACATATGTGTTAGTGTTTATCGCGAATTCAGATATTTATCCTTAAATTGTAGCTGAATCAAAGCAACGAATTAACCATTGACACTTGACACGATCCTGCCTGGGACTCAGCATTACTATGACAGGATAATGAGCATTGGCATCAGAAAAAAAAATCAATTGACTGCAGTTGAATTGTTCTGCTTGATCAATATCTGCTTTCCTAAACCTAACATAATAGCACTCCAAATGTTAAAGTACTCACTTCAGTCAGTACCACACGTTAAGATTACATATCAATCATTTAGTCAGTATCACACGCCAATATTTCTTGTCAATCATAGCTAGTGTCACATGCCAATATTTCATATCAATCATTTAATCAGTGTCAGCACCAATATTATCATCTTATCAAAACCATTCTACATTTAACACACCTTAGCTTTTACCCTGTCTGTGAATATCCTACATTTTCCCGTCCACCCACAAAATTAGTTTACCCTCGCCATTGCTAAGTTAATTCAACCTCAATATGAAGATTTTGGATTTATCGATTTTATCTATCTTAAATAAAATTTGTGTAATTAAAGCTTTCTATTTCATCCTATTTACTTATGCTATTTAAAAAAATGTATAATCATTTTTTAAATTTGTCTTTTGATAACAAATCCAAGTTGACAGGTAACCCTATCAATCCCCTGCACGAGATCTGCTGTGGATATGCCCATTTCACTGAGCTGAGTTCCCTTGAACAATCCAAGGTATTGCATTATCTATAACTCAAACTATCCCGGTAGTGGGTCATCGCCAATATGTCTCTACTACGGAGCATGTCCACCATTGTGGGAGGTGGGGTGTGGGAGGTGGGGTGTGCGGTATGGGGAGTGAGGAGTGGGGGGCGGGGTTTTGTTTGTCATTGGCACTCTCCGGTTAGTACATTACTGAAAGCAAGGCACCTACTTTATGATGCGTGTGCCCGGCGACTATCAAGGCCAAGCTACGACTTAATGGGTCAGACCCCTACGTTAAGCCCCCGCAGTCACGCATAAGAGACCCTTATTCTGACTCGCTTTACAGTCACTTTCAACCCATCACCTAACCTATCTAGCCCGGCTGGGTGAAGAACACATATTCTCTCATGCCCGCCTAGCTCACCCCCGCCCTTACCCCACCCTTACTACTGAGGAAGTCCCTGTCATGATCCAGCAGGCAATTGGACGACAGGAAGATTTTCTGATGATCGTAAAGACATGCAAACTGTAGTGGTATGGTCAGATTTCCCGTTCATTCTATCAGGTTGGTTGGTTGTCGGAGTTTTACGTCCTGGTAACATCTAATTGTCATATCAGGACGGGTACCGACTTGTGACAATGCACAATAATGGCCAAGCATGGCAACTTTATAGTGCTGCCCCAGTGGGAAATCAGGCCGCCGGCACCATGAACCGATATCCCACTGAGTCATAGTATCCTGGCACTGAGCTAAGCAGGCCCTGCCCTATCCTATTAATGCCGAGGGCCAAGTTAGGAAGCGACAAGTATCAATTTTAAATTCATTGGTTTGACTCGACCGGGAACAGAACTCCTGACCTTCCACATGCGGGACCCGCGCTCTATCGATTAGGCCACCGTGCCTGGTCCCCTTCATCAGGTCTGGCCAAAACAACTTTGCGATGCACAGTGAAAGGGATAGGGGGAAGACAACATTGATGAAGGAAGAGGTGGCAAAACAACATCAGGGAATGGACAGGACTTGAGAGTCGCAAATCCCAGAGGGCAGTGGCGAATAGGGAAAAATGGAGGAAACGCCCACAGTAAAGAAATTGATGAAATATTTATCTTTTCCTTCTGAGTTCTGATTTGAAATGAAATAGGAAAATAGGAAATAAATGCTCAAAAATATAGAAGCAAAGAAAGAAGGTATGTGACGAAATGTGTCCATCTGTTTTGTTCCTGTATTACTGGGAGCTTATACCACCGCAACTATGGTCCCCATATCCCACTCAGTCACATTATCTTGATACTGAACTAAGCAGTCCTTGCCATGTCCTAGTAATGTCACGCTCAAGCTAGGTAGCAACAAGTACACATTTTGAAAGGCATTGATTTGACTCAACCTGGATTCAAAATCCCAACCTTGCTCCGCATTGGAATCCTGTGCTCTACCAATTCGGTCATGACATCCGGTTACCAAAACTGAACCAGTTGTCCACAACTGGTTCATCATAGGCTGTGGTATGGTGCATTTAAAAGACCGCTCGCTGCTTATCGGAAACAGTAGCCTAATTGGCGGAAGCAGGTTTCCTTCAAAGAAATATGTCAGAATGAGCATATGTTTGATGTTCACTAGCCGATGATAAAAATCAATGCGCTCTAGAGGTGTTATTAAATAAAACAAGCTTTAATTTGTAGAATTGTCTGCAGCACAGTCAGCAGGTATTCAACAATACATAACCATTGATAACATGGCCTGTAGGTGACAAGGTACTGGAGGCAGTGTCTGCTGGTTTCCTCATGCAGATTATTTATGCCTCTATGATGGAGTCAAACCGCAAAGAAGCATTACATTTTGGTTCACAAAACTGAAGCTAATGTTGCGCACTATCCTTAAACCGCTTCCTATTCCATCATCAGTAGTATCACCGAGTTGAACCTTTCAGCGCAGCTTTAGAATTCAGGATACAGACGGTCACCCTCTACAGAATTGTCCGCTGTGATGGTGAGTGTGCCGCCGCTTCATGGGAATAGTCCACGACATCACTCGATCCACGATGTACAGGCCGCCCACTCCTCAACCCACTCACAAACAGTCGCCTCATCTTTACAAAAAGACCCACCCACCTCCCTTCTTCCTGGTAGCCTCTCTACCCTGTGTGCAACAGACATTGGCAATTCAGCACGCCTCTATACACGCCACTAAGACCCGAACACGGAGCACCCATCACCCGCAGTATGCCCCATCAACCTCTAGTCACCCCACCACACTGCCCACCTGCCCCGGCCCCACCCCGCCCCCTGCCCCATCCCGATCTCACCTTGCCCACACCCGGCCACCCCTCCTCGACTCCAGTCCTACCCCCCCTACCCCGACTTTAATTTGTACAATTGTCTGCAGCACAGTCAGCAGGTATTCAACAATAGATAACCACTGATAACATGGCCTGTAGGCGACAAGGTACTGGAGGCAGTGTCTGCTGGTTTCCTCATGCAGATTATTCATGCCTCTGTGATGGAGTCAAACCCCACAGAAGCATTACATTTTGGTTCACAAAACTGAAGCTAATGTTGCGCACTATCCTTAAACCGCTTCCTATTCCATCATCAGTAGTATCACCGAGTTGAACCTTTCAGCGCAGCTTTAGAAGTCAGGATACAGACGGTCACCCTCTACAGAATTGTCCGCTGTGATGGTGAATGTGCCGCCGCTTCATGGGAATAGTCCACGACATCGCTCGATCCACGATGTACAGGCCGCCCACTCCTCAACCCACTCACAAACAGTCGCCTCATCTTTACAAAAAGACCCACCCACCTCCCTTCTTCCTGGTAGCCTCTCTACCCTGTGTGCAACAGACATTGGCAATTCAGCACGCCTCTATACACGCCACTAAGACCCGAACACGGAGCACCCATCACCCGCAGTATGCCCCATCAACCTCTAGTCACCCCACCACACTGCCCACCTGTCCCGGCCCCACCCCGCCCCCTGCCCCATCCCGATCTCACCTTGCCCACACCCGGCCACCCCTCCTCTACTCCAGTCCTACCCCCCCCCCTACCCCGATGCCACCCTGCCACCCCCCCGACCCCCCGATGCTACCCCGCCGCCACCGTCACCCCGCCCCGCCGCGCCCCGCCTGGCCCCGTCCCCTTCACCTCCCGCCCACCACCACAAGGCTGCCGGCCGCCGCCCCGCCAGTTCCAGTCACCTTTTCAGCCGACACGGGGCGCTGCTTACACGGTGCCCAGCCCTCTTTGATCCACTTTACACCCCTTTACCCCCCGACACCATGGAGCCGCCTTCCTCCTGCACTCACTCAGCGCCGTGTCAATTATAATGACCATGACTATCTGCCATCCTCCTCCCACCTACCTACCACCTTTCCACCTCAGATCCTAACAGATCTTTACCCTCCCTCCGCTTTGCCCACCTACACACTATCCTTCCCATCAACCCACCCTCCCTCCCTTCCTCCCACACTCTTGGTCGTACCCACACTCTCCCTCCCACCCACAGTCCTTCCCACCCACCCTCTCCCTCCCACCCACTCTCCCTCCCACTCTCCCTCCCACCCACACTCCCTCCCACCCACCCTTTCCCTCCCACCCACTCTCCCTCCCACCCACAGTCCCTCCCACCCACCTTCTTCCACCCACACATCCACCCACTCTCCCTCCCCCCCCCACAATCCCCCCACACACCGCCTCCTTCCCACCCACATCCCCTCCACCACACCCTCCCTCCACCACCCACTCACCGTCTATCCCTCGCACCTCACTAGTTCCTCTCCCCCCCCACCTACTCTCCATACCTCCCACCTCTCTCTCCTTATCGCCACCTCCAGCACCTACATGCTTAAGCACACACCTAGCTCCTTACGCTTAATCCCTGCTCCAGTTGCCTGATGGGACCTGCTGGGACCACCCACAGTCAACAACCCTCCTGTACCCACTCACCCCCTCCCCATTACCACCACAATGCAAGCCTTCCTCTCATTTCCTCTTCACATGCAGTATCATTCATTCACTGCAAATATCTTCAAATTTAAGTATTTATAATATAAGCCAGATCAAACTAAAGCAAAATCGATTATTACAATTAAGGTGATATATTTATCTAAAATAAACCGCCGAAATTCAAAATCTTGGGACTGTGCAATTTTTTAAATGACTAGTAACTTAGAGAAAATGGAAATAATATAATACTTGTATTCTGAATTAGTGTTTTAACGTCCATACCCCTATCGATCCCCGCACCCTCTAGCCGCAATTGGTTATCATGCGGCTGAGCCAGCAGGTGACGTCTGCCTGACATGCAGCTACCCTCATGTCCCCCT
This sequence comes from Branchipolynoe longqiensis, assembly GCA_030323885.1. NCBI lineage: Eukaryota > Metazoa > Annelida > Polychaeta > Phyllodocida > Polynoidae > Branchipolynoe > Branchipolynoe longqiensis. The sequence goes on from CM059191.1 coordinate 21,198,911, forward strand.
GGTAACAAATGGGGCTCCCTCCCTTATGCCATTCCTTTCTATTTTTTTCTGTATTAAAATTGTTTTATTACATTCCTTTCTTGAGCGGGGGCAATGCCACTCAGAGATAATTGGTCTTCTAACACTGTCCGTCAAACGCACCCTCCATCCCTCCATCCCGGCCACTCTCTCCCTCCCATGATATGAAAAGTAATGTGTTCTAGAGGCGTCGTTAAATGAAAGAAGCTTTACTGAATGTGTGTTCCCTGGTATCTGAGAAGAGACCATCCTGCTTACACACCGGATATAAGCGTGGTGTCCCTCCGCGCACTATTCTCAACTATAAGTGTGTACTGTTTGGTTGTTGTGGGTTTATATGCTAGCAACATATAGGGGCATATTAGGATGACAGGGCACACTCAGGGTGACTTTATGGTATTGCGCCATAACCCAATATCACACTCAGTATTATTATTGTGATACTGAATCAACAAGTCCTTTCTCTAGCCTAATAATGCTGAGAGCCAGACTACATAGCGAGAAGCATCAATTTTGTAAGTTGTTGCCTTGACTTGGATGGAATTCAAATTCACGACCTTCCGCACGGGAAGCCTGCGCTTGACCGATTCGGCCACCGCGGCCTGTTTCTCCGCTATGCTTCCAAAACTGTAAATTTACTTTGAACCCATTACCCCATGCTTCTTGCTGACCAAATTCAGTCGCCTTCTTTCATCACTTTACTTTCTAATGTGTATTGTAGCCAAATTGTGCTAACGTCTAGTCTATCTTTAATAAAATAGTACTTCCTGTATATAGGTGTGGCAAGGTATGGTGATGCAGCCTATATCAGGAATACCTTAGTAGGAATGGGAAACTGTGTACTGGCTAGGTGGAGAGCAAGATTGGCATCTAGTAATATTGATAAGGGATGTCTTGCTAGACACTGTGCTGTATACAGTGAAATAACAACAGCATTTAGTCGGCCTGGTCCGGTAAAACAGGATTGGTGTTTGAGAAATAATACACACATTTATATAAATATTTATTTTCAAAAGCAACATTCAGATAAATAGCAGGTGTATCTAATGAAGGAGTAGTAAATGGGTTGCGGATAAGGAACACTAGTCGACGACCTCATTCTGATGGAACCAACGAGAAGCCTCTCCATGTGTAGCCATAGCAACCAATCTACATCACAATCTACATCAGTTATATATTCTGGTGCATAGGAAGCAACCCACTCTAATTCTGGCCTGGATGGCAGAATTAATTAATCGCTTGATTCCTCCAGGGCATGGGAGGTTCGAACCCGCAGCCAAGTTAAACCAATGGCAACAAAATATGTATGTGTCGCTACCTAGCTTGGTGCTTGGCATTGCCAGTGTCGTCTGGGGTGATGGAAATGGGAAATATTGCGCCTAGAGCCAGAATCGAACCTTGCATTCCCGGCCAGGGTGCTAACCATTACTCCACCTAGGCTCCCTGATGGCACCACCTTATCAACTCCTACCTGGCAATGTGGCTCCTTGACTTAGAGATTAGTGCAGACTATTACACAAGCAAGCAGCTGTGGAATGAGGAAGCAGCTGTGGAATGAGAAAGACCAATTATCTGTAAGTGGCATTGCCCCAGCTCAAGAAAGGAATGTAATAAAACAATTTGAATACAGAAAAAATAGAAAGGAATGGCATCAGGGAGGGAGCCCCAGTTGTTTGTTACCAGGGTCACATGACGGTAGCTGCATGTCAGTCAGAAGCCACCTGGCGGATCAGCCACATGATAACCACTTGCTGGTAGAGGGCGCTGGGATCGATAAGGATATGGCGATAATGGGGGAGGAAGCATCGCATGCAGGGAAGGCAGGGTGGAAGTAGGGACCTGATATGTTGGCGGCTAACGGAAGAAGAGGCAAAGCGGAAAAGGGAGCCGGCAAGTGATGAATTAAACATTGCCTCCTGTTGACAATCAGATAGCATTCCCAGTCAATGCCCAGTGACGGATGACCGGATGACTGGCCAAGGGCAACCGGGGTGAGGGAGGGGAGGAGTACGGGGTAGCGGAGGAGGGGGGTTGGGAAGGGAGGAGCCGGTGGGGAAGGGAGGAAGTGGGCGGGGATTGGGGGGGGGGGATCTCGGTGGAGGCGGTGGGGAGCTTCATGGAGAAGGGGGAGGGGGGAGGACAGCGGGTTGGGGGCTCGCACCGAGGTGGGTGAAGGGGTTACAGCGGGGTGGAGGTGAGGAGCAGCAGGGTGGAGGGGGTAGCTGGGTGGGGGACGGCGGCAGCGAGGTGGATGGGGTAGCTGGGTGCAGGAGTGTACGGGGAAGCGGGGGGGTGGCGGGCTGAGGGCTGGGTGAAGGAGCAGGGAAAGTGGGTACTGGAGGAGGGGCAGAGAGGTGGATATGCTGGGAGATCTGAGATAGTGCAGAGGAGGGTGAGTCGATAGGGGTAGTGGGACAGGGGAGGGGAGAGGTGGGAGGGGAGGAAAAGAAGGGGTGGAAGGAAAAGGACGGCGAGGAAGGAGAAGGTAAGAATGGATGAGCGAAGAGGAGAGAGGGAGAAGATGGAGGACGGTGAGGAAGGAGAGGAGAGGAACGAATGGGAGAACGGGAAGGAGGGAGAGGAAGGAGAGCAGAGGGAGGCTGGAGAGGATGGAGCGGAGGGGGAGGAGAGAGATGAGGGATAGGAGGGAGAGGAGGGAGAGGAGGGATAGGAGGGGGAGGAGGGAGAGGAGGGCGAGGTGGGACATGAGGGAGAGGAGGGAAGGAGGGATATGAGGGATAGGAAGGAGAGGAGGGGAGGAGTCAGATAAGCGGGAGGAGGGAGAGGAGGGCGAGGAGGGACATGACGCAGAGGAGGGGAAGGAGGGAGATGAGGGAGATGAGGGTGATGATGGAGAGGAGGGGCAGGAGGGAGAACAGGGAGAGCAGGGGGAGGAGGGGAGGAGCGAGAGGAGAAGGACCAGGGGTAAAAGGGAAAGGAAAGGTAGGAGGGCGACGGGAGGAAAGGGAGGAGGGTGACGGCAGGAGGGGGAGGGGGAGGGGGAGGGGGAGGAGAGGGACAAGGGTGGGGAGCGGCCTCAGAGGGTGGGGATCAGAAGGGGTGTGCGGAGCTGGGATTTAATGGCATAAATACCTCTGCCCCACCCCCTTTTCCCCTGGGACTGTGCACAAGGTATCTGCTCACCCTCCATTTCCAGCGTCCTCTCCTCCCACACACATGCGTGTCGCCTCAATAGGTCCCTGCCTAGCACAGTCCTGTCCCTGAATCAATTGGAGGTCAGAGAACCCGCGCCCAGGACACCAGAAGGGCATTAACACTCGGGCGGGCAGAATGGAGCGTGGCGCAGACCCGCCATCTAGCCCAATCTGCGTGACAAAGGCCTGGCCATCCAGCTCCGTGTCGAAGCCGCTGATTGGCTGAGAGGCACTGGGCGGCTGAGTGCAAGCATAGAGAATGGCGATCGCTGATTGGCCGTGTGCGTTATGGCTCAGGACAGACCCGCTTCTTGCGCCGGATCTGATGGACCCATGCCCAATCCCAAGGGACATTCTTCTCGGGCAGACATCATCTGTTATTCGAGGGATTCTCGATATTTCAAATGGTACTTTTCCTCAGTGAATTTCTAGTCTAATCGTCCAGGTGATACAAATAGAATTTCGGTTGAAATATGATCACGCATAGCATTGGGTATATTATATGCAGAAATATATAATGATAGTTTATAATTTGCCTAGTTCACAATTAATAATATCGGTACGCTTAATGGATAAAAGCAACTTACTGATTTCATGAACGGTCCATTTGTCTGTGCCTGTCAAAAGGGAACAAAAGAGAGGCTTTAGAATAATAGAATAATAATTACTATTATTATTGATCCAATGCAATGCTAAAAGGAAACACAACGCACCTTAACAGTTTCATACATCGAACTTGTCGAGGCCTTAAAATAGCTACTTCTGAAAACATGCAAGTGGACCCAATTTGCAACAGGTACTGGATGTGGAAGAATATTTCCTTATCCCACTTGAAATGTACAATGGCAATTGTGCACTTGGATGATCAACCGATCCAGCTTATTTTCATAGCCTGAGATAAACCCTGCAAATCTCGAATCATTATCTCTATAGATACCAGTGTTGTCCTCAATGAGTACTTATGTCATATCAGGAACAGCACCGACTTCCAACAACATGCATTCGTGGCGGCGTAATAGTGCTGCCTCACTGGTATCCGGCCACTGAGCAGATTTTAACTATATCCTAATAATACCTAGGAGCAGGCTATGTTCTAATTATGTAGGTCATTGGCTTGCCTCTGCCGGGATTCAAACACATGCTCTTCCGCCCTAGAAGCCATCAACTGATTTGTCCATCCTCATTCTTCTTAAACAGACACGGATATCGCTTTTCTCTGTGAATGAATAATAGTAATTTCTGCATTCGGTATATGACCTTAGGTGTTGCCAAGACGTAAACTAAATAAAAACAAGCAAACCTCTTTATAACCTATACCCACAAACTTACCTCATAATGACACATGCACCTAGCCTGGTCCCTTGGCCTTTGTTTTAACAGAGGTCGCCACTGTGCTCGTTTCCAAGGCCAGACAGAGGTGTCTGAGTTTTGTCCTTTTCTCCACTTTTTTTGGCGCCAATCAAAACAAAGTCATTAGCAAACTGCACATTTCAGTGCCCTCTTTAAGCATTGCATGCATAGAGAAAGTACTGTATAATGCAATATATATTACCTGATTATGTTGCAAATATGTCAATGAATCATTCTGGATTCTGACTTCATTCAGAATATATTGTGAACGTAATATTTAATGGGATGATCTGAGTCCAAATTGTATAATTATATTTCCTTCTTGGAAAAAATCCACTCCACTTCACATCCAGTATCATCTTGTATTACAAATCATACACATTATCTAAGCAATGAAATATACACTCTAATATGTTGATCTTATTTTCTTAATGACGTTGGATGATATATAGTATAGTTAGACGAATCTTACCTTGGTACAGATGATGGATAACTCTTGTTTTCCCGAGGTAGAAGCCTCGGGTAGTCGTGGACTAGGGAGAAGGAAGCAAAATCCGGTACAGCAATCTTCACCTAATTATTCAGGATAAAAATGAGCTTAATGATTGGAATTCCTCATGTTTTCTTTTTGGCACAAGCAAAACGTAATAGTCATGGCAGGGTGTGGGGGGCGGGCCCTAGTCCACGACTACCCGAGGCTTGTACCTCGGGAAAACAAGAGTTATTCATAATCTGTACCAAGGTAAGATTCGTCTAACTATACTATTTTACCTCGGTACTAAGCCTCGGCTACTCGAGGCCGAGGGAGAGATTTACGTAGCCTCATTTTTATCCTCTATTATCTGATAAACATAGTAATTTTTCAGTTGTAAATTCCAATTTTGTAAATTCTCACACATCTTCTTAGTTGGTGAGTAGGCGGGTTACAACCCCGCCCGTCTTTTCTAGTCATTTGTTGCCATATTTAGCCTCCTATGTCAAAGCCTGCTGACTTGAGCACGTGAATCGTCCAACTGGCGATCGTGTCTCTGGATAAAGCCCTATGTGGCTTTATGAAGCTTACCAAAAGCTGTCTGGAATTATGTATTCCGTTTATCTCGGATATATAAGCCCTAATGGCTGACACTATACACAGTTTCCTGTCATGTGGGAACCCATTAAAATGAATCAAGGAGAGGGGATCTCCTGTACTGTTTGATTTTTTAAATTTTCCAAATCAAACGTGGCCTCCTTGTCATCAACGTCTAGGCCAGTAAGTAAAAAGGTCAACAATTACTTGAGCCCTATGACCGGTTACCCAAAGTAACAATACAGCTAAATTTTAGCCTAGCTGTTTAATCGATAGATGTCCATAACTAGACCATTTTTAAGAAAACTTAAATACCCCTGAGACATCCCAAAACCTATTATACTATGGTTTAGGAGGGTTTCTTTCATATAATGACCTCCTGAAACACTGAAGAACTTTGTGTTTCCCAATTAATTCTCCGTCAATCCTTGGTAAGATGACCGAAAGAGCTCATCGAGCTGCATTAATGGCTCTATAACCTAATCCATCATCCTGCATCATTCATAAGAGGCGAGGGACGGTTCCATTGGCTTAACTTTATGTTTTTAAACAAAAAATGCCTTATTTTGTGGATGGCATAAAACTTATTTATGTAACTTGTTATTCTTTCTTGATTCCAACAAATCAATTTACTGAACCAATATCATCATTTAATGACCAGTCCAAATAATCATGCTGAGTAACTTTCTCTACACCAAAGTGTTGTAAATATGTGTTCCGAAAGGAATGCCAGAAGGGGTGTTGTTAACACATCCCCATGAATCAGTAATGCTTAAAAAATGTTTCCCTTACGTGTAGGAAAATATAAAGTCCTTAGCTCCTAAGGCTAATACTTCCAACCATGGCTGCATGTCCCAATCAAGGACTATCAAAACCCTCCTTGCTACTCTGCCGATTAGGCTGAATGTTTAGGAAAATGTAATACAATTTATCTTCCCCCCCAAATCAAAGAGACAACATCCACTTGCCAAAATTTGTACTCTGGATGCCATGAATAACTTTATAAAATGTTATTATTTCATGACGCCAACAAAATATATGTGGCTTCCCCAATTCCAATTTAATTTCGCTCTCTTATTATATTAGTTGGACATTGTCCCTCCCATGTTGCGAATGAAAGCCATTACTGTAGTACTATCTGTCAACATCCTGACATAGCATTAGGGCAAGCCGGCTAAACACCTAACCCTAAATACACTGCTTCTCAACTCTAGAACCTTAATATGATCTAAGTTCTTCATCAAGCCAATGGCCTTCCAAAATCCATTTTAGTTCTGTCGTATGCTAACTTCTTATCCATTTCCAGCGACTCCTAACTTCATAAATGTGGTACCTAAACCATTTACTACATTTTGACCAGCTACTTTTGTCTGCCCACCAAAACATGAATCATCACTGTCCGGGAACATACCTGTCCCTCGCTCTTCATGAGCGAAAAAACAACAGTTTCTAAAGAAGGGAGAAGCACAAGCTAAATCACTTGGTAAACAAGTAAATTCATACAGTTGTTCATTCGAAATAAACCTTACAAAAGTTTGGTCTGCTTCATAAATTGATCGGTAACTGCCTGTGAGCAGCTCAACTGTGACTGGGCCATAATGAATGAATCATCAATGTATGGAAACAATACAGTTATTGTTACCTCCTGGAAAAAACTGTTTCCGTGGCCATCTGAGTTTGCATTGCAACCTCTACTTGTTCTCTTCTGAGATTTAGCTGAGGGCATTTGCTCCAGCTTCATGAGCCACTTTTCTAGCCCAGCAGAGCCGGAATCTGGCCTGCTTTCCTCCCCTAACACTGTGTGTACCAGGGAGGCTTAAAACCTCACCCCCCGGTGACGAGTAATTATCATCAGAAATGGGAGCCTCGGTCTTACTGCCCTTCATAGGCAACTAACCCTTAAATCCAAGATCTGTAACAATCAATGAAAATTAGAGTGCTCAACCAACTATTTGTTTGTTGTTTTTCATCCTAGAAAATCTATAATCATATCCAGACAGGTACCGTTTGTAACAGTACATACCCATAGCTAATAATGGCCAAAGTACCTCTCAGGCCAGACACCCTGTAACCATCAACTGAAAGTTTGAGTGTGGCCAACCAACTAATTGTTTTTATTTACATCCTAGAACATCTAAGCTCATATCAGGACGGACATGATGTGGCTTCAGCCAACATCTGTCTCCGCTCGGCCACAGGCGGGTTAAACGTAAAGTGGCTTCAGCCAACAATGCTCTCTCTGTATGTCAACGAGCGGCATAACGTGATGTGACTTCAGCCAACATCGCTCTCCGCTCGGCTTAAACGTGATGAGGCTACAGCCAACATCACCCTCCATTTGGTAACGGACATCCTAAACGGGATGTGGCTTCAGCCAACATTGCTCTCCGTTTGGTAACAGGCGGCATAACCAAGATGTAGCATCAGCCAACATCGCCCTCCGTTTGGTAACGGGCGGCCTAATCGGGATGTAACTTCAACCCAGATCACTCCCCGTTCTTAACGGGCTATGTAAACTGATGCAGTCACAACCATCATCGCTCTCCGCTCAGTCACGGGCGGGCTAAAGTGATGAGGCTTCAGCCAACATCGCCCTCCATTTAGTAACGGATGGCCTAAACGGGATGTGGATTCAGCCAACATCGCTCTCCGTTTGGTAGCAGGCGCCAAAATGGGATGTGGCTTCAGCCAACATCACCCTCTGTTTAGTAACAGGCGGCCTAGACGGGATGTGGCTTCAGCCAACATCGCTCTCCGTTTTTAACGAGCTACATAACCTGATGTGGTCGCAACCATCATCGCTTCCCGCTCGGTCACGGGCAGGTTACCCTGATGAGGCTTCAGCCAACATCGCACTTCGTTTCGCAACGGACGGTTTGTTTGTTTGTTTGTTGTTGTTTTACGTCCTAGCAACATCTAAGGTCATATCAGGACAGGGCAATGGACGGCATAACTGTAATACGGCTCCAGCCATCACCGCTCCCCGCTGGGCAACGGCGGCTTAACGTGATGTGGCTGTCGCCAACATTGCTCTCCGTTCGGTCACGGGCGGCAATTACTGGTGTTGGAAAACGTATTTACACTGTTCCAACACTGGCGTGTTAGCTAATGTGTAATGTCGTAGGGTAACGGTATGGAAGCTGAAACCAAACGAGGGGTAGGGACCAGTATATCGGTACCCTCCCACACTCTCTGTTCCGTACACTTCTCCCTCCTGCGGCTACTGCACCAGCAAGTTGGAGAAAATTCTATGAAACTCGGAGGTACGCCTTAAAAAAGTGGGGAATCCATAAAAGAAACCCAGGATTAATTTCCAACGTGAATCCATAAAAGAAACCGAGGACAAATCCAAAGGAGATGAGGCTCCAGCCAACATCGCTCTCCGTTCGGCAACGGGTGGCTTGTTGAACCTAAAACTTTACCTGTGATGTGGCAACCACCAACATCTACATACATAATTTTAATAATAAATTAATTCCATAAAAATCGAAAAACGCCACTAAATGCACCATTAATTCAATTAATATTCATATAACAAACATATCTTCACAAGAAATATGTATCCTCCTGTATTCATAAGAATTACCTCTAAAACAATAGCGATAATCAGGTCGAGCACCCGACCAGCAATAACCAACACGGCGATGTCAACTCTACCATACCGGCTCCCGAATCGGTTTAACTCCAATAAATTCTTTAATATATGAGTCAATATTCTAATATTCATAGAATATTGTTCTTCACAAGCAATACACATTCTCCTGTACTCTTGGGTTTAAACTCATAAGAATAACCGCTAAGCAACAAATAGCGATAATCAGGTCGAGCAATCGACCAGCAATACCCAACACGGCGATGTCAACTCTACCGTACCGAATCCCGAATCAGTTTAACGCCAATAAATTCTTTAATCTATGTGTCAATATTCTAATATTCATAGAATATTGTTCTCCACAAGCAATACATATTCTCCTGTATTCTTGGGTTTAAACTCATAAGAATAGCCGCTAAAAATCAGCGATAATCAGGTCGAGTAACCGACCAGAAGTAAACAACACGGCGATATCAACTCTACCGTACCGGCATCCGTTTTTCGCCCATAAATTCTTTAAAATATTCACCAATATTCTAATACTCATAGAGAATATTGTCGTACATATATCCTCCAGTATTCTTGGGTTTAAAGTCATAAAAATGCTACGAAACAATAGCGAATATCGAGTCGGATATCCGACCAGAAGTAACCAAAATGGCACTGTCACTCATATTCATAGTAGCATACCGGCACACAAGTCGGTTCTACGCTTATATTTCTTTAAATACAGTCGACATAATCGACACAATCGTACAAACTAATCTTCATATGTTCATAATGAAATGTGGAAAAAATGTCCATAAACTTACTGCGAATTCTCCACTTATTGCCTAAAAAGACTGCTGCTTACTCGCAAACGTCCACCGTTCACCGAGGCTTAGTCCCGAGGTAAAATTGTATGAAATGAGTTATGTTAGTTTTAGGAAATTCATATCAATGAGTGATATTAGGAGTATTTCTCATATCCATAACTGCAGTGGCTTATGTTCTTACTCCCACAACATTCTCTCCAGGACAGATTCCTAAGCAACCCATCAGAACAAGTGTTGGAAATCTGGGTTGATATATTGACAACATTTTGCCATCTAATGACATAAATATATAACATAAGATGATAATTATGAATGCTCATCTACCATAGCCCCTAATTTCAAAACATGTTTGTGCAGCTGGGATAGATAGTTCTAAAAATATTATTTTTGAAACCTTTTGCACACTACTCTGTTTACAAAGGTATTAGTTCAGCAATTTGCCACTAGGTGCCATCAGCGACATCTGTGCAGGATCCATGTGGATGCGCTCAGGCGGTACCTAGCGGAACCACGGGTACTGGAACCCGACTACATGCATCTATCTTAATTAAGCTGGCATCCCAATTACCCCAACTCCATTATCACAAATCAAGAGTATGTAAATCAAACAATTAAATATAACAGACAAAAGCAAATAAAGCAAAGCAAGACGAAACTAAATAATGTAAAGCAAGATGGAAGCAAGTAATGCAAAGCATAACACTGCTCCCATTCTCACATGCCATCCCATCGCTAACATTTATCATCATCAAAGAATTGGTTAAATAACTGTTACCATGGACACCTGGAAGCCCAGTGCTTTGCACCTGACACCACAATGTAGTAGTCTGCACTGACCTCTCAGGCAAGGAGCCGCATCATCATCATCATCATCATGCTGTCGGTCGCGATGCAACAAAGACTGCTTTCATTACTTGACTGCCGCTCTCCATTTAGCTCTCTGCTGTGAGAGTTGCGTCCATGAGTCGGTCTTAATGTCTCTCAGCTTCAGGTTTCTCTTGATGGTATCTTTGAACCGGAGACGGGGGCGCCCTCTCTTTCTGTAGCCAGAAGACAGTTGAGAATAGAGGATCTGCTTTGGTAGCCTGTCTGATGACATCCTCATGAGGTGTCCAGTCCACCGGAGATTCTTTTTGATCAGAAGATCTTCCATAGAGGGCAGCCCCATCCGTTCGAGTATTTCCTTATTCGTCACTTTGTCCTTCCAGGTTAGCCTCATGATTGAACGCAGATGTCGCATCATGAAGGCATGCAGCTTTTTCACCTGCTGTCTGTACACTGTCCAGGCCTCGGCTCCGTATAGTAGGGTGGATAGCACGATTGCGCGGTAGATCTTACCTTTGACCCGAATGGACACATGGTGGTTGTTCCAGAGTCTCTGGCGTAGTCGGCTGAAAGATGCGCTAGCCTTGGCCATCCTCCTCTGTATCTCAGCATCAATGCGTCCATCACTTGATATAGTGCTTCCGAGATAGGTGAATTCCGGAACAGAGTTCAGCTTGTTTCTGTCAACCATGATCTCCTCCTCTCGGGTTCTTGTAGAGTTGAGCCGCATAAACAGGTGAAATCAGGGAGCCTAGGAGGTGCAATGGTGAGCACATTGGTCCGGAATGCAAGAGGTGTGGGTTCGATTCCAGCTCTAGGCGTAATATTTCCCATTTTCATCACCCCCCTCCGACAATAACAATATTTGACCATACCCAATAATGTAGTCTGCACCCAACTTTCAGGCAAGATGCCACATAGGCGGGTAGGCATGGGTAGGATGGTGAAATCCGGGAGCCTAGGAGGTGAGATGGTGAGCACATTGGTCCGGAATGCAAGAGGTGTGGGTTCGATTCCAGATCTAGGTGTAATATTTCCCATTTTCATCACCCCCCCGACAATAACAATATTTGTCCAAACCCCATAAAACATCGATGGTATTACGTATTCCTGTAGGTACTGATAAGCGAAGAACATTCCACTCTTGCATCTTCAGTGAGAATTGGTATCTATCCGCTGGAGTTGCAAGAGTGACTCCCACCTGCCTGCTGTGTACCCAGCGCCACCTATGACGGGAATGGCAGCCAATTTAGTTTGGCGGAAAAAGCTAAACTGCCGGATACCGGTGTAGCAGGAAATCGCAAACCCTGGACATCGGACACCCCGGGGCTTGCGATTTCCTAGGAAATCATAAACCCCCCCTGGAAATCGCAAACACCCCGTGCTTTGTTGCATTTATGACCCCAAGCATGGCAGCTATATGTTTGATTTTGAACTTCTACCAGATCTGGGGAGATAAAATGGATTCAAGGAGGATCAAAATGGATTAATCCTAATGAAAACATCTTTGCGATAGTCCAGGTTTGTAATTCCGACCGCACATGCGCTGAAAATGGTAGCCTGGTAGCCTGGTCCCATGGCCTTTATTCATGTCAGTGTCATGTAGGATAATGATAAAGATAGTTGTACTGGCTTTTCTTAATGATATAGTCTAGTATCTTTGACAAAAATTGACCTGTACGCCTATCATTCTTGTGAGTGATCGCAGTGAATATGGCCCTTGCTGTGACAGGCATGAAATTAATAATAATCAATTAATCCATCTTGTGAGGGATGCCCCTTATATAAAAATAAATGTGGCTTAATCATGCTTACATAAATACAATTTCTACAATAGACCAGTTTGTAATTCCAGTGTCATGGTGCATTGTGGGAATTTTAAAAGCAAAACAATCCTGCACAAACCACATGTGCTTGCTTTAAGACTGCCAAAGATGGGGCTTTTGCTATGTCCAGGGGGGGATATGTTATTTCCTAGCAAATCGGAAACCCCCCATGCCCATATATCGTATGGGGGTTTGGGATTTACTAGGAAATCACAAGTGGGTGTTTGCGATTCACAAGGTTTGCGATTTCCTGCTACACCGGCACAGGGAAAAACGGAGGAGAGGTGACTGATCATTCAGTCGGGACAGGGTGGAAGGCAGACTGCGTGGGTAGGTTCAGAGGGGAACAAAATGGTTGTTATTTGGTTAAATTGAAATGAATGACAGCCTGATCAATGCCATCCAATTCAAGGGAATAGAAGGGAATACAAGGGCAATACAAGGTAGGTCCGGAAGGAGAAAACTGGTTATTATTTGCTTAAATTGAAATGAATGACAGCTTGATCAGTGCAATCCAATTCAAGCGAATACAAGGGCAATACAAGGAATGCAAGGGATATACAAGGGCAATATAAGAGCAATACAAGGGAAATTCAATGGCAATACAGGGGTAATACAAGGGAATGTACGAGCAATAAACGCGAAATAAAGTGAAATACAAGGGAAATACAAGAGAAATACAAGCGCAATACAAGGGAAATATAACTCAATACAAGGGCAATACAGAGGAAATGCAAGGGCAATGCAAAGCACAATCAATGCAATGCTATACAATGCAATGGCAGGGCAATGCATTTGAAACACTATCGGGAAAGTAGTTCCTGCTGTAAGGAGACATAAGGAGGGGACGGAGGAGGGAGGGGGCGGGAGGGTGAGGGTGAGTGGTTGAGAATGGAGGTGGGGGGAAGGGAGGTGGGGAGAAGGGAGGTGGGAGGGGGAGGGGAGAGTGGGGGAGGAGGAAGGGTAAGGAGCGGGGCAGGAGGGTGGAGGATGGAATGGGATGGGTGACGGCGGAGGTCTGAGGGAGAAGTGGATGGGGGGACGAGGGGGGGTGAAGAAAGGAGGGGGAGGGAGAGGGGAGGAGTAAGGGGATGCGTGGTACGTGGTTTTAGATACGCCGTGGTTTATTGGGCCCAAACTAGGGTGAATCAAATCATCCGGCGCCTCGTGGAAGGAAGGAGATAGAGGTAGAGGTGGGCGAGTGGGGCTGTGGGTGAGTGTGTGAGTGGGGTCGGTGATTGGCGGTGCGGGGGAGTGGGGAGAGGGGGGGTGGGGGTGGGAGAGTGGGGGTGGGGGAGTGGGAGAGTCGGAAGAGGTGGGTGACAGGTGAGTGGGGTGAGTGGGGGAAAGGGGGGAAAGGGGGAAAGTGTGAAAGGCAGAAAGGAGGAAAGGGGGAAAGGGGGACATAGGGAGAGGGGGGGGGGGGGGAGCGAGGAGAGGGGGAGAGGCGGCGTGGGAAGAGGATTGGTAGTGGGGGAGAGGACGAGGGAGGAGTGGGGAGAGGAGGAGTGGGGGTGAGGAGGAGAGAGAGGAGAGGGAGAGGAGGAGGGAGAGGGGGGGAGGGGAGGAGGGAAGGCAGAGTAGGAGAGGGGAGGAGGAGGAGGGAGGAGAGGAGAGGAGAGGGGGAGGGGGGAGGAGAGGAGAGGAAAGGAGGAGAGGAGGAGAGGAGGAGAGGAGGAGAGGAAGAGAGAGGAGGAGAGGAGGAGAGGAGAGGAGGAGAGGGTGAGGAGGGGCGGGGATAGGAGGAGAGGAGGAGAGCGGAGAGGAGGAGGAGAGGAGGAGAGGAGAAGAGGAGAGGAGGAAAGGAGGAGAGGAGGAGATGGGGAGAGGAGGAGAAGGGAGAGGAGGAGGAGAGGAGGGGAGGAGAGGAGGAGAGGAGAGGAGGAGAGGAGAGGAGGAGATGAGGCGAGGGAGAGAGGGGTGGGGGTGTGGCGCGTGTGGAAGCCATACTCCGCCCACTGATGTCTAACCTATTTGAGGCTAACAGGCTGTAACAGTGTACATCTATCGCCCAGGGCTGACAGGTTCACGACCCTGGCCCACGTCTAATGCAACTGTACCGATGCGCGCGCACACCCCTCCATCTTCATTCAACACCCTTCGATCCGTCACACTATAGCAGCGAGTCACACCTGCGCCCCGGTAGGTTCTCTCCCGCAGGAACCACGCTATTATATATGTGTATATATATATATATGCGTGTATATATATATAGGCAGCATATAATCTGTTGTTGGCACCGGCAGCCGGAAGAGGTTACAAATAGGTGCGCATGTTCCAGAGCAGATGAATGCGGTTCTGAGAGTGAGTCTGTGAGCTGGTTTGATTTGGTTTGACTGGGGTTTTACCTTCGAGCAACATCCAAGGTATTCTCGCCAAACCAGCTGGAAGTCAGACCTATGACTTACACAATTTGATATTTGTGTGTACCTACCCCAGCACTTGGGTTAGGTACCCATCTTTGCCCTGTGTCAGGATAATGGGACTGAGTGGGATATCGGGTCATGGTATCGGCAGCCTGTTGCGCCATTGGGGAAGCACTATAAATTCGACATGATTGCAAGCTCTCACAAATCGGCATCCGTCCTGATATGACCGTAGGTATTGCTAGGATGTAAAGCCCCAATAAACAAACCTCTGTTTGTGGACGTCCTGATATGTGCGGATTTTAACTATACACTGACTTTGTTTCATGTTATTTTCCCACCGATGATATATTTTTTTCTTGAAGATTTATATTGCCTATCATGGATAAGTCTGAATAGACTTGTTTTCACCATTAGACAGTTTGTCGATAGAAAGCCTGAGTCTACACTTTTACCGACCTAGGGGATTTTTAACCTTCCACACCACATAGACAAAATATGAGAGCAACTGGCCTTTGATGTCACTGTAAGTTATACACAGCAGTGGAAATACAAATTGGCAGAGGTGGGGGCACAGGAAATCGAACCACCAACCTTCAGATTAAAAATCAGACACTCTAACCACTCCGCCACAGAGAACACCACGACATGCCATATCAGCACAACATTAGTATCAATGCAGATCTGACCTTTCATATGTAAAGCACAAACTCAGTCAATTCTTTTAACAACTCAGGTATTTATGTAAGTACATTTCGGGAACGATCCCAGTGAAAAATACCTGGAAGAAAACTGGGCACAAAGCAAAATCATGGACAGCTAATTAATTAATCCATAGTCCATTGTGAACGCCAATTTATTGTTAATCCGATTCCAGGTGTGATGACCTTACTGACTGATTATTTGGCCACCACCTAATAATACCACCACATAACAAACTTGTTTAGCGTCCACCCATTACAATTTGTCCATGTCGGGTTGGAGGTCTTTATTTGTATGTTGTCTTTTTTATGTAGAATCGCGCTGTACAGGAAGAAGAAAACTCACCATGGTATTCATGGTCTAAGGCATGATAGGAAGGTAGAGCAGACCATATACACTTTCTACGTAGACCTTGATCAACAAAACATTAAAATTACTATATAATTGTTATTCACGTGAAAGCTCAACTACATATGTTAACGTGACAATGTATTAACAATGTGTAAACAAAAAACACTTGTTTTCATTGTTTTTGAATGGGTTTCTTTCTGTAAATTAAAAATTACAAATATTACGAGGTTGCTGACATTTCTTAGATCTTATTGGTCGTGATGCATATTGAACAATTTAAATCTGTCTACAAGACTCACGTGTTTGGGGTGACTTTTTTTCTGGCGAATGGAACTCTCTATCCATCGCCTTTCATAACAAGTTATAGTTGGGTTATACTCTAATACTGGGAACCACATATTTGGTTTCCATACTACGATACTGATAAGCAATTATTTCTGTTATTGATAGCAATTCAAATAATTATAGTTGCCTGTGTGTATTAATTATGTTAGCAATACTATATATATTTAAAACATATCCCACAAAAGATATCAGAAGTTTACTTATATTATTTTGTGCTAAAGTCAAAATGTGAAAATCTACACATTGAGTAATTGACACTATGCATTTAGCTAAACTTTGTCAACTTTTTTTCAACCCTTTTTCTCATAAGACATATCCTTGTTTGCCTAAGTATAATCAATAAAATCGTGCTTGACTGTTTTGTGTATGTTACCATGATTTTCTAGATGTGTCTGATTTCCATGTTACACAAGTTATATTAACATATTGATCAATTTGTATAAGAGGTAAATCAAAAAGTGAAATTGTGTTTTTTGTTATACTCTAACATATGCACAACATGCAAACATTCATAGAAATATGGATTCTGCTAACATTTGGAATACCTTTCGCTATTAGTACTTGGACAGTTTTCACTTTAGCCCAGTTTCAGAGAATGACCCAAATACGTAATTTTTCGTTTATATTTATGTTTATATACAACATATTAGAATGAATCCTGTCAACGAGGCGCTCTATTCAATTAGAATTGTTATTCTTATGACCCATTCAGTTGCAAACTCTTTTTCTATGTACCTTAGTACAATGAGCTTCTCCAAGGTAATCTACCCCCATAATATATACTTCCCCTTAATATAACTAGCCTTGCTACAATATTGTAACTAGTTAGAATAGTTAATAGGTCAATAATGTGTTCTGAAAGCATATACGGTTTAAAGCACACAAGGTTTAGTCATGTATTTTCGGTTCACACCGCTATACAATTAGACAAAACTACCCGTGCTGTAAAAGAAATATAATAGGACAAACCACTTTGCCGTTTAATTGTTCTAATTAAAATTACATTGTTTTGTGTGGAATGATCAAGTTCTGCGAACTAAATGAAGCTGTGTATGGGTTAAAATGAATGCACACCACATTATACATGCTGAGTAGGTGCATTCAACGACTGGAATAAGAGCTAGATGGTTCTTATGGTGCAGTCACACTACGACGCTTCTCCCGGCGACCCATCAGCGTTGAAAATAAAATCTTGCACGTCGAGAAACGTCCAACTTTTCGGCGGTTTGGGGAAAAAGATCGGCGTCAGCGCGGCGCATTATGTGCGCACGGCCAACGTGTGTCGACGCGTTGGGGAAAAAGAAAAAAAAGTTTGGCGCGACGTCTTCATCTAACCTTAAATGTTGCTAGGGTGTAAAACAAAAACACCCCAGTTTGCCGCAACGTGTGAGCAACGACCCTCCCGCATGCGCGCCGTCTTCCTAGCGTTCCCATAACGTTATTCCAGCGCGTCCAACGTATCGCGATGCGCGCCTAACGTCCTTACCCATATATTTGCGCGTGCGCGCCGACGTTGTCCGCCGACCATCAATGTCAAGGATAGTGTACTGACATGTACTGATGCGCTCATAACGCACCACCAGCGCGTCCAGACGTTTCACTTATTATCGCCCAAAATCACTACATGTTGCCATGTCGCCGGCGAGAAGTGTCATAGTGTGACTGCACCATCAGTACAAGGATCAGACATTTTATGCATGCTTAGCACTGCTTAGTAGGTGCAATCAACGACTGGAATAAGAGCTAGATGGTTCTTAGTACAAGGATCAGACACATTATGCATGCTTAGCACTGCTTAGTAGGTGGAATCAACGGGATTGATATAGGAGCTAGATGGTTCTTAGTACAAGTATCAGGCAAATTATGCATGCTTAGCACTGCTTAGTAGGTGCAATCAACGATTGATATATGAGCTAGATGGTTCTTAACACAAGGATCAGACACATTATGCATGCTTAGCACTGCTTAGTAGGTGCAGTCAAGGATTGATATAGGAGCGAGATGGTTCTTAGTACAAGGATCAGACACATTATGCATGCTTCGCACTGCTTAGTAGGTGCAATCAACGATTGATATAGGAGCTAGATGGTTCTTAGTACAAGGATCAGACACATTATGCATGCTTAGCACTGCTTACTAGGTGCAATCAACAACTGGAATAAGAGCAACATGGTTCTTAGTACAATGATCAGACACAGTATGCATGCTTAGCACTAGTTAGTATATGCAATCACGACTGGAATAAGAGCCAGATGGTTCTTAGTACAAGGATCAGACACATTATGCATGCTTCGCACTGCTTAGTAGGTGCAATCAACGACTGGAATAAGAGCTAGATGGTTCGTAGTACAAGGATCAGACACATTATGCATGCTTAGCACTACTTAGTAGGTGCAATCAACGACTGATATAGAAGCTAGATGGTTCTTAGTACAAGGATCAGACACATTATGCATGCTTAGCACTGCTTAGTAGGTGCAGTCAACGACTGGAATAAGAGCAAGATGGTGCTTAGTACAAGGATCAGACACATTGTGCATGCTTAGCACTGCTTAGTAGGTACAATCAACGACTGGAATAAGAGCAAGATGGTTATTAGTACAATGATCAGACACATTATGCATGCTTAGCACTAGTTAGTATGTGCAATCAACAACTGATAAAGGAGCTGGATGGTTATTAATACACGGATCAGAGTCGCATTTAACAAAAAACAAGAAGAGTACATCTGACTTTCGGTAAATTTAGCAATGCTAATGAAAATAGTGGAGACGACCCAAATGAACCAGAACAAATCGGAAATCCGAGAAAATCGGAAATCTATCAGTTCTATTAATAGCATATCAAATAAAGAAGCAGCTTGGTTGCTTGTTGGAGTTTTACGTCATGGCAACAACTAAGGTCATATCACGATGAGTACCGACCTGTGACAGTGTACATTCATGGCGACGTTATAGTGCTGCCCACTGGGAGACCAGGCCAACAGCATCATGACCTGATATCCCACTCAGTCACAGTATCTTGACATTAAGCTAACTAGTCCGTTAGATCTCCAGCACGAGAGGCATATGTTCTACCGATTCGCCTACGGTGCCCGGTGAAATATATTTATATAATACAGGAATTATGAGCGGATGAGCGTTCACTCACTCAATCGTTCGGGCCAGATACCGTGGAGATTATTGCATACAAGTGGAGAAAATGAAGAGAACTTTCATGCACAGACAAAAGATCATGAATAAAGACCAACATGGTATCCCATGAACTGTGCCAAACTATATGTAGGTAACCACAGGGGCCTACTTGCAATAATAACTACCGAAGTTGATGTAATCCAAGCCAAGTGTCAGAAGTATCACAATTGTACCCACAGTTAAGAGTTATCTGGTCCGAGAGCTCTAGATATCCCACTCAGTCACATTATCCTGACACTAGTTGAACCAGTCCTTGCCCAATCGTGGTAATGCAGGCCATGCAAGGACATGTATCCACTATTGCCATCCTGCCGAATTTGAATTCCAATGCACAATCTACAAATGGAATATATTTTTGCTGAACTGGTGTATTGTAGAAGAAGCTTGGGCGGGGCTGAGTGAAGTTGGGTGGAGTTGCCTGGGGGTGGTGTGGGTGGGGTGATGGGTAGGCGATGGGCGGTAGGGGTGAAGGGGGTCATGTCAAATTAGTTGTTTAGTATGTCAGCGTAGCTTTGTACAGGGGATCAATAAGTCCGGGGTGTATCAACTCTTCCCAACTGCGCCTGCCCTTATAATCATGAAGGATGCTGACGATGAGGAACAAGATGATGATCAGGAAGGTGAGGAAAATGGGTATCATAAGGATGAAGAGGATGACAAATACCAAGGTGAGGATGAGGATGATTGGTTGGTTGTTGGAATTTTACATCCTGGCAAAATCTAAGGTCAGATCAGGTCGGGTACTGACTTGTGACAGTGCACACGAAAGGGAAATTTATAGTGCTGCCCCACTGGGAGACCACACCACCAGCAGCGTGACCTTATATCCCACTCAGTCACATTATCCTGACACTGAGCTAACCAGTCATTGTCCTATAATAATAATACCAAACACCTGGCCAGGAAGTGACAAGTACCAATGTTTAAGTCATTGGTTAGACCCGACCAGCGTTCGAACCCATGGGTTCAAATCCGACGATCTGCCAAAACGGGGGACGGACGCTCAACTCATTCGGCCATCCCGATACTCATGAAGGATGAGGGTGATGATGGTGATGATGATGATGAGGATGATGAGTATGATGAGGATGTTGAGGATGATGAGAATGAAGAGGATGATAAGAATGAGGATGAAGAGGATGATGATACATCACGAAGGAGGAGAGAAGGCAGGAGTTGGAATAAAAGCACTTTATTCACATGAAGATCAGTGCAGCAATGGTAATCAATCAGTAAGGATAAAAAATGTCAATAATGGATAAGTCAATAAATCAAGAGTCAATAATATCAATAAAGGATCAAAGTGAAAGGATGGTAGAAAGTCAATGGATAAATGAAAAGCATCAAAGTCATGTGGGAGGGAGGCGCCCCGAAGAGCCCTCCACCAAAACAGAGGAGAGGGCTTGAGGTACGCCCGAGGCGGCGATGCGAGGGACATAGGCATGGACCTCGTCCGAGGTCCAGGTGCCCTGTTCCATTATGTCCCCGAGGGGGACGCCGGCGCGTTGGCATGCCTGGGCCTCCCCCCGGCAGAGGCTGTGGAGGGTGTAGCCGTCGGGGGTGGGCACCCCGAGGCCTCTTAGGGCGCCTCCTAGGATGGTAGTCAGAGTCCGGGGGTCCAGAGGGCGGCCCGAGGGCAGTATGAAGGCGGGGTCGGCGGCGGAGGCCGGCACGAGGGCAACAGAGGCGGCCCAGGCTGCCACGGGGCAGAGGGGTCGGCCGGGGGAAGCAGGGATGAAGAGGGCCACCACCCCCGAGGGTAGCGCGATGGTGTTTGAGCTCCGGAGGGCAGGGGCGACGTCGGCATGGGTGATTGTGTGGGGGCCGCCCCACACGTCGGGGCTGGGAGAGAGGAGGCTGGACTGCCGTAGCATCCCGTAGTACCCGAGGAGCAGGGTGGCCCGAGGGACGACGCCCGAGGGGCCGGCGCGAGCGAGGTGGGCGGCCACAGCCACGAGGGAGGCCGGCATCAGGGGGGGGGCAGCCCGGGCGACGTGCCCGGAGGCCCTCACGCATGTGGCGCCCGAGGATCGGCAGCCGAACGGGAGGGCGAGGTAGATGTAGGTGGCCCCCTCAAAGGCGATGCCATATAGGGGGCAGGAGAGGGGTCGGCGCGGAGTTGGCGGTAGGCCCTTGATATGTCCGCCGGCCAGTTATAAGGGCCGAGGAAGGAGGGGGTGGAGGGTAGTATGCCAGAGTCCCAACGGGCGCGGGAGGGAGAGAGAGGGGGCGGGGGGTCCTCCTCCCTCGCCACGAATCAAACGCAATGCGAGCATTAGGACCAATGATGAGGATGATGATGATGATGAGAACAATGAGGAGGATGAGGATGATGATGCTGAGGAGGAGGAGGATGGAGAGGGGTGTGCTGGCAGAATGTGAGCTTTAAAGAGGGAGAGGAGTGGGAAGGAGAACTTTAAAGAACAAATCAATAATAATTAATATACGGTAGAGTCACAGGTTCCCTAAAACAATGGCATAGACGCCTTTTCCGCGCAGTATGTTCGGGGCATGCGCACAGGACGCGCTCAGTTTACAGACAAATCGCCCGCCGCGCCGCTAAACCCGGCGCCACGTGCCCGGCCTCACACCACCGACTTCCGGGGCGGTGACGGCGCATGCGCCTCGGACATCAGGCGGACGCGCTGGCGCCTAAAGGAGGCGGGTGGGTGGATTCAGGAACGGAGCGCTCTTCATTCAGGTCATGGCCCTCTCAAGTCTCAGACGAAACATTTTACAGTCAGCGGAGGCGAAGCAAGAACAGACAGCGCAGGTCCGAGATGAGACTGGTGATGTGTGGTGTTGTGGTGTTGGGGTACTGGGGTGTTGGGGTGTTGGAGTGTTGGGGTGTTGGGGTATTGGGGTTTTGGGATATTGGGGTGTTGGGGTGTTGGGGTGTTGGGGTATTGGGCTATTGGGGTATTGGGGTTTTGGGGTATTGGGGTCTTGCTGTGTTAGGGTATTGGGGTGTTGGTGTATTGGGGTGTTGGTGTATTGGGGTGTTGGGGTTTTGGTGTATTGGGGTGTTGGGGTATTGGGGTATTGGGATGTTGGGGTGTTGGGGTATGGGGGGTTGCGGTATTGGGGTATTGGGGTTTTGGGGTATTGTTTGTTGGGGTATTGTGGTGTTGGGTGTTGGAGTATTGGGGTGTTGGGGTATTAGGGTATTATCTGTTTGGAGTGTTGGGCGAATAACGGTATGAGGGTTGTCTGTCAGATTATCGGGGTGTGAGGGGGTTTATCTCTTCGAACTGCTACCGAGATGTGACAGTGCGCGCTCAAGATGCTTTTATAGTGCTGCCCCACTGGGAAACCACACCGCAGATACCATGATACAATTTGGCCAGTCAGTCACATTATGGTGGTATCAAACAAACCCGTCCTTGTTCTATAGAAGTAATTCTGTGTGTCAGGCTAGATCGTGACACATATCAATTTAGTAAATCATTACTTTCACTCTGCTGGGATTCGCACTCCCCACCTTCCGCACGGAAAGCCTGCGCCCTACTGATTCGGTCACCGTGTCCGGTCAGCAGATAGGTGTGTTGCGGTCGTGAGAGGTGCAATGTTATCAGGGGGTTGTTTGTTGGAGTGTTACGTCCTGGCAGCAGCTAAGGTCATATCAGGACAGGTACCAACTTGTGACATTGCACAATCACAATCATGGCAACTTTATAATGGTGCGCCTCTGGGCACCATGCCCTGATATCCCACTCAGTAACATTATCCTGACACTGAGCTAACCAGTCCTTGCCATATCATTTTAATGCCAAGCGCCAGACTAGGAAAGAACACCTATCAATTTTTAAATCGTTGGTTTGACTCGACTGGGAACCGAACTCCCGACCTTCCGCACGAGAGGCCTGAGGTCTACCGATTAACCCACCGTGACCCGTATCAGGGGGTAGAGGGGAGCGTGCGAGGATTACGAAGTGTGAGACAGTGCAGCGTGTGGGAGCGTCTGGAGTGTGAGGAAGTTTGGGCTAGCCATGATGTGCCTACAACGCCTCCATCTTCCCAGGGTGCAATTCCAGGACGCTGCAGCAGGAGCAACTCAAGTCCCTGGAGTTAGAGAGAGAGAGAGGGGGGGTTGGGGTTGGCAAGCAGGGTGGCTTGTTTGTTTGTTTGTTGTTGTTTTACGTCCTAGCACCATCTAAGGTTATATCAGGACGGGTACCGACTTGTGACAGTGCACACTCATGGCGACTTTATAGTGCTGCCCCACTGGAAGACCAGGCTGCCAGTGCCATGACCTGATATCCCACTCAGTCACATTATCCTGGCCCTGAGCCAACCAGTCCTTTCCCTATCCTAATAATGCCGAGTGCCAGGCTAGGAAGCGACAAGTCTCAATCTTTAAGTCATCGGTTTGACTCGACCATGGTTCGAACCCACTACCCCACGATCTACCAACACGGGAGACGGAAGCAAGGTGGTGAATGGGGGGAGGATTGGTTGGCTGGTTGTTTGAGCTTTACATCATGGCAACATTTAAGGTCAGATCAAGACGGGAACCGACTTGTGACAGTGTGCATGCATGGCGACTATATAATGCTGCCTCACTGGGAGACCAATCTGCCAGCACCATGACCTGATATCCCACTTAGTCACATTATCCTGACACTGAGCCAACTGATCCTAATACTGCCAACTGACTGGCTAGGAAGCGACAAGTATAAATTGTTATATCATTGGTTTGACTCGACAACAGTTTGAATCCGTGGGTTTTGAACCCGGGACACTGAGGATGAGGAGGATCAAGAGGATGATGAGGATGATGGATGATGATGACGACTTCTATTAATTAAGGGCGGCTAACAGGTCCAATGCCTATTATAATTGTATCCTATTGAATGAATACGGGAGATGGATCCCCAACTCATTGGGCCATCCCGTCTGGTCAGTGGGGGGGGGGGGGGGAGGAAGTAACTTGTTCCGTCAAGTGATACCAGAACGAGGCCCCATTACTGCCGGGCCTTGTTGGATTCATGACGAGCAGTGGCCGGGAAACAGTGGGAGATCTCCCGATCTCTTGTCGCAATACCTACTATCTCTTAGGTTCGGATTTATGTTATGTAACCTTACTATATGTACCTTAAGCTAAGATTCCATATACATGGTATGCGGCATGCAAATGTGAATGTGACATTGCTACCCATGCGACATAGATACCCATGACATTGTCGGGGTGTTTTGCTCCAAATTTGTGAAGGAAAGTCAAAGTTCTTGTTGTTTCCTATGGCAAACACAGCAGCATTCGCATTCACATTCGCGTCGATCGGTCCTCATAGCGATCCACTTGCCGCATTTGCATTTGCATTTGCGTTCGCATTCACATTCGCATTCGGACATATGGAAGCAGCATTGTGTATTTACATACTTTCACAATGTTGTGCTGCAGTCACATTCACATTCGCATACCACATATATATGGAATCTTAGCTTTATTCTATATACATTTTTGTGTAAATAAATCCTGAATTGAAAGAAAAATGGTTGGAAGACCAGTTCTTCGTATTGACAAAAAGCTTATTCAGCAGAATAAACATATTTAACACAAATAAAAACATAGGTAACATAGGTAACAGGAGACAACCCTTAATGTGACTGCCATCGCTCTTAGGTGTGGGCCGGATCAACTAATCTCCGGAACGGATGAAACAAAACGGAACACACCAAACAAAGATATTACTCTTCGGCACTAGAACCTAGAATTTCTACATCCCATTACTCTCTTGCCTATATATCCACATGTATAACATAAAAACGGAAGGAGTGGCACTATTTTGTTTTCATCACCTATATCATCGGTTACATCTAATACAAAACTGGGATATGCAAATGCCAGAAGAACAGTGGCTTTAATATCGTCATTTACATCTTGTAAGATAAGTAAGATCAGCAAGCGCCAGGTCATCTGTGCTTCTGCTATCACCATTTATATTGTGTGCGGAATTAGGTCAAAGGACACCTTATGGAATATATAATAGTGTGTTATTCTACTTACATATAATATATAATATGTATAATATAAAGATGAAACACCGGTATAATGCACCCTAATTTAACGTAAATTTTGATACAGCGCAAATTGTTCACTGAACCCAGAATTCCTTAATTCAAAGGCAAGACAGTGAACTGAATCCTAATTTAGCGCGGCTCCACTGTTTATGCGATGGTGCCAGAGTCTCATCAAGAGAGTACTTTGTCGTTTCGTCACATTGATATTAACTCACAACATTAGATGCGTTTAACAAAAGATAATTACTTAGTTAGAGAAACCAGGTAACAAATAAACAAAAGTTTATCTGGCCGAGGGGAGGCGGCATCAATGTACTCCACTTTGGGATGAGGGCCTCGACCAATAGTATATTTGGTCAGTTTATGATGGGAGATGGGTATGCAGGTATTGCAGGTATTGCAGATATTGCAACACCTCAGGGAGTTTGACACCCTTGCCTTGCAGAGTTGTAAACCACTGCCTTGTGGTACAGGTTCTTGACAGAACTCCCAACATCTCCCGACCAGCCACTGCAGGGACAAATAGTTTTGCACCTTTCTGAATGAAATCAGTCTTTGTCGCATCGCGACCAACAGCATGATGATGATGATTATGATGGACATATTATTACATATTGTTGAGAAAGCAGGGGACATTTCAATTGCGTACAATTGTTCTTCTCCATTGAGTGGCTAGTAGGTATTGCATGCAAGTGTTGGGTATTAATTAAAATACTTTGGAGTGTTACTCCTCTGTAACATTGTAAATGCGTTGTGGTTTTACTCCTTTGTAACATTGATTCGATGGAATGTGAAATATGCAGCAATCTTTGCACACAATTTTGGAATAGCAAAATAAGAGAGGGAAATTGAATTAAAAACCCAGCCAATAGTGGCGGGAAGAAGCATGACTGTGACTGAGTAGGATCTCGAGCCATGGTGATTGCGACACAATAACTTTGCTATGATACAGGTCTGTATTTGGCCAATGAATAAACTTATGTGAAACTAGGACAATATTTTCCTGTTAAATGGCATATTGTTGCGTGACAGTGCTTGTGAACTGAACTGTTGACGTCCCCCGGTCCGATATATATATGCGTCTTCTGGTACTCTGACATTTAAAACAAAGCCCAACGTGTAGATGCACACAATATGCGCTATCGCTGCGCCGCCGGAAGTTAGGGCACCTCACTTCCGGTTTAGAGAAACCCACCTGCGCACCATTGACCTAGATGGGGGACCTCCTTCTTGCCCGTGTCCGAATTATTTGACATATCCAAACCCGATTGCACTCTATCCCAAGATAGCATATTAAAAGGGACAAGGGCAGTCCTACAAAGCTCGTCGAGCCTTGATGCTTATCGGAAAGAGTAGGCAATGTGGCGGCAGTGGGTTTCCTCCAAAGAAATATGTCAGAATAACCATATGATTGAATGACCAATAGCCGATGATTCAAATCAATGTGCTCTAGAGACGTCGTTAAATAAAACGAGGTTTACTTTACTTTTAACAAACCTCTTTGCTGACAATTGTAGTGATATGTGGATCCTCAATGAAGATCTCAATATAAAGGCTGGGTGGGTGGGTAAATGCTCTGTCTGCAAAGGAGCATTGCCGAGAAGTTCTTATTAGTGCCGAGCCGTATCAAGCAGTCCCGCTTTCTCCGAATCAGGGCTGAGTTGTCGTGACCTATTCCAACTAGACCAGACCAGTCCCAACGAAGCAGGCCTGAGGTTTCGTGGCCTATTCCAACTGGAACAGACCAGTTCCAATCTTGTTTGCAACATTGTTGGTAATATATTGCTGTTGCATAGGCATGTGGGCTGATATATCGGTTCTCCACTCAATCAGTGTATTTGTACACACGATACACCACACACACACACACCACACCCCGACCATCCACAGACCGCACACAAACCAAGCACCACATGCCACACACACCAGACGGACACAATCCCATATTGCCCAGTTCTGACCTGACCTGACCTATTATGGGATTGGTGCTTATTCGGTTACTTCCGCTCCAATCTCTTGCGCAAACAGTGCGCATGCGCGCGGGTCGGCCCGCCGGAACAATGGGCCGGGGAGGACTTGTACGCTCAGTGTGGCCGTAATGAGCCCCCGTGTCGTCTGCAAGGTGAGCCAATTCGCAGGTGGTCAGAGATAATTCCAGCCGGCCACGGTGGATGGGTGGGGGCGGGGGAAGGGAAGGGGAGGATGGGGGTGCGGAAGGGGGTGGGGGTGGCGGAAGGGGGATGGGGGGTGGCGGAAGGGGGATGGGGGTGGCGGGAAGGGGGAGGGAGTGCGGAGGGGAAAGGGAGTGGGGAGGGGAAGGGAGGGGAGGCGGGGAACGGGGAGGGAGGGGAGGGATAGGTAGAGGGGAAAGGTGAAAGCTGGGAGGGATGAGGAGGAGGAGGGGAAGAGGGGGTGCGGTAACGGGGAAGGGAGGGAGGAACGGAAGTAGGAGGGGGAGGGGAGAGTGGGAGAGAAGAGGGGAGGGTGGAGTGGATGGAGAGGGAGGTAGGAGGGGAGGAGCCAGGAAGAGGAGCCGGTGAAGGGGGAAGGGAGAGGGAAGACGGGAGAGGCGAGAGGGACATGGGAGAGGGGGAGGCGAGGGTATTAGCAGGGGTGGTAGATGGAGGGGCAGGGGGCGGAAGGAGGGGGAGGTGGAAGCGTTGGATATTATTACGAGGGTGGATGGGGCTGCTGGAAGACTACTGAAGGGTCTACTCTATAGTGCCTTCTCGGAAAGTAGAACATAGCTCACTGTGAGGCTAGTTGGTGATTGGGTTCAGTGGGTTGAATGGGTGAGTGGGTGAGTTGGTAAGTGGGTGAGTGGATGAGTACGTGATGGATTGAGGGGTTGAATGGGTGAGTTGGTGAGTCTGTGAAGACTTGGCGATGGGGTGGTGAGTTGCCTAGTTGGTGGAATGACGGAAGGGTGGAATGGTGGAATGGCGGATTGATGGATTGATGGACTGGTGGATTGGTGGAGTGGAGGTGGGTGGATGGGCTGACGAGTTGGTAGGCTATGACTCGCTGCTTGGTGGACTTGGCGCGGAGGGAGGCGGGCGGGATGTGATCCTATTAAGCTTTACTTGGTACAGGTGGGTCGGGGGATTTAGGTAATCGCATTAAGCATTACGTGGAGGGGGCGGGGGTTGGAGGGACAGGGTAAGTAAACAAAGGAATTATGTAGCCACAATAATGAAAATAGGCAAATCACTTCCCTATGATGTTTTCATTTCTTTGTGGTATTGTCTGTTTATAGTTGGGGTCCTACTTTAGAATTTGGAGACAATCACTGTTTCCCGGAATCCACCAGGGGCGTACTGTAGATTATGCATTAGCTTTAAGTCCTGGCAACATATCAAGATGGGTACCGACTTATTACAGGGCACACTCATTGCGACTTTATAGTACTATAAGGAGGAAGGAGGAGGGCGGAGGGACGGCGGGAGTGGGGCGAGGGATGAGGGAAAATGGAGGACAGAGGAGGGAAGGGTGAAGGGATGAGTAGGATGTTAAGCGGAGGAGGGAGGAGGTAGGAGGTAGGTGGGAGGAAGAAGGAGTGAGAAGGGAGAAGGAAAAAAGGAGGAGGGAGGAGGGAGATCGGAGGAGGGAGGAGAGAGGGGAATGGAGGATGGAGGAGGGCGGCTGGAGGAGGGAAGATGGAGAGGAGGGGAGGGAGGAGAGGAAAGAGGAAGGAGGGTGAAGGGAGGAAGGGAGAAGGGAGAGGGAGAGGGAGGAGAGGAGAGAGGATGGAGTAGGGGGTGGGCAGGAGGGAGGGAGGAGGGATGGGAGGAGGGAGGGAGGGGTGGGAGGGAGGTGCGAGGGAGTTGGGATGAGGAAGGAGGGAGGAGGGAGGGAGGAGGGGAGGGAGGAGGGAGGGGGAGGAGGGGGGAGGAGGGGGGAGGAGGGAGGGAGGAGGGGAAGGGGGAGGAGGAAGGAGGGATGAGGAAGGAGGAAGGAGGGAGGAGGGAGGAGGGAAGAGGGAAGAGGGAAGAGGGAAGAGGGAAGAGGGAGGAGGGAGGAGGGAGGTGTGAGGAGGGAGGTGGGAGGGAGTAGGAGGGAGAAGGGAGTAGGGATGAGGGTGAGGGAGTAGGGAAGAGCCGGTGGGGGGGGGGAGGTAGGAGGGAAGAGGGGGAGGGAGGGGGGACCCGATCGGTGGGTGTGATGCCAATAATGCAGAGATGGAGATGGGGAGGATGAGCAGAAGGTGAACAGCCGACAATGCGTCATGAAATTCATCAACTGCAATGGCATTCAATGTGCTGGGGGATGTGTTGCACAAATGGCTCAAACCTATTCTGAATGCATCACCACACTTACCCAACTCTGCTTATTATCAGCAGTGAGGGGCACTAGCAAAATCCACCCTATAATATCACTTCAAGGTATTTACGGATCTATATAATTTTATCCTGGGTTCATTCCCAGCGTTTGGAATTTAACTGTAAGGCATTTTCCTTTGCATCAAAACCCAGCACAAGGAGGTCGGCGATCACTAATGCAACGTTGTGTTTATCATACCAGTCCCCCTTATCTAAATTAGATATTGTAATGGCCCACGGCCCTCCGACTCTCTCACTCACACGGAAGAACACCAAGATTCAATCAAGTGTACGCTTCACCCTTGGTTTATTGAACCATCTGCTCTTCACGGCGTCAGTAGTTGTCTGACCCGCCCCCTGACTCGCCAGATCCCACATCGACTCTATAGGTGTGTGTGGGGGGGGGGGGGTCAACCACACGCAGTAGAGGTCAGCCCGGCTAGGGTCTGACCGGTGGTGACCCATGCCGCCATCTAGCGCAGTGCAATGGTACTGCGCTGATGGCGTCGTAGTCTCCGCTGCTACCGCGTGATAGTAGAGCTCATGTTCAGACTACTACAATATTATTAGCAAATCAGCTTTGAGATGCCCGCAGTAGGTATATTAACACTGAAATACCGCTACATTTGTTGATCACACAGGATACATTTCAATCAATCGACCGCAGTCCATTACTCCCTGGTAATGCCAAGTGCCAGGCTAAGTAGCAATAGTGTAGGTATTTGCTTTGACTCATTTGATATTCAAACCGAGGGCTAGAACTCCCCGAGAGAGAGAGAGAGAGTGTGTGTCTGTGTGTGTGGGGGGGGGGGGGGATGCTGGTCCCATTTCCGGTACGTTCAGTTGAAAACCTACCCATTTAAGCAGTACTTTAGCGGTCATTTGCCGCAATGGGTCTAGACGCTGTGCCGGCATGGCGGGGTGGTCGGCCCGGGGTTTCGCTGCACACACACGGTGCTGACATATGTAGTGGTGTCGAGTGTTCACCTACCCCACTGTGTGCCTCCCACCTCATTCGCCCTCCACTGAGGCTGAGCCACCATTCATCCACAATTCACCACACAATTCCTTACAACCGACCTGCTGTTCTCACCAGAACTGGCCTTAGTGGAAATCCGGTATGCTATTCCCTTGCATGGATGCTTTCAGTGGAACAGATCAGGCAGTCAATTAACCAGCAGGTGTTGAGAGTGTCTGAAGGATGGTGGTGTTGATGGCACACTAGATACAAGATTCACCCCATACTTGCAGTACAGGGGTGAAAACCAGCCTTATATAAAAATGGTCGAAAAATCGAGCTAATGAATTGAGTCTTTATGAGAGCCTAATTTCACAATCTAAGAAGCAACATTTATTATTTGCATATGTCTTCATGTTTACATGCTACTCTTGAGTTGGAAAATATAATAAAACATATACCCTAATGCAATTTAAAAGTGAAATCGATGGCGTTCTCTGGCCGCCATCTTGCCTTTTTGCATTGTCTCCCATTTCACCAACTCTGTGCTGATATAGGTAACCATTTGACACTGGTGCCAAGCATTCTACGTGTTGTTCCATACTAATGCTATTTTCACCCATATTTATACTACATTTTCGTTCACCCATGTACTACAAGTATCGGGTGAATCTTTTATCTAATGGCACACATGAATGCCGAGTGTATTCATTCTCTGCTCACCACCATCGGTACCTTAGTTAGTGATAGACACCCCGGTACCCCCATCCGGCTCCCGGGCCCCACCCCCCCGCCCCCCGGCTCCCGGCCCCGTCCCGCCGTCAGCCGGAACCGGGGGCTTGAATGACTTATAGATCTTAGACATTAATCCTGGGCCGGAATTGCTTCCCCGTGGAGCTATTCCCGCCGGCGCGATTAGAACTAACAACCACAAAAGTCTTCATGTGAAATTCATGTCAGTGCTTTCATCAATTACCGGTGCCGGTGCATTGTCTTTGGTGGCGTGTGTTTAAGTGCACGCGATCTATAGAGTATGCGTGTGTTTGGCTGATAAGGCAAGAGCCAGGTCGGGGAGGAAACGGGTGGGGAAGGCGGTGGGTGGGGTTGGGTAGGGAGGAGGTGGAGGGGGCAGATGAGGCGGATTGGGGTGGGCGAGGAATGGAGGAGGGAAGGGGGGCAGGGGTGGAGAGGAATGGGGAGGGACTGGGGAAGGGTGGAGAAGGAGGGAAGGGTGGAGAAGGAGAGAGGGGGAGGGACGGGGAGGGAGCGGGCGGGAGGGAGGGGGAAGGATGGGGATGGATTAGGGAGGGGGAATGATAGGAAAGGAGGGATGAGGAGGGGGAGGGCGGGATGGGATGAAGGGGGGAGGGGGGAGGGAGGAAGGGAAGGGGGCAGAGTGGAAGGAAGGAGAAGGAGGCGAAATGACTGGGAATGAGGGGAAGGAAGAGAAGGAAGGTGTATGAGGAGGGAGGAGTGGGCAGGAGGGAGAAGGATGGGGAAGGAGTGGGACGGAAGGGAAAGGAGGGAGAGGAGTGGGAAGGAGGCGGGTGGGGGTGGGAGGGGACGGAGGAGCATGGCGCGGGAGCGAGAGGTAAGGAAAGAGAGCAACGGGGAGGGAAGGAGGAAGACCAGGAGGGGAGGGATGGTCTGGGAGGCGGTCGGGGGATGGGGACTGGGGTCGGGGGACGGGGACTGGGATTGGGGGACGGGGGATGGGGAGGGACGGGGATGGGGGGGGGGGTGAATGGGGTAGTCTGGCAAGAAGCATCTTTGGCAGATCAGCCGAGCACAGATAGCGAGTACTTAGCAACATTTAGAAAAAGCAGCGGTCTTAGTGACTCCTCCGGTCCCCACATCCCCTCGCCACTCACACCCCCATGCACACCCACACCCGCCCACACTGAGCATGCACCACCAGCGGGGGCACAACTAAGCAGGTTCCCAACTTAATCCCGGCCTTTTTTATTAGCATACATAACAGTTCAGAAAAACTGTCTTAAGTGGACACATCTCAAGCCAGACCAATGCTTGGCCTCATTATGAAGGGGCACATTGCATCCAACCCTCGACTAGAGGACGGACCTATTGATTGATGATTGATGAAGGGGCTATGAAATGAAACAGGCAGTTTAGTTTGTACTGGCAGAGATTTCCAGCACGTGCCACTGAGTCTCTGTCAATTCGTTACTCACTGTGCATGGGTTCTTATGCGGCATAAGTGTAGTGGCCTAAATATAGCTGTTCCAAGACTGCCACACTTCATTGTGGTTTACACAAGTCTGGCAGTTTGTCCTGTATACTGCTCACCAGGGTGAGTGAGCAGCTCATTCCAGGATCAGTGTCCTTTCGTCCACCAAGCTGCCCTGCCCGGTCATACTCTTTGACTAATCGCTGCAGGTTTTTGAAGCAAACACAATCTACGACATACACTTTCACTCAATGGGAATTAATTTTTGTTTACATGAGTTGCTGATTCAACTGTTGCTTGATATATCCGAGTACTATCGAACAACCATAGATTTTTAAATCCTTATTTTGAGGTGGTTGAATTTGAATCCCACAAAGTGTATCCCACAAACTGCCACAGGGGAATCGGGCGCGGTGGCCTAATCGGTAGAGCACGGGCCTCGAGTGCGGAAATCGGGAGTTCGGTTTCCCGTCGAGTCAAACCAATGACTTTAATATTGATACTTCTCGCTTCCTACCTAGGCACCGGGGATTATTAGCATAGGGCAAGGACTGGTTTGCTGAGTGTCAGGATAATGTGACTGAGTGGGCTTTCAGGGCATGGTGCCGGCAGCCTGATTTCCCAGTGGTGCAGCACTATAAAGTCACCTTTGAGTCGGTACCCCCCTGATATGACCTTAGATGTTGCTAGAATGTAAAACAACAACAACTAACTAGCCACAGGGGATATAATAGTCTGTAGGTGGCAGGGACACATCCACACTCTATTTCTGCCAGGCAGCTACAGCAGGTCGCATCTTAGGACATGGCTCAGGAAGCAGCTGACAGTAATCCTGAAAAGATTGATTGATTGAATGGTGGTTGCTTTACGCCTGTCGGCAGCATAGGCCATATTCACGGCGAGAAATGTTTGTTTTTTGTTCAAACCATCGCTTTTACATGTAAAAGCAGACAATCAATTATGTGCCAATAGACACTCATTAAATTAGAAAGCTCACAATCATATATTTGTGGTCAAGGGAAACAAATTCCCATAGAAAAAGAAAAGTTTTATTAATAATTGATAGAATCTATTTAGTAAACTATATGAGGTGGTACAGTCCAGCTGCCCTCAAAAAGGCTAAAATGTTTTCCTGTTTTACCTTAGTAAAAAGGTCATGCATACTGTCTGCAGTGTAGAACTGTTGGCGCAGGGCCAACAAATCAACGCAACTTAGTAAAATGTGTTTGAGTGTCAGCGGGGACTGACACCCAATACATTCAGGGGGAGGTTCCCCCTTGAGCAGAAAAGCATGTGTAAGCCACGAGTGGCCAATACGGCAGCGGCTAAGGACCACTTGGTCCCGCCGACCTCCCGCATGAGTCTGTGGTGGCTTTCCCACAGATGGTTCAATTTCTTTAAGTTTATTAATGTTTTCATCCCACTCATGTTGCCATTTGGATTTTATGTGGGTGGCTATTAGTGGTTTCAGATCAGAGTGAGGGATCAGACACGGTTCAAGATCACAGTTCAGGGCCTTCTTCGCAGCCCGATCAGCTCATTCGTTTCCTTGTATGCCGGCATGGCCAGGCACCCAGCACAGGTTGATGTCATACCCATCCATTGTCAGTTGGTTCATTTTATAAATGACCGTTGTTAGAATAGGGTGATTTGTTTTCAGTCCAGCAACAGCCAGGAGGCAAGAGAACGAATCAGTGTATATAACATAGTTAGTGTGGTTGGATACCTCGATACACTCCAACGCGAGAAGGAGTGCTCGTGCTTCTGCAGTAAAAATCAAGCTCTGATCGGGCAAATGTACACCAAATTTTTCCCGTCTTTCAAACCATCAGTGTGTATGGAGAGGTGGTCTGTAAACTGGCCTTGAATCTCTGCATGCAGCCCTTGGTACTCGAGTGGATGTGTCCCAGACTTCCTCAGTTCCGTGAGTCGGAGGATAACCAATGGCTTTCTCAATGACCAAAGGGGATGTTTTGGGACTTTGGCATCCTCCAACACGTCCAAATCCATGCCCAAGGCCTCCAAATGAGGTTTCATTCGGAGCCTCAGTGGCCGGATGTAATTCGGCCTGGCTTCATACCTGGATTTGTCATGTTGCTCGAATAGACAACTGTGTGCAGGATTCAATGCATTAGTTTTTATCTTGACTACATATTGCATGGCCAGTTTGATTCTCCTGTTGTTAAGTGATGGTTCATTGGCTTCGACGTAAAGGCTCTGCAGGCACAGTCCATGGTGGTGGATCGTGTCTAGCAGCCCAATATATGATTTCCTTGCGGAACCGTATACTATGCTGCCATAATCCACTCATGACCGAACCAAGGTTCTGTACACGGAGAGTAGAACATCTCTATCCACTCCCCATTCTGAGCTGGACAGCACCCTCAGAATATCCAGCGCTTTCAGGCATCTTGTTTTCAGGTACTTTATATGTGGCACAAAAGACAGTTTTGCGTCGAGAATGAGGCCCATAAATTTGGTTTTCTCAACGACTTTAATGGGATCCCCATCCAGGGTCTACTCCGGTTCCGCATGCATTCTATGCAGCAGGCAGAAATGCATGCAGACTGTTTTGGTCTTGGAAAATTTGAAACCGTTCAGAACTGACCATCGATGGATCCCATTTATGCTTGGTTGTAGTTGTCTCTCTATGACATTCATATTAGCACCGCTGTAATATAAAACAAAGTCGTCCATGAAAAGAATACAAGAGACCCCCCGCTTTACAGCAGCAATACCATTGACCTTGACCCCGAAAAGGGTCATGGCCAGTATGCTGCCTTGAGGTACTCTCCTAGTTCCTGTGAGTGTAGGCTGGAATAGGTAGTCTTGACACCGACGCGGAAATGCCTGAAGGCTAGAAACTTCCTGATGAAAATTGGCAAGTGGCCACGAAGGCCAATTGCATGAAGATCCTCCATGATGCCATGCTGCCAGGTTGTGTCATAGCCTTTTTCGAGGTTGAAAAAGAGAGCCACAACGTGCTCCTTCTTAAGGAAAGCATCTCTTATGAAGGTATCCATGCGCACCAAATGATCGAGGGTGGTGCGGCCCCGTCTGAAGCCACATTGAATGTTGGACAGGTGGTGTCCTGGCTCCAGTAGCCAGACGAGGCGGTTGTTTACCATGCGCTCCATGGTTTTACAGATGCAGCTTGTGAGGGCTATACGATAGTTGTGGACTTCACTCTGGTCTTTACCAGGTTTGGGAATCGGTATTACTGTCGCCTCCCGCCAAGAGGCGGTGACGACACCCGACTCCCAGATGTTGTTGAAGAGTTGAAGCAAAAGTCTCAGTGCATGTTCAGGGAGATGTTTCAAAAATGTATAATGTATTCCATCAGGTCCAACTGCTGTGTCATGCGAGCTTTCCAAAGAACATCTCAACTCACCCATACTGAATGGGGAGTTGTAGTGCTCCTCGCCATCAGAAGAAAAGTCCGAGAGCTTTTGCTCTTGGCGTTCCTTGAAAGCCTGGGAGACAGTGTGCCAAAGACAAGTTTCCAGCAAAGGTGCGAGCCAATTCTTCACTTATTTCGTCGAGTGATGTGAGAATGGTGCCATTGTGTTTCAAGTGCTGGACTACAGAAGAATCACCTCCCCTTCGTTTGATTTTCCTGATCATTGTCCATACTTTGCCCAACGGCGTGTGCATGGTGAGGCTAGAAACAAACTGTCTCCAACATTGCCTCCGCGCTTCTTTGATTGTTCTGCGAGCGCGAGTGCGCAGAATTCTAAAGAGCGCCAGATTTTCAGCAGTCGGTCTCCTGTGGAATTTCCGCTGAGCTTTCTTTCGTTCCTTAATAGCCCTCCTAGAGCCGTCATCTAACCATGGAGGCATCAAACGCTTGGGAGTTGCCGAGGTCTTCGGAATCCTGAAAAGAACTATGTCGCCATTACATGGTCCTAAACGCAGAAGCAACATGTGTAAAGACTATGAGTGCAAAGAGGCAGCCAGTAGGAGCTGGGACGGGGGAGGAGAGAGGAGTAAGGAGGAAGGAGGAAGGAGGGAGGAGGAAGTGGGAGGAGGGAGGAGGAAGGAGGAAGGAGGAAGGAGGAAGTGGGAGGAGGGAGGAGGGAAGAGGGGGAAGAGAGGGAGGAGGGAGGGGGGAAAGGGAGGGGAGGAGGGGGGGGAGGAAGGAGGGGGGGGGGGGGGAGGGGGGGGGGGACTGGAGGAAGGAGGAGGGAGGGTTCGAGTAATGGGACGAGGAGGGAGAAGGGAGGAGGAGTGCTTCTGGCGCCGGCGGCGGGCGGGTGGGGCGGGGGGAGGTCCCGCAGGGACGGAAGGGCCGGCCTGGGTGGGCTGGTGGTGGGTAGGCTTGAGGCGGGGCAGGTGACCGCGATGCCGCTGCGCCGGAGGGACTCTGTACGCTTGCGTATTGCGTGTATTTCTGCCCGGCTTTAGGTCGTCCTGCCTGCTGTCCTTCTTGCTTATGGACGTCCATCGCTTTCTAACCACTTTTTGTGCTACCTTCTTCATTGTCTTTCTGCCTCCGTCCGGGTCGGGCGTCGTTTTGTGCCCTCGTCTTGCCTCTTTCTTGTCTCCTATCGTGCCATCTTGTCGTGCGCTGCGTTACGCGTGGCTTCTGATCCTTTCGTTTGCTTTCGTCTTTACTGTTCATTTCTTCCTGTTCTTTTCAGTCTTGAGTATTGTCGCGTCTTGCTATTTTTCTTGTCTTCTTAATGACTTTCTTCCTGTAGGGTGCAACCGATCACCTGCCAGAACACGAAAGCCGGCCCACAATACACTTCCCCTCCCACGGCACACCCCCACCCCGCGAAGCTCCACTGGTAATAATAGTAATGAATGGCATAATCAAATAAACTGAATATAAATACCGATATTACGATAACCCATTTGGGTCCCATTATGATATCACATGTCACCTACAATAAGCCAAAGAGTCCATGAATTAGTGTTATACTATGGTGACGAATGGCTTCATTGCAATGAATATAGAGTTACTTCCAATTCCGATGCCTGGTTAATTGCAATTTACTAGTAAGTCAAAGATGTTATGGTTATATCAGGCATATTACTGTATCGTCGATGTGGCTATTAAGCACATGGAGATTACTCTGCTTTGTATGCTGATTTCCTTAAAACGTAGTTTTAACCCTCCGGATAGGACTGCCTGTGCTGGAGATGGTAGCTATTGATTAACTTTGTTGCTTTCAACTACTATGTTTTCCACTACACCAGATGCTGTTCAAAGCAGTCGCCAGGGCCAGCCTTAGAGCGCAGCCGTTTTGCTCAAATTAATCGCGGAAATTGCTTTTTGAAGAAGATCACAATCTGCAGGACTTTTGAGCCAATGGAAATAATAATTTGACACCACAATATCTAAGAAGGCAAGGTATTCCCAAGACAACTTACCAGTGGAAAATTCCCATGTGCTATCCTTAGAGGTCATGACTTTCCTAAGCTATTTGCTCGGAAGACCTACCATGGTGATGCAAATATAGACCTAGTCATATAACGTTTGTTTGGTGTCATTGTTTTACCTGCTAGAAACATCTCAGGTCATACCAGGACGCTCCTGGGTAATTACAGTGCTGCCCCATTGGGATACCAGGCAGCTGGCACCATGACCCGATTTCCCACTCAGTCATATTATCCTCGATACAATGCTAACGAGTCCTTGCCCTAACCTAGTTATGCCAAGTGCCAAGCTAGGTAACCACAAGTATCAATTTGGAAGTCATTGGTTTGATTCGACCCGGAATTGAAGTCCCGACCTTCCGCGCGGGAGGGCTGCGCTCTACCGACTCAGCTACCACGCCGGGTCATTTAAAGTAGATGAGTCATATATATATGGTGTCAGTAACAACATTGCCTCGGGTAATCAGAACATGAATGCGCAGGCTAGGGCTATTGTTGGCTAAATTCTTAACCGGCTGTTACTGCTAAACTTATAATACCTGCCTGTTTAGTCTACTTAAATATAATACATGTATTATAAACATTATGGCTAAAATCTGTATTACCTCTATTAGCTCTAACCACCTAATACCTCTGTTCTATTAAAACAATAATAAATGTACTGTAAATTGTAGGTTAAACCTCTATTACTCTAAACTTCTAATCCTTCGCTTCATTTAAATGCACTTATAACACACTAGGTGTTTCGGCTAGATACTATGCTTTAAATCTGGTTACTTATAAATGTTTTGTTATATACAATACAAAAAACATATTTCAGTATGACTACTACATTAAACCTGTAATACTTCAAAACATATAATTCTTTGCTTCATTTAAATGCAGTTGTGAGACTATAGTAGCCCGTAATGAGCCCCATTACCACACATTGGTGGTGGCAACTATGCGGACACCTGTTGGTGAAGCTGACCCCTGTTTGTCAAGAAGTAGCAACATATGGAAGATTGCCAGTAGGAACACTCCCTTATGGGGCTGTCACACTACGACGTAACGACGTCAACGTAGGGAGAACGTGAAGAACGTTGAACTTCTCGGCGTAGTATGCGAATTTGGGCACAAGTTGAACGTGGATGCAGCGTAGTGGACGAGAACGTAACGTTGGTAAAGCGTAGTGATACCGTCAGTCACGAGAGAGGACAACGTCACTACACTCACGGAACGTTATGAACGTTATTCCATCGCCAGAAGAACGTTACATGACGTTAGCTATGTAATGAGACGTTGAACGTACGTTGAATGCACGTTCTCCTGACGTTCTCCTGACGTTCTCCTGACGTTCTCCTGACGTTCCCATTAAGCCTCGTAGGCTTTTGCACTTGGTTTAATGTGGGTCAACGTAGTGGAACGTAGTGGAACGTAGTTGAACGTAGTGAGCAGCGTTGAAATAACGTCCATTTAACGTCATTGACGTTCACTGAACGTGAACAGAACGTACGGCGAACGTAAACCCTTACGTTCGACCTACGTCGAAAGTTTTGAACATGTCCAAAACCTTGACGCAACTCGACGTAACACGACGTAATGTGACGTAGCTCGACGTCATTCTAACGTCATTTTGACGTCATCATGACGTAACCCAACGTCATGACGAAAAATGCCCACGTTAGGCTCACGTTGGCTCGTTACGTCGTAGTGTGACAGGGGTATTAGGTGGACCATACCACCTATTGCTAGCAGCCACACCCCCCCCCCCCCCACGAACCTGAGGTAGGTTATGCACTACCCGGCCGGGCACTAACACTAACAGGTCATTCCTATTCTCACCTTGGTGGAATGAACCAGGGCCAACGTTCAGAGTTTGTCTGGGAGGTGCCTCGGAGATGGCCGTGACGTCATGCTAGTCTGAACTGCAAAGGCAGTTTGTTGTCTCGAAAATGGCCGCCCCCAAAGCCTCACTGTGATTGTCTGAAACCACTGAATATGGCGGCCATTTTTGAGACGCTTTTCATCTCCAGTCTGAAAAGGAAGGCGTCTCCGAGAAGTCGCCGAGAGGCACCCTGAACGCAAATAGGTAAAAAAGCATCATGGCAACGTCTCCGCGGCGCCTCCGAGACGCACCCTGAATGCAGCCCAGGGAGTGCCCTGGGGTTTCAAGCAATCTCAGTGTTATTCCTTTATTCCTCAATCAGAGTAGGATGCGGTCCATCACAATACACGTTATACTCAGACTAAGCACTGTGCCTTAAACGGATGGTACTTTCAAACTTTGATTGAATACATGTATTCATAGTTCAAAAAACCCCTTTTGCTATGACTAGACACAATGCCTTGAACAAACAATACGCCCTTCTATGAGTGGGTGGGTGGATGGGAGGGCGGTGTGGTGTCATTTAGTTACCCTGGGATAAACGCTAACAACTAGGTGTGGCGCTGTCTTTTCATTATAAATACAGGAGAGGAGGATGCTTCCGCACAGCTGCTCATAGGCACAGAGCTTGCCTTGTGTTATTAGGAAGTGCTTCACTAATTGTTATTGTGCTCGCTGATTAATTACCCACACGTGGCTTTCTTTTGTTGAGCTGTAGCTGCCTTCCCGTTTCCGTCATTGCCTGTTCTGCATAATTCTAATGGGAGGTGCACTGACATCCGCAGGTGGAACTCCACATGTACAGTTAGGCGTGGGTAGGTTAGGTTGATTGCATCAGGGAGCCTAGATGGACTAATGGTTAGGATGTTAGCCCCGGAATGGCAGAACTGTCGGTTCGAAGCCTGCTCTAGGTGTCATGTTTCTCTTCGTTGGAAAAAAAAACACAGCCTTTGTTTGTTGTTGTTTTACGTCCTAGCAACATCTAAGGTCATATCAGGACGGTACCGACTTGTGACACTGCGCACTCATGGCGACATTATAGTGTTGCCCAACTGGGTGACCAGGCTGCCAGGACCAGGATCTGATATCCCACTCAGTCATATTAGCCTGACGCTGAGCCAACCAGTCCTTGCCCTATCCTAATAATGCCGAGCACCTGACTAGGAAGCGGCAAGTATACATTTGTAAGTCATTGGTTTGACTCGACCAGGGTACGAACCCACAAATCCATGCGTTTGAATCCCCCTTGAAGCCGATGGCATTGCATTGCATTAATGCATTGCTCAGTATACTGGATAGGATAAATGATGTATAGATTTGAAATAACTTTGAGTAAGTGGCAAATGTATATAGACATAAATGATTACAAAGAAAATAGTCAGAGTGGTGTGATAACTTATTGTGCCTGCACAATACATTTATCATAGGGATCAGTTTTGGGGAGGGAGGATTTTGATTGATTGATGGCTGATGCTTTAACGTCGCGTCGGAAGAAACGGTTATCTTCAGGGCTAACAGTTGGTGGTATTCCTCCTGTAGGAGAAAGATTATTATCCTATACTCACAGCTGATGAGCCCAACCTTATATCTATATATGTATTTATCAAATAGGTGGTGAAATCAAAAGACCAGATCTTTAAGTTATAACTAGCTGAGATGGCCGAATGCGTTGAGTGTCCGCCTCCCGTTTTGGGTTTGTACCTTGGCCGAGACAAACCAATGACCTAAAAATGCATACTTGTCGTTACATAACCTATTGTTTGGCATTAATAGAATAGGGCAAGGAGCAGTGGAATGAGGAAGGCACATTGTCTGTGGTTTTAATTTACCCTGCTTAATCACCTAATCTACCTCCCCCCATTGTTTGTATATATATATAAATACCTGTAGTGAAGAATGCGTCTTTGATCGACCCTTCTACAGCACTACCGTCATGCAGCGCTTCGAAAAAGCTATGAAATGAGTGTCAGAATTGTAAAACTAAAAGTAGAAGTTATAGATGTGGCACGGCGCACACAACACACCGGAGAGTGTCTGTGAAGGCCCAGTCACATACACATTAGTGAACGTAGTTGAACGTAGTGGCGGCTAACCTAGTTAAACATAGTTGAACGTAGTTGAACGTAGGTGAACGTAGTTGAACGTAGTTGAACGTAGTTGAACGTAGTTGAACGTCCCGACATCCATACTTCTCTGTGATGAGAACGTGATATGAATGTGTGTGGGCCGTGAGTTCTGATTTAAGCTTTGGACATGTCCAAAAGAGAGGTATGTTTGAGGCAGTCGTAGCCTCTGTGATGATAATGTACTCCAGCGTACTCTAGCATACTCTAGCATACTTATTAATGTACTCTAGCATACTCTAGCATACTCTAGCATCCTGTAGCTTACCCTAGCGTACTTTGACCCGCACAAAACCTTGGCCGTTCTGCCGTGGTCACATAATAGTTAGTGGACATAGTTGGAGGTACCGGGATCCATACCGTAATGTACCGGGATCTGTGCCATAACGTATTTATCCATACTATTAGGTGGGTGATCAACCAACACCTGCCATACCTTAACCTAGTTTAACGTAGTGAGAGTATGTTTCACCCACTTTAATATATCCTACATTCAACTACGTTCAACTACGTTCCGTTACGTCTATGTGACCAGTGCTTAAAGATGTTGTAGAGAAAGCAGAGGTGGGCATGTAGACGACGCTGGCATCTCTACACAAGCCACATCTCAGCATCGGTCCTGGAGACCAGAAACGCCCATCCAGTCCTTCCTCAGCGACTAGAGAACACTAAGTGAGAAGGAGAGCGTCAGTTTGGTTTGTTTGGTTGGTTTGTTGATGTATGCTTGTGGCAAACATGCTGGTCGACTTAGTTAAATCCAATGTCCACCAGCTGGGTGAGGGCAGCTGGCACTGACTGGGGGATGTGCGGGATGGTGGTATAGACAGAGGAATGTGCGGGTAATTCAGCCATCACCTTTATTCACTGGGCTGCTTTGTCTACATATAGGCCAGGGCCGCGTTCAGGGTCCGTCTCGGAGGCGTCTCGGCGACGTCTCGGCGATGCTTTTTGGCTTAAATCCGTTCAGGGTTCGTCTCGCCTCCCTTTTCAGACTGGAGATGAAAAGCGCCTCGAAAATGGCCGCCGCACTCACTGCTTTCAGCCAATGACAGCACAGCTTTACCATTGCAAATGGCCGCTGCCTATGGAGGCCGCCCTTTTCGAGGCGGCCAACAGCTAAATCTGTTCAGACTAGCCTGACGTCACGGGCGCCTCCAAGGCGCCTCCGAGACGGAGCCTGAACGCGGCCCTGATGTGCTAGATTTGCTTGTTTGTTTGTTGGAGTTTTATGTCCTGGCAACATCTAACATCATATCAGGATGAGTAACGACTTGTGACAGTGCACACTCATAGTTAGTTTATAGTGCTGCCCCACTGGAAAATCAGGCCACCAGTACCCTGACCTGATATCCCACTCAGCCGCAGTATCCTGACACTAAGCGAACCAGTCATTGCCCTATCATATTAATGGTGACTGCCAAGCTAGGAAGCGACAAGTATTAATGTTGTAAGTCAGTGGTTTGAATCGACCGGGAATTGAACTTCCGATCTCCCGCACCGGAGGCCTGCAGTCTACCGATTCGGCCAATGCGCCCAGTAGATGAGCTAGTCGAAAACATAAAGTAAAAGCAAATTTGGTACTTGTGTGTGTAATATGAT
This sequence comes from Branchipolynoe longqiensis, assembly GCA_030323885.1. Lineage (NCBI taxonomy): Eukaryota > Metazoa > Annelida > Polychaeta > Phyllodocida > Polynoidae > Branchipolynoe > Branchipolynoe longqiensis. The sequence goes on from CM059191.1 coordinate 21,242,976, forward strand.
TCATTCATCCGAATCTAGTCTTTTCTCACTGTCTTGCGGGTTTCTGACCGTGAACAAGCACAATTATTGACGCGACCTGACGAGAGTAATGTCTAATGACAGAAGTCTGGGTCATGAACAGTTGAGGTCAGTGAAACATGATGTGGTACATCACAAGAAACTAGACAGGCAAACAACGCAACATAAAAGCAGTCCACAAAAGAAACCCCACCCAGATGCCATCAAAGAAAAAAAAACCATAACAAACCCGGCTTCTGACTTAGTTTTGATTATTACTACGCACAGAACATGTGCCATTTTCAGGCTTTCTCTAGTCACATCTCAACTCTGCATGCACTCTCATCCACGACTACTAAAATCATCCCAGACATTGAATTTGAATTGAATGTTATTTTACTATCAACATATTTTTTTTTGTTCGGCATCCCCCAGGGAGGTAATCTTGATATGCTCAGACCAACTCAGCCTAGTGCATATATAAATATATATATATATATATATGTGGTGTATAACATATTATGCGAGTATACAAATATGAAGGGAATTTCCTATTATTCTATATTATTATTACTACTTCATACCATTGTTATCCTCCTTAAGACTCTGCACTTGACCGGTGGTGCCACCTGCGCTCACCCCCACCCTCCACCTGACCGAGATTGTCAGTCGTGCCGGAGGATATATATACCTGCTACATATAGGCCTGGCAAGATTGGACCACGTTACAGAGAAGCTCCCTTCAGGAGGCTTCCACCCTACCCTCCCTTTACCCTGTAGGCCACAATGCAGTCCATTGCTTGGCCAGCCACTCAAAGCTCCATCAAACTCCTTCAGCCACGTCCAGCCCCGTGAACGCCTGGCTAATATAGCACGCCCTGGTGGAGCCCCCCTCCCCCCCCCCGCACCCCCCCCCCCACGTCCTCACTCCGACCGCATACGCCCACCGTATCCCCCTAGTTCCAACCCAGCCCCTCACCCCCACAAGCAACATCCCCAGCTCCTCTCTCCTCGCCTATTTCCCACAGCCGAGCTCCCCCCGTTCCAACCCAACCCCACACCCACACCCCATATCCCCACTTCTGTCCGCTCCCCCATTCTCCTGCTCCGAGCCCCCCCCCCCTCCCCCAGGTCTCCTCCTCCGAGCTCCTCCGAGTTCCAATCCAGCACCCCCCCCTCCACCCACACACCCCATTATCCCCACCTCCATCACATCCTCACTATCCTGGTCCGAGCTCCCCCAGTTCCAACCAGCCCCCTCTCCCCATCCCCACCCCCACTTCTCTCCCCTCGTCCACACTCCCTCAGCCGAGCTCCCCCCACCCGTTCCATCCCAGACCCCCCCCCCCCCCGCCCCCGTCCGGTCCTAATCTTCACCTGCCCCTGTAGACCACGGGGCAGCAAAACCCCACCTGTGAGAGATAATCAGGTAGGTGTTACCTTACCTTGCCTCGTCCTTCATCGACGTAGCCGTGGCTTCCCGCGCTAACCCCCTTAGCCGGTCTAGAGGGCTGCGCTGCCCGGCTGATGAGAGCATAACTAGGCGACACAGGAGCTGAATGTCTATATTAGGGCACGCGCCTGCCCCCCCCTCCTCCATCTCACCCTCCGACCCACCACTGTCCACTCCTTGACCATGGTCAGGGAAGGAAGAGCCTGCATACAAAGGCTCTTCTCACACCAGGAGTGTCCTAGTCAGGCTTCCATCTGGCTAATAATGTTGGTTGGTTGCTGTAGGTTAACGTCCTAGCAACATATAAGGTCATATCATGATGGCAACCATTTAGTGATGCCCCATTGTGAGACCGGCATAATCACCCAATAACCCACACAGTCACATTATCCTGATACTGTGCTAACCAATCCTTGTCCTATCCTCACAATGCTTAGCGCATCTCTAGGTCAGCTCGGAATTGCTGTAAACCATTGCTGTGGTCAGCTAGGACCAGTATCAATTTGATATGTATTAGGTTTGACTTCTCTGGGAATTAGCCCTTCTGCATGGGAGGCCTGCGTTCATTTGATTTGCCCACCGCGTCCGGTGTATTAGGTCAGGAACATAAGCCTATCTGGAACAAATTGATAAAAAGCTGAACATTTCAGGAAAGATACCTTAAAGTATGACAAATATCATATAAAAAGTCAACGGAAATCCTCCTTAAGCCAATGCCGGAATTCAAGATGGCGTCGAAAATGGGCGCCATTTTAATTTGTATCATATCTTTGGAACCAAACAGCGTAGAGATCACACTAAAGTGTCTAAATATAGGTTTTCACACCCAGAGAATCAAATGATTTCCGGGGACTTTTTATTTGATATTTGTCATTCTTTCAGGTATCTTTCCTGAAATATTCAGCTTGTTACCAATTTGTTCCAGGTTTGGGTCCTATTTATACTATTACTCTTGTCCTATATAGCTAATAATGAAAATAGCTATCCTCTAGGGACCCGCCCCCCCCCCACACGCGCGCATGCGCATACCATCGTCCACATGGTGCTGACACATTCAGAATAGGCTTTGTTTGTCCGGTTCTTTTTTCTTCTTTTTGTTGTGCTTTTGTTGGATGTTTTCAATGGGGGGGGGGGGGGGGTCTTGATGGGGTTGTGCGTGGTATTTGTGTTGGTGTGTTTGTTGCTTTTTACATTTGATGATTATATTTTCTTAGCGTCCCCTAAATTAGCCACCTCAAATATTTTAGTCTAAAGCTAACTATGGGCCATGCCATATCACGTTTCTAAGTATTTAGTTTAGTTTTTCACACTTGCTGATTGGCATGTGTGTGTTAGCCGAATCCAGGCCTAAGCCGAGGGGTGAGGTTGACCTGAAATAATAAGTACAATATGTCCCTGTCTGTCGGTGGAATGCAATTTTGTGGTGCCGAAACCAGTAATCCAGAAAAGTAGCTAACTAAAAGGTAAAAATAGCCCTTTAAAAATCTACTTCAGCAAAACAACAGGCAGCACTCCAAAAAAAGTACTTATAAGTGGTTAGTTTGTATGTATTCTTTCTACTTTCTGTCTGTTTGTTGTTGTTTTACGTGCTAGCAACATCCAAGGTCATATCAGGATGGGTACCAACTTGTGACAGTACACTCTCATGGTGAATTTATAGTGCTGTCCCACTGGGAAACCAGGCTGCTGGCACCATGACCTGATATCCCACTAAGTCACATTATCCTGACATTGAGCACACCAGTCCTTGCCCGGTCCTAATAATGCAGAGGGCCTGGCTAGGAATCGACAAGTATCAATTTTAAAGTCATTGGTTTGACTCGACCACGGTTTGAACCCATGACCCCACGATCTACCAGCATGGGAGACGGATGCTGTAACTCATTTGCCCATCCCTTCTGGTTTTAGTTTCTGTTGTATTGCGCGCTAAATATATCAATTATAATCTAGCATAATTTACCTTGAAGTAGCTTACCTTTTAAAAGACTAATTGTGGAGATATTTGAAGAAGTCCGAGGAAACCACCAAATTGTCAAAATCAAAGTACTTAAAAGTCAATTTGATCTTATATATCCAACTTCAATAGTAATGCACTTATAAAGCACTTATTGACGCAGATTTAATAGAATCTGTTACTGCTGAAGTTGATGGTGTCAGAATGTTCACGTGGTTGTCAACATTAATTCAGCGTGTTTTCCTTTCAAATATCTCCATATTCAGACGTCCTGATATTACCTTAGATGTTGCTAGAATGTAAAACAGTAACAAACAAACAGACAAACCAAGTTCAGCCATTTTAAATGAAAGTTGCTTCCAACCAAAGTGAAGTCGGTCATGACAATTAACCTACTGTAGTTATCTCAGAAAATGGCAGAAACCCAAAGACATTTGAATATGCAACTTTATTTACGTGTTATGAGACAGAGATCTGTTATGTTATACCCCACCATTGTTGGAAATTATTCCTGGTCTTCAAAGCTGGGATTAAACCAAAACAGTTCACTAGATTTGATTCTATATATTTACGTTAGACACTGAGGCAACATACTTCAAAATGGGAAATTTAAATTTCCAATTACAGGTCATTAGGTATCCCTCAGTCCGCCGCTACAGGACGGAGTGGTCAAATGGGTACAGGGCAGGCCTCTCTTGGGGAAGGTCGGGAGTTCGAATCTCAGTTGAGTCAAACCAATGATCCTTGTCACTTCCTAGCTTGGCGCTCGGCATTAATAGGAGAGGAGAATGACTGGTTAACACAGTGTCAGGGTAATGTGACAGTGCGAGATATCGGGTCATGGTGCCAGTGGGGCAGCACAATAAAGTTGCCATGAGTGCGCACTGTCACAAGTCGGTAGCGGTTCTGATATGACATTAGATGTTGCTAGGACATAACATGACAACAACCAAACAGCTCCTTGCCCTTGCGGCCTAATTATTACCACTCTTTGGGCAAGCACCACTCATGGTGTCTTGCATCGATCAAAGCGCTAAGCTGACCTGGTGCCCGGTGGCTTCCAAGCACCATCCGTCACTGCGGCTGGATCTATGCGCTGTGGGACGGGCGCAGGTGTCGGGGTCAGTATCCGTGCATATACATCTTGCTTCGTCTAGAGAACAACCGTCTGTGCTGGGTGTGGCTATAGACGATTTCAATCTCCAACCTGCCATCTGACGACAGTCGTAAGAACTACTGTAATATGTAGCAGGGTATGGGGGGGGGGGGGGAGAGTATCTTAGAGAATTATTCCCACCACCAACCAGCCCCTGGTGGCAGTGCCAGAAACTATTCAGCGCATTGTTCTGCTTGCTTTGTGAAAAAGCTCTTACAGAGGATTTGAACCACCAACCTGCTCTCTGATGGCAGTAAAGGAACTCGGTGAAGAGCAGCTCACTGTGCAGTATGTTAACAATGGCATTATAGAGGATTTCCCACAGACAAACACAACCCATTATTCCTGCTTCAATGACCCTTTACTGCCCACACACACACACACACACTCACACGCCAACGTCGACAACTCACAACTCTTACCCACATCTCCTGTTTCACGGACCCTATTTCTTCCACACACACGCACACTGACACATGACCACGGGCAGCACACACAACTCCCACACAGTACCTGCTTCCCTGACCCTTTCACTTCCACAACCAACTAAACTGACACACCAACAGACAATACCCCACCATCAACAACATACACACCACTGCTCATGCTCTGCCCCTTTATTAACCACCCGCACAAATACTGATCCACTACCCCAGACAACATGCACACCTCGCACACACAACTTCTCTTTTATCGCCCATCACCACACATACTGATCCACTACCCCAGACAACATGCACACCTCGCACACATTCAAACTCCTCTTTCCATGCCATTTATAGCCCACTTTCACACATACTCACACCCCACTCCCCACACATACTGATCCACTACTCCAGAGAACACACAGAACTCTCACACACAACTCTTCCTTCCCTGCCCATTTATCGCCCACGCTCACACACACAACTCAAACACACCACTCCTCCTTCCCTGTCCCTTTATCGTCCACCCTCACATGTACTCACACCCCACCACCAACGACAACATGCACAACTCTCACACACAACTCCACCTTCCCTGTCTCTTTATCGCCCAGCCTCACACCTACCCCCCACCACCCACAACAACACGCCCAACTCTCACGCACACCTCTTCCTTCCATGCCTCTTTATCGCCCAGCACTACACATGCTCACACAACACCACCACCGACACCACACCACACCACACCACACCACACCACACCAACTACACCCACACACACCCACACATGTCCCACATCCAGACAACCGCTGGGGCTTGCAAGATATCGCTGTCCGGACCTTTTAACAGCCGCCACCCACCGCCACAAACAAAACATCCGACCAATTTCCCGGTCGGAAGCGAGGAGCGCCGGCAACAAGCGCTGGCCTCTCGCCTCGTCTCGGATCGCTGCGAGACGCGACGAGACCTGACTTCTGATGGCGCGTGCCCCGCACAACGACGATGTCTCACAAGCAAACGCGCCGGGTACAATTTCCGCGCCTCGATTCTGTGCAGTGAGCACTTTCAGCCAGACGACACTACGCGTGTTGCAGATCTCATCAGCGCTCGGTGCTGGGCCAGCAGTGTGTTTGAAAGTGTGCGGTGTGCTGTGTGTGCCTTGTGTGTTGAATCCGTCGTGAAAACAGCAATGTGTTATTGCACAATTAGCGACATCACTGTAAAGCTGCGGACTGTAATAATGACGTCGCAGTGACTGACAATGCATTGCTTCTCATTATACACGTATGCGTCGTGGTGTACTCTGTCGCAACAATGCGCTTGGTTTCTGAATGGCTTCCCGTGGAAGGTACGACCAGATGGGAGACTCCGGAGCCTTTAGTTATTCTAATTGGGCAAATAAGCTACGTCTGCATGGGATTATTCATACCATCGTGCCCCACTATTTACCGGGCTAACTGTACATGTTTGCTGCTGGGTAAATATGACTTCGCCAGTCCGTTGTCTTAGCTTCATCATGAGATATATATTTTTATATATTGGGGCAACTTCGCTTGTATATGTATATATACACATATATAAGCTATGTGTGTGGATGAATATATATGTATATAATTATGTGTATATGTGTGTATATATGCATATATATGTGCATGTATATATTCATATTGTATGCAGGTATTGGGAATTTGACGCCCCTGCCCTGCAGAGTTGCAAACCACTGTCTTGTGGTACAGGTTTTCGACAGAACCGAAGGCTAAGGGAGCAAACGCTAAACAGAAAACCATATCACTGTGGCAGCATTAAGGGTGGTTGATGTATGGAACTCCCAACATCTCCCGACCAGCCACTGCAGGTACAAATAGTTTTGTGCCTGTCTTGACATGTTCTTGCCAGTGTGAAACCTTTATTTGCTCTCTGAGAGAGTGCCGCTGGTAACTTGCAAAAGCCAGCAGCACTTCAACACTTTTGCAGGCAGCTTTCATGAAATGCCTGTATTCTGGTTACAGAAAGAGAGGGCACCCTCATCTCCAGTTCAAGGATACCATCATGAGAACCCTGAAGCTGAGAGACATTAAGGCCGACCCATGGACGCAACTCTCACAGCAGAGAGCTAAATGGAGAGCGCCAGTCAAGTAATGAAAGCAGTCTTTGTTGCGTCGCGACCGACAGCATGATGATGATATATGCATATATATGTGGATATATATATATATATATGTGTACCGTGGAATGGCAATGAACAGAACTAGGGAAGGCAGGCTGGTTAAGGAAATCTAGTCATTGGTAATTCACCCTATATAAGTGTCGTCAAGTGACAGTAAAGGGAACTAGACAATAATATAATAATATAAACACGTATGTACTCATGGAGATGATAATAGTAGTAGGCTGCATTTACGTAAGGGCATCACTATTTGTGTATTTGCCCATAGCTGTATTACAGAGCAGATAGATAGATACAAATCATCTATTTTCATCCTAGCATATCCCCTCTGCATCCTCATTATAGCTATTCTACCTAGGGTGTGATCATAATTCCTAAGTTCCACTGAGGGTTATTTACTAACTACATAACTCACTGGCTGCTCTCATATGGAAATGATCGAAACAACGACGAAGTAGTCAGCACTGTCAAAGCCACACTCAATTATCATTAGGAGAAAGACAATACGCAGACTGCCCAAGTTTAGCAGGGCAGCTTCCATCAGTGTTGACTCTGGGAATTCTGGTGAACCGGAAGTCAACATGTGCCATGCGCTTTCAATGTTGCGCTTATTTGAATAACACTGTTTTATGGGTTTGATTTTTGAAACTTTAGCCTAGCAAAATCTAGGGTCATATCCGGACGGGCACCGGCTTTTGACAGTCCAAAGTCAATGGTAACTTTATACTTCTGCCCCACTGAGAAACCAGACTACCAGCACTATGATTGGATATCCAATTCAGTCACATTATCCTAATATTGAGCTACCCAGTCCTTGTCCTATCCTAGTAACCCCGAGCGCTAGCCTAGGTAGCGACAAGTATCAATTTTGGATATCTTAAATTGGTTTCATTTGGTTTGATTTCCAACTCACACCCTTCTGCACTGGAAACGTAAGCTCTGACCAATTTAGCAACAATGTCCAGTCTCCCAGTGGGTGAGCCTCCCTCACCCCACAAATTCCTTCCTACTTCATATACGTCCCGATCTTTATGTACTCCAATGACAATTAAACAATCAATACCGACACAAATATACTCCAGCCAAAAGTTAACCTCAGACATCTTCTATCTCAGAAACAAATTATATCATAATTCATATTCATCAAAATTATAAATTCACCCAATTTTAAAACATAAAAAGGAGAGACCCCCCGTCCCCATAAACTATCAAACCCTTTAAATGGTGCAACCACAATTAATCAAATACTACAGAAGAAGATAGCGGATATCTCAAATCAAACCTCAGACAAATCAATTTACCGACTAATCTATGTGCTATCCGTAGGAACTATGAATTCACAACATAGCAAAACAGAATTATCTAAAATGACAAAAGAAACATAAGAATAACCTAAAGATTCCCACCCCTACGTAATGTTTGGTGTGCTTGCGCAAACACCGAATACTGAGCCCGATCTGTCCTTTCTCCTCCCCCCTCACCCCCTCCCCTCCACACACAGACACTCCACTTCCACTCCTATCATCCTAAAATGACTTACCTTATGCATGAGCCGCTGTTCTAGAAGCTGCTCCCCCCCCCCCCCATTCTACCATGACAAACTGGTGGGGCTGTCCAGTACTGACAGTGTCCACTTCCTATGCGGAATGTCGAGGATATTAAACCCGAGGGGATCTAACCCAAGGGTAAAATAAAACCTTGCCGTTCTGTCACCATCTCGCCTAGTCTATAGGATGAGGACTGGTTTATTCAGATGCACGGACTGAGTGGAAGGACGGGGTTTCAGGCCCTACCTACAGCGTAGGATATAGTACAGTGGCATAGTATAATCCAATGCTGTAGGATTTGCGATACATATATTATTAGGTTTGATGCTGATAATTTATATAATCCAATGTTGGGGGATTTGCGATACATATATTAGGTTTGATGCTTATAATTTATTTTAGTTTGGTATAGTTTGGTATAACTTTAAATGAAACTCGTAACTTTGGAGGTATTTTATGTGAAAACATCAGAACAACTTTTGAATGCTGGATACTGTCATGGGGGTGATGAAAATGGGAAATATTGCGCCTAGAGCGGGACTCGAACCCACATCTCTTTGCATTCCGGGCCAGTGTGCTAACCATTACACCACCTAGGCTCCCTGATATCAATACACTCCCCACGCCTACCTGTCTATGTGGTTACTTGCCTGAGAGGTCAGTGCAGACCACTACACTCGTCCCCCTGGAATTGTAAGTCTTGTAATGCTTACAATTACATACATACAGGCAATGCACTAACACATACATACACAGGGTAGGTTCAACAACCATACAGCGCAAAGCTTGTACAGGATCCTGATCACGGCAACCAGTGTCATGGGGGTGATGAAAATGGGAAATATTGCGCCTAGAGCGGGACTCGAACCCACATCTCTTTGCATTCCGGGCCAGTGTGCTAACCATTACACCACCTAGGCTCCCTGATATCAATACACTCCCCACGCCTACCTGTCTATGTGGTTACTTGCCTGAGAGGTCAGTGCAGACCACTACAATACAATGGGATTGTGTAACTTGTAACTTACACATGTCCTATCTCATTACCTTGACCTAACATGCCTTCTATGGACCAGGCAGGATAGTGCATTGGTTTCACTTAACATGCCTTCTATGGATTAGCCAGACTAGTGCAGTGGTTTCAGTTAACATGCCTTCTATGGACCAGCCAGGCTAGTGCATTGGTTTCTAAAATTGTAAGATGTCATCGAATTTTGCAACTTAGAGATGGGTATCTTGTTAAACATATTATTCCTTGAGCTAAAAAAAAAAAACAAGTGTTGCGAGCAGTTTTCAAAAGTGAGGCACTTTACAGTAAGCACTGATGACGACATTCTAGTCCTGCCCAATTTAACACCATACCACTGGCACCTGGACGCAGTACCCTACTTACTGATATTATTCTTCCACTAGGGAACTAGTGGTCCACAATTTGTGCATCAAAGGCCGTGGTGTTTGTTGGCCTGTCTGTGGGAAAGTGCATATAAACGATCCTTTGCTGCTTATCAGAAATAGTTGCCTATGTGGGAGCAGAGGGTTTCCTCCAAAGGAATATGTCAGAATGACCATATGGTTTACGTCCAATAGCCGATGATAAAAATCGTTAAATAAAACAAGGTTTCCTTTTCCACTGAACCAACCTACTCCTTGCCCGTTTGTCATAATGTCAAATACTTGGCAATATAGTAACACATATTCATAATTGGAAATCTTGGGTTTCACTTGGCCCGGAATCGAAGCTCCGACCTCCCGTTCGGGACGGCGACGTCCTAACCACTAGGCTATCTCCTGATGTGATGATTTGGATGTGGCATCATGGTGTTGGCAGCACAGTGTCCCAGTGGATTCGCAGGATGGAATTACGACAGGCATTTCCTGCGAGAAAGCCGGTACCTTTAAATTAGGTCAGGTCATCGGGGAGAGAGACACATCTGGCTCAGAGTGTGGCCTACAGAAGGAGGAGAAGAAGAAGGACAAGAACCAGAAGGAAAAGAAGAATCACAGTACCAAAATTACTTTTTCAAAATATGTTTGCGATTGGTATCCCATCCCTCTTCTGCTCAAAAACTAAAACAAACAATACATGCGACCATGAATTTAAAATATATTTCCCCTATAAAACCCAAGTTTGGCATTAATCGCAAACATGCATAATTTTTAATGGGGCTACCAAAACCCATCATCCCTCAAAATATTGCTCATCTAATTAAGATCCCTACATTTTACTATCCCATATATCATATCACTGAGATTGAATTTGATTGCTATGTTAATATCAATTACGTAACAATTCTATTATCATAATCAGCTGATGTCCTCTATTTCTTTTGTGAAGGGGTGGAGGTAACAATTTGCGTTTATCACAATACATTATTTATCAACACCAAACCACTGATCTCCTGGCATTGCATGGTTTCAGGTATTTAGACAATTATGTGGTTGTTGTAATGAGGACGCTAATCAATATTAGCAATGAAATGATGTATGCAAATTATGGTTTTCCTTTATTTGCTTTCATCTCCAATATTTATTTGTTTGTTTCACATATGCTAAACTGGAAGTAATGTAGTTGAGGTAATCAGGATAATAGATTAGTTAGTGCAGCAGGTACCGGGCGCGATGGCCGAATCGGTATAGTGGGCTTCGTGTGCGGGAAATCAGGAATTTCGTTCCTGTTCAAGTAAAACCAATGACTTAACAAATTGATACTTGGTGCTTCCTAGCCTGGTGGTCAGCTTTAATAGGATATGATAAGGACTGGTTAGCTCAGTGTCAGGATAATGTGACTGAGTGGGATATCGGGTCATGGTGCTGGTGATTTCTGAGTGGGGCAGCACTATAAAATGGTCATAAGTGCACACTGTCACAAGTCTGTCCCCGTCCTGATATTACCTTAAATCTTTCCAGGACATAAACCTCCAAAAACCAACCAACTAGTTAGTGCAACTGCATGGGCGGTTATGATTTCATTTCCTAGAGGCGATACATGTGTTACAAGAACCTCCAATGGCTTAGTGCATTACCAGCGGTTTGGTTGCTAAAGCCAAATGTAAGCATTTTACTTTAGATCACATTTGGCAGTATAACTGGGCAAGCTGATCTTAGGATGTTAGGTGCCCTTAGAAGTATCATTGTCCTTTTTATAAAATATATTGGATGCCCCTTACCACGTGGTGCCCCCCTCACTCACCAGGGTCTGCCCAAATTGCCAGAACATTCAGTCGGCCTTGTTTATCACTATCAACTTATGTCCATTATTTGTCTAAACACCCAACTTTCACATGGCCGGAAACCCAAGCAAAGTCAGCTATTTCATCTAATGAATATTATTGTTTCCGCCAGAAAGATAAACTGCCATAACAACAACAAAAAACACACCCACAACCTAGGAGCTGGCTGTAAAAAAAAATAAAAAATGAAAAGGAGAATGGAATTTCTTCTTTTTTTTAACACAATCCCAACATCACCCCCCCCCCCCACAACCTAGAGAAGGAAGACAGCAGAAAAAAAAAGAAAAAGAAAACACAATCTGGAGCAGAACCAGAAGAACCCTGCTTCTGCTGCAAATGTACCAACGAGGGCAAGCGATTCATATCAACAACTGATGAAGGGCCCCCCGGAGGACACTTAAAAGGTGGGTGCGGCACGAGGATACGCCGGAACCCGGCTTCAGGGACCCGGGGCGCGGCCATGATTCGTCAGATAATAGACACGGGCCTGACCACCGGAGCCGGACACGGCCCCAGCACAGTCCGGCCCCAAATGGGCGATATTATGGGCGGATCTGGGAGGGCGGCTACAACGCCGGCGTCTCTCCACAGCCGTATACACGCTCTAATTGGAGCCGTGTTTGACAAATCGCTCCATTGGAGTTGGGTTTATCGAGGTGTATGTGTGAGGGTATATATATGTGTGGGGGTGTTTGTCGGTGTGGGTGTGGGGTTGGGTGTTGCAGGGTGGGGGGTAGGAGTTTCAACATAGTCTGGTGGTTGTGTGGGTGTGTGGGTGTGTGGGTGTTTGTGGGTATGTGGGTGTCTACGTGGGAGGGGGGGGGGGGGGCGCTCAACATTTTCCGCTTCTGGACTTGGGGTTATCGGTGTGTGTGTTGGGTGTGTGAGGTATATGGGGTGTGTGTGGGTGTCTGGGGTGTATGTGGGTATGTGGGTGTCTCTGTGGAAGGGGGCTGGAGTGGGGGTTCAACCTTTTCCGCTTCTGGACTTGGGGTTATCGGGGTGTGTGGGGGTGTGTGAGGTGTCTGGGGTGTCTGGGGTGTGTGTGGGTGTCTTGGGGTTTATGTGGGTCTGTGGGTATCTCTGTGGAAGGGGGGTGGGGTGGGGGTTCTATCCCATCAGCTTTTGGATTTGGGTTTATCGAGGAGTGGGTGTGTGGGGGGAGGGTGTGTGTGTGTGGGTCTCTCTGTGGGAGGTGGTGGGGTGGGGGTTCTACCTATTCTGCTGTTTGACTGGTTTTATCGAGGTGGTTGTTTGGGTGTCTGGGTCTGTGGGGTGTGGGTGGGTATGTCGGAAGGTGGGGTGGGGTGGGGGGTTCAACATATTCTGCTTTTGGACTTAGTTTGATCGATGTATGTGTGTGTGTGTGTGGATGTGTGGGAGGGTTGGGTGAGGTGGGGGGTTCAAAATATTCTGCTGTCGGATTCGGGTATATCGAGTAGTATCATTGGGTGTGGGATGTGGGCGGGTCTGTGGGTATGTTTGTAGGGGGGGAGGGGGGTAAACTTATTCTGCTTTTGGACAAGCCCAACCCAGAAACAAAAACCCATTCATCTACACAGGTTGAAGGGTATCTGATTCAGGCTCTCAAGTATGTCTGCCCTTGTTTGGCGTAAAGCTGCCACAGGGTTTATGGGGTTTTAACTGCCCACCACCTGCTCAGTGTTCTATTTTTGGAAGAGAGAACTGGGTCAGCGAAATGGGTAACTTCCGATTTCAATATATCTTAATGTCCATCATATTACAGCACCAGCTGTACGATAAGCCAATATTGAGGTGCAATTATTGGGGCAACTTCGCCCTTTTTGATCGGACGCGGTGGCCAAATCGGTAGAGCGCAGGCTTCCCATGCGGAAGGTCGGGAGTTTGAATTATAGCCGAGTCAAATCGATGACTTTTATCAAATTGATAGTTGTCGCTACCTAGCCTGGCACTCGACCCTACTAGGTTCTGGCAAGGATTGGTTAGCATGGTATCAAGATAATGTGATTGTGTGGGATATCGGGTCATGGTGCTGCCAGGCTGGCCTCCCAATGCGGCATCACTATAAAGTTACCATGGCTGTGCACTGCAACAAGTCGGTACCTGTCCTGATATGACCTTAGATGTTTCTAGGACATAGCCCTTTTTATATTACATGATTAAACTGAGGAAAGTTCAATTCCAGAAAAATGGTCGTGCTCATTCAAAGTGCTTCTTTTTCAATCTTAGGAATGCCGAGCACTAGGCGTACAGTACAATAGGTGCATCTTCGGGAATTCCCTAATTCCAGGTCCTATCCCACTAATGCTGAGTGGAAGAAAAGTTGGTCTTCAACACAAAGGAAGCATCCTATTCATTCAGCCATGCTGGTTGGCGCACTCTCGACACCATCCTAAAATAGCCAATTAATAATGCTACTTTGAGAGCATTCTCTGTTATACTGATAGATGATAAGACAAACACTAAGAATTCTACAGAAACATTCGCATTATCGTACATAAAAGGCATTAGCATGTTTGTACTCACTTAGATTAACGTCTGTGTTATGTCCATCTACTACGGTACCATGTTATATACTTTATACGTGACATTATTGATAAATACCATGCGTATCTATATTGTTTTTATATATGATACCTATTACACATTATATATCATACCTATATCGCATTATATATCATCATTATATGACTTGAAACACATATCATATATATATTTCATACAAACAGCAGTATATCTGTTTGTGTTTGTTGGAGTTTTACATCATTGCAACATCTAAGTTCATATATGGACGGGCAGCCGTATGTGTCATTCATGTAAAACAGTATATATCATAGATTATAACGTTTTATAGATGCCATATACATATATGTTTGAAGTGACAGGCGAGAAACTGTTGGCGCCGGTTCTCTGGAGGAATGAAACAGAGAGTGCCCGGTTAAAGAGGGGCCTGCAGAGAATAAGGGGGTGTTGGGTAGCGGGAGGTGTTCGTTCAAGGACACTGAAAAACATTAAGGACTATTCTTTATTTATATATGCATAATACATTATATAACACATAACTCATTATAATATATCCTCTCCTGATATGACCTTAGATATTGCCAGGAGGTCATCATCATCATCATGCTGTCGGTCGGGATGCGACAAAGACTGCTTTCATTACTTGACTGCCGCTCTCCATTAACTCTCTGCTGTGAGAGTGATGTCCATGAGTTGGTCACATTTCATGAAAGCTGCCTGGAAAAGTGTTGAAGTGCTGCTGGCTTTTGTAAGTTACCAGTGGCACTCTCTCGGGGAGCAAATAGCGGTTTCACACTGGCAAAAACATGTCCAGACAGGCGCAAAACTATTTTTCCCTGCAGTGGCTGGTGGGGAGATGTTGGGAGTTCCATACATCAACTGCCCTTAATGCTGCCACAGTGACATGGTTTTCTGTTTGGGGTTTGCTCCCTTAGCCTTCAGTTCTGTCAAGAACCTGGACCACAAGGCAGTGGTTTACAACTCTGCAGGGCAGGGGCATCAATCTCCCTGAGGTATTGCAATACCTGCAATACCTGCATACCACCGGATGTATAACTCCAACAATCAACCAACATTATAATATATACACTCCTATATATTCATTGATTCAAATGGGGGAAGGCATACCCACTAACTGTAGTATCCTTACTTATAGGGCGCCCAATTGATCTCCCCATGTATCAACTTCCAAAGAAACCCGCCCAGATGTCCCAGTCAATGATCGCCCCGTCCATGCCTCGGCGTGCCTGCCTACCACCACCAGGCCTACCAGCATGGCACGGCACCCGCCTGCCCCGGCTCACCTGGCCGATGCAGGGGTGAGGTGCGTGTATCGGACGGATGGTGTGTCGGGAGCCGGCTGGCAGGCCGACATGCCGCCTTTGATCTCAGTCTAGATGGCTCAACATCAAAGCCCTGCCTCTGAATGGCAGACACCGGCTGATTTCATAGACGACACATCAAGTCACACATTGACGGGGTGAGGGCGGGTGAGGGCGGGTGAGGGCGGCCAGTAGGTGGCCAGATGGGGGCCCCCCTGCGTTCCCAGGGTGGGGTCATAATCTGCCCGCAACACCAACCACAGCCAATTAGTCACGTTGATGTGAACTTTGTGTTTAATTGATTACCTTGAACCTCTGCCAAAGCCTGTAATTCGCTAGGCCAAAGCATTTCCATGGCAACACAAGCCGTGTGCAAACTCCCAAATAGAGGTGGGCGTTGCTGGTGCTTGCAACTCCCGTCCCTCCCTGCCCCCCCCCCCTCCTCAACCACGATGCCCACCCCCACGTTCCGCCCGAGGGTATGTTTCCTGGATTAGCTGATTAAAGTTTTAAATTTAATTAATGAAAAACAGTGAGCGACGCGTCAAGAACAGCTATTATTTGGTCTTTGTCAAGCTATGCACAGATGGCGACATTTTGAATATTGAGCATGAAAAATGGTGGTTATGTCTTGACCACTGGCGATGTTTATTGATTCAAGGTTATTCAAATAGAAAGTTACATTGGTTATATGAACCCGATGGCAACATATACCAAACATAGGAATACATCTCTCTCCCTATATATGTATACATGGTGTCTCAAAAGTTACTATCTGTTTCGGTTACTTTGGGTTTCTATTTAATTAAATACTATGCTGTCATAAAGATATGTATCATTTGTACGAATGTGTGTATTTACAAAAGATTAATTGGTTCATGTCAAATTTCTTGTAATTGTTCGATTTCCCATTTCAGGCCCCTGTCACTGATGATGAAAGTGGAAGAATGAGTCCTTGTAATAACATGCAAGATACAAGACTTGAAATGTGAGCCGATGCTTCATAAGAAAGGTCAAACAGACAAGACTATTTGTGAGTTGTTAACACAATTTTAGAAAACTGAATCCGTACAGTATTTCCTAATACTTCCTGCTAATTTACTCAATCTGGTCCCGAC
Source organism: Branchipolynoe longqiensis (assembly GCA_030323885.1). Taxonomy (NCBI): domain Eukaryota; kingdom Metazoa; phylum Annelida; class Polychaeta; order Phyllodocida; family Polynoidae; genus Branchipolynoe; species Branchipolynoe longqiensis. The sequence goes on from CM059191.1 coordinate 21,259,850, forward strand.
TAAATGTCCTGGGAATATTCCCGAATTTAGATAACACTTTCTGCTTTCTAGTGACATATTCCAAGATGAAAACATCCCAAAACTCAGTGTGCCACAACCAGATTGGTTAAACTGCACATTACTCTTATATAAAATTCGACCTTGGTAATTGAAGCGGACATCCAATAACCCCCATAGCATAAACGAGATAAGATCCCCAACCTGTTCAGCACGATTTGCTGAATGTAGATCACTCCATTTTATGATGCCAACAAACCTCAATAGCTTTTCAAAGTACACAAATGTTACCCACTACACTACCTAGGTTCCCTGATCCGATCACCCTACCCATGCCTACATCAATGTACATGTAGCGTGTTCCCGAAGAGATCAGTGCAGACAAGTACACTTGTCCCATTGGATTTGTAGGTCTTTTAAATGGTTTATGCCCATAAGTCATTTAATGTTTACAATTACATAGATCACATACATGTACTGCACTTAAATCTACATACAAACGGTGGGTGCAACAAACATACAGTGCATAGATTGTCTGGGATCATGGACACAACAACCAATCTAGTGGAGGTGATGCAAATGGAAAATATTGCGCTTAGAACATGATTTGTTTGTTGTTTTACGTCCCACTCAGTCACATTATCCTGACACTGAGCAAACCAGTCCTTGTCCGATCCTAGTAATGCCGAGCGCCTGGCTAGGAAGCAACAAGTATAAATGTTTAAGTCATTGGTTTGACTCGACCCCTGTTCGAACCCACAAACTCCTGGGTTTGGACCCACCCGATCTCCCAAAACAGGGGACAGACGCTCAACTCATTCAGCCACCCCGTCTGGTCTTTAGACCATGATTCAAATTCACCCTTCTTTCCTGAGCTAGCATGCATACCGGTGACCCGCTATGGCCGATGTCTACTTTTTGTTCTGGGGGGTCGTTAAATAAATAAACAAAGCATGCTCGCAACATGGGTAATCAAACAAGGTGGAGTCGGATACCTATTCAATGGCCACTGGTGCCACCTGTATTTGAACCACAACACAAACTACATAGATAGACCCTTACCCCACCTAGTGGGTCTTTTGTAACTACACCGAGTAACCATGGGTGAGAACTGGCGAATTTGCATATGTAAATTAGATATGAGATCATCAGCTGAAATATACTCCACAGTTCCGAAAACTGGACGTAGTCGTGATTTTTCAGGCTCTGGCCAGCCGTTGTATAAGGCGAGCAAAACTGGAACTCTGCCATTTCGATTTGGCGGCGGATGGCGACGGACCTCTCTATTCTGCCGTCTCACCCACCCCACAATAAGAGACTAGAACTATAGGGTTAAAGCATCTTGGGTCCTTCTCTTATTATACTCAAGCATGTACGATTGTCATTTTCTGTTCATTAAAACATCCAAATATATACCATTTATCCGAGTTTGCGTTGTTCAATTACACTACCTGGATGTCCTGATGCAATTATCCTATCCATGCATATCTGTCTATGAGGTTCCTTGCCTGAGAGGTAAGTGCAAACTACTATATGATTAATTTTAAACAAACAAAGACCCACCACACACATCATCACTGGGTGCATCATAAAGCATTATCCCTCATATAAGTAGAATAATGCTAAGCTAGATAATGGTAAGCTTTCAAAGCAGTGCACAATGGCTTAAAATGGCTGCCGGCATTGTAGAAGCAGCGAGCTCTACACACGCTGCTCAAATTTGGGGTATATTTACGCTGAAGCATTAATGGTGAAAGCCGGGGGAAATAAGAGATGGCCGAGGCCAGTCCGGGGCCAGCCCAAATCGGTTATTTATATTCCACAACTGTGTTTTCCAAGTCAGCGGGGAAAATATTGACAGGCACAGCCCCCCCGGGGGAGGAGTGGGGTGGGCTGGGCTGGGCGGGGGCGTGGGGGGTGGGCGCCGCCCGCACCCTGCTTCAAAGCTCATGTACCTGGTTCCCATAGTAATACATGTTGCTTTAAGGCGACTGGGCGCCTTGCAATATTAGCAAGGCAAGCACTGGCAGCAGCTCGCTGGGTTTAGTCGGGAACTGATGCTGCGGCGTCTGTGTGCGCGTCCGTGTGCGCGTTCGTGTGCGCACGCATCGTCTCTGGTTGTTTCTACTGTAACCGCAGACTACAAACGCAGCCGAAGCCCAAGGCTATCATGAGTTCCCTGTTCTTTAATTGTAACTCCCGGACTGAGACTAACAAACTAAGCCCAGTTCAAGACTGAGATGGGATTCCTACTAATTATCTGTAAACACACAGCTAGGATGCCACATATCCAAGATTAATTCCTGGTAATTATCTGTAATGACCGAGTTAATACTTAAAATAGAACCAAGTCTGAGCCTCAGATGAATCTTATAGTCACTAATTCTAAACACAGAGCTAAGACTTCAACCCAAGCTAATTCCAAGTCTCAGATTAATTCTTAGTCATTATCTGTATTCACAGAACAAAGCCCAATTCCAGGCCCCGGATTAATTCTTAGTCAGTATCTCTATTCTCAGAACTAAGACTGCAAAACCCAAGTCCAAACGGAATTAAGACTGGAAAGCCCAAGTCCAAGCCTCAGATTAATTCTTAATCATTATTTGTGATCGCGGAACTAAGACTGCAAAGCCCAAGTCCAAACCTCAGAGTAATTCTTAGTCATTAACTGTGATCGCAGAACTAAGACTGCAAAGCCCAAGTCCAAACCTCAGATTAATTCTTAGTCATTATCTCTAATCACAGATCTAAAACTGCAAACCCCAAGTCCAAGCCTCAGATGATTTCCCTCGTAATTGATTGAAATAACAGTGTTACAACGAGAAAGAGAGCTAAAACTGGAAACATAACCAAGTCCAAGTCTCAAATGGATTCCCTCGCAATGCATTGCATGAACAGAGCCAACATTAGAAAGAGAGCAAAAGCTAGAAACATAACAAGGTCCAATACCTTGTTATTAACTATAACCATGGAACTATAAGTAGGCACTCCAAAGCGATTTTGTATTTTAATGTTTCAGTGTTTAAAATTATATAGGTCTATATATCTTTTAAATCCGATTCCAGTGATAAAAAAGGTATATAGATCTCTTGAAAAGTTCCAGAATCATGATGTCTTAAAGATTAATTTTGTTCCCCTTTTTTATGCACATTTCCAAATTAGGGAAATCTAGGTTTCTAAGGCCCCAACACAAAATCTATGTTGCGTATAATATTAAATAATATTAAAGAATCTCACTCTCTATAGCACAAATAACAGGCTCCATTTTTTCCAGACCATTAGCTTTGTTATTCTGTCAGATATTTCATGCTAAACTTGCTAAATTCCTTAATATCTACTGAATATCATCAGGGTTAATGATACATTTTGGAAATGTCATAACTGCTGTTCTACTTACACTCTCACTCTAATTTGTAATCCAAAATAATCAGAATCAGAAGGAGCATATGATCATACACATTTTAAATTAATATGAGGCAAAAACTGAAGTTCACCTTTATAAGCATTGCTAGCTGACTACAAGTCTAGGTCACAAATATATTAACTTTATTAAGATGATTAAACAAATTCCCTTGGGCGACAATAGGCTTCAGAAATGTTTTCAATGTCTGGCACCTTCCATACTTTAAAGGCATTTTGATGGGTGCCACATCAAGCTTTTTCTGCTGAAACAGAAGCTTCAATGAACACCATGTTTGTCGCTCCGGTGCTGGAGACATGAAGATATGGTTTATTTCATCATGTTAATTAAAGAATTGAACACCCTAAAATACATTGATTGGTCATTTATTGCGGCGTTATAGGGTTACCTACACAGGGACACCATGCTGCTGGGGTATTCTTGGTATATATCCTAGTTATCCCAAACACCCAGAAGATAGTGTAAATTCTACATTTTGAAAGCCTTTGGTTTGACTTTGTCAATTATCTGTCTGCAACATGAGCTGCAAGGTGTCAAATTGGCAGCGTCGTGTAAGTGGGAATGAAGAAGGTTATTTGGTTGTTGAAGCTTTACGTCCTGGCAACATCTAAGGTCATATCAGGACGGCTAGGAGTAATGTAGTCCTGGAAGCAGGAACAGGTTTGTTTTGTTTGGAATTTACGTCCTAGCAACATATATGGTCATGTCAGGACGGGTAGCAGCTTGTAACAGCGTGCACTCATGGCAACTTTATAGTGCTGCGCCATGGGGACACCAGGCCACCTGGCCATCATGTCCTGATATCCCACACAGTCACATTAACCTGATCCTGAGCTTGCCAGTCCTTGTCCTATCCTATTAATGCCAAGTGCCAGGCTAGGAAGCGAAAATGTTGTAAGTCATCGGTTTGAGTCGGCCAGGAATCCGGACCTTCCGCACGGGAGGCCTGCGCTCTACCGATTCGGCCAGCGCGTCCGGTCCAGAAGCAGGTGAAGTGGGCTTCAATTGACAACAGGACTTTCCTGGTTAGGGTGATCATGTCATGTGTTGAACATTGCATTGCTTATTGGTCACAGGTTCGAATCCCCGCCGAGCCAAACCAATGAGTTGCAAAATTGGTACTTGTCGCTATCTAGCCTGGCACTACTAGGATAAGGAAAGGACGGGTTAGCTCAGTGTCAGGATAATGTGGCTGAATGGCATATCAGCTCATGGTGCTGATGGCTTGCACTTCCAGTGGGGTATGGTTGTGCAGTGTTCATTCTGATATGTCCTCAGGCGTTTCTATGACTTACAACTGCAAAAATCAAAAACAAAATCTCAGCTATGACAGACTGGAAGCAGGTTCTCTCTCCACACGCCCAGTTTTCCCAGTCTGGGAGTAGAGATAGCTGGGGCTATTTCCACAAGGCGTCCACACCCTGTATGGCCATAGCTCCGGGGTAGATTTCTAATTAGCCAAACTAATACCAATCACATATAGTCAGGCTGCTGAGATAATTTGCTTGAATTCACTGGCTTAGCTATTCAGCATCCACAGTTGGTGCATGTTGCAGTTTAAGGGGCTGTCACATTAGGGTTTTTTGCGGGAGCGTACGGTGGCGTGAGTGCGTTACATCATATACGTCGGTATACGCCACCATACACTACACATACGCTATGCATACGCCGTCATACGCCGTCATATGCCATCATACACCGTCATAAGCCGATCCTCCAACAAGCATGTTTCCTTGCTCAAAATTTTCAGCGTATGGCAGCGTATGGATCATACGCTGGTCATAGGCTAGGCATACGCTATGCATACGCCGGCATAGGTTATGCATGGGTTAGGGGTATGTCAGCATAGGTTGGGTGTATGCTGGATTGACACCTGCCGGGTGTCTCTTGCGTATCCCAACGTTCTGTAAAAGTGGTGTCACACTACGGCGTATGGCGTTAGCGTATGGATTTTAGACCCATACGCCGTCATACACTGTCATACGCTTCACATACGCTATGCATACACTATGCATATACTATGCATATGCTGGCATATGCGGTCATACGCGGTCATACACCCTCATACGCGCGTCTGTCCAAATTTTGTCTGAGCATGCTCAACAATTTTCGGCGTATGGCGGCGTATGGCTCATACGCTGCTCATATGCTTGGTGTACGCTATGCATACGCCAACATAGGTTACGCATAGGTTGGGCATACGCTGAACTTGTCAATCACAACTGTCAAACCTCATCACAGTATGCCACGCATAGGTCGGGATACGCTTTAAATACGCCGCCATAGGCTAGGGGTAGGTTAGGCATAGGTTAGGCATAGGTTAGGCATAAGGTGGGCGTATGCTTCAGATGCCGCTGGGACCTCGTGCGTAGCATATGATGGCGTATGATGGCGTATGATGGTGTATGGGTCGAAAACAGCATACGCCGGCATACGCTAACGCCATGCGCTAACGCCATGCGCCGTAATGTGACAGGGCCTTTATCAAATGCTGCGATGCTACAGTCAAATACAGAATTAAAAGAATTTTGCTCAGATGTCCTTATGGCGTGCACAGGAAAGCTTTCAGGATGTTTGCTAATGAACTGATATCTACAGCTGGTGATCGTGCAATGTAGACGTTGGTGGTGGAGTAGGGTTTTATATTCAACCAACAGCTAGTGTTGGGTTATCAGGGTGGTTGGTTGATGGAATTTACGTCCTGGCAACATCTAGGGTTATATCAGCACAGTTACCGACTTCTGACAGTGTGCACTCATGGCAACTTTATAGTGCTGCCTCACTGGGAAATCAGGCCGCCAGCAACACGATCTGATATCCCAGTCAGTCACATTATCCTGACATTGAGCTAAACAGTCCTTGCCCTATCCTATTAATGCTGAACGCCAGGCTGGGAAGCAACAAGTATCAATGTTATAAGTCATTGGTTTGATTAAACTGGGAACCCACCTCAAGATCTCCCACACGCGACCCGCGCTCTACCAAATCGGCCACTGCGAAACCATTTGCCTATTCTAATGATCTGAATTAATCGCCGAGGTAGAGCACGTGTATCAATTTGGGAAGTTTTCGGTTTGACTCGGCTGGGTATCGAACCCACCACCTTCCAAACAGGAAGTGGTTGCACTGAAATTGAGTAAACGCGAGATTGACAGGGCCAACTGAAACTGTGTGTAATTTTGATATCAAAGATGCATACTCCGATGGATTTGATTTTCTCCCATTTTTCTGAGATAAATGTATTTATTAGCGTGACCGTTATTATGTATCTTACTTCAGTTTGAAGTAAGTTTTATTTAAATTGGCCAACTTTTGAGCCATTTGAAGTGAAAATATGCTAACCTACTTTTGGCAATCATGCCAAGGCTCCGACACCATAGGATTCTGCAGTAGCAAATTCTATTAAATTGCCTCAGGGTTCCATTATATGTGCCAACGAATATTTAATAACTGCACCAATATCTAAGTTAGATATCTAGAATCAAATCTAGAGAATTGTTGTGGTTTTGAAAATGTGATGGTTTCATCGGACTATGCAACTTTATCTGGACCTATAGTAGTATCAAACACAGTAATATCATCTACAATTGGACAAGCTTCCCTCTAAATGTTCCACGTATTTTGCCGGTGACGTAGTTGAGCTGCAAATGGACTACAGCAGCATCGGCCCAATCACAAGGCATGCCATTGTCAGAGCAGTAATCATAAGCTAGCCTCTATGAGTATATGCGCTACTGGTACGTTGTTGATGTGTTGCCGAGGGGAAAGCATATAGCTTAGCCTCCTAGCTGGGCGATCAGTCAAAGTCAGACCCCATAATACCATTCATCAATACTGGACTGTCAGAGGAACAAGCTATGTAATTACATATAGAGAGAATAGCAGAGAGCATAGCGCTTAAAGGACCTCTGTCTCTAAGGCAAAGTATATTGGATTTAGGGGGTTTTACGTCCTAGCAAAATCCGTTATAGTGCTGACGTATAGCACACCATGCATGAAGCATATTTCCACAGAGTCCCATTATCCTGATAGTGAGCAAACGAGTCCTAGTATCGCCTATCCTAATCATGCTGAGGATACGTGGCAACAACTATCAATACTGAAGTCATTGATTCCGCTTGACTCGGTCAGGATATGAATGTATCACCGACATCGCGGAGATCTTTCATCCCTGAGTATGTAGAGCCAAAGTATTATCAAATAGGTTACATGGATAAAGTGTTCTGACCAACCGGGCTCTATTCGACAAAGAGCAGCATGCTGCTCACCCATTAACAATATGAGCTGGTGGAGTAGGTAAGATTGGAAGAAGTGTTAGTTCTATTCCTAGTTGAGTCAAATCATACCTCAGAAATGCATACCAATTCAGTCAAAATGATGTGTTATAACATTATCTTTATCTGGTGGTGGTGTAGTAAAGCTTGTTTTATTTAACGATGCCTCTAGAGCACATTGATTTTCATATAATCGGCTATTGGTCGTCAAACCGCAATGTCATTCTGACATATTTCTTTGGAATAAACCTCCTGTTGCCACATAGGCTACTCCTTCTGATAAGCATCAAGGAATCTTGTATATGCACTTTCCCACAGACAGGACAGCACATACAACATCCTTTGCTGAACCAGTTCTGGACTACTGGTTGGAAAGGAACATAGCCCAAACTGCAAATGTGCTGAGGCTACTGAGCAGGATCGATCGGATGACCCACACCTTCACATGTGGACACTTTACCACCCGAGCTACGTCCCGCTCCTTTGTGGTGGTGTTGTACTGAAAGGGAACATTGTGTCTAGAGTATGATTCGAACATTCATGTCTGCCATTCCGGGGTGAGCGTCCTAACTATTACTCTACCTAGATTACATGATGCAATCAACCTACCAATACGGTAACTCGCATAAAACTAAACGAGTCTATGGGCCTGTGAGGTCAGTGCAGAATAGTACACACATATTACCATATAGAATAGAAGCATGTAAAAAGTATATTCATCGATTTCTTAGCGGATAAAAATGTTTAATTGGTTATTCTTATAATCATTTTGGTATTTTACATTTTGGATGGAAAGAAGGTACGTACGTCAGTTTTGAGAAAAAATTAGTTCCATCGCGGAATACAATTACATTAATCAAATAAAAAATAAGCTCACGTTAATTCAATAACAAATTATTAGTATTCAAATAACATGAGGTGTTCTAGATACTAGTCTAATTTCATTAGCGAGGTTTGCACCATGACTGCCAATGTTAACCATACCACACCACACCGAATCTGACCCGTCGACCCATCCAACATTAACTATGCATTATGAGAAGAGGCGAAAAGGTTTGTATGGATGACAGATAGTATAGTTATACGAATCTTACCTGGGTACAGATGATGGATAACTCTTGTTTTCCCGAGGTACAAGCCTCGGGTAGCTCGTAACGTTCCTCCAGTTATGAGCGGAATATGCTAATTGCTGAACCCGGATGTTGCTTCCTTCTCCCTCGGCCTCGAGTAGCCGAGGCGTTGTACCGAGGTAAAACTTCATGAATAAAGTGATTTATGGAATGGTAGTTAGGAAGGATCTGTGGACTTAGGGACGAAAAATAAACCCCAAAAGAACTCATCACCGAGGCGTGTTTTCTGCCATCTGGATAAATCTGGATAAATGTCAAACGAAGTGACATAATAAGTACGGAGGTGCGCGCGCAGCTTCGGAACCGGAAGTGACGTCAGGACCAACTTGGGCACAGTTGTGCTCATGGTCTCGAGTGTGCAGACAGTGCAAGTATCATTGCACGTGTCACTCGGATTTTGATACGCTGATGGATTCTGCTGAGAAGATTGGTCCTGGTTTTACCATATTAAGTCAGTAGGATAAAGTGTTGTTGTTAGTGGTTGTTTGAGTATTCCGTCTTCGCAACATCTAAGGTCATATAAGGACGGGTACCGACCTGAAACCGTATGCACTCAACCAACTTTATAGTGCTGCCCGACTAGAACAGTAGAAGAATAGGTTGCCTGCACGATGATCTGATTTCACACATTATCCTGACAGTGACCTACTTGTCCTTGCCATATCCTATCAATGCAAAGCGCCTGTCTCGGAAGCGACAAGTATCAATTTTATAACTCATTGGTTTGATACTCCCGATCTTCCACATGGGAGGCTTGCGCTCTACCGAATAGGCCACCACGTCCGGTTATCGGGTATAGGTGTATGCACACATGTGTGGGAGATACCAATAATCATTATGTGTACTAAGACAACTGTGCACTACAGAATAGTAATGCATAGATGATAATCATCGATGAGAAGGCTTGGTTTGACAATGTTATCAGTGTTTGTATGTAGGTGGTGTTGAAAGGATAAATGGGTCACCTGGGAATTGGATAATGGGAGCAACGGAGAGGTTGAATTATATTAGTTATTCTGAATGGGCATTAAATTGGCGCTATGAAGACATTAGGATTAGCATTAGTACCCGTTTTGGCGTGAACGCCGAGCGATTGGCAGTGATTAGGGTAGGAGGCGGGAGGGTTTCTGATACCAACAAAAAAAGAAAGCAGGTCATTTCACGCTTAGGAAAACATCATAACTGCATTAAGTTTAATGGAAGGGATAACTATAGCCAACATAACAACTTTAACTGTTCAGTTTTCGATGTAAATTTTGGAAAGGATACGAAGGAACAGGACACATTTTCTACTGAGAGCAGTGAATATTTCCTTATTATCAGAATTGTGACCGTGCACACTCATGGCGAGTTTATAGGGTTTCTCCACTGGGAGTTCAGGCTACTGACACCATGACGCGATATCCCACTCCGTCACATTATCCTGACGCTGAACTAACAAGTCCCTGTTCTATTCCAATAATGCCAAGCACCAGGCTGGGTAGTGCCAAGTATCAATTTAGTCAAACTTTGGTTTGACTCGGCTGTCTGCGCTCTAACGATTCGGCCACCGCGTCCGGTCGCTGCCCTCTACTGCCATTTCCCTCCCCTCACCTCCCATATCAAGCCCCCCCCCCCCCCCCATCCTCCCCAGCGACAGCAGCGTAAATCAGTACCTCCTTAAAGCTGAGTGTAATGTAGCAATGGCTGCCCACCTGAGAGTATCCCAATTACCCGTGGGCGGCCGGGGTCCCGGGGCATATGTCACCGCCGGCGGATCGACACTGGCGGCCAGGGCAACCCGCAGCAGGCACGGCGACGGCGACCACTGGAAAACAGTAAGGTGAAGACGGAATCAGAACATGGTTGGGTGGTCGGTGGTGTTTTACGTCCTGGCAACATCTAAGATCAAATCAGAATGGCAACCGACTTGTGACAGTGACCACTCACGGTGACTTGATAGTAATGTCCCACTGGGAGACCAGGCCGCTAGCACCATGACCTGATATCCCACTCAGTGACATTATCCTGATACTGAGTGAATCAGTCCTTGCTCTATCCTAATAATGTCAAGCGCCTGGCGAGGCAGTGACAAGTATCAATTTTGAAATCATTGGTTCGACTCGACCAGGGTTCGAACCCACGAACCCCATGGCTTCGGATCCCACGATCTCCCAAGACTGGAGACTGGCGCTCAACTGATTCGGCCATCTCGTCTGGTAGCAGTAAATCTTAATTAAACCCACACCAAGCATCATCATAGCAACGTCATCAAAACTGGCAGTCAATTAAGTGCTTGTTTTCAAAGGAGATAATTAAGCAGCCATGTCTAAGACATTGCATTATGATCCCTCTTCAGTCTCTTTCTCTCCACTCCTCACAATACTAGGGCTGGCAGAGGAAATTATATCCTTTATTCATTTTATTTCGACTGGGATTGGAGCAAGCTGGTCCAGTGTTTCCAAGGTGCTGAGGAAATTATTCCAAAGTACATCGTGTGAAGGGTCCAAAGAGCTCTTGTGGTCTTTTCCCAGATGTCAAATCCAGCTCTTGTAACTAGAGATGTAAGCCTTTGGGTAATGATTACTTTCTTCAGCGCCTTCAATGTCTTCCAGTCCTGTATCCACCATAATTGGCTTGGCTAATGTGAACAATGGTTGCGTTACTATTGAACTGGCTTCTTTACATTGCACAAATTCAGTCAAATTAAATGTTCAATGGATAACTACAGCTATGCCTCAGATGCCTATAATGAATGTAAATTATCCATGATATTTACTTAAAATATATCCTTCATATAGTCATTATCTAGACAATACAGCTGTGTGATATCAGTATGAGAGCAGATGTTGCTGCAAGTCTTTAGCAGATATTGTATGGTTAGTACTTCCAGATGATGGGCTATTTTTAACTCGAACCTACACAACTTACACCAGCATAAACCACTAGTTTTGAGTTCGGATAATAATAGTCAACGTACACAAATATTAGGTATACATTAATTTTGGTTGGAATCATTTTTGTTTTGGGTCATATTTTTCTCCGGATAGAAATATTAGGTATAATGCGATGTTTTCCTCCAATTATCCAAATTGAATTTTTCAAGCTTACTTGTCTCCCTTTCAATATGTTCTCACAGCGAACATTGCGATTATCACCAACATATATGACCAGTGACCAAATGCTAATTGTTGTATAACGAATATTTCATAACAAAATTAATGGATCATTTGTAATGCATGTAATTGATACCGACTTTATTTCAAAATGATTTCTTTCCCTTTCAAAATACCTTTTTTTTAAAAACCTCCATGAAGTAAGCAGGTGGGCGTCAATAATAGTGCTAGCAGGAACAGTATTTTCTTCTTATTTAGAGAGCAGTAGTTATTAAAAGCAAAAACCAATAAAGAATTCAATTACACAGAGCGGCTAATAACGGCGCTCAATAGAGCTATTTCATATGGCGTCAGCATGGGCATTTAGGTCACTGCGCGCGCTGCTTGGCTGCAGGATGGATGACCCACTGTCACATTGCAAACGCAATGACTATAACTGTATGAGCAACCTTCATACAGAAAAAGTGAAATATCTCCAAAACCACACCATCTAGAAACAAACCGCTTGGACCCCATGTGGAAAACATATTCAATGATGAGATTATCTTAAATGTATATGGTTAGGGTTCTGCATTTCTATCAATTTTGAATAAATTGACATTTTTAACTGGGCGTAGTGGCAGACTCAATGCATTTTCAATGGATGTGGGCGATCTTCATACAGTAAAAGTGAAATATCTGTAAAACCATGCCACCTAGAAACAAACCGCTTGGAAAACATCTAGAAAGCATATTCAGCGAACATATTCAATGATGAGATTATATTAAATTTATATGGTTAGGGTTCTGCATTTCTATTAATTTTGAATAAAATAGAAGTTTTGCACTGCGCATACCGGCAAACTCAATGCATTGTCAATGGTCATGAGCAATATTCATCTAGAAAAAGTGAAATATCTCTAAAACCACACCACCTAGAAACAAACCGCTTGGACAGTATTGGAACACATATAGAAAACATATTCAATAAACACATTATATTAAATTGATAAGGTTAGGTTTCTGCATTTCTATTGGTCCTCAATTTGGCAGTCCCATAATTCCAAGCGGTGGGCTTCCGCTCCTTACCAGCGGATGCGGTGGCTCAGTCGGTAGAGCGCAGGCATCCCATGCGGAAGGTCGAGTCGAGTGAAGTGATGTGTCGAGTCGAGTGAAAACAATGACTTACAAAAGTGATACTTGTCGCTGTCTAGCCTGGCGGTCGGGATTACTAGGATAGGACAAGGACTGATTAGCTCAGTGTCAGGATAATGTGACTGAGTGGGATGTCGGGTCATGGTGCTGGCGGTCTGGTCTCTCAGTGGGGCAGCACTATAAAGTCGCCATTAGTGTGCACTGTGACAAGTCGGTGCCTCGCTGTGAATATGGCCTATGCTGCCGACACGGCGTAAAGCAACCACCAATCAATCATCAATCACAAGTCGGTATTTCTCCTGATATTACATTAGATGTTACTAGGACGTAAAACCCCAAGCAACAACATCCGCTCCTTATTGGAATATTTCAATCCTCATTGAGTACCCCCCCCCCCATCCCGTCTCCTTCAGTTACCCAGGTAGTGATCTCCACCTGACAAATTTAGATTCTCCAACTGTGAACCTCTACTTCTGCACGGGTCCCATTGTTGCCAAACAATGGTTGACTGCTTGGGTTATTGCGTCACACGGCTGTCACCTTTACCCTGATACCAACAGCCACAGCGGGATACGCTGTAGATGTAAATAGGGGCCTCGATGACCCTTCAATGTCAATGGAGGCAGCCAGTGAGGGTCAATCAGATAAAGCTGGTTTTGGATAAAGCGACAAGATCCCCTGTCACGTACTTTATGTGCAGTGATTGTAATTATCATTGGGCTGACTTGGCACTGTGGTAAGCTCGACACTAATTGGCCACTGCTACGTTATCTGTCGCCTCACTGTCACAAAGACACCTGGTTCTCAATAAAGAGTCTTTATCTGGCATTCACAACTACTATAGGTCAGAACCGCTGGCTTTATTATTATCTGGATTATATTTACCACAGGAATGCATGACTGAATTGGTAAGAGAGCCCGCGTTCCGTGAAGAATGTCTGTGGGTTCGAATTCGGGCCGACTAGTCGCTAGCTAGCCCGGCGCTCGGAATTATGGCAAGGGATAGGGCCAGGAATAGGGCAAGGGATTAGGATCCATACATCATCTTTCAATGTCATGATTGACGAAATTGATGCTTGTCACCACATAGCCTGGCGCTCGGCATTATTAGGATAGGGCAAGGGCTGGTTGGCTTGGTGTCAGGATAATGTGATTCAGGGGGATATAATGTCATGGTACTGGGTGGCCTGATCCCCCAGTGGGGCATTCCTATAAAGTTGCCATGAGTGCCCACTGCCACAAGTCAGTACCCGTCCTGATATGTCCTTAGATGTTGGCAGGATGAAAAGCTTCAACAACCAACTAATCTTTCAATGTCACACACCATCAGTAGGTCATTATCTTTGGATTCCTATTTATGTACAACTATTGTTTTCCCTATCATTTCTGGCGTCGGATATGTTTAAACCACTGTATAACCCCAATAGCCGCGATGTCTACTTTTTGTGCTGGGGGTTCGTTAAATAAACAAAGAAAAACAAACACACACCATTTCTGGCTGGCATAGCATAGAAGGCTTTGTTTGTGTGTGTGTTTGTTTTGTTTTACGTCCTAGCAACACCTAAGGTCATATCAGGACGTGTACCGACTTGTGACAGTGCACACTCATGGTGACTTTATAGTGGTGCCCCACTGGAAGACCAGGCTGCCAGCACCATGACCTGATATCCCACTCAGTCACATTATCCTGACACTGAGCCGCCTAAAAGGTGGGTGACGTATGTACGGGGGGGGGGGGCTCTGTATGTGTGTGTGTGAATTAGACTAGAGTACTTTGCTTGATATAGCAATCTATTCACACTCCCAGCCCAGATAAATCCCAATTACACCTGGACTGGGGCTGGTTCCGGCCGGACGTGGGGGCGGTGAATCGGGGAACGCCCGTCGGATCGTCAGTCGGAGAAGGCCGATGTTTAGGAGACAAATGATGAAACAGTTCCCTCCTGAGATAGCGATAGCAGGAAGGCACTGCAGGAGGCAGCTTCCGCTGAGTAAATTGCAAGGGGGTAGGGCGTATGGGGGTGGGGAATGAGGGATAAAGCGCGAAGAGAGAGAGGCAGAGAGTGGGTGGGTTGTGCTCATAAAGACTGGCGCGTTTTGTCAACAACAAAAATTACAATGACAGCGACACAACAATCTGCCAAGTTTATTTCACGGAATTATGAAAAGTGGATAATTCCATGACGTCACCTGTGGGACAGTGCATATAAAAGACCCCTTGCTGCTTATTTGGAAGAGTAGACTATGTGGTGGCAGCGGGCTTCCTCCAAAGAAATATGTCAGAATGACAATATATTTGGTTGATGTCCAATAGCCAATGATAACAGGCCTGCAGCAGCTCATCACTGAAAACACAAGGCTAAGCAACAATAGCTCAACAATAGACCTAATATTAACCAACTCAAACCATGCCACAAAATGGGGCACTAGAAGCTGGGGTATAAGCGACCACAAACTAGTATATGTAACCAGGAAAAAGCTCAAAAGCACAAATCACTATGAATACAAAATGGGCAGGTCCCTAAAAAACTACTCAGAAGATACGTTAAAAAATCATGTGCACCAAAACATAAACAACATCACACAAAACAGAGATGATGTTGATATCTATTGGGACAACATCATCACAGAAATAAGAAAATCAACTGATGAGATGTGTCCCATGAAGAAAATAAAAGTTAAAAAAAACCAAGACCCTTGGGTAGACAAAGACCTGCTAACACTCATCACAACCAAAAGTAAACTGGGTGATAAAGCAAAACGCACAGAAACAATAGAAGACAAATTGGCCTACCGCATCGCCAGAAACAACTCTCTCAAAGCTGTGAGAACAGCAAAAAAAAAATACATAATAAAGCAGGACAAAGACTGGGGAAGCAACGCAAACAAATTCTGGAAAAATGTAAACCTATTATTCCCAAAAAATAACAAAGAAGAGCATACAAACTTCCAAGACAACAAAGGGGCAATGCTCACAGACAAAGATGCAGCAAACAAACTGAACAGACACTTTGCCACAATAGGGCAAAAGCTCTCAGAAAAATTGCTTGTCACCACTGATTAATAAATGACATAGACACGAATAAACCAAGTGGAATAGATGAAATACCAACCAAAATACTGAAAGAGGCACTCCAAGCCATCCCGGCCACCATAGTAGACCTATTCAACATCTCCTTCGAGCAAGGGCATTTTATCTCAGCCTGGAAAATGGCAACCATCAACCCCATTCACAAATGTGGAGACAAACAAAACATGGGAAACTACAGGCCAATATCAATTCTTCAAACCCCAGGCAAGCTCATTGAAAAAGTGTTACATAGACACATCAATGAACACCTGGGAAAAAACGATATAATAAACGAAAGACAAGGGGGCTTCAGGAAACTGCACTCCACATCAAAAACAATAGCTAACCTAACAAATGACATAATGGCATCAATGAACCAAAAGCAATTAGTTGGAGCCGCCTTCATTGACTTCAGTAAAGCATTTGACACAGTAGACCACAAAATACTACTGGACATAAAATCCAGCACTATGGATTGGATAAGATGTTACCTCAACAACAGGCAACAGAAAACAAAAATAAACAATACACTATCAGACAACCAACCTGTCACATGTGGTGTACCCCAAGGGTCAGTGTTAGGGCCACTACTATTTATAATCTATATAAACGACCTTGAAAAATGGTTGCAAACTGAATGCCTCCAACTATATGCAGATGACACAGTCATATACGCAAATGGCACCACAGAGGAGGAGGTAATAACTAAACTAAATAAACTCCTACTAAAACTAGATGAGTGGTGTGAGTCCAACAAAATAACCATCAACACAAGCAAATCAAAAACAGTACTCTTCTCGCATAAACAAATGCCAGAAAGAAAACTACACTGTAAGTTAGGAAACCAAACACTAGAAAATGTAGACCATTACAAATACCTAGGCCTTGAGTTGGACAGCCAACTAAACTACAACCTATGTATAAATAAAATTATACAAAAAGTAAACCACAAACTGTGGCTATTTGCAAAGCTAAGAGACTACATGACACAAGAAATGTCAATAAAAATCTTCAAGGGCATGGTGCTCCCCTATTTTGACTATGGAGATGTAAACTACATGGGTGCGAAAAAAGAACTACTAAAAAAACTGCAAACACTGCAGAACAGAGCCCTAAAAATCTGTCTAAGAGTAGACAAGCTGCACCCCACCTATGACATACACAAAAGAACCAAAGTGAAATTACTAGAAAATAGGAGAATAATTCATTTGAAAACATTAGCATATAGCTATAGTCAAAACATTAAACTTCTAACAAAACCACAAAGGGCTACTAGAGCAAATAATGCGCCACTACTAAAGCAGACCAGAAGCCAAATAAAAGCTCATGAGAGAAGCACGCTGGAAATGGCTGCCAAGGTATGGAATGCCCAAACGGTAAAGGAACGACAAATTCCTGACCTAAAAACTTACAAAAAATATCTGTGCAAAATAAGGCTAGGAAACCCCCAGTAAGCTGCACTGCAAAGGGGCATGTGATATGTCACGGCCCACCAGTGGGACGCCCAATGGAAGGTAACCATGCCAAAAGTAGCCAGATAACACACCACAAGCCTATGATATGTAAATAGGAGTAGGCTAGTCTAGTAATAAGAGTAGAAAAATAAATACATATATACCAAGAAAATCCAAAAAAACTAACATAGGCTACTAACCATACCAACCAATTATCTATCTGCTACTGAAATGCAGGCAATCAAATACCTTATCAGCAGCCACTGTGTGGTAAGATAACACCAACACTACAACTGGCCAGCATTGAAAACAAGCCTGGGTACCCGGGCTTATATGCTATGGACAGTATAAATACAGCCTCAATAAAAAAACAAACAAAAAAAAACAACAATTAATGTGATCTAGAGACATCATTACATTAAACAAGCTTTACTTTCCATGACGTCACATGAAGAGTGGGGGTTGGGGTGAAAAACTAGTCAATGCTGTGAATCTTCAGGAGGAAGTGCACATTTCAGTGATCGCGCACCTGGCACATATTGTGTTCATATCAACATCCGCACCGTGGCCAATTCCATATAAGAGCACTGGCTGGTTTCTAATACAGAATGTGGTGGGTTCGAATGGCGGCCAAGTGAAAAACCAAGACTTGGACAATTTATAATTAACACTACATAGCAAGGTGGTAGGCGTTCTTAGCAGGTTTGAGAGCTTACCTCGATCGGGCTATGGTGGGAAAATACCTCATTCGACCCCAGGTTCAATCAGCAATGTCAAACTTTATATAGGATTAGTTAGCAGGTTCAAGAATATGGTTGTGGCACACTGAGTTTGGGATGTTTTCATCTTGGAATACATCATTAGAAAGCACAAAAGTATATCTAATTTCCTGAATATTCCCAGCACATTTAGTTGGGACCAGATTGAGTAAATTAACAGTGAATATTAGGAAATAATTCATTAGTTACAACACATGGCTACAGGCCAGAACTGACAATGATAGTACTGTGTTGGTATAGCCATAAATCCCAAACAAAAGAGGAACATCCAGCCAACCATGGGGGTATATACTGGTCTGTAGCCCACTCATATACTTCCACTTGCCACTGGGGGAGGTTCTGCGGGGACTGTTGTACATCATTTAGATATATTTCTTGCATACCAATATATATATGCATAATAAATAATTCAATGTGATTATGCATCTGATGCATAATCACCACAAAAATGGCTTGTCTTGCTGGTACAACATTAAGAATAACCTAAAATATTATTTATTTTATTTATTTTATTAGGAGAGCGTAAGGAATGGTTTGCTCACTCTAAGGATACTATGATTAAGTAGGATATCAGGTACCAGTCACGTGGAGCACGGCATCCCAGTGGCATTACAGGTACTTTTGCGTACTGTCACTATTCGATACCCGTCATGATATGACGTTCAATTTTACTAAGACTTAAACCCAAACAACATTTTCCCGACCGCTCTATATGTCTATATATAATATAGTTTAATATAATTATGTGATACGGAAGTAGATAAATATAATGTATGTAATGTATTGTGTAATGCATGCAATACGTGAGTAGCTATATATATATATCATTGCTACACGCATTAATACATTATATTCAACTATTTCTGACGCACCCAATGATTACTGTCAGATATACATATATACAAACATATGTATATATGACAGGAATCCTGGTGATTCTAGGTAAACAATGTGCACCTATATATAACAAACAGCGCGCATATATATGTTTTCTATGTGCTGTCAATTTGACTATCCCAATATTAAGTACATTCATATGTGATGTATAACGTATTATGCGAGTATAACAATATGAAGGGAATTGTTTCCTTTATAATAATATTATATTATTATATTACTTGATACCATTGTCATTCTCCGTAAGACTCCCCACTTGACCGGTGGCGCCACCTGCGCCCACCTCCCCTCCATCTGGTGTCGACAACTGCCAGTCACACCGGAGGATATATATATATATGTGTGTGTGTGTTTACTACACATGTACACATATTTACTATTGGCATATCACAATATAAAACACATATGTAAATTAAATATCCGCGTTGCACACCACCACGTTTATATATATATATACATATATATATAACATATATATACACCTACATAATGTGTGTATGTTGTATATTTTAAGATCCCAATATTAGTACCACTAACGGGATTGCTACACACAACTGACTAACCAGAACTGGTGCTTGCCTCAGTTTTCCCCCATTGCAGTAAACCAGGGGATGCCATCCAGCCCCTCCTCCCCCCCCCCCCCTAGCCCAGCCTCCTCACAATACACCTCACCACTTGCCAGATCTGTTTACAACATCCCACTAGATCTAATAACAACAACACCAGCTATGCCTGCGCAGTTTCTAATTCAACTCGGATGAATAACATGACCATTACATAACCCAGAGCGGACATGCAGGACGCCCACGGGACTGTCACTTCCATTTAATAAAGCGGCTTGTATTAATCACTCGTTCCCACAAGAACTAATTTAACGCATCCAACTAATTTAACGCGCATCCTGTCAAAACTGGTTCATTCGGCACATATGTCGCTGTCATTGAAACCGGAAATCAGGGACACTGTGATATCTTCACCACCGTTATTAAATCAATATCAGAGATGCCGACATTGTGCGACCAAAAATAGAAAGATTTTAACATTGTTATTAGAAAGATACTTTTTTGTGCGGAAACACGCGGCATGACAATTGGACATATATCATGAGATAGCTGCCACCTGGCGTGTGTACACAGCAGAAAGCGGGGGGGGGGTGTAACTCTCAACCCTATCATTCAGCATTGGTCTTACACATTACAATCAATTTAACCCAATACACACAGAATCACTCAAATGATTGTACTACATCTGAAACGGGACGTAGCTCATGCAGTAGAGTTTCCACCTGTGAAGGTGTCGTTCATCCTATCGATCCTGCTCAGTGGGCACATTTGCAGTTTGGGTTGTTTTCCGTTCCAACCAGTGGTCCACAGCTGTCTCAGAAGTGATATGTATTTCCACTCATTATATGCCTTGGGGTAATTGGGGGATGGGATGGAGAGATGGATGGGAGGCAGAGGCGGAGATGGGGGAGGGAGGGGATGAGAGCCTGGGCATGGACAGTAAAGAGAATGATGTTGACGCCATTCCCTTAGTGGTATGGGAGTTAAAGCTGCATAATCCGATGAAGCATCACCTTTTCTAAATCAAAACAATTATCTAGATTTGATTTTACATATCTAACTTAGATACTGATACATTTATTAAGGATCTCTTGCCACATAGAAGGAAAAGCTGATTCGATTTAATAGAACCTGTGACTGCAGAATCCTATGGTATCAGAGTTTTGGCATGCTTGCCAACATTATTTGCACATGTTTGAATTTCAATTAAAAGTTACTTCAAACTAAATTAAGGTAGATTATAGTGATCACTTTAATATACTTATCTCAGAAAAATGTCAGAACCTCAAGGCCATCGTACTATGCAACTGTAATTTGACAGGGAATTGGCCATTACCATCAGGGTACTTCAATAGATCACCACCACTAGCCCGTATCCATCCACCTGTAAGTCATGTCACCAGAGGGCAAAAACAAAAGATTGTTTTATTTAATGACGCCTCTAGAACACATTGATTGTTTATCATCGACTATTGGACATCAAACACATGGTCATTTTGACATATTTCTTTGGAGGAAGCGCACTGCTGCCACATCGGATACTTTTTCTGAAAAACTGCAAAGGGTCTTCTATATGCAGTTGCCCACAGATAGGACAGCACACACCAGGACCTTTGATGCACCAGTTTTTAACCAATTTTTCAGAAATTCATGTCAGCGGCTCTCACGTGCCAATCTTCAGATATTGATGCACACTTGGCGAACTCATTTTAACATGCCTCGACCAATCTCTAATAACGTGATTAGTTGCCACTTTACAATGTGGTGGGAACTTGGCACAATTTGGCAAACTGTTACTCTACATCACTCGGGTCACTCAAACTTAATCGGTAATAACACCGGCTCCTACTTGCTTATATATATATATATATTATATATATATACAGTTCCCTGGTATGCAAGTATTGCAGGTATTGCAATACCTCAGGGAGTTTGACGCCCCTGCCCTGCAGAGTTGTAAACCACTGCCTTGTGGTACAGGTTCTTGACAGAACTGAAGGCTAAGGGAGCAAACCCTAAACAGAAAACCATGTCATTGTGGCAGCATTAACGGCGGTTGATGTATGGAACTCCCAACATCTCCCAACCAGCCACTGCAGGGACAAATAGTTTTGTGCCTGTCTGGACATGTTCTTGCCGGTGTGAAACCTCTATTTGTTCCCCGAGAGATTGCCGCTGGTAACTTGCAAAAGCCAGCAGCACTTGAACACTTTTGCAGGCAGCTTTCATGAAATGTTATCACTCTCACAGCAGAGAGCTAAATGGAGAGCGACAGTCAAGTAATGAAAGCAGTTTTTGTCGCATCGCAACCGACAGCATGATGATGATGATGATATATATATAATATGACATCACCGATATTTGACCTCGATTCTCTACTAACACGCCGATTTATTGCATACTTCATGAAGTAATTAGAATTTAGATTCAGGCGGAATTTCTAAGTAGCCATAGCATAACAAAAGGAATACTCCACAGAAAACCTCTTAAGAAAAGGTAATCCACGTCAAGAATATTTACTATATGCAGACAATCCTGCGACAGATCGGTGTAGAGTGGCGGAGTGAGAGCGACAACAATAAGCAAATATGTAACACACATCTCATCATCATCATCATGCTGTCGGTCGCGATGCGGCAAAGACTGCTTTCATTACTTGACTGCCGCTCTCCATTTAGCTCTCTGCTGTGAGAGTTGCGTCCATGAGTTGGTCTTAATGTCTCTCAGCTTCAGGTTTCTCTTGATGGTATCTTTGAACCGGAGACGGGGGCGCCCTCTCTTTCTGTAGCCAGAAGACAGTTGAGAATAGAGGATCTGCTTTGGTAGCCTGTCTGATGACATCCTCATGAGGTGTCCAGTCCACCGGAGATTCTTTTTGATCAGAAGATCTTCCATAGAGGGCAGCCCCGTTCGTTCGAGTATTTCCTTATTTGTCACTTTGTCCTTCCAGCTTAGCCTCATGATTGAACGCAGATGTCGCATCATGAAGGCATGCAGCTTTTTCACCTGCTGTCTGTACACTGTCCAGGCCTTGGCTCCGTATAGTAGGGTGGATAGCATGATTGCGCGGTAGATCTTACCTTTGACCCGAATGGACACATGGTGGTTGTTCCAGAGTCTCTGGCGTAGTCGGCCAAAAGATGCGCTAGCCTTGGCCATCCTCCTCTGTATCTCAGCATCAATGCGTCCATCACTTGATATAGTGCTTCCGAGTCAGGTGAATTCCGGAACAGAGTTCAGCTTGTTTCCGTCAACCATGATCTCAACCTATTCACATGATTAACAACAGACTATTGAACACCTACTTTATTTGTATTTGATTCCAGATGGATTGAGCTCGAATGAGTTGAACAGTTGTGCTTCCTGGGAATATTCATATATATATATTCTGCTTATACTGCTTACTTTGCTTACTTTGCTTACTTTGCTTACTTTGCTTACATTGCCCACATTGTTCACTCTGCTTACGCCGCGTACAGTGTCATAGCTTCCTCGCTTAAACATATCAAACGGCAGAGGGATCAGGCTGGGCTGATCCTCCCATGACAATGGACACAATGTGTGTGCCGGCTAAAGAGGGGTAGAGTAGGTGTATGTGTGAGTGTGTTATTTGTGTGTTGTTGTCTTACATCCTAGCAACATCTGAGGTCATACCAGGACGGGTACCGACTTGGGACAGTGTGCACTCATTGTGACTGAACAGTAAATCAGAACGCCGGCACCATGATGCAATATCCCATTGAGTCACATTATCCTGACACTGAGCTAACTAGTCCTTGCCCTATCCTATTAATGTTGAGCATCATGCTAGGAAGCGACAAGTATCAATGTTTACGTCATTGATTTGACTCGACCAGGGTTCAAGTCCTACGAGCTACCAAAACGGGAGACGGATGCTCAACTCTTTCGGCCTTTCCGCTTGGTCTACAGTGTACAGTGAGCAGTGCTTACACGTGCAGTGCTTCCTGTACGTACTCAACTACACTGCTTACACGGCTTACTTTGTTTGCATTGCCTACGGTGTCATAGCTTCCTAGCTTAACATATCAAAGGCCAGGGAGATAAGCCTGTGTGTGTGCCGGCTATACAGCGGCCGAGTGGTGGGTATGTGTGAGTGAGTGTGTGTGTGTGGTGGTGGTGAGCGAGGCTAAAATCAACACGGCCCAACAAAACGCACACATCCCATGTTCCCGGACCATCCATCGGTAAAGGGCCGCGTAGACTCGGCAGGTCAGTGCCAGGCTCTGGCAGTAATTTCATCCGAAAGCCTCATAGAGACAGTGCGTTGCGGGTATAATCATCTTATGGCGGCCCCGCCCCACCCCCTTAGATATCGACCACAGGCTCAGTCCGGAGCGACTGGTCGTGTACGGTCAATTCCCCGGCTGGACAGTAAATATGCCACGCGGCCTATTTGATAGTGAGATGACCATTAGGGGCCGCCTCACTTGACCACACCCACAAGGGGGTTTCACCCCCCCCCCTCCCTCCCTCCCTTCCCCTCACTCCTCCCCTTCCTGTTCCCGTCCCCTCCCTCGTCCCTCACCCTGCTCAGTACTACCTCTCCCCCTTTCATCCCCCTGTCCCTCCCGTGCCTCTCTCCTTCCTCCTCCCTTCTCTGTCGTCTCCGCTCCCGCTGCCTCTTCCTCCATCCTCCCTCATCGCCCCACCCCTTTACCTCCTTCCTTTCCGCTCTCATCGCGTTCCTCCCTCATCTCCTCCTTTGCCTCCATTCGGGCTCTCTATTTCCTCCCATCACCCATCTTTGCCGTCCCCTCTCCATCCCCCGTTTGCTCTCTCATCCCCTTCCTCCCCCATTTCCACCTCTACTTCTATTCCAGCACCCCAGCACTCCGATCCCGCATCCATCCTCCTCCGTCCCACTCTCCTCGCACTTCCGCCCACCTCCTTATCCATCGCACCTCCTCCTACCCTTCCTGACTTCTCACTCTTCCCCCTCCCCTCTCCTCCACAGCCCCCTTCCGCCTCTGCAATCCGTATCCTCCTTCCTCGTCTCTCCTCCTCCCATGGTCTCCCCTCCCCCTCCGCCCCCTACCCCTTCCTCTCCCATCAGACGAACCCATGTATGGCACGTGTATGGTCCTTGACCAATATACTACGCCATCACTAACCATTATGTGACCACTGTGTAAACCCCCTCCCCACCCCACCCACCACCCACCCCCCACCCCATCCCATCCCTCACCCCCCGCCCCGCCTGTACAACCCGTACACCGGATACGCCATCTTCCCTGCCGCATCCGGCCCTAGACCCTGACCACTGCGCCCTACTTACTAACCCCCCCCCCCCCCCCCCCCCCCCCCACACCTCCCGGCCCGGACGCAGTGGCCGAATCGGTAGAGCGCATGCTTCCCGTGCGGAATGCCGGGACTTCGAATCCCAGCCGAGTCAAACCGATGACTTATACAAGTGATACTTATTGCTACCTAGCTTTCCGCTTAGCATTACTAGGATAGGACAAGGAATTGTTCATGATGTTCGCAACACGGGTAATTGGACACTAAGACACAGCCATAGCCTTAACGTTAAAGCAGACGATGCTGCCACCTATCCTTAAACGGGGACACTGCCATGTGCATTGGACACTAGCGCTGTCTAGGATCACTTTAAGATACAAAACCTGAGTACTGAACCAATGATACTGACCTGACACCTATGTTGAATTTCTGACCTAAATTGCTGTCTCTGCCTATATAAGGCCGGGTTTGGCGGCTACGAGCTCACTTCGAGACGAGCACAGGAGGACGCGGACTAAGCCTTAAATTGCCACCCACCCACCCCTACATTAATATAAGGGATAGGGTTAAAAGCTTTCTGACCTCACTATGTTTCAACATGTTGCTATTTGCATTTGATTTTCTGTGATCAACGTGTACTCATGATTATCTGATTAAAACCAACTTTATACTACTTGCTGTGTCATTGTCCAATTGTTAGCTCAACATCAGGAGAATAACTGGGTGGGATATTGTGTCATGGTGTTGGCAGCCTGGTTGCTCAGTGGGGGATTGACCACTATGAAGTCGCCATGAGTGTGCATTGTCACAAGTCGGTCCCAGTGCTGATATTACCTGAAATGTTGCGAGGATCTAAAGCACCAATCAAACAAGTTCTCGTACTCGGATCCCGACACCTCACCCCCACTGTCCCACACCCCCACACTCCCATCACAATCTGAACACCACCCCTGAACACCCCCCCCCCCCCGACCCCCTTCGCCGCTCCACTATCGTCTCCCAGATCTGCAGCTTGACCACTCCGCGCAGAGTCTTTGGCAGTCTTGATTCCTTGTACGGGTATGGATGTAGTTGTAGCTGGGGTTAGGGGAGTGTGAGCCTGTGTACATGTGGGTGAGTGGGTGGGTTGCGTAGAGTTTGATCGGGAACCAGCCTAACTGATCTGCCTATGCCTAAAGATGGTGGGGTCACGTTGGCCAATCTAGAGTCGCATCCAACTCCAGCCTCATCCCCTCACCCCATCCCCACCACCACCTCACCCTACACCTAGTGTTAGCCTCACTCTCATCTCACCCTAAATATGGTAGGGCCACGTTAGCCCACGAGACCCCTATTCTCATCTCACCATAACCCTCACCCTCACTCTCCCCCCTCAACACCCCTACTCTCATCTCACCATCACCTTCCCCCTTACTCTCCCCCTCAACACCCCTATTCTCATCTCAAAATCAAAATCAATCTCCCCCTCAACACCCCTATTCTCATCTCAACCTCACCCTCAAAATCACTCTCCCCCTCAACACCCCTACTCTCATCTCACCATCACCCTCACTCCCCCCCCCTTCAACACCCCTACTCTTATCTCCCCATCACCCTCACCTTCACTCTCCCCCCTCAACACCCCTATTCTCATCTCAACCTCACCCTCAAAATCACTCTCCGCCTCAACACCCCTACTGTCATCTCACCATCACCCTCACCTTCACTCTCCCCCTCAACACCCCATCTCTCATCTCACCATCACCCTTACCCTCACTCTCCCCCCAGCACGCCACTCTTCTTATCTCAGTATCCCCCTCCACCTCACTCCCCCCACCCCACGCCTACTCTAACCAAGGATGGGAGGCATGTGAAGGGCTCCGACTCTACCCGCCCTCACCGACCATGCATGCATGGTGACTCCCTCTGGGTGTAATTTATACGCCAATCTCTGGAATAAATAGTCATGGAAGCAGAACTATACTACGGTAAGTTTGCTACTTCGAGGTTGTGGCTGGAGAATCTATGTATTTCTTATTCCTTCTTTTTAATGTTTGTCCATTTTGTATGGGCCGGTCGATGGATGTTGTGTTGATGTTTTTATTGCTTTTCTTGTGGGTTTTTTCCGGGGGGGGGGGGTCAAGTAAGTGGTCGGGGCGGGAATATATATATATATATATATATAAATATATATATAATATAATTATATATACATATATACATATATACATACTATATAGGACCTTTTTGTGCGTGTATGTGTATACACATATAATTATATATTATATAATTATATAATGATATATTATATAATTGTATATACATATATACATACACGCACCCAAAGCATCATATATAGGACCGTTTTGTGCGTGGGTACGTTGGAATGGTGTGGTGTCGGGGTGGGGGTGTGGCGGTTGTTGATGGGCAGAGTACATTCCGGTTTCGACGTTTTGATTGCGGCCAGCGTAAACAAATCGCGCAGTTTCCCCACAATATAATATAATATATACATATATATATATATATGTCCTTTTGTCTGTGAAGTATTGGCGCATATTCTTTCCGGTGTGAAACCGCTATTTGCTCCCCGAGAGAGTGCCGCTGGTAACTTGCAAAAGCCAGCAGCACTTCAACACTTTTGCAGGCAGCTTTCATGAAATGTACAACCGCACAAAACACCATCCGCCTCGGTCGTCGCCCGGGTTACCAAGGACTGCACTGCTCGAGCTCATCTTCCGTCGGCGGCAGAAAATCAGCAAGGAGGAACACAATGCAATAAAGACCGACTCATGGATGCAACCCTCACAGCAGAGAGCTAAATGGAGAGTGGCAGTAAAGTAATGAAAGCAGCATGATGATGGTGATGATTCGTGCATTGGAATGGACACACTCATATAATAACCGAGTCAAACAAATGATTTACACGATGGATACTTGGCACTACCTTGACTCATGTTCGGTTTTAATAGAACTGAGCATGGACTGATCAGCATCAGGATATATCTCGAGCCATGAGCCGGCAGCCTAGCCTCTCATTGGGGCAATACTAGAACAAGTTCCGATACCTGTGCACATTTACAAGTTGATAACTGTCCTGAAGTCATCATACATGTAGCTAGGATGTAAAACCCCAAGAAACAAACAACACTTTTGTTGCGATTCTATGAGCGCCCACTGCGTTGGCTTCGTCTACTATATACTATTACTGGGGCTATTCGCCAAATTGTGATCAGCTCTGTCTCTAGGCATCCGTCTCTGGCTACCCACAGGACTCGGCCTTTGGCCTCGGGCCAGGGTAACTGTGCGTGGTTGATTTCGTTGTCGGCGCCCATCTGCCTGCCACATTTGTTGCCAAATTCAACTTGTTTGAGAAAGCTGGGATAAGTTGGGCGCCAAGTGTAATACCCCTGTCACACTACAACGTAACGGGCCAGTGAGTGGAGAACAGAGAAATCACTTATTTACGTTGAGATACGTATACATTCTTGGCATTGCAGGGCACATTTGGACGTCAGTGCAATGTAGTGGAGATAGGTGAAATGTCGGTCCCATGAGTTGAACATCAAACAAAGAAAGGTCCAACGTAATGCTAACGAGCCTCCAGCGCATGCGGCGTCAGTCGAGATAGCTCAATCTAGACCAACGTAGCTCTAACAAACGTTTAATGTATCTCGATGTAAGCATAACGTGAGTGCAACATAAACCCAATGTAACCCAACATAATGGCCTGTACATCAAAACTTGTGGGTATGTCCAAAATCTTGACGTGTGTCACCATATCTCGACGTATCTCGAGGTACCTCGATGTAGGATTAACGAATGCGTAACGTATCTCAATGCTCCTCGATGTATTTCGACGCAATGGGCAAATTTCACCTACCATGTTATGTAGTAGTGTGACAGCCTCATAAGGTCTCTATTGAAAGACTTTTCTTTGAATGGTTTTTGGAGGCAGAACAAAACACTGATTGGCTGATTGACAGTTTTGTTTGTCCACGATTAATGGTAAAGAGAGTCAGGAGATTGTAGTAGATTGTTTGTATTCTGTGTTTGTTGTTTTTACCTCCTAGCAACGTCTATGGTCAGATCAGTACAGACACCGACTTGTGACAGTGCGCATTCATGGCTAGTTTACCAAGCCCCACCGGGAGGCCAAGCCAGCAGCATCATGACCCGATCTCCCACATTGGGTCACCTCGTCCGGCAAGGGGGTGAAGGGTGGGGAGAGGCTATGGAATGCTAACGTTTAAGGGCCTATGCGTGCCCTTGCAGACGCCCGGTGAATAATTCAATAAGGAAGGGCCTTAAGTATAAGGAGGGGCAAAGGCACCCTTTCTAATAGTACTAACCAGTCTTTGTCCTATCTTATTAATGCCAAGCACCAGGCTAGGTTGCGACAAGTATCAATTTTATAAGTCATTGGTTTGGCTAGGCAGGGATTCGTACTCCCGACCTTCCAGATGGTATGCCTGGGCTCTAGCAATTCGGTCACCGCGTCCGGTAACCCCCCCCCCCCCCCCACACACACACACACCAAGAGAAGCTGTATTAGACCACGGCCGGTTGAGGATCACTTGACAGTAAGTTGGGCGATGGTTACCAAGCAGCCTAATGATAATGGACCAGCTTCAACATTTAATAAATGATGTTGTTTTTTGTGCCGTCTCGTTTTTGTGGTAAAGGGATTTAGGAATCGATCTTGAGCAAACGCCTCCTCAATAAATACACAAACACACACACACACATATTGGATTAGCGGTGCTTGAGGTGGTCGGCCACAGATGAAAGAAGTCAGCATCGCTTTCCCTTCCAGCCATCCCGTGCCCTCCAGATCCCCCCCCCCCCTCTGCCATTCCTTCTCCTCCTTCCCCACCCACACCAACGCACACATAACCCTCCCCCCACCCCCACCCAACAACTATATCCCCCATTCTGCGCGCCAACCCCAAAGGCGCTTCCGTGTTGGAGGAACCCATAGCTACTCTGAGTCCAGAACGACAGAAGGAGAATGGACACATGTCTCATAGAAGGACACAATTCAGGGGGGCCTTGTCAATAGAGCCCGGCAATGGATATGTGTAGTTCAGTATGTATGTGGTTTTATGTAAAAAGCAAACTCTACTAGTATATAGTTTTGCAGTTGCGTTGGTTTTCTCTTTTGATAGAGCTGTCGTCGCGCTGTCTGTAAAGGCATCCGGAGGCGCCGACGGGTGAAATCGGTGATTAGATCCCATCATATGGGCGGGGAGTCTGTTTCCGTAGCAGCCGCCTATGATGTAGGCTGTCCCAAGGGGTGACCCCCCTGTACCCCCTGGGGTGTGCGTGTGTGCGTAGGGTGTGGGGTATGTGGTGTATGTGTGCCCGGTGCAGGGTGTGGGGTGTGGGGTCTAGGCTGTGGGGTGTAGTGTGTAGGGTGTGTAGGATGTGGGATGTAGTGTGTAGGGTATCCGGTTTAAGGCTGTGTAGGGTGTGGGGTTTAAGGGTGTAGGGTGTGGGGTGTAGACTGTAGGGTGTGGGGTGTTAGGGTGTAGGGTGTGAGGGACATGGTGTGGGGAGTAGGTTGTGGGGTGTAGGGTGTGGGGTGTAGGGTATGGTGTATGGGGTGTAGGGTATGGTGTGTAGGGTGTAAGGTGTGGTGTATGGGGTGTAATGTGTAGGGTGTGGGTTATGAGGTGTAAAATATAGTGTGTAGTATGTGGGGTTTAAGGGTGTAGGGTATGGGGTTCAGTATTATGGTGTGGGGTGTAGAGTATAGGGTGTGGGGTGTACAGTGTACAGTGTGGTGCGTATAGTGCACAGTGTGGGGTGTAGAGTGTAGAGTGTAGCGTATGGGGTGTAGGGTGTAATGTGTAAGGAGTAGAGTTACTGTATAGGGTGTGAGGTGTAGTGTGTACAGTGTAGTGTATATGGTGTAGGGTGGAGCGCGCAGGGTGTAGCGTGTACAGTGTAGTATGTAGTCTGTATAGTGTAGTGTGTATTATGTAGGGTGTAGGGTGTAGCGTGTAGGTTTTTTTTGGTGTAGGGTGGGGTGAGGGACTGAGCCACCTCCAGAGGCTATAAACTGACAGCGGTCGACCGGCCGTGGTGGGCATGCTAGGGGTTGTGGGGGTTTGGGGGGGGGGGTGTCATCTCGTAAAGTGTACACCCACACATCGAGTCCTCTCCGCACCCCCCCACCCCCCACCCCACCCTTCCCACCCCATCGCACCACTACCAGCGCCGCGCGCAGCTTTATGAACGGAAGCATACGGTTTTACGAACGGAATCATTGTCCTTTACAGCGGGCGGCGAGCTGGCCTATGTCGTCATTTAGAGGCCATATGGCAGCCGCCCCCCTCTCTGCCTCCCCTCCCACCATCTTCCCCCACCTCCAACACTCAGTCATGAGAGCTGCCAGCGGAAGGTGTGAACTGGCCAGGACTCGGGGATGGAAGAAGAAGTGGGAGGAAGGATGGAGTGGAGGTTTGGGAGGAGGGAGGGAGGGAGTGGGAGGAAGGGAGTGAGAGGATGGGGGAGCGGGAAGTGGAAGTGAGTTGGAGGAGGGAGAGAGTGGGGAGGGGGGAGAAGTGAGTGGGAGAAGGGAGTGGGAGGAGGAAGATGTAATGATGTGATTAAGAACCGACGTGTGGTGTCTTGGTACATACATAACATCTTCCTTTCAAACAATAACAGAATGACGTGTACCGACTTGTGACAGAGCGCACTCATGGCGACTTTATGGTGCTGTCCCACCAGGAAAATTGATACTTGTCGCTTCCTAGCTCGATGCTTGGCATTAATAGGATAGGGCAAGAACGTGTTAGCTCAGTGTCAGGATAATATGACTGAGTGTGATATCAGGTCATGGGGCTGTCGGCCAGGTCTTCCAGTGGGGCAACACTATAAAGTCGTCATGAGTGCGCACTGTCACAAGTCGGTACCCGTCCTGATATGACCTTAGATGCTGCTAGGACATAAAACAACAAACATGCACACGTCTTGGAGGACCATTAAAGGATAACGAATAACTGTGGCGGTATGTCTAATGCCCGGTACACACCTACCGTTTGTGTGCGCACACCTCCCGTATACGATCGAAAACTGCCCGTTTCGCCCACAAAAATCGCTTGGTGTGTGCTCCCCGCGCACACCTAGCGATTGCGATTCGCGCATAAAACTCAGTTTTTAGTGCTAAAAGCGGCCGTTTACGATTGCGATTCGCGATTCGAAAAACGAATCGGCACGTTTTCAGTTTTAAGCGGGTCGGGTCGAGTCGCGAGTTTTAGTGCGCGAATCCTACACGGGAGGTGTGTACTAGGCATAATGAACAGCGAGGCGAATAGTAAGTAAAACCCGGATGTAAGAAACTGCGCCAACTGTAGCCAACGATAGCTCAACGCTGCACCTCCGACAGCACACCTGCAACTAGCAACCACTACCTGTACTGCAGATGTACCCTGTACTGCAGTAGCCTACGTAGGTCTGAAGAACACCCCTATATAAAAGCTGGTAAACATTATCTACGTGCTGGTAAATGAAATGAGAGATACATTCTTAATTTAAGAAGAAGAATATATTCTTCACATGTATTTTAATATTTACCTACCAGTTTCGATTTTGAAAAATATAAAATAACATGTAGGGGTCTGATTTTATGTCACACAACCCTCAAATTGGATAGGACAATAGAGTGGACGACTGCGAAAGGAAGTCCAATTAAATGGTGCACTACCGGAAGGATTTCCATCGCGTGCGTCACAATTTTGGGAATTAACATTAAGCTCCGACTCCATTGGGCTGAACGAAATACAAAAACCACCAAATGAGAACAAACAAAATAAAAATTGATAAAAACAAGGATAAATGTTGATTGTGAAATTTATGATTGATGAACGTGCTTAATTGATAACAAATGTATGTATTGGGAATAATTGTTATTAATGTTGCTGACTTCCAATTGATTCATGACAACCATATGTTGATAGGCTGTACTGATTGAACATTTGACAACATGTTGTGGCCTACCTGGTTTGTCTGTCATCGTCCGGTTAATTTCATCGTTGTTAGATTTAGCTACATTGCTTCATCCGTTTGCTCGTCACTGACCTCGGCAAATGCAATAACATTAAGGAACAGCTTCTATTCATCGTGCATGACTGGCACGCCAATGAGGTTTATCAAGCTTACAAATAAAGTGATGTTTTGCCCCAACCTTCTCCTGTCCTTCCTTTGTGTTCTAGTTAGCAATGACAATGTACGAAACGCGACACATGCAAAGAAAGAATATGAGGGTCCATAAGGGTGAATGAATGCGCATTAAGATGCGCATTGTCGCAGTTGTCTGCGCAGACATGCGCACTGATCGCCTCAGGTAGCGACTGGCGAGTAGTCACCTCTGTACAATTGTTTACACCACATTCTCTAAATGCAAACATCTGGAAAGCAAAATACCAACAAGCAAAGATTGCCAAGCACAAATCTACTGGATTTGGAAATTTAAGTTGTTGGAGTGTTACGTCCTGGCAACATCTAAGGTCATATCAGGACATGCACCGAAGTGCACACTCATGGTGACTTTATAGTGCTGCCCCACTTTGGAAATTTGATGTTTCCATCGTGCTGTGCAGCTTTGACGGAGTCTCGGCTATAGGCCTCCGGGACAGACGGCAGCTTCCACGCTGTACCCTCCCAGCCACGCCCACTGGTGCTTCCGGACAACTGGAACTCGAATTGATACCGACATTAATCAATGGCAACGCGACGATAATGGGACAACAATTCAGGTACAACGGTGACGAAGGAGATAACAGCGAGACAGAGCGAGGTAGAGAGAGGCAGTGTGAGGCAGAGGGAGCGGTAGAGGGGGGGGGGAGGGGGGCAATCACAGTAAGCAGGATGTGCCGAGTGGATCCCGGTGGAGGGGAAATGAAGAAGATCTGGAGGGCCACATCTGAAGAGGAAAGGAACATGGGGTGAGGATTAGAACAGACAGATGAGGAGAATGTGGCGCGGCCACCTGGCGGAGAGATTTGGAAGCCGATCGGCCCACAGAGGTGTCTGGGTCGGGTAGAGCAGATCGTCTGTGACGTCACGTCATATACACAAGCCTGAACCGCTTGAGCCACCTGAGCCACATATTGGGGGATTTAGCCGGGTGGAGGCTTGGAGTGTAGTTAGGTCGGTCGATGGAACGCTGCACTGCATTTATTTTGATTTTGTTTTATCTGATTATGGATTAAGCTTACTGAATTGCGGATCGGGTGGAAAAACGAGCTTGCCCTTATGCATCTAAAGAGCAATCAGCGGGTGTAATTGTTCTAATGATTGATCAATGTAATATAATAGACCCATCTCCAACGAAACCGACGCTGAATCGGGTTCTTAATGCAGACCGCGCTTGGGAAGCAATGTTACATAAAGCTCTACTGGGATGCAATATGTTCAAGCATATACATATATATATATATATATATATATATATGTATATATATATATGTATATATGTAGGACCAGGCCGGATGGCCAAATGAGTTGAGCGTCCATCTCCTATTTTGGGAGATGGGGATCTGAACCTATGGATTTGTCAATGACTTAAAAATTGATACTTGTCGCTTTCTAGCCAATTGCTCAGCACTATTAGGATGAGGCAATGACTGGTTGGCTCAGTGTCAGGATAATGTGACTGAGTGGGATATCAGGTCATGGTGCTGGTGGCCTGGTCTCCCAGTAGGGCAGCACTATAACGTCACCATGAGTGTTCACTGTCACAAGTTTGTACCAATCCTGATATGACCTTGGATGTTGTTGGGATGCATAACAACAAACAAGCAAAACAATGCATATATATACATAGCTATACAGTAATACTGAATATACTCTATGAGGAGGATATTTGTTGTTTGTTTGTTTTCATAAAGGATCATTTCATTCAGCGAATAAAGGTATTTTTCAGCGTCAAGGTACTGGTCTCCCGGCCATATCATGTTACATATCAGCTATTGCATTTCCTGAAAATGAAACTCGATAATCAAATAAATCTAATAGGGTATTTTTGTTTCCTTTCTTTGTTCCTCTCTACATTTTCTTGTGGCCTATGGTATCACTAGAGGTGACGGAACTCTTGTTTACAGACTATATCTTCTGATGATCAGACTTCGTTAATTTTCTTCCTTGCTTTTCATATACTTGTACAAATAATCGATTGGAATTTATTCTGCCTACTCGAGTAATATACTCCCCTCACACACAAAAAAACATTAAACCAAATTTAAATCAAATAAAAAGTGGCTTACATAGGAAAGCACCAGGTTCACTCCAACTGAACCTTTTCGGATATTGGGCCATGGTGCCGGCTCCTGATCTTCCAGTGGGGGCAACACTATTATAAGGTCGTCATGAGTGTGCACTGTCACAAGTCGGTACCCATCCTGATTACAATATATGTTGCTAGGACTTAAACCCCAACAACCAACCAAGCGACACTGACTGACTATAGCCACTAGCGAGCCTCCAAGTCCAAGCTGTAACTGACGGGTGGGATCAGTGTGAATATAATGTGATTGGGTGGGATGTCATTTCAAAAACACTGGCGACTGCTATACCAGTTAGGCAGCACTATAATGCCGCGATAACTTGAGGGAGCGGTGTCACAAGTCGTTGTTCACCCTTTAGCAAAACCCTAGATAACACAGAACACACACTACACTCCTGAGAGGCTGAATATCGTATGTGGCCCAGAAACTGTACACAAACTTGGCAGTGCACGGGGTTAAAATGGGCACATTATGATCACTGTCTGAAGAATAATGAACACCTTTTGGGAGAGCTTGTTGTTCATTATCATGGTCTTACCTGTTTTCTTGTGGTGAGAGCGACACTTGGCTTTTGGTGAAATGTGGAAGCGAGATGGCCTGGTGAGGAGCGTCCGTTATTAAGATTAACAGCTCTGTAAATGACTGTTTAGAGTTATACCTTCCCAGGCGTGTGCAGGCTATCAGCGCCTATATGGTTCATCAATTTAAGAGGTTGGAGACTGGCTCAAGTGCAGGATGGAGATTGGAAGCTGAAGCTGGTTTGGAACGAGGGAAGTGGGCGGAAGTTGTAACTGCTTTAAAAAAATCTTTTTTTTAAAACTATTTCTTTGGTAAATATGTTAATTCTCCTGAATAAGTATTTTGTCAGTGCCGAAGCACTGGTCTTCCCAACAGTTTTCAATTGAGAGTTATTTACACAAAAGGTATATAGGACAAGGCATACAATAACTGTTGAATACACAATTTGCAGCGTGTAGCACAATGCAATTCTGTAACCCAACAGTTCCATATGGTAACAGTAGTGTCATATACCTCAGTCATTATTAGTCAGATCAATGTGAATATGTAAATAGTATTTAGAATGTAAACAGAAGTTATCTCCTGTATTCATTTGGTGAAGTTGTAGTAAGTTTTAATGTACGGTCTGTTCAGTTAGAGTTAGGCAAGTGGTATACAAATGTCAGATTGTTAGAACTATTCTAGTGTTACTCTAGTGTAGTTAGGTATGTGGGTTTATGAATTATGCTATTGGGGTGGGGTTGTTAGTAATACATTGCTGGTTATGTATTTATGTGTTTGTTTAATTAAACGTTTTTTTTGGGTCTATTTGTTCAAATTAACAACAGTAAAACCTCTCTAAATCGACCGACCATGGGACCATGGTCCGTTTACGGAGGTGGTCGGGTTATGGAGTTTTTGTATTTGTTACAATGGTATTGTATGGGCGAACGCTTAGGACCCAAATACAGCGATATATATAGGGGACCGGTCGATCAGTGGAGGAGGTCAGGTAGTGAGGTTTTACTGTACATCCCATCCTAAAATGTATGAATAACAAATTAATACTGTTGGTTACATACACCATTCATTATACCATGCTATTTGCACACACTCATCATAAAGGTATTCAACTTTGGAAGGAATTGAATTCTGTTACTACATTTCCTTCCACCAGCCTCCATCAGTTGGTGCTGATTGCGCATATTTGTTTTTGATAATTTAATAACGCTGGACTAGGAGGGTGTATGCAAGCACTGCCAATAGCTTGCCTTCTTGCCTATGTAATGCTCCGGGCACATACATGTTAGTGGACGTCCTTGAACGTAGGTGAACGTAGTGGAGGCTAACCTGGGTCAAATGTGGTATAAGTACGTTAAACTATGTTGAAATACATTAAGGTATGGCAAGTTTTGGTACCGATAAATATGTTACAGATAAATACGTTACGGTATGGATGCTGGTACATTCAACTATGTTCAACTATGTTCAACTACATTCAACTACATTCAACTATGTTAGTCTCTACTATGTTCATCTATGACCTCTAATGGCTATATGACATGGGCTTCGTCCAAGTATGCTAGAGAACGCTAGATAGAGTATCCTAGAGCATGCTAGAGTATGCTAGAGTATGCTAGAGTATGCTAGAGTATGCTAGAGTATGCAAATTCAGCCTCTAACGTAGCGCTGTTTTGAACATGTCCAAAAATTAAATTGGGAATCATGGCTAATCAACGTTATTACCAAGTTAACATCACGGACAAGAATGGATGCCGGTACGTTTAACTGAGTTCAACTATGTTCAATTACGTTCAACTAAGTTCAACTACATTCAACTACATTCAACTACGTTCAACTACGTTCAACTACGTTCAACTACGTTCAACTCATTATCCTCCACTACGTTCAACTATGTCCACTAACGTGTATCTGACCAGGGCATGTCAGAACAATGTGGCATATCAGCAATTAACCTTGAAATTTTGCTTTGAATATAATGCGATACAATACCAATATAATAACTCCCTAGCTCTGCACCCAAATAGCAAGTGTCCCTCGGTCCGTATAGGGCTCGTGGATACTCATTTGCCAGGGAAAGAGATGCACTTCTAGTCAGACAATTAACACCTGCAAGTCACCAAGACAACAGCCGAAGTGAATATTTTGAATGTGCATGTTAAACCACTGGAAACTGATCAGGTAAAGTTGCCTAGTGCGATGGTTTAAAGTTTCCTCCATATTGTTACATATATATATTAGTTTGATCATTGCATTTTATATTATTTTATTTTTAAGGAACTTTTATTTTAAAGGATTAATTATGGAAATATTTCAAGTGAAAACATGCACCATTCATTTTAACCAGCCGCATTGAAATGCTGAACCTTATTAGTTTCAACAGTAACAAGTTCTATTACATTGACGTAGTAGTGCTTCTATACATCAATAACAGCTTACTGAGTCCACTGTCATGGAAGGTGGATTCATAGGATCAGAGGATGGAATGCTGTCATCGGATTGGCCAGACTAATCAAATTCAGGTTGATTTGTCGCAGAATGAAAGTAAGTGGTGGTGGTGTTCTCTGTGGCGGAGTGGTTAGAGTGTCTGACTTTTTTCTAGGTCGGACTCCTAATCTGAAGGTCAGTGGTTCGATTCCCTGTGCCCTCACCTCTGCCAATTTGGATTTCCACCGCTGTGTATAACTTACAGCGTCATCAAAGGCCAGTTGCTCTCATAGCATGTCTATGTGGTGTGGGAGGTTAAAAATCCCTTGGGTCGGTAAAGGTGTAGGCTCGGGCTTTCTATCGACAAACTGTCTAATGGTGAAAACAAGCCTATTCAGGCTTATCCATGA
This sequence comes from Branchipolynoe longqiensis, assembly GCA_030323885.1. NCBI lineage: Eukaryota > Metazoa > Annelida > Polychaeta > Phyllodocida > Polynoidae > Branchipolynoe > Branchipolynoe longqiensis. Next base: position 21,298,553 of record CM059191.1, read on the forward strand.
TAGGCAATATAAATCTTCAAGAAAAAAAAAAAAAGTCAACCCCATCTCCTCCCGACTCCCCGACTTCGCCAGCCCGCCTATATATATTGCATGTCGTACTGAATATTCGCCCCTTTCTGCCATAGCAGCTTCCCCTGGTCAGTAGTGTCTTAGTTCTCATCGAATTGGTGGCCTGAAAAACTTGTCCATCCACCTACACTTTGCCCGCTCAAAACTGTATAATTGGTTTCCTCTGTACTGTCAGTCACCTTAGGGCTTGTATCGGTTTCTCCTGCATATTTCATTTCTATGGTATATTGAGCTTTGTTGTTCTGTTTCTATTGAGTCTTTTTATTTGCAATGCATGCAGTTTTTGTTAACTAGATTTTACCAGGAATCTAGGGCTTAGGCCTAATATTGTGATAATTGATGACCTAGCATACAATTGTCAAACAAAAACAGCAGTCATCCCTCGTATACTACCCATGCTAAATTGGCATACCCACCCATTCCGGTGACACTGGACGAATCGGTAAAGTGCAAACTTCCCGTGTGGAATGTCGGGAGGGTCGAATCCCAGCCGAGTCAAACTAATGACTTATATTTATAACATTGAGATTTGCCCCTACCTACCTCGGCTGGTGCTCAGCACCAATAGGATAGGATAAGGACTGAGTAGCACAGTGACACGGTTATCTGAGTGTGTGGGATATCGGGTAAGGGTGCTGACAGCCTGGTCTCCCAGATGGGCAGCACTATAAAATCGCTACGAGTGCGCACTGGCAAAAGTCGGTACACATCTTGATATCCCCTTAAATATTGCTAGGACGCAAAACAAACCAATTTCGGCGGCCACTTCCCGCTATAAGCATCGCAACTTAGCGCGGTATACATAAGGCAAGTGGGTTGGTTGTTTGGAGTGTTACGTCCTGGCAACATTTAAGGTCACATCAGGACGGGGCACAGATGGCAAGTGGTCAGGGCTCGCAGCTGCGGCCTTTCTTTACTTCTGCTAAGCTTGTGCTCCTGAATCACGTGACCAAAGAGCTTGAACTGTGACCTCCAAAGCGTTTCTGGTCGAAGCTCTCCTCCCCGCAGAACCCTCATCAGACTGGCCACCTGTAGAAGGATTTTAAGCCAAGGGGTAATCCTCGGGCATGATAAACCAGCTGAGAGTAACTCCAACTGGTTTTGATTTTGATTTTGATTTTTGGCCAACAAAAACAAAAAAAACAACGAAAATTCACTTTGACGCACCACTTATCGTAGGTTTGAACTGCTCAGACGAACCTTCCCACTGACTCTCATGTTTCATTGATGTCCAGCACCCCGCTGACCGCTGGGCTAATCCAATTAGCGTACGGGTGACGCCACCTGGTGGCAAGGGTCGTCGTCAATTGCTCACCGTATCCCGCTGTCCCGCTGTCCCCCTGGCACCCCCACCCAGCTCCCGTTCACACACACACATACACACACCCGCCCCAAACGGATGGTGGCCCGGGGCCGCTCCGTCCCGAGGTACGCCCAGTGGGGGAAGCCTCTTTAGCCGGCAGAGTGCGCTGATTAAAATCTATCCCCAACGGATTAGGCCGCACTCACACGGCCGTGCGCTGAAAAATAGACCGCACAAATCGGGGGAGGGGGGTGGCGTGGTGGCGTGGTGGCGTGTGATGGCGTGATGTGGTCTGGTGGTGGTTATGTTGTGGTTGTGTTTTTGTGGTGTGGTTGTGGTGTGGTTTCGGTGTGATGGTTGTGAGGTAGTGTGGTGATGGTGTGGTGGTGATGGTGTGGTGATGATGGTGAAGTGGCGTGGTGTGGTGGTTGTTGTGTGGTGGCGTGGTGTGGTAGTGATTGCGTTGTGGTCTTTTTTTGTGGTGTGGTTGTTGGTGTGGTCTTGGTGAGGTAGCATAGTGGTGGTATGGTGAGGGTGGTGTGGTGGGGTGTGGTTGTGGTGTGGTGGTGTGTGGTTGTGGTGTGTGGGTGTGGTGTATCGTTGTGGTGTGGTGGTGTGGTTGTGGTGTGATTGTGGTGTAGTTGTGGTGTGGTTGTGGTGGTGCGGTAGTGCGATTGTGGTGTGGTTGTGTGGTGGTCGTGTGGTGCGGAGAGGGGAGGAGAGGGGAGGGAAGGAGAAGGGAGAATATTGGAACGCAAAGGAGTACGGAAGACTTGGCAGGGGAAAGGAGAAGAGACCACAAAAGAAGAGGAGGAGGGAGGAGTGGAGAGACGGATAGAGGCGGAGAGAGGCAGATATAGGAGCAGAGGAGGAGAGGAGAAGGGAGGAGGAGAGACAAGGAGGGAGGAGAGAGGACGATCATGAGGGAGGAGGAGGGATGGTGGGGAGGGGGACGGAGGAGAAAGGATGACAGCCAGCACCAGGCCACCAGAACCATCACCTGATATCCCACTCAATCACATTATCCTGACACTGAGCCAACCAGTCCTTGCCCTATCCTAATAATGCCAAGCGCCTGGCTTCGAAGCAACAAGTATACATTTTTAAGTCATTGCTTTGACTCGACCAGGGTTCAAACCCACAAACCCATGGTCTACCAACACGGGAGACAGACGTTCTAACTCATTCGGCTATCCAGTCTGGTTGAGTGAGGCAGTGAAGGACGGGGAGCGGGTTGGAGGGAGGGAGGCGTTTCAGACAAGTGAAAGCGTGGGAAATGTGGCAGCCAACCAGGGTTGATTGTGCTAAGGTCATATCAGGCAGGGTACCAACTTGTGACAGGGCACACTCATGGTGACTGTATAGTGCTGCCCCACTGGGAGACCAGGCCAACCACACCGTTACATGATATCCCACTCAGTCACATTATCCTGGCAGTGAGCCAACCAGTCCTTGGCTAATCCTAATAATGCCAAGCGCCAGGTGACAGCAACAATTATCAGTTTTTAAGGAATTGGTTTGAATCGACCAGGGTTCGAACCGACGAACCCATGGGCTCGGATCCCCCGATATCCCAAAACAGGATCCGGATGCTCAACTCATTCGGCCATCCAGTCTGGTCAGACTCGCGTGTTATTCTGTGTCAAATCAAAAACAATTTGATCAATTGTGACCAATGTATATAAGGTATTTGCCCGTACTGACCGCTCAGGCAAGGAGCCACATACACATGTGGCCCTGGCTAGCTTGACGCCATCAAGGAACCTAGGTGGTGTAATGGTTAGGAGACTAGCCAGGAAGGCTAGAGGTGTGTGCTAAAATCCTGCTCTCGGCGCAATGTTTTCCATTTTCATCAGCCTGCCATGACATTAGGCAACGATGTTGGACTATCTTGTCACGTTCAGCTATCTTGTCACGTTGAGCTATGTCCAGGGTGCGATGAATCTTCTGCGCGTCTGCTCCTGCTACGTGCAAAAACACGCAGCACTGAACTTTCTCAGATTTTCCAATCACTCCTGCTGCTGTAGCTTATATCCTGTAAGAGTCTATCCATTGACACCAATTTAGTGTTATATTGCCTTCAAAGTTGAGTGGCATCGGGGGTTTCAATTCAGATAATGCCATGTTCCTTGAAGGCAAGCCACATCTGACACCTTGTAAGATACGAGTCGACACGATGAATTCCAGTTAGTAACTGACTTTTATTTGACCTCCATATCCCTTGGTTACATCTATACCTCGCTGGTTCCCCGTACGTGCTCGGTTGGCCTAGATACATAACAATCACCACACACTGCATGTCATTATGTAAATTGACCAGGTATGATGACCGAATGAGTTGAGTGTGTACTAACCACATGGCAGGAAGAAAGTTTAGAACATCAAGTCAAACCGATGAATTACAAATTTGTACTTGTGGCTGCCTAGCCTGACATTTGATATTACTAGGATAGGGAAATGAGTAGAGGAATGAGGAAGACCAATTATTTGTAAGTGAATATTTTCCCTACTCAATGAATGAATATAAAGAGAAGTTCAAAAACTGAATTGTACATTAGGCAAAGTAAGTGCACCTTATAGTCTATGATCACCTGGGAAAGTCCCTTGTGCACAATTAGAGCTACAAATGTTCCCGCAGATCCATCAGTGTCGAATACACCTCGGGAAACGTTAATTTAAGGTCCCTTATCTAAAACCATCAAGATCAATTTCCTGGAAATGGAGAATCGGAAGTGAAATGATTAAAACCAACTGAACTAAAACTGCAGTGAGTGATAGCACCTACACTTTGTACCACAACTCATGTGCAGGAATCCTCAAACGCGAAATACATTGTATTAAAGCATATTAAAATACTCTTTATACTTTACACTTGGGAATTATCCATAGGTGGACATGTCAGCAATGCCGTATTGGTCGACAAATAGTCCTACGTTGGAGCATTGGGAAGTGGAATACCAATAACTCAGTTTGAGAACGCAGGTGGTAAATAAGTAAACAAAACCGACAAAACACAACAACCCATTATTAGTTTGTGCACCTGCCATTCTTTGGCGGTTTTGATCTTGTTGCAAACAATGCCAAGCCTCTATTAAAACCACCAGGAAAGGAACTTTTTAACATTAAAACGTATGTAGATGTTGCATATGTGCAAACATATATATGAGTCTGTTTTAAAAGGTGATAAGTAATATGGTACAGCACTGTGTCCATTGTAACGATCAACGTTCTCTGTGGCGGAGTGGTTAGAGTGTCTGACTTTTTTCTAGGTCAGAATCCTAATCTGAGGGTCGGCGGTTCGATTCCCCGTGCCCCCAGCTCTGCCAATTTGGATTTCCACCGCTGTGTATAACTTACAGCATCATCAAAGGCCGGTTGCTCTCGTACCATGTCTATGTGGTGTGGGAGGTTAAAAATCCCTTGGGTCGGTAAAAGTGTAGGCTCGGGCTTTCTATCGACCAGCAGTGGAATGAGGAAGACCAGTCGTCTATGACTGAAATTTTCCCTGCTTAAACAACTAATGGACCAACAACAAAAAACATATGCATTTGCTCAGCATAAACTGATTTGATTTTTACATGGTGTTTCATAATCCCAATAGAATACATATTTATTTGAAGCAAATGTCCTTGTCTTTTCAGTGTAACCATTTCTGTGCTGCTTTGTGTTAATCATTACACCGGACAAACAACAATTAGTGATCACATTTCACTAGCATTTATTTAAAACAATTTAACTGAAGCCTATTGCCTCTTTATTAACAATTCATTCATTAAGTGGGAGAAATTTCGTTGTGGATAATTGGTTTTGCTCGGTCCACCACACATTGCCTTTGCCTATGATTATCAGTGCGGAGGTTTCTCTGTAGGCAAACTCTTATATACAATTTCCAGCAGCGACCCGCCCTCTGACGGTAGAGAAAAAGCATTGTTGTGGGTAACAACGCCGTGAGAAGAACCAATGTTGCCATCAGCTCACTGTGCCACTGGAAGAACTAATATCGTTAGTAGCATCTGTCTGGGCAGCATGCTCTGCGGGACAGATCTTATGGAGGATTTCCACCAGCAATCCCCCTCTGGTGGCAGTTAAAGAAACTAATGTTGTCAGTAGTGTAGTGGTCCCAACATGAGCGGAGACTACACCGTCTACTGTTGCAGTTCTGCTGCAACAGGTGGTGGCATGCTAGCCGGTGTGTAAAATTCTCCGATTAAAGCTAGGATTCCTTACACACGGTATGCGTTATGCGGCATGCAGCATGCGGCATGCAGTATATGGACGGTTTGGGTCCTTTCACCCACACCCACACCCACACCCACATAGTGTCAGGTTTCTCTAACACTGTTGTCTATGGGCATTCACATTCGCATGCCGCACTGATCGCTACATGGACCGATTCAGTATTTGCATGCCGCATGCCGCATGCCGCATACTGTGTGTAAGGAATCACGCCCATTGACTTAGATGCTTTTCGATTTGTTGCCGCATTCGCATTTGCATACCGCATACTGTGTGTAAGGAATCCTAGCTTAAGTATGTATTGGGTATCGACATAGCTGGATGAAAAACAGTACTCCCTTTAAAATGTTTCTCACTGGGGGAGGGAATAGGTGCACCTTTAATCATGATTCTCCCCTCCTTATCTCGCCCAGCCACACATTACTGCTGTGATATGTGGTAATCCCACGATAGCTGGGTAGTGGCCAGATCTGGGTGGGGGGGTGGAGGGGGGGGTCATGAAGGAGCTATGTCAGGGAAGGATCATGCGGGCTAGGAAAGACTGGTGTGCATGGATGTAATAGCCAATAAGAATGTTGGTGTCATCCACCATTATATGTGTCTAGTAAACATTATATAGGTGAATCAAACTGAGTATTCAGTCTTCTTCTGGCTGGTGCTCAGCTTGGATCGTGTGTTTTGTCTGTTGTGGGGCAAGCTCTTAATTTAGGCTCCATATAAGGTGGAGGGAAGAGAAGGGGAGGT